>CM069068.1:40287500-40887500 GCA_035220775.1 Malus fusca
TACCTAGTTCTTAATAATTCGACTTTTATGAAGTTTATTTCTTTGCTACATCGGATGCTTGTCGTTGTTTTGAAAAAAGCACCAAAGAGTTAAATCATCTTGTCTCTCCCCTCATCTCTAGTCTGCTGATGCTGCAACTTCATTCATCTGGCGCTCGGCGGGCTCGATCTGCACAAGGTTGTGAATTATGATTACTCATTTTGTACAAATATATTAGTTATAGCATAATTTCATAAATAGAGTAGGATGAATACCAAAAACCACTCTACGTTTAAGCTAAAAAAAAGTTTTTGAACGCAAAGAACCCTTAGCTTTGTTGGTAAGGTTTATAAGAAATCCAATATCAAAAGATCTAATGGAAGAAAAAAGGAGAATGGGCAATACAAGTCCACTACAGAACAAAAACAAAAGAGTTCGAATATAAACAAAATACATACAATCGAACATTAAAACTCTTGTCCATAAATATTTAACACTCGCTTACAAGTACTCGTACATACATTCCCACCAGCTAATTGTGAAGTAAAAGTAGACACCAAAGCATCCACCTCCTTGAGACTCCAGACCCCATCCTTCACAAATTCAATTTCCTGCAATAATTAATGTTGATTGCTATAAAAATCTCAAAAGCCAACACTTCTTTATCTTTGGTATGCTGAAGAAGCAGCACAAAGTAAAACAAGAACAAATGCAGTGCAATATATTCATAAAAAACATAAAATGTAGACTTACAAATCTATCTGAAAAAGGAATTACTGAGCGGAATATTTGAATTCGCAGATCCCCTCCTTCACCTCCAGTTTCCTTCATTTTGTCTGGGCGAGCTAGCATTATTTGCCAATAAACTCGACTGACAAAGTTCACAAGGAAATAAAGCACTACTAAGCATATTTTGGTTTACAAAACCACAATCAATGATAAGGGGCTAAAAACAAACAGCTTAAAAATAACCCAAATGTGATAGTTAGAACCGAGGAAACACTAATAGAAGAAAAAATAATTTCTCTAACAATACCAACGAGAAGGAAAAAATCAACCCAAAAGTCAACCAGAAAAGTCATCCCTACAGTCAACGCTGACCGTTGACCGAATCAACGTTCAAACCGGGTCAAAGTCAACGGGTCTGGCTTGGGTTGGATCCGGGTTGGGCTTGAGCTTTGGGCTTGGGTCCAAAGGGTTTAGGGCTTAAAGATAATGTGCTTAGGGCCCTGATTCAAAAAGGCCCAAAGGCCTTTAGCCTAAGGGTTTCTGGGTTCAATAAGGGGGCGGGCCGAAGGCCCTTGAATTAAAAACGGCCCAAGGTCCTTAACTAAAAACAATTAAAATAAATTAAAAATAAAAAGGAAAATGGGTTTGGGTTGGGCTCGGCAGAAAGGCCCAAAGGCCTAAGTTTGATGGGTTGCCGGACCCAAGGAAGAAGAAGGCCGGAAATCGGCCGGAAAACTACACAAACTTTAAACGTCCATAACTTTGTCAATACTCGATGAAATCGAGTGATTCAAAAACGAAAGTTGTAGTTCTCGAAGAGACGAAGAGAATGGTACCTCGCTCGACGTCTAACTCGCCGTGGTTTGACCGGAAAACGCCTCGAAAGCCGCCGGACTCGCCGGAAACTGGGTAAGATTCAAATGAGTATAACTTCTTCAATACCCAACGAAATTGGGTGAAACAAAAAGGAAAGTTGTAGTACTCAACGAGACGAAGAGATTGATACCTTGCACACCGGCCAACTCACCGTGGTTTGGCCGGAAATTGCCTCGAAAGGGGCGGTGCTCGCCGGAAAAACTGGGAAAGTCTTCCCCGGGTTATTTCTGTGCTATATCCTCGATCCACAAACATATCTCAAGTTAGATTTAGGTTACAGGGACGAAAATGAGAAGAGTTCAAGTGTCCCGAGGCTTACCCAAATCGGAGGGACGAGAAACCTCGCCGGAGTTCTTCCTTCGAACCAACGCTCGATGATTCCTGCTTCTTCGTCGATTTTTAAGGATGCAGGAAGGGAAACAGAGGATGCTGGTGGTTCAGCAGCGTGTGTATGTATGTTTGTGTGTGTGTGTGTGTGGAGCTCGGGCAAAAGGAGAGAGTGCAGAGAGAGAGCACGGGAAAAGGAAGAATGAGAGGACTGAGAGGGAAGAGAGAAGAGAGACTCGGGGGACAAAAAAATCAGGGGTGGGTCCCTTGGGCACATCATTTAAGGGTCAAAAATCATTTTTAAAAGGAAAGTATCCCTACACTTAGTGAAAATACAAAAATACCCTCTTTGTTCCGTAAATTTCGAGACGGGTTGTTACACCCTGCCTCTCTTTCTCTCTTTCTCCTCCATCAAACCTGAATAAATAATTCGATTAATCCCAATGCTCTGAAACTTTCCCAATACCAAACACAATCACAATGGTGTGAGGAAAAAAAATGGAATTCCAAAGAAAATGCAACTATCAGCAGCAAAACCAAAACGCAAGCAAAAAAAAAAAAAAGATGTAATAGATATCCAGCAAACCTCCAAAGACTTTGGACATGGAGATTCTCTTAAGGGTAGTGTCCATCAAAATCCTCTTGAATTAAAGGTGCGTTTGCGAAGAGTTTTACGGTTTGCAATTCAAAATCAGGAAACAGACACATCGTGTGTTTGAATTTAAATGGAAAATGTCGCACGAAGTGCGAATCATAGGAGATAGAAAAAATAGAACCAGGAAACGGACACTGCAAGACAGTGTCTAAATCGCAACGTAAAAAAAAAAAAACAAAAAAAAGGAATCATGAAACAGACATTGTAAAAAACAAAACCAAGAAACGGACATTGCATTGCAGTGTCTGAATCCAAATATAAAAATAATATAAGAAAAAGAACAGCAAACGGACATTGCATTGCAGCTGTAATGCCACATTTTGGAATTTTTGTTTATCTTAAATGCATTTAAGTATCACAATACATGATTGACTTATTTATAATTAGCATAAATATGATTGATATATTGTTAATATGGTAACTTTTTATTGATTTTATACCAAATCACCCTTTTTAATCTATTTTTAAACTTATATGGATACATTCTTTTTTGTTAATTTGAGAATGTATCCATGTCAAGTTTAATCAAAGAAATTTACTAATGTTATTACGCCTAATATCTTTTTTTTTTTTTTTGTGGTTTTGAATAATGTACCATGTTGTGGTACAATAATTTATTTATTTTTGTTAATTTTGATAATAGTACCCATGTTTATATATATACATTATGTGATAGTGTAATTTATTTTATTATTTTTAAACCCACATAGTTTGTAATTTTAAAAAAAATCTAGTAACCTACATAGAAATACACTATTACATTAATGGTAGGGACTTCGATAAAAAATTAAAAATTAACAAGGTTTCAGCAAATAATACTAATAGTTATGGATCACATCCAAAGTGTCCCAAATAAATAATCAAACCATTTACAACGAAAAAGTCTTGAAATTTCAGAAAAGTTGATAGAGAGGGGTTACTTACGGTGGCAGAGACGGCCAGGAGAAGGAATTGGGGCGAGGTGAGGTGAGAGAGTGCACTGAGGCGGATTAGGGCTTAGGGTTTGACAGAGGGGGGCAGAGGATCGCCATGTTCCAGCAGCTCTCGGCTACCTAATCATTGCCAAGGTTAGCTGAAAGGACACGTGACAGATGATTAGGTGTATGATGAACATATACCATAATTTATGGTGGTGAGGAAAAATGCTTCCTAATCTCTAACATTCTTGAACAAGCATAAAAATAAATAATTCAAACCATTTATCAAGAAAAAAAAAGCCTTGACATTCAGAAAAAAAAAAATTAAATTTATGAGTTTAGAGAGAGTTACTTAGGTGGTGACCATCACCATCACTCGAGGTCAATAAGCAAAAAAATTTCATGAACAAATGTGTGCAATCTACCCTGTCATTTTGTGTCTATCTAGCAAAAGCCACAAAATTCAACCAGCTGTCCTCCCAGCAACTTTGAATGAATATCTTTTCATAGAAGGAAAAGTTACTTTTCTGTAAAATATTTCCCTACCAAGTACCAACTCATCTTTTGAAGAAACCTTATGGTGATGACTGATGGGCAAGTAAAAAGTCGTTAGACTCGCCCAAATGGATGTTTGGTTTGTTGGCAATGTTTAGGTTGTCGAATCTTTTACGGTGAAAATTAAATTCATCTTCTTCTAGTGGCTCGCTCTAAGTTGGACGAAATTATATTTATATTTGTTAAATTAATTTAATATTTGCAGCGACGGAGTTAGGATTTTCAAGTAATATGATCATAATTGACAACAAAACTTCATTGAACCATTTCGTCTAGCACTCGGCGGACACTTGTAGATTCTTGTCGATATTTACCAAAATCTTACGCCAACGTATGTCTCGACAACTACTATGATTAGTAGAGACTTTTCGAAGGCAGCTTATAGGAAACTGTGAAGTAATGTTGAAGACTGCCAAGACTTGTCAACTAAGACATTTAATGGAGCACTTGGTTCGCACAATAGAGTCGTACACAATAAAAAAAAGAAAAAGAAAAAGCAGAGACACATGTTTGATAAAAGAAAACAAAATTAGAAGGACGAGGTTATGATTTTAGTTTGCCAAAATTAGAAGCAATGAAATATACAAAGGGATTTTGAAGTTGTTGGGGTAATTGACAACCAATGACCCCATAAGCTCCATCACTGACTACCTTGATCGTTGTTTGATCGCCCTACGTGTACTAGGACTTAACTGATTAAATTAGACTGGGACTCCGAATGTTTTTCCGTCCTAGGCACCAAACGGCTACTAGACTTGGCAAGTTATATGGGCAGTGAAAGATAGCAACAAACGTCTTTTGAGTTACAGGACCACAGGAACCCATCCACTCGGATTGTAACTTGTAAGGCCATGAACAATTTATTCATGGAGAATTATCACCATCCTATCCGTATACTAGGAGAAGGAGTAGTAGCTGGTACCAGGGAACCAATTTTGTGAAACCTTAAAAACCCACACCACTTTCTTATTGTGATAAATCATAAAGGCATATTCCCATCCCATCCCTCACTTTCTTGGTTGCTTTGCCATGCTTCCCATTTGCATTTGCAATTTTGCATATATGGAGTCAAGATATTGGCATATTTAGGTTATGCCACAAATGCAAATTCAAATATGTAGTCGGTTAAAAATAGCATAAGCTAGTTGGTTAGAATAATGCTTTAGTCAATTGTTATGTTCTAAGAGTAACTACAGTCTCATCCATTTACATTTTCGAGATATAAATGTTTTTTTTTTTTTTGCTAGAACGAGGGAGATATAAATTTAAATTTGATACCACCCCTTCTTCAACTGACTAGACAATTGCTATTTTTTCTATTTTCTTTTGGAACAATTTTTGCTTCAACATTGAAAATTGTCTCTAAGATATCGAACGGTGAAGATTGTTAAAAAAGTCGGACTATTTGACAGGCTAGACCATTGAAGACCAACACTTTGGGAGATGGAATAGAAAACGTAAGGTTATAAAAATACTTAATATACTATTTTTAGGTCTAAATTTTTCAGTCGAAGATTTTTAGTTTCTAAATTTAATAAAGAGAAGATATTTGTTAAAAAAAAAGAAAAAGAGAAGATATGGATACAAATTTATCAAATTAGAGCTCGAAGACTTTGATTCATTGTTGCTCGTATAGGATTGTTGGAATTAAAGCTTGTTCTTGGTAGATTGAGCTAGTAAATTTCTGGAACATTGATGAGAAACTTGTCAATGACTATATGCTTAACTGAGAAATCAATAAAAAATTTGGTTTTGGACTTAAATTTTAACAAATTTTACCACAAGAGTTTACAATCCGAATTTGCTTATCACAACAACTATCTTTTGCATACCCTAAGTTAAATATAAATAGTACTTAATGAAAAATTAAATACATAATGTACGATGAACGATTACAATAATGAAATCCTTTGGAAAAGGATTCGGCGATGATTCTTTTTCAATAAAGTCAAGCTTCAGAAATCCATAAAAATAAGCATAGAAAGTGCTCAAAAGTCAAACTAACCTCAATATTAAACCTGATTTAAAATCAGCAAAATATATACATTAAGCTTACTTTTCGATCTAATTACATGAGAAAAGAAGAAACTTTTCCACTTAGTGAAGAAATAAAGAGAAGATTATACAAAATCATACAAAACTAAGTTGCATAGTGAAAGATAGGATTAAGTGATGACTAATGAGACGATTAATTAAATACTTAATACACCTTCTTAGTGAAAAGGCTGCGCAGATTAAAAAGATTACCACCAGCCCCACCATTCCCACCGACGCCATTGCCACCTCCACCGTTAACGCCGCCGCTAACACCACCACGAAGGTTGATGTTGCTGCTGCCACCGCCGACCCCGACTCCTACAGCACTATTCTCACTTCTACAGCTCAAATGGCTTCTGTACCCAATACAGATCGGAACATTCAAATTCAAGACTCTAGCTTTCGAGCCACTGCCGCCGGCGACAACTGATCCGGCGGTTTTTTTGCTCCGGCGAATCTCGGGTACTTCTTGTTTTGTACCCTTTTCAGCATTTCGAGCTTGTGGTTTGGAGTTGCTCTTTGCAGCCGCGGAGGCTCCACGCCGGACCTGCCAAACCGGGCTGCTCCGACCCAAATGGACTCCGGGCCGACCAGGACTCGCAGGGGGCCACTTTCTAGACTTCGAATCCCCGGTTGAGTTGCTCCTTGAACACGGAGCACTGTTCACCTTTCGGGTCGCCCGAGCTCCGAATGGTTTGGGTCGGGTATACAAGTTTCCGGCGGATCTACTGCGCGAAAATGGCCATATATTAATGTTCAGCTCGGCCGAGCTCGCTCCGCTCCTGCCGCCCTTCCGCTCTTTCTTCTTGTCTTTGTCTTTATCTATCTCGTCGCCCTTGACTGATTTCTTCTCGCCCTTCTTGAATATGTCTCTCCAACGCTTAGATGCGGTTAGAACCGGAGCAGCTGACAACTCGGGTCCTGGACCCGGTTCCGATTCCGGGTCCGGTTCCAATAAGGGTTCTGGGTCAGGCACAGGTGGTTGCGAGATGGGTTGTGTATTTGGGTCGGAAAATCTTGGATATGGGTCGGGTGGGTCGGAGTTGTTAGGGAGAGGCGGGGGGAGGAGGTGGAGAGGGAGGAGGACGCCATCGACGAAGAGCTCGTCGGCGGAGAGGAGATTGGGCTGAGGGCAAGAGGGGTTTCTCCAGAACTCGAACTCGGGCGAGTTGGAATAGGTGCCGGTTCGCCTTCTTCGACTGCTGCTCTGTGAAAGGAGGGGTTTGAATTTGAGGCTGCGTTCCATTGAGACGGAGATTTTGGAGAGAGAGAGAGATGGGTGGAGTGGCAAGTTTGTTTTGTTTCCTGATGAGTCGGGAGTAAGCGATCTCAAAGTTCAGTGCTTGATTATGACGGAAATTATGATGTTAAACCACGTGTTTTTATATAAGTGGTGGAAATTTTTATTTTTTAAGTTATTAACTTTTTAACACACATATCCAATCATTTGTATAGTGACACGTGATCTATCACTCCATGTTCCGGTCACACTGAAAAATCTCTCATTAAGACCCAACGAACAATAGAAAAAGGAGAACTATGAGTATTCACGTTGTATTCTTTTTTTAATCAAATTACAACACATGTATTAGTTTTTTTTCAATTAATCGATACACAGAATGATAAAATTATGTGGCGTTATTCTTGTCTCACATAAATTTCTCAATAAATAGAGATGAGAAAGAAACTTACATGATAAAACAGCAACGCTAAAATTGTGACATCTCAAACTTAAATCTAACAGCAGGAGAAGAAAAGTTGGATGATGACTATTTTATTTTATACAACGATATTTTACGTTAACAGGGCGACGACTATTCAGTGTTGAGGTCTATTTCTCTGCATCGAAGTGGCAAAGCTTCTAACTCTAAAGGAGAATAATGGTGATGTCCCTCTTAAAAGTTGGATAATGACTATTGCATTTGGTGAATTTAAAGTGTTTGGTGTGACAGTTGAATCAGAAGGCATGCCACATATTTATTATAGAATGTATAACTAAACGCATTATTTATGCGGACACGCAAATGCGAATTTATTCTCGATTGATAGGTAAAATTTTCATTAACTAAAAATGACTATTAAGCATTCCTTACGTGTATAAGCAACTGATTAACTGATACGAACATTTCTTCCTCTTTGTTAGCGTTAATTCAGTAACCAACTATGGTTTTCGGATTATGATTGGATACGTACCTTAATACATTATGATATATCCTAATGTGAAATTTGGTTACCAACCATACCACTACATTTACATCTTTAATTTTAATCTTCTTTCTATAGAATTTTTTATGTAAACCTAATTAATCGTTCATGTACATCTTTTCATATGCATGCCTAATTTAGCTTTCTTCAAGTCCAATCCTTAATTATTCAACGACTTCAATATCTTTCTAATTGGATAGAAAAATGAAAGACAAGTTATAATTCTCCATCAACAGCCATTAGTTTTCCAAACCATTTTTTAGTGAATGATGATAATGGATTAGGCTAGTCAAACTACAAACAAGATTTAGTTGTTGGACCACAAAGTAGTTCTACTCTTTAAACCAACACAAGGCGGTGAGAAAGAAGAAATAACCAAAACAATTGATACAATATCAAATTATATACTGCGTGTATTTGATCAAAAATCTACAATGCACTGGAATATAATGTATTTGATGACTCAATTTGCATAACTGAATTTTGACAATCTCAATTTTGTTGTTCAAATATTAGTATATCCCATATGTGTCATAAAAATCTCAATATATATATATATATATATAATTTTGATGATGATAATCCAATTATTAGCAAGGTAGTGACAACATATATACAAACAAAAGTGGATTAAATAACAACATCACAAATAATGTGGACGATATTGTGAAATGAGGGCAGATGTGGGGTTTCAAAAAAACCAAGTTGCCTTACCAAAATCATTTCAAAGCGTTGACATTTACCACCATTATTATTTCTCCCGGTTCATAATTAACGATCCGTTGATCCAAAATCATCAAACACAATTATATCACTCATAATACTAGAATAATTACATATGGTGTTTACTGCAGTGACATAAAGTAATGATACTTATGCACCCTTACGAATAGTAGTACCGTTACAATCAAATAAGAAGGTGAGAGTGGCTTGTAAGGGGAGTTCACGATCACAAACATACATATTAGAAAGGAAAAGACCTAGACTAGTCACAACATCAACTACAACGTTCGTCTATAAATAGACATGCCTCTATGTATGCACTAAAAAAAGAAGACAACCGTTGAATAGCTGCAACTGTGTCCCGAATTCTCCAAGGGTCTTACATAAAATGGAGGATTGTACGTAGAATGTTTCTGTTTATTACGAACGAATGTAGCGTGCTAGAATTAGTCCAAGGCTTTTGGGGTATCTGATAAGTTTTCTAGAAGAAGTTTTAGCATACAATTATACAAACATCCGCATTCGACAGCACTATCCTGTGCCACAGTACTCACTCACGAATGCAGATGTTCGCATGCAAGATTTTCTCTATTCATATTATAAAACTAAGTAGCTAAGAAATATGTCTTTCGATTAATTAGCTAGTTATCGTTTTATCGGCAGTTGACTTGCATTCTTCAGCAGCTCGGCTGGCTCTGCGGGCTGTAATAATCCACACAACATGCTGATTGCTGAATATCCACCAACCATCAAACCAAACGAACACAAGTCCAAGACAAAAAAAACAAATGTGAAGTAGGAAATAAATGTAGAAAGTTATCAATTCAGTTTTTGGCGGATATAATTTATGTTGTTTACTCATATTATAATGCGTAAACTAGTAACACTACGTAGAAGCATTTATATTTATACTCCATGGAGTCGTGGCAGTATCGAAACACATGCAATAGCCATCCTCATCACACCACAACATGACAACAACATTTCGGGTGGACCTCATCACAAACAAGAAACCTTTGATGAGATGACGGCTAAGTTGTTGTGTGACAGTAATGGTGGCGAACTCTGTGGGCCTGGAATCAAGCATATATAGCAATCGAGGATTTTTTTTCTTTCGATCTCTTCCTCTGTTAATGGCGTTTGTTTGTAGGCAAAATGATGAGCCATGTGAACAACCTATTCCATCAATGCAACGGGTCCCCTCCAAACAAACCTTGATTATGGTTAGACGTCGCTCACATAGTTCTGATTAGAGGCGGATTTATTAAAGAACCATGATGGTTTGAGACCCATTGATGGTTGGAAAAAACAAGAAGAAAAAATGCACGAGAAGATCTTTGAGGACTCAAAATATAGTACGGAATTTAGGAGTGCCTACTAAGTGTTTGATGCAGTTAACACGCATTGACAATGTTTTGCAAGGATCTATAGGCATATGTCGACAAGCTCACTTGAAAGTTGTCATAACTTGTTGACAAGCTCGCTCAGAAGCAGTCGACATATGTCAATAGATTCACTCAACAATTGTCAGCATCTGCAGATAGGCACACAATGCAATTCAGTAAATGACTACATGTTCATCCCATGCACTAAGACTGTTTAAAGTTAAGTTTCTAAATCTGCCACTGATTCAGATAATAGATACTCAAATTTGATTTGAACAACAGTTAAAAAGCGCCTAGTGTGACTCGCATCAAATACAACTCTTTAAAGTTAGAATCCTAGTCCCTACCACGTTTAAATCATTAAATAATTAGGCTTAGTACGTACTAATGTCTTTGAGTTTCTAATGGATAGGGTAGGCTAGGTTATATTCTATTTAATTAAAAAAACAAATGCAAGTTAGGATTCCTGAAAAACGAAGTCACAGCCTGTCATGAAGCACAAAATGTCGAAGGCTAGGCCTCCAATATCTTTACAAGGACATGAACACATGCTATAGAATGTATGGTGACTATAAAGGGGTCCATATTGCTTAAATTCTAGCTTTTGATGGTTTTACAACTTTACAGTTTAGGTGAACTATTCTCTATAGTCCCCCCAAATTTTACTATATTTGGGCTTTGACAACTAATACAGAACAAGTGCACAAGACACAATCTTCACATCTCTCTCTTTAATTTGTTTCCTTTTTATTTTTGGTGTTGGGGAAGAAAAAATATAGATAATTTCACACGTTGTCTTTCCTAATAGTGATGGAATTAACTTTCATTAGAAGGAAGACAGTGGTCCTCAATTCATCCCTAAACTCTCTTGTGACTAGAGATACTACGTGACATGTATCTATTGGACATACAATGCATTTTATGAAAGGGGTGTGTTATCCACACACCGCTTTTTACTTCTCACACACCTCTTGTTGATTTATGTCCATTGATCTTCTTCAATTCATCCAATCCGACGGCCGAAAATTAAAAAGGTTTGTGAGAAGTAAAAAATGGTGTGTGAATATCACACCCCTTTATGAAAACGGGTTAAAGTTAATATTCGAATCATACATTATTCTTTACAGAAAACAAGTCCTATTACTAGCAAGAATATAGAGTTCTTAGTGAGTAGAAGCTCTTAATTCCTTTTTTTTTTCGAACAAAAGTAGAAGCTCTTCCTTGACCATTTCAGGTAGGTTTTCGATCGTTATCTTTATCTTCTAATGCTTCTATCAGTTACAAAAAGCTTGATATAAAGGTGATGGTAGTTCACTAAATCTTCTACTTAGCCTAACAAACGTGATTAAGGATTAGCTAATGGAATAGGGTTTATTATACTTGTTACAACTGTAGCAAGCTAACACTTTGCTGTGTGAGAAAAACCAACGCATAGTAGAGAGTGATCGCTCTGAGAGAAATTTACTTATAACGAAGATGGCACTACAAAGGTATTCCAAATTAATCGAACAATTGAATGTTGAAGATTTTAAATTGGATTGAGATACCGCCAAAGTAATGTTGCAGTTACAAGCTAATGCTCAAAAGTTCAAAACCTTATTATCTAGGGAAACCGAGAGCCACAAAGCTTAGAAGAGTCTGGTTGGGACCTGGCACCCTCAAAGGGTTCTGAATCCTCGATCATCACCATTCATCACTCACTGTCGTACGTCCCTTGATGTTTACGACTTGTTATGATGGTTAACAACTATATTTCCGTTTTCGTGTAAAACTTTAAATCGCAATTCATTTGGCTTGAAGGTGAAACGATATTGTACTATGCCTGAATATCCAATCTGTAGGGTTTAGGGTTGAAAGCGAAATGATATATACGAAAAAGAAAATACAGTCATGCGTCGATCACAATGGGGAAAAAGCAGAAGAAGAAGGGACACTGAGATTGTGCCACGTAATGTAGATAATGAAGTCAACAGTGGACGACGATAAAGTTGCGAGGAGAAAACCCTAAATTGCTCCCCTTAAAACGAATCGTTTACTGGGAAACCAACAGATCCTCTCCGGATCCTATTAGTGAGGATCATGGGAATTCGTGAATCGTGTCTGTTAATCGTATATCGCGCGGTTAGTTTTTGTCAAGTACTGTTTGTGTTATTTTAAATAAAAATATTTAAAATAATTTCAGACCGCACGATGTACGATGAATGGATATGATTGACAGATTCTCGAAATCCTCACAAAGAGGATCTGGGTAGCTGGGATGATGACGTGTTGAATAAAAAGGGGGGCAGAGGTGAAACCAGATAAATACATGAAGTAATAATTTCATAAATCAACCTATGCATCTTGAATCTAGATTTCTAATCATCCTTTTACTCACTTTGTCCCAAAGTGTTGGCCACGTTCCCAAGCAAAACGCTTGGGGACGTAGCCTAGCCCAATTTATGGTTAACCTTGTCAAATTTTGCTCTTGCTTGATTTTGTTGAGTAAAAAATGCTCATGTTTAATCGTAGCCCGATTTAGGGTTAATCTCGTTATGTTTTTTTATGAGCTTTGCTTGATTTTAGTCTAGCAAACAATCGTCATTGACGAGTAATAATTGACGCGATAGGGAAGTACTTTAGACCCCCTGTTTATTTCTAACCGTCAAATTGAGTAATTAAATCCAACAAAAACAACCAACAAAATTAAACAAGTGTGTACTTGTACTTCGACGACATATCCTTTGGCTACACTTCGGTGCAGAGAAATGCAGCAGCGGAATTTTCTTCAAGGCAAAAACATGGGGTGGATACCGTGGGTTGACAAATACCCAAATGTCTTGCACTTCGATGCTGAATTTTCTTCTACATTATCGTCCTTGTGCAAAAGGTCACTATTCTACTCAAACGCACGAGAATCCAACGATGCTGAACGAAATCTCGAAATATGATATTTCACAAGCAAGGGGTCAATGAAACTCTATGCTTGAACAGAAACTCCGAGTTCCAGGAGTAGCGTGTGGCTGAGAGCGTTGGATGCTTGGCCGTGAAATTGAATGGGACCTGCAACGGAAAGTTTTCAGATGAGTTCCAGAGAAATGTCGCCGCGATTAAAATGGAAATCACAATGTCGACTCATGGCTAAGAATAATCGCTGATAGTTTAGTTGGACTTAGATAACCCAGGGGAACCACGACAGGTGGAGAAAACCACGACCGAGAAAAGGAAAAAACTCATGAAGTTCATAGAATATTGGTATTCAACAAAAAAAAAAAAACCGACCAGGACTGATGTAACGGTTGTTGATAGCCCAGTCGTTCCTCAGGGATGCAAATTTCTTGAATGGTGCACCTGGAAATTCAAAATAAATCAAGATTTGAGTGTGATCGTTATAACATAATACTTGAATCACACTATGCCTAAAAACTAAAACATAAATACTCTCGGAGGAATCTTTACCTTCAAGTTCCACCATCGCCTTCTTGATGACAGGCTTGAACTTACCTGGAAAACAAATTCAACATTCAGAAAATCTCGAATAATTTAGAAGGAACCGGATCGCCAAGATACATCCAATACATCATATAAAAGATCCTAACTACTCTTTCCAAAGGAAAACTTTTGAAAAACACAGAAGCCCATTTATATAGTTTAAAAGAAGACTGCCATTATTTTTGGAGAGACGATGATCCGATGGCATGCCTAGGACCCAGGAAAAGAACCTACAACTGCACAATAACGATAATGAAAGATTTACTATACCATGTCTCCTTTCCACGTCCATTAATGAAGTCAATGCCGTTCCACCAACTGTCCATTCTTCCACAGGAGCATCCAAATTCCCAACCTGGATCCACATCATGAAAAATTACATGCATAAAAAGACTTAATAGACAGAAATAATGCAACTATGAGTCTATGACAATGGAAAATGGAACCAACAGCAACTAATACAAGCCTAAACAAGAAAGAATATAGTTTGGCAGACTGAATAAATGAGATATAGGATAGAGGTACAAACCGATGATATCAACCCAGTTTTTCCACTGTGAAGGAGAGCTCCAGCGGCATAACCCAATGCATAGCAGTAGGTAGAATCAAAGTTGGTTGGAAAACCACATCTTCCTTCATAACTACAAAAAAATATTGACAACAGGTGAACAAATTAGGGATGCAAACATTACGCAATATCTCCGATACACAACCACTAAACCTGTATCCAAAATAAAATGATCAATCCATGCAGCGAACGAATCAGTTACCCTCAAAAACCCAGTGCCCAACACATGGGATGCACTTGCATTTAATCATTGAAACCACATTTAGCCAAAGGATTATGTCATTAAGTTAAAAATTAAGTACCCGAAAAAGTGAGACTGTCCTTGGAACTGGCCATTATATGAACCTTCCTGCCTCCTCTTCTCCAAGTCTGTCTCAACCATTTGAATAAGCATCTTCTCTGTTTCTATTTTGGCAACCTAGTGGTAAAAATAAAGATTAGCATGCATGATGTGCCCAGAAAATCACCGAACAGATTTAAGTCAAATTGGAAATTGAAAAATCTACCTGAACATTTCCATGAGGATCTCTTTCAAGCATCAACTGCTCTTGGATTGCTTCAGGTAGGAAATCAAAAAGCTCTAGAGACTGGCTTGTAAGTTTCTTTTTCCACAGCCCATCTTCATCTACAACCTCATGGGCCAGAATTTCATTCAATTCAGCAATAAGTTGCTGCACCTGCAAATGGCAAGGTTACAAACATTACATGTTAGTCAAAGCAGTTATTTGAGTGTGCATCTATGTGTGAAACAGTAGCACACTTGCTTTCCAAGTAAACAAAGGACTATGAAGAAACAAGGGTTTAAAGATATTATGTTAAAGATCAAGAATAATACCTCGGGAATGAAATCAATTAGACCTTCAGGGATAAGTATGACACCATAGTTATAACCAAGGTCAGCACGCTTCAAGATTACATTCACGATGTGGTCAGTGACATTTTTCAGTGTCAGCTTCTTTGCAGCAACCTGAAGAAAGATATAAGTCAGATGTATTCGGCAATTGGATATCTTTCGGTCGCACCAATAGACAACTTTGCACCATATAGTTAAAGGTCTTTACTTTCCACATGCATACATAATGGACATCAGAAAGTAAGTGTCAATCAAGTTGTGACAGAGACACCAATGCTTATTGTGTTAATGTTCCCACAACACCAATTTAATTAATAAAAAATGATACAGGCAAATTGAATATGAAAAAAAAATATAATAAAAGTACCTCTTCTCCAATAATTGTAATGTTTGGATGAGTTTGCAAAGCACATTCTAATGTAATGTGTGAAGCTGCACGTCCCATAAGTCGTACAACTGCAGACAGATACACATACTCCCAGTTATATTGTATACTGAAAACATAAGCTTGAAAAATTAAGTATGTAACTAGCAGAAATGTCATTTACTTACAATGATAATATTTTCCGGTTGACCGGGCATCAGTCATGACATTGCCAATCATTTCTGCATATATCTGCATAAAGTTTTTAACAGCCGATTACAATCATGCTGAAACAGTGAATTTTAGCTAAATGTATCAAATAAGGTGTCTAAATGCTCATTGAACTCCTGTGATTAGGAAGAATTTACATCTGATATTTTAGGTATAGGAATTAAGGGGGCTTTCATGTTTGTGATAGGAAAGATGAAAATAGATAACAATACAACATGGGGGTGTACAATTTGAGTTATCAATTATTAATGGTGAAAAAAAGAAAAAAAAGTTCAAAGTTATAGTCACCACCTTGCAAGCAGTGTCAAATCCGAAACTTATGGGGACCTCTTTGCATTTCAGGTCACCGTCAATGGTTTTGGGGCAACCTATCACACGAGTTTTCAAGTTCTTCCCCCTGGTTTAACAGATAAAACAAAACAATTACAAAACCCGAATTGTTTTGTCAGAAAAGACTAACACTGCGCAAAAGAATATGTTTAAAAAGAAGAAAAAGCACAGAGTGAGTGCAAAACAAAGGTAAACTATTCCTCTCACAATTAGATCAATGGGCTTCACTTTTCAAATGACAAGTAAAATAATTCCAAAGAACTTTGTCACAAGATACCTGAAGTTTTCCGCAAGGAGGCAGGCATTTGTGTTTGAGTCATCTCCACCGATAACAAGAAGCCCATCCAAATCAAGCTTCACAGCTGTTTCTTGTGCTTGTTTAAACTACAATTCATATCCATTTTAAATGGTTAGTTGTCAATGGTTAGACAAATAACTTAACATGAATTTCCTCACAAACCAACCAAGAGTCACCTGCTCTGGAGTTTCAATCTTGTCCCTTCCACTGCAAATCATATCGAAACCACCCTGGAAAGACGAAAATATGAACAACAGTCAATTATCTTCTTGCCAAAATGCAGCTACATATTATACAGCTGCATATATGTAGCTAAGTACATGTGCTATGTACATTGCTCTCAAGAATTTAAACATAGACACAAACATATCCTCATGCCAGATAATTGATCCATACAACAATTAACTTGAGGTAAAAGATTCACAGAAGATAAAAATTCACACTCAAAACACTCACCTGATTTCTGTATGGATAAATATACTCCGGGGTAAGTTCGATGTATTTGTTTTTCATGATCCCAGCAGGCCCGCCCCTAAAGCCATACATTGTGCTTCCTTTGGCGCGGTCTTGCAAGTAATCTAACACCAAAACACCGATCGAATTCAACCAAAATTCAAAAAGCATATGAAGTTTAAGAAACATACAACAAATTGATGATTAAGACACTCACCGAAAATTCCGGAGATCACATTGTGCCCTCCGGGGGCTTGGCCTCCAGATAAAACGACACCGATCTTCAACTTCTGCTCCGGTAGGCCCGAAACGGAATCACTTGGCGCCAACAGTGCAGATGGCTGACCGAAAACATTAGGAAACAACTTCGCGATCTCCTCTGAGAAACCGAAACGAGAGACGATAAAATCGGAATAGAGAATCCAAAAAACGCATAGATTCTACAGTCTGTCTGATCGCTAATCTAATCAGCTAAAATTAAACTTCAAAATCTTATCTTTATTTTTCATGATTTTCGCGGCAACAAAAAGAAGTCGAATTTCTCCGAGATTAAACGCCACAAAAAACGCACGGATCCGAGCACAGAAGAAGAAGAAGAAACTGACCTGGATTGCCGGCGGCAGAGCTAGCGGGACCGTCGACGACCTTGAAGGGCTTTTTGAGCACGGAAGGGAGAGGAAGCGCATGGTCTATACGACTGGCCTGGACCTCGCTATAGACGGAGGCGACTCGGCCGGTGACTGGAGCGGGAACTGCCTCGACGGCGGCGGCGGTGCCGCCGTTAGCAACCAGTGATGCTGGAGCCATGGCTAAAACAGACAGTGTCTCCGATATCTTCGAGTTTTTAGGTACGACTGCGAAAGGAGCGTGAAATCTATCGGATGGCGTTTGACTGCTGACAGTGAGAGTGCGGGTTTTTAAACGTGGAGTTGACAAGGGTAGGAACGTCATTTTACATCATTGGACTCTCCGCCTTGGAGCGGAATGTTAGGTTGCTAAGTGGGAAAGAGATCTTCTCCGGATCTCTCCCATATATAAGCTTAACAATCAAGAATCTGAGCCCTTAAAATTTGATTCAATGGTTACAATTATTATAATTTTTAGAAGATTCTTGTTTGTAGCTGTTGGATCAAATTTTAAGAACCTTGTAACCGTTGGATCAAATTTTAAGAGCCTGGATCACTTAATCCTAGGCTTAGGTTGAAGAGATCAGGAGAGGATCTCTTCCCGGCTCATTGGATGCGAGGGTGTTTGTGGAATTGGACGGACGAGATTCACGGATGGTGGTGGTGTATGGTATGTTATGGTGGTCTAGACGATAGTGGATATTGGTTGGCGGGTTCTAAGTAGGTATACTGTAGACACCTAACGTTCCGGCGGTTGGTGGGCGCCAGAAATCCAGACGTGCTTGGCATATTCCGGAATCGCGGATCTTTCGGTTGATTGGCAATTGGGTATAAAACTATAAGGCCCAATTATTTGGGCCAGCATTTGGTTTACCAAATTATAGGCCTAATTCAAAACCCAAAATTTGTGGGTTAGAGTCATAATTTTATCTTCCGTGAGTACAAATGTGTTAGATGAGAATTGGACCTCGAGTGCTCCTTATTTGAGTTGGCAACTTTAGGCGGCATGAGGTAGGATAAGTACGATATTATCTACATTAAGAATGTGGAAGTGTTGATAAGTCTTACAATAGACTAGTCAAAATAATTTGGTTGAAATTTATTTTTGGTGAGAATCGGATCTAAGATCTCTCATTTATAAATAAAGAAAAATACTATCAAACCAAGAGCGGATCTACCTTGGGGCATAATGAGTCAGCTGACCCTCCAAGCTCAGAAATCCTTCATACTATTGACATCAATTAACATTCTCACTTAGAAGCTGTTTGCACCAAGCTCAAAAATCCTTCATACTATTGACATCAATTGACATGCTTACTTAGAAGCTATTTGCATCTGTCAACGGATAATATTTTCTAACTTTCAATAAAATGTCAATTTACATGCTCAACTGCACACTACTCTTACTAACCCGGGAAATTTGAAAAAATAACCAAATTTTAGGCCCCATATAGAATTATAACCATTATTTTAATTTTATGATAATTATAACCAAAACTTGATGTAAAATTACTAATATACCCTTAATTTTAGGGTTTCTCACAACAACTAAAACATACTTAACACACTTAGATAGGTTGGATGATTCGGTCTAGGTTTCCATTACATGAATAGGTCCTACACTCGCACAAGTATAGTTTTCATAGGAGCATCACCTGTCTTGTCATCAAGACCAGCTGCCTCAAAATCCACATTGGTCATCCTACGAGTGAGAATCAATTGTACTAACGCCGGTTGTCTGCTCTGGGCGTTTAGCTCGGCAATGTAGAGGAAAAACTGAGCTAAACAAATGGCACCTTTCAATATCCAGAATACTGCCTGCTTGAGTCGAAAAGCTCTTATCTCCATAACCCAGGGTTGTGACGGTAGAACAAACACAATAAAATGAATCCACAAGGCTCAATTTCTCAACAGTATCTAGGAAGATTGTGCCACCAATATGAGTAGCAAAGAAGGATAAAGACCACTATACATTTGTACCTCATCAATCATACATATCACGAACTTACAAAGCCATTATCAGAATACTCAACAACATGGTGCTAGAGTCATTTCTCGATTTGAGGTTGTTGCGCAAGCAATATATTTGATGTTGACAACGTTCCTGACTGATAAACATCAAGATCTTCAAACTCCAAATGATCCAGCATTTTCGCCCTCTGGAGCATCACCTCTCTCATTACTTCTTGTGTACATCGGCCTATGTCTTTGCACCACCACAAATGGCGTCTTCTTCCTATCCACCGCTTCTAAATCCCGCTTTAAAACTTCCAACTGCTTGCTTCCTTCAACAAAATTGGTCTCAGTTGGAATGTACCCAAAATTTACCAACCCAACATCAAACGAATAGTAAAGATTTCGTGTAGCTGGGGCGCTTGTTCCAATCGGTTTAGATGAGTTTCCAAGCATGTTGAACTTAAGGCTGTAACACCCACTACGGTTTCCATGCATGGCTGTAATGGCCAATCATACCTATGATTGCCAATACAAGGTGACAAACATGGTATGAAGTCTTGAATATAGTAATAACATGACATTAATGATATATTAGTACTTTTACATCAAATTTTGATTATAATTATCATAAAATTAAAATGGTGGCTGTAATTCTATATGGGGTCCAAAATTTGGTTATTTTTCCAAATTTCCCTACTAACCCGCACAATAATATTTTCTACATTCCCTACTGCGCTAGACCGTACGACTATAGTACAAACTAGTGGCAGATAAACAGTAATTTAGCTATTGAAAGGCAGAAAGAATGGCAACTCATGAACACATGTGAGGCAATAAGTCTATCAAAGATATGGTGATGATTAGCCTACACATCACTTTAATATCAGGCTGTTATGCTTTTAGCTTTACTTTATCAGTTACTAATGATGATTATCGCAACACTGTCGTATCGGTTTAACAACTTGATTACCAGTAAGTGATGCTTTTTCTACGTATGGATTAAAGATGATCATCCACACTAATCCAAACTGGTAAGATCACATGCTAAACACCTTGTATTAACGATTTAATTTGATTTGTTTTCTTCTTTTGAGCTAGCTATGTGTCCAAATTAGAGGGCGGAATCCATAAAAGAAGATTGTCACCAGCTGTGTAAATCTTTGTCTGATTTTCTGCATAATTGGATTGGATAGGGCAACATGGAATCTCTCCATTCAAGAAATTGGATATAATTGAATTTGATGCAAGAAGCTCCATTCACTTCATCTTATCATATAAAACTTAAAGGAGACTCTAGCAAAAGCACTTTTTGTACCTAAACCATATAAGCACTTTAATCAATAGGGTTTCGGACATGTTTGGAAATATTTAGGAAATAATTATTCTCATCTCGTAAGTGCTTTTACTAGAAGGACGTCAAAAATATCGTAAAAGAATCTTCCTCTTTTAAATGCGGTTATGGCCCAAAACCATTTTTAGTATGTTCTACCTAACTGCTTTTGATCTTCGAGCCATTCTAAAACACTCTAGGCCTTTTTGACGAGTCAAGATTTTCTCTGGAGTTCTGTATTTGAAGCCAAATGGCCCAAAGATCCAGATCGTTGATGAGAAAGAGAGATCCGGATCCTTGGTTTGTGCGAGATCAACCAACGAATGGACTAATGATGACCGCATGATTTAAAATGAGTGGTCAGATCTCCGGGTCTGTCAACTCCGAACACAGAAATCCAGAGAGTATCTCAATTCATTTTTGACAACCATGTCTTTATAGATCATAGAGCACTTTCTGGAAAAAGAATACGCGATGTGTTTCTTCTTCTTCAAGAAGAAACACTTCAAAGTGATTTTTCAATTAAAAAATTTCGACATGGTTCTAGTATGAGCACTTCTAACAAAAGTGTTTATGAGCAAAAATACTTTTTACAAAAGCAGGTCTTCCAAACAAACTCTCGTGGAAACGGAAGCACTGCTTTTCGTGTTAACCAAACCCTTCAAAAGGATGTGCCAACTAATAGTAATTAGACCCTATAGATTTAAACTATTAAGCATCATGATTACTGGCTCGATTAACTAAAAGAATGTCCCCCATTTGCCTTCTTTGCATTCACCAATTGATCTTTTAAAATGTTATAAAACACAAGACACAATCATGATTAACAAACCCCACAATTGCCAATTGTGCTTAAATCATTAATTTGGCATAAAACTTCCTTCAAATCTCCAACTCAAACCATGTCTAAAACGAAAGCCTCCTCCAAGCAGCAACAGAGAGTATGCAGGGCATTGTGTTGCAGCAGCTGCCGGCTTAGCGTGTCTTCGTCTAGCTCGGAGGAAGTAGCGAGCTCTAGTTCCGATAGGTACCCTTCGATATCAAGCCTATCGCACGCCATGGTTCAAGAGAGACTCGACCAGATGATCAGGGAAAGGCAGGAGGGATCGAGGCACGTTGATCATCGGAGAAGAAAGCAGAGAGCCGGTGACGATCGTGATCAACTTCAAGCAGGAGGAGGGACTAAATTTGTTGTAATGGTTGCAATGGAGAAGTGTTCTTATGATCCGAGGGAGGATTTCAGGGAGTCCATGGCGGCGATGATAGTGGCAAACCGGATAGAAGAGCCTAAGGATCTTCGTAGCCTCTTGAATTATTACGTTTCGATGAATTCCGATGAGTATCGTGGAATTATACTCGAGGTGTTTCATCAAGTTTGCTCTGATTTATTCTTATGTAAATTCCATTAATTGATAAGCAGCACATTGTAAAAGTATTCGAGCATATTATAATTTTCTATTCCAATCCAAAAAATGAAAAGCGGATTAAAACTTGAGTGCAGAGAAGGAAACACATTGCTCTTTCTAATTTCTCGATATTTTAAAACGAATACACAATAAAATTGTGACATTATATTGGGGACAAAAGAAGAAGAAACCAACTGAAATATTCAAATGATAACTCAAATCCAACAATAACTTATGCAGCAAGATTGTGAATTTGAACCACACATTCTGCCCCGACGAAAAACATATGTGATTCAATGCACCTTACGCTTGCCCCATATTGATCTCTTCTTGGAAAAGCTGAGAATGCAGCGGAAGGGGTTCAAAACCCAGGCATCAATTTTCTGAAACATGACTCTGAAAGAATGATACATAGGAAACTGCAGCAGGCCGAAGAGAGGGACTGGGAAAAACGCAATGGGGTAAAGTAAAGACTTGGTCCATTTCTTCTCGACACGAATCAAGAGCAAAATAGTGGCGGCAAAGGCAAGCATGGTTGTTGCCATGGACAAGAAGAGCAAGACGAATCCAGTCATGATCTTGCGAGGAAGGCTGCTGATGAAAAGCGGATACTCGAGTGGAGAGGAGAGGACAGAGAGAAAAAAAGCCACTGAAGACAATGAGCAGGCGATAGCTACAACGTCCATGCAAGTGAAGAGCAAAAAGAGAGGATCGTCCTGGAAAATAGGACGGCCATTTTGATCATTACCCCCGGGAATGGCGTAGGCAGCTGCAAAGACCACAGTGGCCACTAGCACTGCCACGGTTGAGCATGACTGAGCCGTTTCTTTTATCCACTCTTGTGCCGATTTCAGAAGCTCGTTATGTTCATAGTAGAACAGCTCCTCTGCTGTGAGTTCCTTCTTGTTGTGGTGCATGCTGTAATGAGGCGGTAGTATCTCTTCCACACGCTGACATAAACACAGTACACGTTTATCAAGTCGACCTACAGACTCGGTAACATAAGCATTTGTTTGACAACATAAATCTAGCAAGAGAACATTACCATAAACCAGCGCAGCTCTGCTTGCAACTGCATGGCAGGACCAATTAAATTCTGAGACAGTGCTATAGTGTAGTAACTCCTATCTGCAGCCTGGTGCAGTATGGTGTTTCCATCGCAGTCGATCCTCTCATTCAGCCTCGACAATACACTTGGTTTGCTTCTGATAAGATTAAGAATCGGTTTCTGACGGTACTTAATTGCCAAATGCAAAATGTTGCGTTCGTTATAGTTAACGTGCTCGGCCGCTTGAGGATGCTGCTCAAGTATCTCCTTCACAATGGGAACAGTTCCTGCGATAGTTGCTATAAGCAATGGGGTTGAGTTGTAAACTTTATAGGTTGCCCCCTTATCCGGTTTGATTGCTTCTGCAGCTTTTCCTTTTTCACCTCCATCATCGCCATTTCCCATATCTGTTTTAGCTGTTTGTGCGGCTGCCTTTTCTTTTTTTCCTCCGTCATCATCTTTAAAAAGTTTTGCCACTGACCCCAGATAAATGGTCTTGGTTTTTGGTTTCCTGCTATTATGTAACCAAGAGTAGTCCGACTTGACAAGCAACGGGATGAGTTTCTCTAGTGATTTTTTGTTTTTCTTGTCCATCCAGATTTTATATATTATGCCGCCCTGCAGGCCTCCTGTTTCAATCCATCACATGATTAAGCATATGTATATATTGACGTGTCATAATTAGAACATTGTTATCGGCACTCCAATTAAGTCACCATGCACTCTTCATCTTCTTGTGTAAATCATAAAAAATAAGTGCATAATGACTTTTCTAGAGTTCCAATAACAAGAGTTTTGAAGAAAGTTGAGATTCCACCATAAAACCAATTGACAGTAAATGGAGTAGCACAACCTCTTATAAGCCCATGCAAAGTTCCTCCTTCCATCAATGTGGGACTCATTCTCAAGTCACACTCTTGTAAGTTGTGTTGTCTATATGTTAGGCTCGAAAATTCGCCACACGTGAGGGGCGTGTTGAGAATGAGTCCCACATTGATGGAAGGAGGGACCTTCCATGGACTTATAAGACATTGGACTACTCTCCATATTGCCAATTAGTTTTACAGTGGAACCTCAACTTTCAAGTTTGTCTTGATGAAAATGCCGAGGCAAAGGCAGAAGGTAAACAAACCTTTAGCAAGGGAGTCCCATAGTGAATAGTATGCCTTTGCAGCAAATGCTAAACATTTTATGCATGCAACTTCATTAGGAACATCGAAAAAATCCAATTCAAGAAATGCTTTAGCTAGCTTGCCGTTTAATTTATTCGAAAAATAAAATTAGTTACAAATTTGGTCACCTGCAAGCTTGTTCCGAAAGATGGATTGACGGGGATCGTTGCTATCCATGTTGCTCTCCACATCATCCTTCTGATTTGGTGTGACCACATCTCCTCCACCGGGAAGGCCTGCATATAATTATTGAGATTACTGCTTCAAAAAGAAACGCGCACGCACAAACATACACGTAGTAACGATATGTACAATGATAAATGAGCATCTTCCATTGGCTCTGTTGAAACTGTGGCACAAAGGCTTTTGGCATTTGGGCTAACAATTGAAGGCTTGTCAATCCTTCATCGTCTATCTGTTGTGCTAGAAAATTGTAGTTCTCTAGTAACCAAAGAGCAGTCTCTGCATTGTGGAAGACAAAAGAGCAAAAGTTATTAATCTGCATTTGCATATATATTAAGTGTTGTGAATCAATGTATGCATTTGTGAGGGAGAGAGACCAAAATGTTGGGCGATGACAGCCATACGAAGAATGGACATGTTGTCATTTCTCTTGAACTGCATCGGAAGAACGTACGGATTGTCCGTCTCCAGTATGGCAGCGTAAAACTTGACCAAGTCAGTGTGACCAAGAGCAGCAGTTCTGTAGAGCGGAGTTTCTCCTAAATGGTTCCGAGTCCACAGCAAAGGCTGCGCATCATTGTCTCCATCATCAATAGTAAAACTGACTTTGACAGGCTCGTTGAAATTGCTCACCAAGAACTCTGCCGCTTCCACACTGCCGGACACACCCACCTGGTGAAGAGCATTGTTTCCGTCATTATTCTGAACCCTCAAAGAGATTCTCTTTTCATAGCTGCTTGAATTTTCGCTTATGTTAACCAAATATTCGAGGAATCTTTTTCCTTGTGATTTGCTTCCGCAAGAAGCCGCAAGGTGAAGTACATTGTCCCCATCCAGCGTCATAGGCCTGAGCAATTTTTCCGGATACTCCTTGTAGTATTCCTTCACGCCTTCCCAGTTATCCTCCATTGCAAATTCATAGGGGTTTTTCAATTCTTCAATTCGGCTTAACTCCTCCTCTTGGAACTCTATCTCGATTTGATCTGGCTGAACAGTGTGTGTTCTCTGGTACTCCATCTGTAGTACTAGCTAGCTTGCTGTAGTGTAATGTGGCGGTTTTCGTTTTAATTATAGGCCAGCTGCTGCTGCTGCTGCTGCTTCTACTAATATTCTTTGTTTAATGTAGTAACTAAGTATCTTTGACCAAATAAAGCGTAAAATGATTGAATATTGAAGGTTACCATTTTCTGGCTGTATATGCTTTATCTGTACAAGCATCTACCTTTGCTTAATTAGTTTCTTAGTTTTCTATAGTAGATTCTGTTCATCAAGCGTGGAACACATGTCTTGCTACAATATATATTTATTAATTTGAGGGAAGTTCTGATCTAGAATCGAAACGACGGAAAAGGAGATTCGAACTTGAGAGCAAACTAGTTAGTTTTATTTAATATTCATTCAATGTAGAGAATTACATCTCATGTCCATTGAAGGGTGTGTTAAAGATCAACACCAGCCCATTAAGATTAGTCGATATAAGGGAACTAGATTGTTCTAGTTCAAACATGCATGGAATTGTTCTAGAAGATTCTAGCATGCAAAGTAGGGTGGTTAGTCTAGAATTATCTAAGCTAGAGATTTGTAGAATATACTAGAAACTAGAAACTAGTTCTAGTTTGTAGAAAGAATTAGAAACTAGTAGACTGCCAAGCTCTCACCTATAAATATGGGTGTGATGTTGAATCAACCAATCAAGAAAGTAGCCAAGTAGGAAGCAAGTAGGCAACCAAGTGAGGGTGAGAAGTAAGAGTAGTCTTGTGAAGAGTCTGAGTGGTCTAGAGTGTGTCTTTAGAAATAGTGAGTGTCATAGCTTCTAAAGTGTGTCATTGAGAGTTTTAAGTGTTGTAATATTTTGTGTGTGTAATACAAGTAATTTGTTTACTTGTGTTGTCTCTCCAACACCTGTTTTAGAGTTGTGTACTCTAATTTTTTCCTCAACAGGGTGTTGGCAGGAGACTGTCTTTGCGACCGATGAAGCAGTGTCTTGATACATAAACCACCAATGCTCCAACCAGCACCATTACCGAAAACCAGCGAAAGAAGGACGTGTTCGTATGTCGACAAATCTGTGTATGAATTCTTATCATATAAGTTACCTCTCTGTCTTCGCACTCTTCTCCAAGATCTGGGCGCCACTTGTTCGCACCTTCTCGTTCCTCTATTGCCTTACACAGTTGTGCTTTTTAAATTGATGTGATCTCATTGAGCGGATTTTCGTTTACTTACTGATCATCATCACCATCACTCATTTCAGTAGGCTTGCGTCTCTTCTTCCTAATCTTCGCATTTCGCTTCAGTTTCTTCATTTCTTTTTTTTTTTCGAACCTCGACGGTATTGGTAAATTTTATTGATATGAAAAGAAACAAAAGTTACATCTTATCAGAAGAACATAAATTTTATCCTTCATAAAGCAAGAAAAACAAAATACAAGAAAAATTGGGATATAAACCTTACTCTCCTTGAAAGAGAAAATACAAGAAAAAGAGGGGGACATAGGACCAAACCCCTCTAAAAGAAAACCTAAAAGGTGAAAACCTACAAGATAAGCTGTAAAACAAAAAGGAAAATCCACAAGGATTAGATAAAAAAACAAAAGCACACATCAAGAAGAAGAGATAAACCTGTAAACCAACATGCCCAAGAATCTGAATGCAAAAAAGGAAGAATCTCAATAAGGGAAATGTTGATCCTCCTTGGCCTCTTCATACACAATGGTCTATATGTTTGGATCGTATTCAGAAGATGACTTTCTTCGCCTCTCACATATATCGCGAAAGAAATGTTGTTGCGGACAATTTTGCTAACATGGGCTTGTCTTCTCCAACTTTAGTATGGCATGATTCTTCTCCATTGGCCGCTCGTGCTGCTTTGTTTTCAGACTATGCTGGTTTTCCTGGCTACCGCTTCTCAAATTAATTTGCATATCGACATACAGGTTTGACTCACTTTCTTGTTTTTTTTTCTTAACCTTGTGATGTTGCTTAATCTGTTTTTCAGGGTTGGACTTTTACGTGTGGTTTTAGAGGGGTTAGGTTTCATGTCTCCCCCCTCTCTTCCTTGTATTTTTATTGTTTGCGTTTCTTTTAGAGTAAGGTTTATGCCCCCCTTCTTTTTCATGTAATTTTTATCCATTTTTCTTGTATTATGAGGGGTTAGGTTTATGTCTTCCCTGACTAGGTGTAACTTCTTTTTCGTTATCAATAAAATTCCTCTTGTACCGTCGAGGTTTCATAAAAAATAAAAAAAAATAAAAAATCTCAATAGGAGGAGCGGCATGCCAAACAAGAGTAGATGAAAGAAGACCTCAATTGGCTAATTTGTCAGCAAGTGCATTCCCTTCTCGAAATATATGAGAGCAACGAAAACCATGTACTGTAACTGAGAAATACAATTTTCCAACGAGTTTGGACCGACCAAGGAGGAGAAAACAAGCCAAAACAAAGCAAGATACCGCACTAGAAGAGTCACTTTCAAGCCATAAACTTTGTCTACCCAAGTTTATGCTTTCTGCAGCTTATTTTCTTCTTGTGTAGCTTTGGCACAATGCTTCCTGTCCAAGTTTTCAAGATGTGTTTTATCGATCTGATAATCTCGAACGTATCCAATTTCTTTGAATTTAGTTTCAAACTCGTGAGTATTCTATCGACAACCTGCAAGGGCTGTGTCCGTTGGAGAAAATATATATACTACATAAGCAAGCAGATTTTCCAATATATTAATTTGACATTTTTCAGAGTGAGTCTCAGCAACAACAGATAAAGAAGCAGCACAATGTTCAGCAAGGCAGGGCAGGGCAGGGCATTTTGTTACTGCTGCTGCAGACTTAGCGGGTCTTTGTCAAACTCGGACCAAGTAGAGAGCTGATAGGTACTCATCAGTGTCAAGCCTATTTTCCTGGAGTTTGCTCTGATTTTCCATATAAATTCCATTGGTTGATCACTCTGTTTTGGTCTTTTGTATAACCTTGAAATTATTCTAGCAATATTTTAATTAATCTAATCCAATCCAAACTATGGAAAGCGGATTCGAACTTGAGTTTAAGGAGGGAAACGCAAGGCTCTTTCAATTTGGCTACGCTGCTCGACTATGCTATATAAACTCAAATTATAATTTCAAATCAAACAAAAGTATGCATGGTACCAGATCTTTACCATACAAACAAGCCTCTTTATTCTTCACGTATTGCCCATAATTTAAAATGAAGACACAATGAAATTGTGACATTTAATTGGGGAGAAAAGAAGAACCCAACTGAAATATTCAAATGATAACTACAAATCTAACCGTAACTTCTGTTGCAAGATTGTGAATTTGAACAACACATTCTGCCCCGACGAAAAGCTTATGTGATTCAATACGCCTTACGCTTGCCCCATATTGATCTCCTC
Organism: Malus fusca; assembly: GCA_035220775.1. NCBI lineage: Eukaryota > Viridiplantae > Streptophyta > Magnoliopsida > Rosales > Rosaceae > Malus > Malus fusca. The sequence goes on from CM069068.1 coordinate 40,316,567, forward strand.
TTGGAAAAGCCGAGAAGGCAGCGTAAGGGGCTGAATATCCAGTCATCGATTTTTTGAAATGTGACTATCAAGAATTGATACATGGGAAATTGCAGCAGGCTGAATAGAGGGACTGGGAAAAAGGCAATAGGGTAAAGTATAGACTTGGTCCATTTCTTCTCAATGCGAATCAAAAGCAAAATGGTGGCGGCAAAGGCAAGCATGGTTGTTGCCATGGACAAGAAGAGCAAGATGAATCCAATCATGACCTTGCGAGGAAGACTGTTAACGAAAAATGGGTACTCGAGAGGGGAGGAGAGGACTGAGAGAAAGAATGCCACAGAAGATAATGAGCAGGCGATGGCCACAACGTCCATGCAGGTGAAGAGCAAAAAGAGAGGATCGTCCTGGAAAACAGGAAGACCATTTTGATCATTAGTACCCCCCGGAATGGCGTAGGCAGCTGCAAAGACCACAGTGGCCACTAGCACCGCCACAGTTGAGCATGATTGAGCCGTGTCTTTTATCCATCCTTGTGCCGACTTCAGAAGACCGTTATGCTGGTCGTTGAAGAGCTCCTCAGCTGTCTTATCCTTCTTGTTCCGGTGCATGATGTACCGAGGCGGTAGTATCTCTTTTACACACTGACACAAACACAGTACACCTTTATCATGTTGACATATAGATTTTGTAATAGAAGAATTTGTATGACAACAAAAGTCTTTTACCAAGTGAACCGACTTAATTACTAACATAAGTATTTATCTAACAACATAAGTATTTTATCAAGTTTAGCAAGAGAACATTACCAGCATCCAACGTAGCTCTGCTTGCAATTGCATTGCAGGGCCAATTAGTTTCTGAGACAACGCTATAGAGTAGTAACTCCTATCTGCAGCCTGATGCAATATGGTGTTGCCATCGCAGTCTATCCACTTCTTCAGCCTTGACATCACAGTTGGTTTGCTTTTGATTAGATTAAGTATCTCTTTCCGACGGTTCTTAATGGCTAGATGCAATATGTTGCGTTCATTATAGTTAACATGATCGACTGCCTGAGGATGCTGCTCAAGTATCTCCTCCACAATGGGCATAATTCCTGTGATAGTTGCTATAAGCAATGGGGTAAAGTTGTAAATTTCATACGTCGGCACCTTATCTGAAATGGATGGTTTTGCAGCTTCCGCTCGTTTTTCACCTCCATCATTACCTTTTCCCTTATCCGGCTTGGATGTTTTTGCGGCTTCCCATCCTTTTTCACTTCCATCATCATCTTTTCCGTTATCCGATTTGGATGTTTCTTCGGCTGCCGTTTTTTTTTTACTGAGATTGGACCCTAAAGAAATGGTCTTGGGATTTACTTGCTCATTAGTACTCAGGCAAGAATAGTCCGTCTTAACAAGCTCATGGATGAGTTTCTCTAGCCATTTTTTGTTTTTTTTGTCCTTCCATATCCTGGAGATTATGCCGGGCTGCGGGCCTCCTGTTCATATCCATCACACAATCAAGCATATGCATACATTAACTAATGTGTCACAGGAGATGTATCGCCTATCGTCACTCTAAAAAGTTATTATGCACTCTTCATCTTCTCATGTAAAATCATAAAAAAATGAGTAAATAATGTTTCTTTTCTAGAGTTCCAGTAACAAGTGTTTATTATGATGAAAATGCACTGAGGAAAAGGCAGAAAGTAAACAAACTTTTAGCAAGGGAGTCCCATAGTGAAGAGTAAACCCTAGCAAAGCCTGCAAATCATTTTATGCATGCACCTTCATCAGAAACATTGAAAAAATGCCAATTAACGGAGCGCTTTAGCTAGCTAGCTGTGTACTTTATTTGATTAATTAACTAGGTTACCAGCAAGCTTGTTCCGAAAGATAGGTTGGCAGCGCATCTGGTTGCTATCCAAGTTGATCTCTACATCATCCTTCTGATTTGGTGTGACCACATCTCCTCCATCAGGAAGCCCTGCATATATAACAACGTTAAGTATGAGATTACTGCTTCATATAAATTAAAAACGTGGATGCGCACACAGGCGTGTATATATAGCAGCACGTAGAGTAACGGTGCATACAATAGTAAATGAGCATCTTCCATTTGCTTCGCTGAAATTGTGGCTCGAAGGCAGTTGGCATTTGGGCTAGCAATTGAAGGCATGTCAATCCTTTATCTTCCTTTTGGTGCGCTAGGTATTTGTAATTCTCCAGTAACCAAAAAGCAGTCTCTGCATTTTGGAAGATAAAAGATTAAGCAAGAGTTATTAATCTGCATTATTGAGAATCAATGTGTACATTTTCAGAGAGAGCCAGAGAGACCGAAACGTTGCTCAATGACTGCCACATGAAGAATGGACAGTTTGTCATTTCTGTAGAAGTGCCTGAAAAGATTGTCCGGATTATTCTCCCGCAGTTTGCGAGCATAAAAGTTGACCAAGTCAGTGTGACCGAGAGCAGCCGCCCTGAAGAGCGGAGTTTCTCCTAAATCGTTCCGAGTCTCCAGCAGCGGCAGCGCATCATTCTCTTGATCATCATTACCACTAGCACTAGAACTGATGATGACCTTGCCTTCAAGTTCAACAGGCTTGTTGAAGTTGCTCACCAAGTACTCTGCCGCTTCCACACTTCCGGTCAAACTCACGTCGTGAAGAGTATTGTTTCTGGTGTTATTCGGTTTCCTCAGAGCGCGTCTCGGGTCATAGCTGGTCGAACTGAGTAAAATGATCAACATTTCGAGTACTCTTCTGACTTGTGATTTGCTGCAGCAAGAAGCCGCAAGGTGAAATGCAGTGTCCTTGTCCACCGTCATTGGAATGAGCAATTCGTTTGGTTTGTTCTGGTAGTATTGTTTCACGCCTTCCCAGTCATCCTCCATGGCACATATATAGGGACGTTTCGAGTCTTCAATTTTTTTCAATTTACTATCACTCTCGTTTTGATCACTCTGATCCACCTCTACTGTTCTCCAGTACGCCATCTGTGTGCAGTATACTAGCTAGCTTGGCGGTGTGTAATGTGGTGGTTTTTGCTGTGATTTATAGGCCCGGCTAGCTGCTGCTACTGCTGCTTCTACGCACTTCCTATCCCGCCGGATTTATAGGCCGGGTAGCTGCTCCATCAATTGGTTTCTTTTCCGATTCATGATTAAAATGGTAAACAGCTTATATGGAATCAATCTCCATAAGAATATGATTCTAATTCCTTCTCAATCAAACTCCTCATCAATTCAATTCATCTTCAATTGAACTTTTTCCTTCTTAATTGCGGATTAATAAACAAGCCATTAATATACTCTTTGCTTAAGGGAACTCTTTTCTTGTACCCATTTATATATGTTTTATCCGTACAAGCATCTACTTTTGCAAGCGTGCAACACATGCCTCGATTAAAATGTAATTCGATCAACGTACGCTTGCATCTATTTTTTTAATAAAAACTAACGAAAAATCTAAAAAAAAACTTTAGTTTTAATGAAAAATGACAAATAAAAGTGTAATGAATAATACCTGGAGTGTTTCATTAAAACTCTATTTTTTTAATTTATTTTTTGTTTAAAGCCTACATCTATTGTTTCTACCAATATTATTAGTTCTCTGCAACTGCAAATATTCAGTTTTATTTATTCATTGTAGAAAAGGGAGTTGAATTTTACGCACCATTCATTTTAATTTCTGGGCTTCGCAGAAAATGTAACAAGGGTAAAAGGTGTGCCCTTATTATTTTGCCTTGTAGAAAATTACATCTCATGTCCTTGAACAGGTACAAACATATAAATTACACCATAAAAGTTGCTATATGGTGAGCTTTGTTCCAGGGAGTCAGGAGGGGGCTGCGGCCTTCCTTGATTAGGATGAACACGCTACTAATTTGGAGCTCTCCGTTGACATACGTTGTTAGCAACCACGACTCGGTATTGCCACTCGAGATGGGTAAACCTTTGAAGGGGTCACCAGCTGTGTAAATATCTTTCTCTGATTTTTTGCATATATAATTTGGACAAGGCAACATGCAAAACTAAACAGGACATTTTCGAGGGATCTTGGAATATTCTTTGTGTTGACTTTTTCGAAATTTTCTTGGAAACCTCCTAGGCTAAATTCGACATCCTGAGTTTGTTTTTGACATCTATTTAGTGAAATTTCAAAGTTTTAACGTAGTTGACCGTCGGGGCTACTCAGTTGACTTTTTGGGTTGCCATTGACTTTTTACAAAAATTGTCCGGGACCCCTCTTAGCGTATTTCGACGTTACAATTCCGAATTCGTACTCCATTTTCCCAGATTTAGTCGTTTAAGTTGAGTTTTACTAATAGGTCCCAATATTATCCTTAGGTGCGATTACTATTGGAGACTCCGGCTTTCCCAACCCGAATGGATGTGACATCGCAAGTATCTGTGAGGGGGTCTTTTGTATTTACGTATATATATGTATAAGTGATTTTCCCAACAACTGCTTTTATATATTATGATGTGACATGTCATGTTTAGCTTTACAAATAGACTTTATGTACACTTTATGCTTTTAATATTATTTGTAAGCATAAACTTGTGGCATGACATTCTTGCGTTTTATCTGCTCATTCTTACATGTTTGCACGATGTCTCTTAGTTATTTGTACTATCATGGGCCAATGACTAGGTTCACGTGTAGTTCACATGCACCGTTTACATTTGCTTTGGATCCAGAGTTAGGTGCTAGCCTGTCCTTTTGTGTGATGTTTTGGACTCGTATGTGATGCAACTAGCGCAATTCACGTGATGTAGTACTAGAATGTAAAACCTACACCCAACATGTTCCATTGTTTGAATATTTCTACAATGGACTTGTGTGCCTACATAAATTAATGAACATTGATTTCTTATGATATCGAATTGAGATTTATTGTTGAGGAAACTTGTTGTGCCCTACATCTTTTGACTCGCTTTTGCTGCAGGGTACCGTATTACATACTAGTATTATAATATTTTTGGGAACCATATACTTGTTTTACAGCGAGGGGTTATACTTTTCAAAAAGGTTTTACAAACTTTATTTTTCAGGCCCACTTACCCTTGTTTTTTTCGCCCCTCCAGGACTTTAGTGGCAGAGGTTTCGTGACGACAAGGATTGTTGGCAAAAGCTGTTACATAGGAGACTTCTCCGTTTGGCATAAATGTCATTACTCTTCTTTTACTGCAATTTATCTATGCTTTGACATCACTTGTGTGACATGGGTTCAATCTCGCTCACATGCGCACTCTAAATTAGTGACTTTTAGGTTTTAATTTATTCACAGTTTTCACATCACTATACTTTATAACTTCGTCATCTTCCAATAATCGGCCAGCACATCACGATTCGGGTGTCTAGATGGACATTTCGGATCGAGGTGTGTCATCTCTCCAAAAGGAACTGGAGAATGGAATCCCACAACTCAAGGAACTGGAGATAATCGAATTGATTCAATCTAAAACTTAAAGGAGACTCTAGCAGAAGCACCTTGTTCCTAAACCATATAATTAAGCACTTTAATCAATAGGCTTTTGGGAATACTTGGAAATTTTCACTAAAAAGGACTTATTCTCCTAAAGTGATTAGCACATCAACTCATAAAAATGAAATGGCAATAACAGAAGGACCCCTTAAAGGCAATAACTCGGATTCGTTTAGATAACAAAAAAATTATTCTGGTTTTTGTTTCGTAAAGGATTCCATGTAGTTTTATGCGTATACTACTAGGAAATAGACTAAAAATTGAGTTAAGTCCTTATGATTCAACCAAAGGGCGTATAATTTAGAGACTCCAAAGCAAATACTTGAATGATTAGGCGGTTTCTTCAATTTCAACATTCTTTTGTGAGTATACAAGTCGAAATTTTATCGTTTTCGTTCAATATGCCAGAGACCACCGAATTAACAGTACAAACTACATTGAAAGGCAACGTTAATTACATGATGTATAAGTCCATCGAAGCCAGGAAATCAGAGCTGCAACTATCGCACGCTTCAGGAACCATGCATGGTCCTCTAAGAGTTGACTGCAGTGTAAACAGATACACATACAGATACAAGACACAAGATCGGGGCAAATATATACATACATGTGCGCATCTTCTTGTCTACTTTGAACACTGTGAAGCATAATCTGGAACTTGGTTTTATTGTAATTGTCTATAAATATTGTATCATGTATTGGATAGTGGCCAAATTAGTGGACAACTTGCAAATAACTTTCGGCTAATAAAATAAACAAAAAAGGTTGACAACATCATGTGTCTTTGGTGAAAAACAAATGATGATGTCTGTTGAGGAATGATTATTCCTTTTGCTTTGGCTTTTTCAAAGGTAAAGAATTGGTTTTTGTGCTCCCACTTGTTGCATTTGGTAATGAAAGAAACTGAGAGAGTAGCAGAAAAATAAAAGGCAGCAGCAGAGAAGAAAAAGAAGTAGTGCCGCAACCCCATTTTGAAGAGAAGAAGAAGGTGCTATTCTCTTTGGTTAGTAATCATCCACCAAGGTAGTTGTTGTTGTAATAGTTTTGAGCTTTGTATAGAGAGGAAATTATTCATTATATTTCTCTCTATTTGTTTCTTTGGTGTGTGAGAGCTATTAGTTGTATTGGGGTTTTGGGTTGTGAGCTTGTCAACACTTTGTAAACTCCCATTTGGTTGATAGTGGATTATTGGGCGAGCTTCTACTGCTCCAAGGACGTACTCCAGTTAAACTGACTGTTGAGGAACCTCGTTAAAATATTGGTGTCTTTTATATTTTGTTTTTGCACAACATCATGATGTTGCCATTTTCTTGGCTTCAAAGCCTTTCTTTGAATGTAAGATTTCCCAGATAAAAGTAAAGGCAAGAGATGTCATGAATGTTATTGATGGCTTGAGGCCTTCATAATTTCAGCCACTTATACATTACTTATACAACAACAAAAAATTTGTTTCATTATTGAGCTCAACGTTGTAGAGGGTAATGAATACTCCATCAAAAACAAGAGTTTGGTGTTGGCAGCGTCCTATAAACTCAAACCATAAATTAATTCCCCTCAATTCTCATTAATTTCGATTTCTATTTCTGTTTCTATTTCCATTTATATTAAATCATAAAAATTGAAAGGAAAGACGATGGACCTGTTGGAAGGAGAGAACGTTAGAGAAGAAAACATCTGCCATGTCCTCTCAGCCCTCGCCAAGCGTCGCTTTTCCTTCTCTTTCACTCACCTCTCTCCTTGACTAGAAACATTTGAATAGAACAGTCTAACCAGTCAAATAAGAGAAGTATCATCGTAATTAGGTATTATTAAATCTCTAAGTCTCACTGTAATTAGGTATGGAAAATGTTAGGAAAACCATGTTTTGAAACCATATATTGTAATCTACATGATGCGGCGGTTGATGATTGTTTTTTAAATGATTAAACAAAGAATTCAATCATCAACTATCACATCATGTGATTTACAAAATATGATTCAAGAAGATGATCTCTCTAGAATCACCCATTAAGCATTATTAAGTATTGTAAGTACAACTCCCAATGTATATTATTAAGTCCTGCAAATATTTTTCTCCCAATATATATTATTAAGCATGCTTGAGACGTAATAGCATACTATTTGCGACAAACCTTTCATTCTTCGCTGTCTTTTTCTTTTTTTTAGAACTTCAACGGTACAAGAAAAATTTATTGATATGAAAGAAAGAAGTTACATCTAATCAGGGGACAAAAACCTTACTCTCATAAGCCTTTCATTCTTCACTTATTGTCCATACTTGTGAATGAATGTTGTGCTAGGACAGCACCAAACCCGTTGGAACCAACTCAAGCTAACCCACAGGAAATTTACCAAATGAAATGCAAGAACAAAATATTAAAGACACCAAGATTTTAACGAGGTTCCTCAACAGTCAGTGTAACTGGAGTACGTCATCGGAGCAGTAGGAGCTCACCCAATAATCCACTATCAACCAAATGGGAGTTTACAAAGAGTTGGCAATCTCACAACCCATAAGCATAATACACCCAATAGCTCTCACACACCAAAAAAAACAAATAGAGAAAGAAATATAATGAATAATTTCTTCTCTACACATATAGCTCAAAGCTATTACAACAACAACTACTTTGGTGGATGATTACTAACCAAAGAGATGAGCACTTTCTTCTTCTCTTCAAAAAAGGAGCTGCAACTCTCTTTTTCTGCTGCTCACTTCTCTCTGTATTTAGCTCAAAACATAAAATGAGCTCCACACTTTTTAATCACCCTCCGTAGCTTTCTATCTCTTTCTCTTCTCTATATTATAAGGCTGCAAAGGCAACCACCAAAACATAAAGGACCAAAACCCACGGGTGTAGAAGAGAAAGGTTGCCTTTTCCCTTTTTTTCTCCCCAAAACAAGGAAGGATGTTGTCCACCTTTTTCCTTTCCTTTATAATTTTATAATAGCCGAAAGTGAATGAATTATTTGGCCATTTGGCCACATACTCCAACAATCTCCACCTTGGCCAAGTTCCAAAAGCGCCATGACAAGCCAAAATGCTCCAAAACTCCTACTGCTCAACACCTTCTTTATATAGGCAAAATGTGAGCCAAGTTCAAACAGTGAACAAACTTGGCTACACCAACAACCTTAGTCAACATATCAGCGGGGTTGTCTTTAGTTGGAATCTTCTGGAGAATGATTTCCCCTTCACCAACAATTTCACGAACAAAGTGATAACGCACATCTATGTGCTTGGTCCTCGCATGATGAACCTAATACTTAGCCAAATAAATGGCACTCTGACTATCACAATGTACCTCCACCTGCTTCTGATCAACTCCCAAATCTCTAATCAGCCCATGTATCCAAATGGCCTCCTTTATAGCTTCAGCAACTGCCATATATTCAGCCTCTGTAGTAGACAAAGCAACAGACGACTGCAAAATGGACCTCCGACAAACTGGCCCTTTAGCCATAGTAAACACATAGCCTGTAGTAGACTTCCTTCCATCCAGATCACCTGCATAATCTGAATCAACATAACCAACTGCAAAATGACCAATACCAAAGTCATCTCTCTCAAAGCATAAACCAACATCTCGAGTACCATGGAGATACCTCAATATCCACTTAGCTGCTTGCCAGTGCTCTTTACCTGGATTATGCATATATCGACTCACCATGCCAACTGCATGAGCAATATCCGGTCTAGAGCATACCATTGCATACATCAAACTACCAACCAAATTTGCATATGGTATATTTTTCATTTACAGCTTCTCTTTATCATTTTTAGGACACTGTAGAGAACTCAATTTAAAATGAAGAGCCAAAGGGGTACTAACCGGTTTGGTTGAATCATGAACTCCAAACTTCCGAATCAACTTCTCAAGGTATTGTCTTTGATTCAAACTGACCAAACTCTTCTCTCTATCTCTAGTGATCTCCATGCCAAGGATCTTCTTCGCTTCACCAAGATCCTTCATCTCAAACTCATTCTTCATTTGCTTCTTCAATTTTTCAATCTCTTCAACATTCTTTGAGGCAATCAACATATCATCAACATATATCAACAAATAAATGAAAGACCCATCTTGCAACTTCTTGAAGTACACACAATGATCATATTGACTTCTAGAATAATTTTGGCCTCTCATAAATTTATCAAACCTCAAATACCATTGCCTTGGAGATTGCTTCAAGCCATATAGTGATTTCTTCAATTTGCAAAACAAGTTCTCCTTCCCTTTCACTATATACCCATCCGGTTGACACATATAGATCTCTTCATTCAAATCACCATGTAGGAAAGCCGTCTTCACATCAAGTTGCACAAGCTCAAGATCATATTGTGCAACAAGAGCTAACATAATGCGAATTGAGGAGTGCTTCACAACCAGAGAAAATATTTCATTGTAGTCAATGCCCTCCTTTTGTGCATACCCTTTAGCAACTAATCTTGCTTTGAATCTCACATTGCTTTTCTCATCAGCATCTTCCTTCTTGGCATACACCCATTTGCAACCGATAGCTTTCTTGCCCTTAGGCAATTTAGCTAACTCCCAAGTCTTGTTCTTCAAGAGAGAATTCATCTCATCACCCATGGCATTGCACCACCTCTTCTTCTCCTCACTCTCAATGGCTTCCTCGAAATTGGATGGAATCTCTTCAGTGATAATAGGAAGAGCAAAAGCAACATAGTCACTATACCGAGCTGGCTTGGTAATTTGTTTCTTTCCTCTGTTCTTGGCAATAGACTCTTGAGGTGAAACTTGCTCTTCAACTTGAATAGAATCTTCAAGTTCAACTTCTTCAACATCTTTATGGTCTCCAACTTCTTCACTTGTAGTGGCTTCGACATCAGCGGAAATAGGATTTAAAGTACCATAGGCAACTTTCTCAAGCTCCACCTGTTGGACATCTTTCACATTCTTCTCAGAGACTTTGTACATACTTTCTTCATCAAATGTCACATCTCTGCTGATTACAAGTTTTTTCATCTCTGGGCACCACAACCTGTAACCTTTGACACCACTACTAAAACCAAGAAAGATAGCCTTTTTGGCTATAGGATCAAGTTTATTTTCAGTCACATGAAAATAAGTAGGTGAACCAAAAATACGGATATAGTCATAATCAGAAGAAGGTTTTCCAGTCCATACCTCCATTGGTGTCTTACCCTGAACAGCAGCTGAGGGTAACCGGTTGATGATGTGACATGCATAATTAACTGCCTCTGCCCAAAATGACTTGCTTAAACCCGACTGAGACAACATACATCTAACCTTCTCAAGCAAGGTTCGATTCAATCTTTCAGCAACTCCATTTTGTTGTGGAGTTCCCCGAACATTGAAATGTCTCACAATTCCTTCCTATTTGCAAACTTTAAAGAAAGGATCGGATGTGTATTCACCACCATTATCCGATCTCAAAATCTTAATCTTTCTCCCAGTCTGGTTCTCAACCATTTTCTTCCAACCCAAGAAAATGCTTAACACCTCACTCTTGTGCTTCATAGTGTAGACCCAAGACCTTCTTGAATAATCATCAACAAATGTCACAAACCAATGTCTACCACTCAAAGAATGAGTCTTTGTAGGACCCCAAACATCAGAATGCACATAATCAAGAATGCCCTTCGTCTGATGTACAGCAGTACCAAACTTCACTCTAGTTTGCTTCCCCAAGACACAATGCTCACAGAAATCAAGCTTACAAGTCGTGGCACCTTTTAGAATGCCTTGTTTCACAAGCCCTTGTAGAGCTTTCTCACCGGCATGGCCTAATCTCATATGCCACAGTCTAGTAGTATCTGAATCAGATGTGCCCATATTTTCTGAGACTACAGATGCTTCACCTGTCACAGTGCTTCCCTGCAATAAATACAAATGGCCACATCTAGGAGCTTTCATCACAACAAGTGCACCATAAGTAACTTTCAATGTCTGTCCATCTGAATGAAACCTGAAACCCTTGGATTCCAAAGTACCCAAAGAAATAAGATTTTTCTTCAAATTCGGTACATACCGAACACCTGTCAACTCTTTAACCATGCCATCATGCAACTTCAAACGAACTGTACCAATCCCTTTTGTTGTGCAAGGATTGTCATCTCCTATGAACACAACGCCACCATCAAACTCTTTCAAGCTTGAAAACCAATCCTTGTGAGGAGTCATATGATGAGTACAACCCGTATCCAACACCCACTTAGTAGCACAATCAAATGATGAGGAAGTGGTTAAAGCAAAATCAGAAAAATCTGTTTCAACCTCTGCAACATTGGCTTCAGAACTTTCTTTTCCTTTGGTCTTCAACTTAGGACAATCTTTCTTCCAATGGCCCTTATTACGACAAAAGGCACATTCATCCCTTTCCAAAGGTTTTCTACCTTTAGAGTTTCCTCTAGGTCGAGACTGTGATTTTTTCCTGCTAGAAGATGATCTTCTCTCCGATGATCTACCTCTAACAAATAAAGCTTCAGAGGTACTATCATGATTTTTATCTCTATGCTTCATTTCATAATTCATCAAGGCATTTGACACATCTTCAAATTTCACAGTTTCTTTACCGTGCATAATAGTGGTAACAAAATGCTCATAAGAGTCCGGCAAGGAATTCAACAATATTAAGGCCTTATCTTCATCCTTAATATCCTCATCTAAATTTAACAAGTCGGCAATCAGCTTATTAAAAGCATCAAGGTGTCTAATCATTTTTGTACCTTCTTTGTATTGGAAGCGGTAGAGCTTTTTCTTCAAGTGCAGCCGGTTCTCTGCACTCTTTGTCATATACTTGTCTTCCAATTTTTGCCACAACACACTTGCTAATGTCTCCCGCATCACAAAATACTTCTGAGTTTTTGCAAGGCACAACCGAATTGAAGAGCAAGCCCACAAATTTAATTTTTCCCATTCCGGCTTCGACATAGTTTCCGGCTTCTCTCCCAAAGCGGCAAGTAGATCTTGTTGAGCCAACACATCTTTGACCTCACATTGCCACATCCCGAAGTTGTTTGTGCCATCAAACTTTTCCACTTCGAACTGTGCATTTTGCACCGTCGTTCTTGCAAACCCGGAGCTGCTTCCAAAAGGATTTTCATCTTGCCCGTCTGACATCTTTGGCAACTAGACAGTACCCAAGAGCAACCAGTGCTCTGATACCAATTGTTGTGCTAGGACAACACCAAACCCGTTGGAACCAACTCAAGCTAACCCACAGGAAATTTACCAAATGAAATGCAAGAACAAAATATTAAAGACACCAAGATTTTAACGAGGTTCCTCAACAGTCAGTGTAACTGGAGTACGTCATCGGAGCAGTAGGAGCTCACCCAATAATCCACTATCAACCAAATGGGAGTTTACAAAGAGTTGGCAATCTCACAACCCATAAGCATAATACACCCAATAGCTCTCACACACCAAAAAAAACAAATAGAGAAAGAAATATAATGAATAATTTCTTCTCTACACATATAGCTCAAAGCTATTACAACAACAACTACTTTGGTGGATGATTACTAACCAAAGAGATGAGCACTTTCTTCTTCTCTTCAAAAAAGGAGCTGCAACTCTCTTTTTCTGCTGCTCACTTCTCTCTGTATTTAGCTCAAAACATAAAATGAGCTCCACACTTTTTAATCACCCTCCGTAGCTTTCTATCTCTTTCTCTTCTCTATATTATAAGGCTGCAAAGGCAACCACCAAAACATAAAGGACCAAAACCCACGGGTGTAGAAGAGAAAGGTTGCCTTTTCCCTTTTTTTCTCCCCAAAACAAGGAAGGATGTTGTCCACCTTTTTCCTTTCCTTTATAATTTTATAATAGCCGAAAGTGAATGAATTATTTGGCCACTTGGCCACATACTCCAACAATGAAGACACAATAAAATTGTGAAAATGGGGGAGAAAAAAGAAAATCCGAAATATTCAAATGATAACTACAAATACTATGATGTAAAACTGTAAATCTGAACCACACGTACATTATGTTCGAACAAAAAGGTTGTGTATGTTGCTTCATGGTTCCTGATTCAGTACGCCTTACTCTTACTGCATATTGATGTCCTCTTGGAAAAGCCGAGAATGCGGCGGAAGGGATTCAAAACCCAGGCATCAAATTTCTGAAACATGGTTTTGAAAGAATGATACATAGGAAATTGCAGCAAACCGAATAGAGGGACTGGGAAAAAGGCAATAGGGTAAAGTATAGACTTGGTCCATTTCTTCTCGACGCGAATCAGGAGTAAAATGGTGGTGGCAAAGGCTAGCATGGTGGTTGCCATTGACAAGAAGAGCAAGACGAAATCAATCATGACCTTGCGAGGAATATTGTTGATGAAAAGTGGGTACTCGAGAGGGGAGGAGAGGACCGAGAGAAAATGCCACAGAAGATAATGAGCAGGCGATGGCCACAACGTCCATGCAGGTGAAGAGTAAAAATAGAGCATCGTCCTGGAAAAAAGGACGGCGACTTTGGTCATTACCCCCGGGATGGCGTAGGAGGCTGCAAATACCACAGTGGCCACTAGCACCGCCACGGTTGAGCATGACTGAGCCGTTTCTTTTACCCATTCTTGTGCTGACTTTAGAAGTTCGTTATGCTCATTGTAGAATAGCTCCTCCGCTGTCTGATCCTTGTTATTATGGTGCAAGCATAATGAGGTGGTAGTATATCTCTCACATGCTGGACAGTGGACACGAACATGGACATTTATCAGGTCGATCAACTTACTGTGGGAGCCAAAAATGACTCCTCCACTAAATAAGCCACTAGCACACCAAACATGAGCAGTGGAGCTACAATCAAGCAACATAATACCCACTCCATGGAACATGGAGACATAGAAGTAGAGTGGAACTTGGAGCCCAAGACTTGAATGCCTATAAAAGGGCAATAATCCCATCAACATGGGGAAGAGAGAGGTAGGAGATCATTCTATATTGTACAAGCATCTTGAACAAAGACTGACTTGAGCGTCGGAGTGTTTCCTTGTAGGTCCCCCCGCTCTCATTGATGGCAAGCGAAAATGATGTTTGGCTTCTCGATGTGATTACAAGATTTACTAGTTGGAGGATTTAAAGGATCTGAATTTTTCCGCTCCAACACATACTCAATGAGTAAAAGTAGTATTTGTCTGACAATATAATTCTAGGAAGAGAACATTACCAGCATCCATTGTAGTTCTGCTTGCAATTGTATGACAGAGCCAATTAAATTTTGAGACAATGATATAGATCAGTAGTAACTCCTAATTACAATTAATGTGCTCAGCCGCCTGAGGATGCTGCTCAAGTATATCTCCTTCACAATGGACACACTTCCTTTGACAGTTGCTACAAGCAGTGGGTAGAGTCATAAACTTTAGTCGTCACCCCCTTATCCGATTTGGTTGCTTCTGCGGCCGCCTTTCCTTTTTTACCTCCATCATCACCATATCCCTCTGATTTGGTTGCTTTTGCGGCTGACTTTCCTTTTTTGTCTCCATCGTCATCACCATCTTTACTAAGAGTTTCCATTGACCCCAGAGAAATGGTCTTGGTCTCTGCTTGCTTGTGTTACTACTCAACCAAGAATAGTCTGAATTGACGAGCAATGGGACGATTTTCTCTAGTGATTTTTTGTTTTTCATGTCCTTCCATGTCTTGTAGATTATACCCTGTGGGCCTCCTGTTCCTATTCATCACATGATCAAGCATATATATACAGTAACTAACGTGTCACAGAGATGTTATCGGCACTCTAAAGAAGTTATCATGCACTCTTTATCATCTCATGTAAAACCATAAGAAATGAGTAGATAATATTTCTTTTCTAGAGTTCTAACAAGTGTTCATTGTGACGAAAATGCATGAGGAAAAGGCAGAAAGTAAACAAACTTTTAGCAAGGGAGTCGCATAGTGAAGAGTAAACCCTAGCAAAGCCTGCAAAGCATTTTATGCTTGCACCTTCATCAGAAACATTGAAAAAATGCGGATTAACGGAACGCTTTGGCTAGCTAAGTGTGCGTACTTTATTTGTTTAATTAATTAGGTTACCTGAAAGCTTGTTCCTACACAGATGGATTGACAGTGCGGCTGGTTGCCATCCAATCTAATCTCTACATCATCTTTCTGATTTGGTGTGACCACAGCTCCTCCATCAGGATTCAGCAGGAAGGCCTACGTATATAACAATTAAGTATCCAGATTACTGCTTCATTAAAAAAAAAAAAAAAAGCAAAACAAAACACGTGGGTACACACGTGCATATATAGAGCAGTTCGTACGTGCGCACACATGTAGCAGTATGTAGACTATTGGTACATAGTCATACAATAATAAATTAGCATCTTCCATTTGCTTCGTTGAGATTGTGGCTCAAATGCAATTTGGGCTAGCAATTGTAGGCTTGGCAATTGGAATAGTCCGACTTGACAAGCAACGGGACGAGTTTCTCTAGAGATATTTTGCTTTTCTTGTCCTTCCAGATCCTATATATTATATCGTCCTGCATGCCTCTTGTTTATATCCATCATATAATCAAGCATATGTATACATAAATGTGTCATAATTAGAAGGTTATTATCAGCACTCCAACAAAGTCATTATGCACTTTTAATCTTTTGGTGTAAAATCATAAGAATAATGACTTTTTTAGAGTTCTAGTAACAAGAGTTCTTCTTTCATGAAAATGCCCTGAGGCAGAGGATGAAAGTAAACAAACCCTTAGCAAGGGAATCCCATGGTGAATAGTAAGCCTTCGCAGCAACTGCCAAACATTTTATGCATGCAACTTCGTTAGGAACATCGAAAAAATCCAATTTTGAGAAACGCTTTACCTAGCTAGCCGTTTAATTTAGGGAACTTTAATGAAAAGCTCCTGGTACTGTTCACTTTAACGAAAAACCACATTTTTACACTAAAAAGTCAATACTGGTACTATTCACTTTAGCCTTTATTTTGTCCTTATCATTAAAACTCAAAGTTTTCAAGTCATTTTCATTAGTTTTCCTTTTAATTTATTCGAAAAATTAATTAGATTTCAAATTTGATTACCTTCAAGCTTGTTCCGAAATATTCTCGAAGGTTGAAATTGAATAATTCTTAGTTATCTTATACTATTATGTTTTCTAATTTTTAAAAGACTTTTTTCTAGGAATTATTTTATTTTGTTGTAGTATAAATAATGCTATTTAGCCATTAGGGTTTTTGGAGAAGAACACATCAATTTGGAGAATTTAGATAGGCTTTGAAGATTTATATTCTTCTTACAATGTGTTTTCTATCTATTTTTAATAATATTTTGTTTTATGATTATTCGTAACTAATCTCTTTTGCTAGGGCTTGCAGCCACGAGCCTTAACAAGATATGTAGTTTTTTTTTTCAATTTACTTATAATATTATGAGGTGTTTTCTATCTATGTTTTTAATAATATTTTGTTCTATGATTGTTCGTAACTAATTCTCTTTTGTTAGGGCGAGGCCACGAGCCTTAGCAAGAATATGTAGTTTCTTTTCAATTTACTTATGATATTATACATGCAGGTTTGAATTATTAATCACTGGTTTAAACTATCTAATTGTCTTAGTGTTTGATCACCATTAGGATATTTAGAAAGGTAATTTGATGCAATTTGGTCGGTCCCTAAAATTGATGAAGGCTTCTTGTAGTTAATATGTGCAAGTTCACTTAGGATGAATACCACATCTTAAGAGTTGCATGATTTTTCAGATCGTTTTCACAGAATTTAATGAGTCATGCATGTTTAGTTTTGATATGAATACCACATACGGATTACATGTTTGATATAAGCTCTATGTTGGGGGTCCAAGTAGGCATACTTGAAGAAAACATAACCTTCAAAATATGTATGTGTAAATCATAAGTAATTGAAAGAACTACATAGGATTGTCAAAGTAACGGTGAAACCCTAGTGCTTTTACAATTTAGTTTTCATGAATCGTTTTCTTTTATTTTCTTTTACAATTTTGTTTATTTTATTTTGCCTATTTATTTAATTATTTCTTTTAAATTCGTTTTTATTATTTTACTTTTCAAAATCAACATTTTCTCAAACTTTGTTTTATAATTAATTAAGATTTGATTTGACATAAATTATTCATTCAATTCACGTGGAAAACGACCTTACTAAAACTGACTATACTACGATTACCTGCCGAATATTGCAAATATTGTTAAGTGTTTTTATTCCTAGTTTTACAGGTGGTAAAAATTCTACCAGTATTCCTTCACGTCTTCCCACTTATCCTCCATGGCAAATTCATAGGGTATTTTCAAGTCTTCAATTTGGCTTAATTTATCCACTTGGCCCTCTTCCTCGATTTGAACTAGCTGAACAGTGTGCGTTCTCTGGTACTCCATCTGTAGTACTAGATAGCTTGCCGGAGTGTAATGTTGCGGTTTTCGGTTTAATTATAGGCTAGGTGCTGCTGATGCTTCAACTAATATGCTTTGCTTTGTATATTAACAAAGTATGTTTAAACTAATAAAGCGTAAAATTTATCGAATATTTAAGGTTACCATTTTCTAGCTGTATATGCTTTATCCGTACAAGCATCTACCTTTGCGTAGTTTCTCAGTTGGGTAAATAGCCAAAATAGTCCATGAGATTTTAGTTGCGTAGTTTCTTAGTTTTCTATAGTAGATTCTGTTCACCAAGCGTGGAACACATGTTTCACTACATTATATATTTTTTAATTCAAGTGAAGTTCTAATTTAGACTCAAAACGACGGAAAAAGAGATTCAAACTTCAGTGCGAACTAGTCTAACACTTTAGTGCGGAGTTTGCGGTCGACTAGTCAACTTTGCTAAGCTTAGGTTTGTTTTTTCTACCGTATTAATTTTCAACAACTACAAAACATTATTTCTCAAGAAATATTCAGTTTTATAATGTTCATTCATTGCTTAATTACACCTCATGTCCTTTGAAGGGTGTTGGGAAAGCCAGCGAAAGAGAACGTGTTCTTATCTCGACAAATCTGTGTATGAATTTGTTGTGTTTGGCTCATATACTTATGAGTTGGCAACAATTTTGATAGTGTAACTTTTTGAGTGCTACAGGGAAATGGCAGTAGCCACTTTGTGTTTGGCTTTCGGTTGTGGCATGGAAGTCTTGTTTCAAGAGAAGACATGGTGACTACCACAAGCAAAGTTGGAAGCAAGCAAGACTTGACTTTGTGGTTGCTTGCACACAATTGTGCATGTTTTATTTTATATGCATTAAATGACAAATGGAGAAAAGTTGTACTTTATATACTAGGTATAGACTTTGGTGCATGCTAGGTAGGCTAGGTGATAATTATGTCATGTGAACTTAAGAATTTTTTGTCTTGTTTGTTGGCATAGTTGCTAGTGTATGCCTATAACTAGATGCAATATTTGTGCATTTAGTAATGCATTGAGAGAGCATCCGGAGGAGAACACAAAGGAGAGAAAATAGAGAGTGAGAGTGAGAAACTCTTGGGGTAGAGTGAGGCTCTTGGTAAAATTTTGTGAGTGTACAAGGGATTGGGGTTTGGGTTATGTCGATTTAACTCAAGTGTATCTTGTACTAGTTATTCTCATAGTGAAGAGCAATATCTCTCCGAGGACGTAGGCAGGTTTTTGTCGAACCTCGTAAATTTCTCAGTGTCTTTATTTCTTGTAATTTAAACTATTCAACTGTGGGTCTGTAGTTTGGTGAGATAATCTGAATCTCACTTCCGCACTGACGAACGGCCAAGGCACAACAGAATTCTTATGTAGAAGTAACCTCTACGTCTTCATACTCTTCTTCAAGATCCGGGCGCCACTTGTTTGCACCTTCTCGTGCCTGTACTGCCTTCCGCAGTTGTGCTTCTTAAATTGATATGATCTCATCGAACGGATTTTCGTTCATTTTCTGATCCATCGTCTGAGTCACTCATTTCAGTAAGCTTGTGTCTCTTCTTCCTCATCATCGCATTTCACTTCAATTTCCTTTAAGTTGTCCTCACATTCTTGTGTAGCTTTGGCACAATGCTTCCTGTCTAAGTTTTCAAGATGTGTTTTATCAATTTGCATAAGCTGATAATCTCGAACGTATCCAATTTCTTTGAATTCAGTTTCAACCTTCGAGAATATTCTATCGACAACCTGCAAGGGCTCTGTCCGTCGGGGAATATATACAAGATTAGCAAGCAGAGTTTCCAATGTATTAATTAGACATTTTTCTGAGTGAAAGTCTCAGCAACAACAGATCAAGAAGCAGCACATGTTCAGCAGGGCAGGGCAGTGCATTTTGTTACTGCTGCTGCAGACTTAGCGGAGTTAGCGGGTCTTGTCAAACTCAGAACAAGTAGAGAGCTGATTCGGACTTCAGTGTAAAGAGGGGAACACACTATTCTTTCCAATTTTGCTCTGCTTCTCGGCTATACTATATAAACTCAAATTATAAATACAAATCAAACAAAGAGGTCGTTTGGATGTGCTTTTAAAATGACTTAAAGCTCTTTTGGTGAAAATATTTTTGGAAACAATCCTTAGTAAAAATAATAGTAAATCCTGAAAAAACACTTAAAGTGCTTCCTGGATAAAGCACATAACTAATGATGCTTGTAGAAAGCACTTAAAGTGCTTTTAGAACCCACAAATATTTTCTCTAAAAGCACTTTCAGTCATTTAAAAAGTACAACCAAACGAGCCTAAAAGTATGCATGATACCAGTTCTTTAGCATAGAAACAAGCCTCTTTATTCTTCACTAATTGCCCATAACTTAAAACAAAGACACAATAAAATTGTGACATTATATTGGGGAGAAAAGAAGAAGAACCCAAATGAAATATTCAAATGATAAATACAAACACATCAGTAACTTCAGCTGCAAGATTGTGAATTTGAACCACAAATTCTGCCTCGATGAAAAGCTTATGTGATTCAATATGCCTTACGCTTGCCCCATATTGATCTCGTCTTGGAAAAGCCGAGAGGGCAGCGTAAGGGGCTGAAAATCCAGTCATCAATTTTCCGAAACATGACTATGAAAGATTGATACATAGGAAATTGCAGCAGGCCGAATAGAGGGACTGGGAAAAATGCAATAGGGTAAAGTACAGACTTGGTCCATTTCTTCTCTACACAAATCAAGAGCAAAATGGTGGCGGCAAAGGCGAGCATGATGGATGCCATTGACAAGAAAAGCAAGATGAATCCAGTCATGATCTTGCGAGGAACACTGTTAACGAAATATGGGTACTTAAGAGGGGAGGAGAGGACAGAGAGAAAGAATGCCACAGAAGATAATGAGCAGGCGATGCCCACAACGTCCATGCACGTGAAGAACAGAAAGAGAGGATCGTCTCGGAAAAGAGGAATGCCACTTTGGTCACTAGTACCCCCGGGAATGGCGTAGGCAGCTGCAAAGACCACAGTGGACACTAGCACCGCCACAGTTGAGCATGACGGAGCCGTTTCTTTTACCCATTCTTGTGCCGACCCCAGAAAACCGTTATGCTGGTAGTTGAACAGCTCATCAGCTGTCTGATCCTTCTTGTTGCGGTGCAAGGTGTACCGAGGCGGTAGTATCTCTTTTACACACTGACACAAACAGACGTACACATTTATCATGTTGATGTATAGGTTTTGTTACAGAAGTATTTGTCTAACAACATGTCTTTTTCCATGTGAACCGACTTAATTAGTAACATAAGTACTTGTCTAACTGTTAAGAGTATAATCTCACACAGTAGCAATGCTTCCCAACCTCCACCAGATTAGATTCTTCCACTAGGTTGTTATGCTTGGAATGTTTGTGATTAGTTATATACTTTATGCTGAGCTGGCACATATCTTGGGATAGGATATTTATGTATAAATACCATGTGTATTATTCCATTGATTAATAAGAATCACAATTACATTTTTCACTCTCTCTCTATATCTCTTTTTCTCTCTCTAGATGAATTTCCCTCTCTGAGTTCTTAACTTCAACATGGTATCATCACCATCGTCTAACCGACTCCGATCCGGCGCTTTCCGCTTCTCGTAATTTTCTTGCTGTTCTTGCATTTTCTGATCTTCCAAACAGATCCCTACTTCTCTGTTCTCTTCTTTTTCCCTCTCAACTTCGCCTCTCTTGCTATGTCGGCGGCAGCATCCTCTTCGGATTCTCCTTCTCCACCTCCTGCAAACCCTAATTCTTCAGCAAATCTTCCTCCGAGTGTCCTTTCCAACCCTCCGATCATGACGCTTGGCACGATTTCCATTGCCAATGTCGCTGGAATGGTTCCGACGAAACTCAATCGTCAGAACTACATCACTTGGCGTAGTCTTTTCATTCCTGTGCTGAAGCGCTTCAAGCTTATTGGACTCGTCAATGGCGAAGATCTGTGTCCTCCTCCATTTGTTCGCGATCCCTCTGGTACTTGTGTTCCTAATGCATCTTTTGAGGCCTGGTGTGAGCGTGATCAAATCTTGATGATCTGGATCAACTCTACTCTCTCTGAAGATCTTCTTCCCTTGACGATTGGCATGGCCGACTCTCGATCTCTGTGGCAATCTCTTGAGCGGCGATTCTCAGGCGCTTCCCGAACACATGTTCACAGTCTTCGTTCGAAGATTCAAACGATTCAGAAAGGTGACTCTTTAATGACCGATTTTCTTAATTCGATCAAAGAAATCTCTGACAAACTTGCTGCTGCTGGTGAACCATTGTCTGAATCTGACCTTGTTGCATATATTTTATCTGGTCTTCCTGATGAGTATGAGTCATTTGTTGACTCTATTGAGACTCGACATGAATCTGTGACTGCTGATGAGCTGCATGGCCTCCTCTTGAGCAAAGAGATCTCACTCCAGAAACGCAAAACCAGAGCTTCTTCCTCCTCGACTGCACCATTTCATGCATATGCTGCTCAATCTTCTACTCCTGTTGGTCATTTCAACAAAGGCAACTCTCGTGGTCGCTTTCATAATCGCACTCGGTATACTCAGAATCGCAATTTTGGGGGAAACAAACCTCACAACTGGCATGCCAATCACTCAGGTGGCATTCTTGGTGCTGGTCCTTCTCGCCAGCCTGCTGGTCCATCTTCTTCCTCTGGTCGCTCAGTTCAATGTCAGTTATGTCTTCAATATGGTCATTGGGCTCCTATGTGTAATCGTCTCTCTCAGTTTGCTCAATCTCAATCTCCTACTGCAATGTCTGCCATGACTTCTTCTGCATCTCCTAGCTATTGGCTCACTGATAGTGGCGACTCCCATCATGTCACTCCTGATCCCTCTACACTCAACTCTGCCATTCCCTACTCTGGCACTGATCAGCTGTTTGTTGGTGACGGCAAAGGTCTGTGTATTTCTCATACTGGTTCTGCTCTCATTCGCACCAAACATGCTACCTTTCGTTTAAATGATGTTCTGTTAGTTCCTCAGGCTTCTCATAACTTGTTATCTGTTTACAAGTTTGTATATGATAACTGGTGTTCTCTGACCTTTGATCCGTTCGGGTTCTATGTCAAGGATCTAAGCACTGGGAAGATGCTTTTCCAGGGCCCCAATGAAGGATGTTTATACCCTTTCTACTGGAATGCTTCCAATGGTGTCTCTGGAATTGCCATCTCACCAACTGCTCTGATGATTGCTAAGGCTGATATACATACTTGGCATCGTCGGCTTGGCCATCCTTCTAGTGGGACTTTACATTCTGTTGTGCATAAGAATCATCTCCCTGTAATTGGTTCTGTTAATAATCTGTCAGTATGTACTGCCTGTCAACTAGGGAAGTCCTCTAGGCTATCATTTTCCACTTTACCTTGTACTTCCTCTCGGCCACTTCAATTGTTACACACAGATGTATGGGGTCCCTCTCCCACATCTTCATGTACTGGCTACAGGTTCTATCTAATAATAGTGGATGATTTTACCAAATATAGTTGGCTCTATCCTTTATATTTCAAGTCTGATGTCTTCTCCACTCTCAAGACCTTTATTTTAAAAATACAGACTCTCATTGACCTCAAAGTGCAAAGTATCAGGTCTGATTCAGGGGGTGAGTTCTTGAATAAGTCACTCCAAAGTTTTTTCAATGAGCAAGGTATCACACATCAGTTAAGTTGTCCTCACACTCCTGAGCAAAATGGGTGTGCCGAGAGAAAACATCGTCATGTTGTTGAAATGAGCAGAACATTGTTATCTCAAAGTGATTTACCTGCACAGTTTTGGGTTGAAGCTTTTCAGACTGCTGTCTCCCTCATTAATCGGTTACCTCCTCAGTCTTCTGTGATCAGTCCCTGGGAACTCTTATTCCATGCTTCTCCCAAGTATCATACACTGAAGGCTTTTGGTTGTGCTTGTTATCCATGGTTGCAACCATATTCAAGAGACAAGCTGGATTTCAAGAGTAAGCAATGTGTGTTTTTGGGTTATAGCCTCAATCACAGTGGATATCGGTGTTGGGATCCTATCTCTAATCGGCTCTACATTTCCCGACATGTGGTGTTTGATGAATCCTTATTTCCTTACAAGTCTCTGTCTTCTCAGACCTCACATCCTAGTACTTGTGTGCCTTCTCCTCTCCATCCTCCTATGTCTCTCCCTCTGCCTTTGCCAGTGTCTCATCTTGAGCAACCGTCCTCACCTGCAGCTGCTCTGGAAGGCAGCAATGCATCTCCTCTATCCATACCTTCGACTGCAGCACATACCACTATACCATCTTCTGATCAGGAGTCCATACATACTTCTCCAGTATCTTCCAGCCCTGCAGAGCCTCCACCCTTGCCCCCTCCAATTCCTGTCAACACTCATAATATGATTACACGGGCAAAGGCAGGTATTCATAAACCTAAGGTGTTCACTGCCTCTAAACACCAACTTCATTCCACTGTTGATTCTCTTACAGCTTTACCTTCTACTCCATCAACCTTTCTCCAAGCTTCTAAGTCTTCTCACTGGATGGAGGCTATGCAATCTGAATTTCAAGCATTACAGTCTACTGGCACTTGGGAATTAGTTCCTAATCATTCCACCTACAACATTGTTGGCTGCAAATGGGTCTTCAAAGTAAAGCACAAACCTGATGGTACCATTGAAAGGTACAAAGCACGCCTTGTAGCTAAAGGTTTTCATCAACAGGAAGGTTTGGATTTCTCCGAAACCTTTAGTCCTGTCGCCAAACCTACTACCATCCGGATTCTCCTTTCTCTTGCGGTTTCCTATGATTGGTTTATCCATCAGTTGGATGTCAGTAATGCGTTCCTTCATGGTCACTTAAAGGAAGATGTTTATATGGTCCAGCCTCCAGGGTTTGTGGATCCTTCCAAACCTCATCATGTGTGCAAACTTCGGAAATCCCTATATGGTCTTAAACAGGCCCCCAGAGCTTGGTATGAGGCTTTCTACACTGCTATTCTCTCTCTGGGATTTAGTTCCTCTCACTCTGATACCAGTCTCTTTATTAAACGAGACACTTCCATTACTTTTATATTGGTTTATGTTGATGATATAATCATCACTGGCAGTTCAGTCACTGAGTGTCAATCCATCATATCCCAACTTCAAACCATGTTTCCTGTCAAGGACCTGGGCGATATTCATTACTTTTTAGGTATTGAAGTCCACAAATCTGACCAGGGCTTGTTACTGCATCAGGCTAAGTATGCTTTAGACTTGCTCAAAAAGACAGATATGCTTGGTGTTAAACCTTGTGCCACACCTGTGTCTACTTCCAAACTGGACCATTCTGGCACTCTTCTATCTGATCCCACTTCTTATAGGTCCACAGTCGGTGCCTTACAATATCTTACTTGGACACGGCCTGATTTAGCTTTTGCTGTAAATCAGGTTTGTCAGTATATGCACTCTCCCCGAACCATTCATTTGCAGGCTGTCAAACGCATTTTGCGATACCTGAAGGGCACTGTGGATTTAGGACTTTGGTTTACTAAGGGTTCTCAGTGTCTCACTGCTTGGTCTGATGCGGATTGGGCAGGTTGCCCTGTAGATCGACGGTCCACTAGTGGGTATTGTGTGTTCCTCGGCTCCAACCTCATCTTCTGGAGTGCTAAGAAACAAGCCACAGTGGCTCGGTCTTCAACAGAGGCTGAGTACCGGTCTCTTGCTAATACTGCTGCTGAAATTACATGGGTGTGCAAGATTCTCCATGACATATCCTTCCCTTTGTTAAAGACCCCTGTCATCTACTGTGATAACAAAAGTGCCATTGCTCTTGCATTCAATCCAGTGTTCCATGCTCGAACTAAGCATGTTGAAATTGACTATCACTATATTCGGGAGAAGGTTTTACTTGGTCACATTGGTGTTCAACATGTTGCTTCTCTTCTCCAAATCGCAGACATTTTTACCAAGCCTCTAGCTGCTGATCGATTTGCTGCCCTTACTTCCAAGCTTTCAGTTCGTTCCCCTTCCTTCAGCTTGAGGGGGTGTGTTAAGAGTATAATCTCACACAGTAGCAATGCTTCCCAACCTCCACCAGATTAGATTCTTCCACTAGGTTGTTATGCTTGGAATGTTTGTGATTAGTTATATACTTTATGCTGAGCTGACACATATCTTGGGATAGGATATTTATGTATAAATACCATGTGTATTATTCCATTGATTAATAAGAATCACAATTACATTTTTCACTCTCTCTCTATATCTCTCTTTCTCTCTCTAGATGAATTTCCCTCTCTGAGTTCTTAACTTCAACACTAACAACGTAAGTATTTTATCAGGTCTAGCAAGAGAACATTACCAGCATCCAACGTAGCTCTTCTTGCAATTGCATTGCAGGGCCAATAAGTTTCTGAGACAACGCTTTGGAGTCGTAACCCCTATCTGCAGCCTGGTGCAATATGGTGTTGCCATCGCAGTCTATCCACTCCTTCAGCCTCGACATCACAGTTGGTTTGCTTTTGATAAGATTAAGGATCTCTTTCCGACGGTTCCTAATGGCTAGATGCAATACGTTGCGTTCGTCGTAGGTGCTCGACTGCCTGAGGATGCTGTTCAAGTATCTCCTTCACAATGGGCATAATTCCTGTGATGGTCGCTATAAGCAATGGTGTAAAGTTGTAAACTTTATACCTCGGCGCATTATCCAAAATGTCTGTTTTTGCAGCTTCCGGTCCTTTTTCACCTCCATCATTACCTTTTCCCTTATCCGATTTGGATGTTTTTGCGGCTTCCAATCCTTTTTCACCTCCATCATCGACTTTGCCCTTATCCGATTTGGATGTTTCTGCAGCTTCCGGTCCTTTTTCACCTCCATCACCACCCTTTCCCTTATCCGATTTGGATGTTTTTGCGGTCGCCTTTCTTTTTTTACTGAGATTGGACCCTAAAGAAATGGTCTTGGGTATTGCTTTCTGATAAGTACTCAGGCAAGAATAGTCCGATTTAACGAGCTCGTGGATGATTTTCTCTAGTGATTTTTTGTTTTTTTTGTCCTTCCATATACTGTAGATTATGCCGCTCTGTGAGCTTCCTATTCCTATCCATCACATGATCAAGCATACCTATATATTAACTAACGTGTCATAGGGAGATGTTATCGGCACTCTAAAGAAGTTTGTCATGCACGCTTGATCTTCTCATGTAAAATCATAAGGATTGAGTAAATAATGCTTCTTTTCTAGAATTCAAGTAACAAGTTTTCATTATGATGAAAATGCACCGAGGAAAAGGCAGAAAGTAAACAAACTTTTAGCAAGGGAGTCCCACACTGAAGAGTAAACCTTCGCAAAGCCTGCAAAACATTTATGCATGCACCTTCATCAGAAACATTGAAAAAATGCCATTAACGGGGCGCTTTAGCTAGCTACCTGTGTACTTTATTTGATTAACTAATTAGGTTACCTGCAAGCTTGTTCCGAGAGATAGATTCACGGCGCGGCTGGTTGCTATCCAAGTTGTTCTCTACATCATCCTTCTGATTGGGTGTGACCACATCTCCTCCATCAGGAAGGCCTGCATATATAACAACATTAAGTAGGAGAGTACTGCTTCATATAAATTAAAAGTGTGGATGTGCACACAGGTGTATATATAGCAGTACGTAGATTAACCGTGCATACAATAGTAAATGAGCATCTTCCATATGCTTTGCTGAAATTGTGGCTTGAAGGCAGCTGGCATTTGGGATAGCAATTGAAGGCATGTCAATCCTTTATCTTCCTTTTGGTGCGCTAGGTAGTCGTAATAGTTCTCCAGTAACCAAAGAGCAGTCTCTGCATTTTAGAAGATAAAAGTTGAAGCAAGAGTTATCAATCTGCAATATTGAGAATTACAGTGTGCATTTTCTGAGAGAGAGAGAGAGAGACCGAAACGTTGCGCAATGACTGCCATATGAAGATGGGAACTTTAACGAAAAGCTCCCGGTACTGTTCACTTTAACGAAAAACTTCCGGTACTGTTCATTTTAAAGAAAAACCATATTTTTACACTAAAAAATCAATCCTGGTACTATTCACTTTACCCTTTATTTTGTCCTTATCATTAAAACTCAAAGTTTTCAAGCCCTTTTCATTAGTTTTCCTTATGAAGAATGGACATTTTGCCATTTCTGTGGAAGTGCCTCCAAACATTGTCCGGATTATCCTCCTGCAGTTTGCGAGCATAAAACTTGACCAAGTCAGTGTGACCAATAGCAGTCGCCCTGAAGAGCGGAGTTTCTCCTAAATGGTTCAGAGTCTCCAGCAGCGGCAGAGCATCATTCTCTTTATCATTACTACTAGCATTAGTACTGTTGATGACCTTGCCGTCAAGTCCAACAGGCTCGTTGAAGTTGATCACCAAGTACTCTGCCGCTTCCACATTTCCAGACAAACTCACGCTGTGAAGAGTATTGTTTCCAGTGTTATTCAGTTTCCTCAGAGCGCTTCTCGGGTCATAGATGGTCGAATTCCTGAGTATGTTGATCAACATTTCGAGGACTTCTTTACCTTGTACTTTGCTGCAGCAAGAAGCCGCAAGGTGAAAAACAGTGTCACTGCAGACCGTCATTGGAATGAGCAATTCGTCCGGTTTGTCCTCATAGTAGTTTTTCACGCCTTCCCAGTCACCCTCCATGGCACATACATAGGGATGTTTCGAGTCTTCAATTTTTTTCAATTTACTATCTCTCGCGTTTTGATCACTCCGATCCGCCGTTACCTCTCTCCAGTACACCATCTGTGGCAGTCTTGGATGCCTTACTGCTCTGAGTCCTCTGCTTTATTGATGTGAGTGCCCTTTTGCTTTTCTGAAGCGAATGAAAAGCTGCTTTTGCTTTTCTGCTTTTGCATTATTGTAGAGTATATTTTTTTTGAGGCAGATTCTCTACCATTTCACTTTCCGTGTTTTTTTGGTTGTGTGATCATAGTTAAATCACGTCAATATTTTATATTACTATTTATTTTTATTTTATTATCTCTATAAAAATATATATATAAAATATTAACGCGTCTTAACCGTAACTACACAAAACAAGAGAACACGGAAGGGTAAGAAAAATGGAAGGGTAGAGAATCTGCCTTCTATTTTTTTTGCTATTGTATGTCAGAGCAAACACGACCTGACACTCGGAATAGTTGCTAAGAGAGTGAAATGTTTGTTGTTGTTTGGTTAGTTGTATTGCTATCAAATATTTTGATTGGTTTAAAAGTAAAAGTATTAATGTCCATGTCCATGAGAGATTTTTCAATGTGACCGATACACAGGATGATATATCATGTGTTATTATACAAATAGTGGAATATCTGTACTAAAAAATTAATAACTTAAAAAATAAAATTTCTCACAACTTCTATTAAAACACGTGGTGTACCACTTATATTCCAGTCACAATGAAAAATTTCTCCATGTCCTCATGCTTTCCTTCCTACGTACTAGATACCTTTAAACATGAATGCTACGAAGATGAAAGATTGAAGTTGCAACAAAAGTTTATATCTTTTGTCGCAACTTGAACTTATCAAACACTTTTTTTCTGTTAGTGACGCGCTTTCTTTTTCTTCTCATGGCACTGACACGATGCAACAAGATGCTAAAATGTTAAAATACACGTAAACACGCAATTAATTTGAAATAATGCACAAAAGTATTTCATTTGTAGATTTTTCTGCAATTGGTGCACTGTTATGGTGTGTTACACCAAACACGACCTAACACCTGGAAAAGTTAAAATGATCGGAACTGAGTGATTGAATTACAATATCACCATGCTTCCATATCTGACGGATACTTTTATCTTTTTGACCAGCCCACCTTGGTCTTTGTCTGGGTGAAATTTTTTCAGAAAATACCCAAAAATAGGACATTTTTTTTAATCTTAAGACGGAAATAGGATTTCTTGAATATGCACATGATATATTCATAGATCTTGTAATCTTGATGGGCCAATTCCTCGTCCCTTCACACTTACAATCATTCATCTTTTTATTTCGGTTACATGATAAAAAGATTCTCCTAGACAAATCATGCTTCTTTCTCTTTTTTCTTTTTCTGTGAGAAAAATTAGAAGAAATCGTGGATGTTCCATGTAATCAATATTCCAAGTGCAGACACAACTCTACCCAGGAAAAAGAAAGTCGAATATTTATATTATTTATGTCATGTGAAGCCAATACAATTTAGTCTTTAAAACTAATCCAGTTTGAAACTGGGATATATTCAACAGGTACCACCGAATTAACAGTACAAAACTACATAGAAAGGCAATTTTAATTACATGATGTATAAGTCCATGGAAGCCAGGAAATCAGAGCTGCAACTATCGCAGCTTCAGGAACCATGCCAGGAAATAAGAGGTGGTTGCAGTGTAAACAGATACACATACACAGTTGCAAGACACTGGATCGGGAGCGTTACTAAATATATACATACATGTTCGCATCAATGTGGTTTAAACTTCATATACATACCCTGAGACACCAAATTGGAAGACTTCATAATAAACAAAAAGTTATGTACCTCATAGAT
Organism: Malus fusca; assembly: GCA_035220775.1. NCBI lineage: Eukaryota > Viridiplantae > Streptophyta > Magnoliopsida > Rosales > Rosaceae > Malus > Malus fusca. The sequence goes on from CM069068.1 coordinate 40,346,928, forward strand.
GATCTCACGCAATCTTGCTTGCGTTTGCCCTCGGTCTCTTTTCGATTCTCATAGATGATCTGTACCGCATCTCCTTGTCTATTTTGAACATATGTGAAGCATAATCTTGAACTTGGTTTTATTGTAATTGTCTACATACTATTGTATCCTGATGTTGTCATTTTCTTGGCTTCAAAGCCTTTCTTTAAATGTAAGATTTCCCGTATTAAAGTAAAGGCAAGAGATGTGATGAATGTTATTGAAGGCCTTCATAATTTCAGCCACTTATATATTACTTATACAAAAACCAAAAACAATTTGTTTCATTATCGAGCGCAACGTTGTAGAGGGTGATGAAGACTCCATCAAAAGCATGTGTTGGTGTTGGCAACATCCTTTTGGCATCCATAAATTACTTCTCCCCAATTCTCATTAATTTCGATTTCGATTTATGTTTCTATTTCTATTTCTAATAAATCATAAAAAATTAAAAGGAGAGACAACGGACATGTTGGAAGGAGAGAACGTCAAAGAAGAAAATGTTTGCTCTGTCCTCTCAGCCCACGCCACACCTCACTTTTCCTTCCCCTTCACTCACCTCTCTCCTCGACTAGAAACATTTGAATTGAGCGGTCTAACCAGTCAAATAAGAGCAGTATCACAGTAATTAGGTATTATTAGATCTCCAAGTCTACTCTAATTAGGTATGGAAAATGTTAGGAAGACCATGTTTTGAAACTTTATATTGCAAATCACATGATGTGGTGGTTAACGATTGTTTTTTTTAATTATTTAAAGAAGGAATTAAATCATCGATTATCACATCATATAGTTTGCAAAATATGATTCAAGAATATGACTTCTCTAGAATCACCCATTAAGCATTATTAAGTCTTGTAAGTACAAATCCCAATGCATATTATTAAGACTTGCAAATATTTTTCTCCCTTTCGACCGAGAAAAATATTGAGTGATTATCATGCCAAAGTGAGTGTAGAAGATAGCTTAAATATGCATGTACTTTTTATTTTTATTTTTATTTTTATTTCTATTATAAGCGATATTATTATTTTAATTTAGAAAGAAGAAATGGTAAGAATTGTACCTGAGATGGAGAAGATTCTATCCACGTTAAGGATGCCATATAAACACAAATGACAATTATACAAATCTATAAAAGCATGCATGAGACGTTATCTTTAGCATACAATTTGCGACAAGCCTTTCAATATTCTTCACTTTTTTTGTTTTTAAGAACCTCGACGGTACGAAGTAATTTTATTGATATGAAAAAAAAAGTTACACCTAGTTAGGGGGACATAAACGTTACCCCTTATAAGCCTTTCATTCTTCACTTATTTCCATACTTGTGAATGAAGACAGTAAAATTGTAAAAAAGGGGGAGAAATAAGAAAATCCGAAATATTCAGATGATAACTACAAATCTTTGCTGTAAGAATGTGAATCTGAACCACACATAACGAAAAGTTATGTCTCATGCTTCCTGGTTCAATACGCCTTACTCTTACCGCATATTGATGTCCTCTTGGAAAAGCCGAGAATGCGGCGGAAGGGCTTCAAAACCCAGGCATCACTTTTCTGAAACATGGCTTTGCAAGAATGATACATAGGAAACTGCAGCAAACCGAATAGAGGGACTGGGAAAAAGGCAATAGGGTAAAGTATAGACTTGGTCCATTTCTTCTCGACGCGAATCAGGAGTAAAATAGTGGCGGCAAAGGCGAGCATGGTGGTTGCCATTGACAAGAAGAGCAAGATGAAACCAATCATGATCTTGCGAGGAATATTGGTGATGAAAAGTGGGTACTCGAGAGGGGAGGAGAGGACCGAGAGAAAGAATGCCACAGAAGATAATGAACAGGCGATGGCCACAACGTCCATGCAGGTGAAGAGCAAAAAGAGAGGATCGTCCTGGAAAACAGGACGGCCACTTTGGTCATTACCCCCGGGGATGGCGTAGGCGGCTGCAAATACCACAGTGGCCACTAGCACCGCCACGGTTGAGCATGACTGAGCCGTTTCTTTTACCCATTCTTGTGCTGACTTCAGGAGTTCGTTATGCTCATCGTAGAACAGCTCCTCTGCTGTCTGATCCTTGTTGTTATGGTGCAAGCCATAATGAGGCGGTAGTATATCTTGCACATGCTGGACAGTGGACACGTACACCGACATTTATCAGGTCGATCAACATAATCAGTAAAAGAAGTATTTGTCTGACAATATAATTAAGTCTAGCAAAAGAATATTACCAGCATCCATTGTAGCTCTGCTTGCAATTGCATGGCAGGGCCAATTAAATTTTGAGACAATGATATAGAGTAGTAACTCCTATCTGCAGCCTGGTGCAATACGGTGTTGCCATTGCAGTCGATCCTCTCATTCAGCCTCGACATCACGCTTGGTTTGCTTTTGATAAGCTTAAGGATTGCTTTCTGACGATGCTTAATGGCCACATGCAAAATGTTGCGTTCGTTTTTGTTAATGTGCTCAACCGCCTGAGGATGCTGCTCAAGTATCTCCTTCACAATGGACACAGTTCCTTTGACAGTTGCTATAATCAGTGGGGTAGAGTCATAAACCTTAGTCGTCACCCCCTTATCCGATTTGGTTGCTTCTGCTACCGCCTTTCCTTTTTTACCTCCATCATCACCATATCCCTCTGATTTGGTTGCTTTTGAGGCTGCCTTTCCTTTTTCGTCTCCGTCGTCATCACCATCTTTACTAAGAGTTTCCACTGACCCCAGAGAAATGGTCTTGGTGTCTGCTTGCTTGTTACTACTCAACCAAGAATAGTCCGAATTAACGAGCAACGGGACGATTTTCTCTAGTGATTTTTTGTTTTTCTTGTCCTTCCATATCTTGTAGATTATGCCGCCCTGCGAGCCTTCTGTTCCTATTCATCACATGATAAGCATATATATAGTAACTAACGTGTCATAGGGAGATGTTATCGGCACTCTAAAAAAGTTATCATGCACTCTTCATCTTCTTATGTAAAATCATAAGAAATGAGTAAATAATGTTTATTTTTTAGAGTTTTAACAATTGTCCAGTGTGATGAAATGCACTGAGGAAAAGGCAGAAAGTAAACAAACTTTTAGCAAGGGAGTCCCATACTGAAGAGTAAACCCTAGCAAAGCCTGCAAAACATTTTATGCATGCACCTTCATCAGAAACATTGAAACAATGCGGATTAATGGAACGCTTTAGCTAGCTAAGTGTACGTACTTTATTTGTTTAATTAATTAGGTTACCTGAAAGCTTGTTCCTAGAGATGGATAGACGGCGAGGCTGGTTGCTAACCAAGTTGATCTCTACATCATCTTTCTGATTTGGTGTGACCACATCTCCTCCATCAGCAGGAAGGCCTACGTATATAACAATTAAGTATTCATATTACAGCTTCATAAAAATAAAAATAAAAAAAGGGCAAAACAAAAAAACGTGGGTGCACACACGCGTATATGGAGCAGTACGTACGTCTGCACACATGTAGCAGTATGTAGAGTATTGATACATACAATAATAAATTAGCATCTTCCATTTGCTTCGTTGATAGTGTGGCTCAAAGGCACTTGGCATTTGGGCTAGCTGACACGCCCCGACCCTGATATTCCCCGAATACCAGGACCGATACGTGCTGGCCGACACCCGAGGGTGACGAAAGTCATTAATTGATATAAAAGCTAAGAATAAGAAGTAAATAAGAGTTAGAAATTTAAAATACAAGGAATTAAGAAATTAGGAACGTGCTCAGAGCATACAACTAAATCTAATCACTAAAAAGAATTAAGATAAATTTGGATGAATAAGGAAGTGGGTCCTACATCGAGAGGATCCGAAGATGCTGCTGCGGAAGTGCCTTCACGCCGGGATTAGGTGCCTTGATTCTAAGTCCTGAATGGGGGCGCAAAACAAAGGTGAGTGGACCAAGTTCATATATATAATAATAATAAAACAGTTATCAAGATACTAACCCCCAAAGTTTATATATAATGAAAACTACTAGCATAATAAGTGATGGATTTAATAAAAATCCTAGCATGCCAAAATATCTCAAAAGTCACATCGCGGAAACGCATCGCGGAAATCAAAACAGTAAACGTATCATAAATCGTCTCGTAAACGCGGTGTGCTGCTAGAAAGATCACTGAATAAATAATAACTCCCGGCCCAATGCCTGCACCTCAGTCTCTGTGCCCGTAGCCAGAGATAACTCCCTCCCGGCCCAATGCCTGTCTCCGTGTCCCTCAGCCTTTCGCTAGGGATTATTTCTCCCGGCCTACATGCCAACACCAGATCCTCGCCCCAGACGGCATAGTGTCCACTAGGTACGCACAAATAGTTACGTCTCTCTTAAATAACCACTTCATAGCATAGGTTACCGATCATCGTCTATACTATAAAGAGGGGTTCAAAAACATGTTCTAGCATCCTATCGTCATCTATCAGATAGTCTACCAGTTCATGGTTTTTATAGAAAATACGATATATTAAAATATAGCTCAAAATAGGCTAACAATTAATTCCTCACCAAAACGCGAGACGATAATCAATATCTTAAATCATCAAGCTTCACATAAATCAAATCATAAATTCGTAGGCATGCTAATCATTTATGCAACTAAATTATCAAATCATGTAATTTTAGAAGGGGTCCACTCACTGTACTTCGCCGCCAAAAGCTGCGCCACTAGCGAAGACGGAAACGTCACAATAATTGTTCCTAAGCACATAAAGAGTCCAATAAATAAAACTATATAATAGAAATTGAATTTGGGAAAACGGACATTGGAAACGGATTTAGAACGTTGAATTACCCTAAGAAGGGTTGGGGTGTTTCAATCTACCACCCTTATAAAAAAATTTCGTCCTCGAAATTTAAAATAACATACTACATTGTAAAACTCGAAAATACGAGAAATGATACACATATATATACGTAACGAATAAATCAAATCAGAGCGGTTGCACAAAAGGGAAAATGCCACGCCGTCGCGATCGGCTGCAATGATTCCATCTTTCGTGCCTCCAGGCTCATACTTTCTTTCCCCATCCGTGTAAAAATAGAAAACATACTTTAATAAAATATACAGTTGAAAACACAAAATAATTTAAGGCCAGATAACGCCAAAATAGATATGTACTAATATATAGATCAAAACTCAAATCAACTTAAAAATGAAAACAGAAATGCTTTTCCAAAAACATTTGTAACGTCAAAACAATTAACTAGAGTAAAGGGAGTTCAAAATACTTAAACTGAAAACCAAAACTGAAAAATGAGAGTGGGTCTCGCCCAAGAATTCGAAACGTCACATATTTCGAGAATAGATGTGTCTTTGGGTCGAGTTCCAAGAATAACAATTCTAAATCTGCATCAGCTGCTGTAGACGAATCTTCTTACCCACTTGCTTAACGAATCCCACAAATAAGCTATCGATATACCGGTCGGCCGCCCGTGATATCGATCACACATTTGTTGTCTCGATAAGCAAGCAATAATTTCCTGAGGATGAATAATTTCACACGTCGAAAATTCGATCCTTCAAATACAAGCTCGCACAACTCCTCTAACAACCAATGTTACCCGTAGAAACTCTAGTACCATGTCGCAATAGTGCCATACCCAAACCAAACAAAACAGAAACTGTCGTCGTAAAACTCTATCCAGCACCAAGCATCCTATCCTCCTTAGTTCTTCCAAATGTGACCAACTACTTCAGAACTTCACCAGTAAAGAACCCATTTGAAAATTGTACCTTGAGATTCAAGAGAATTGGCTACCATGTTAGTAGTAGACCAAAAAACTCGAACCAAGCAAGCAGAAAACGAGAAGTCATCTTCCTCAACAAGCAGTATCTCTTGGGAACTGTTGTAGTGCTCAATCCACCTCTCCATTTTTGCTTAGTTGCATATTTCTTTCTAGATAAATGCAAAGATTATCCAATTCTCGCTTGACCGTCTTGCAGTGACATTCCAGAATGCACCAAACAGATCTGCTAGAAATGTTTTAACAACCACGTACTCACAACAATAAGGTTCAGAAGTGAAGCAGTGGAAATATGCGTCGAGACGAACACATATCGTTGGAAAATAACCGATGTGATGCCATTGAATTCTAGTAAGATGGTGATGCAATATGCTGACCTTCTGCACCACAATTTTCACCAGTCTCTTACCAAAATACGGCTCAAACTTCACACCCACGAAGAACTCTGTATGATAAGTCTGGTAAGCTTGTGAAAAGATTATGCTCCCAACATTCCTGTCCGAATCAACACGAACTGGGTGCCCACTTTCACCGAAACGATCGATCGTGAATTTATCACTGATTAGGCGAGAAACCATGTCGAGAAGGTTGAAAGAATACTCAAGAATTTGAGGGTCAAAACAATTCCATAAAAAGATAGATTACAAGAAATCAGGATTTGAACCAGAAACCACGCCAAGAACAAACTCCTATTGTTCCGGCATGATTCAATTTTACATTGAGAAACCAACAAGCGGAGGAAGATAAAGATGCAGAAATAGAAATCACTGTTTATGATTATTTTGCAAATTATCACAGTATGGTCAACTGGTTCTTAGCCAAAAATGAAATAGGTCCAAACTCAGGAATATTTAAGAACTGATAATAAGATTTGACGAGGTCAAAAACACTTTGAGATTCACAATACTTTGTGAGAGTTGTTTCAAAGTTCAGAAATTAAATATAGAACCTCTGAATCAACAGAATGACGAAGAAGGAAGATACGAAGCAGCTTGCGTATGCATATAGTGACACAATTAGCTACCTTAAAGTGATGCCCTTGAGCAAACCAAAGCTCAATGAGTTCAGGGGAATTCAGAGTAAAGTTCGATCTTCGTACAATGATGAATATGATAGAGTCTCAAGCCATTACACTGAAAATTACAAGGCTGAACAGCTAGGCTGCAAGTAAGAAACTAAGTTCATCCTCGCCGAAAAGTACGCGAACGAGGAACTAAGGTTTACCACCAAGTACTAAACCCAGGTGAAGTTCAAGGAATATGCTTATCCAAACAAGACTGGATATTCCTCATCCAAGTTCAACTATAACAACAACAAGAATTGCAACTCATTTCGGAAATTAAAGAGAATAGCGTCTGCTACTGAGGAGTTTCTCAAGATTTCGATATTGAGCCGACTCCACCCGCAATTCCTAGGGAACGCATGTTGCAGAGTGGCATTGCCATTTCGAATATACAGTTAGTCTTTACCAAACTTCCGCTCACTAAGATTTCTAAAACACGTCGCTGAGTATCGATCCGATGTTTAAAGTCGTCTAACAATCCACTTCATCACTGTTGAGGCACAATCCCGACACGAATTCTTGTATTTCAACCAGAAGGCGACAATTCAATCCGAGAGATATTTGTACAACTGCACCGACTGGCACAAAATCCGGAAGTCGTGACATCCAAATGATGTCAAAACCAAGACTTTAAGAGAATAGAAGAGAATCCTAAGTATGCTCTGAACAAACCACGCTCTGATACCAATCTGACACGCCCCGACCCTGATATTCCCCGAATACCAGGACCGATACGTGCTGGCCGACACCCGAGGGTGACGAAAGCCATTAATTGATATAAAAGCTAAGAATAAGAAGTAAATAAGAGTTAGAAATTTAAAATACAAGGAATTAAGAAATTAGGAACGTGCTCAGAGCATACAACTAAATCTAATCACTAAAAAGAATTAAGATAAATTTGGATGAATAAGGAAGTGGGTCCTACATCGAGAGGATCCGAAGATGCTGCTGCGGAAGTGCCTTCACGCCGGGATTAGGTGCCTTGATTCTAAGTCCTGAATGGGGGCGCAAAACAAAGGTGAGTGGACCAAGTTCATATATATAATAATAATAAAACAGTTATCAAGATACTAACCCCCAAAGTTTATATATAATGAAAACTACTAGCATAATAAGTGATGGATTTAATAAAAATCCTAGCATGCCAAAATATCTCAAAAGTCACATCGCGGAAACGCATCGCGGAAATCAAAACAGTAAACGTATCATAAATCGTCTCGTAAACGCGGTGTGCTGCTAGAAAGATCACTGAATAAATAATAACTCCCGGCCCAATGCCTGCACCTCAGTCTCTGTGCCCGTAGCCAGAGATAACTCCCTCCCGGCCCAATGCCTGTCTCCGTGTCCCTCAGCCTTTCGCTAGGGATTATTTCTCCCGGCCTACATGCCAACACCAGATCCTCGCCCCAGGCGGCATAGTGTCCACTAGGTACGCACAAATAGTTACGTCTCTCTTAAATAACCACTTCATAGCATAGGTTACCGATCATCGTCTATACTATAAAGAGGGGTTCAAAAACATGTTCTAGCATTCTATCGTCATCTATCAGATAGTCTACCAGTTCATGGTTTTTATAGAAAATACGATATATTAAAATATAGCTCAAAATAGGCTAACAATTAATTCCTCACCAAAACGCGAGACGATAATCAATATCTTAAATCATCAAGCTTCACATAAATCAAATCATAAATTCGTAGGCATGCTAATCATTTATGCAACTAAATTATCAAATCATGTAATTTTAGAAGGGGTCCACTCACTGTACTTCGCCGCCAAAAGCTGCGCCACTAGCGAAGACGGAAACGTCACAATAATTGTTCCTAAGCACATAAAGAGTCCAATAAATAAAACTATATAATAGAAATTGAATTTGGGAAAACGGACATTGGAAACGGATTTAGAACGTTGAATTACCCTAAGAAGGGTTGGGGTGTTTCACTAGCAATTGAAGACTTGTCAATCCTTTATCTTCAGTTTGGTGCGCTAGAGAGGGGCAGCACTCCAGTAACCAAAGAGCAGTCTCTGTATTGTGGAATACAAAGGAGCAAAAGTAATTAGTCTGCATTGTGGAATCAGTGTGTGCATTTTCTGAGAGAGAGAGAGAGAGACCGAAATGTTGTGCAATGACGGCGATATGAAGAATAGACATTTTGTCATTTCTGTGGAAGTGCATCCAAAGATTGTTCCGATTATCCTCCAGCAGTTTGCCAGCATAAAACTTGACCAAGTCAGTGTGACCGAGAGCAGCGGCCCTGAAGAGCGGAGTTTCTCCTAAATGGTTCCGTGTCTCCAGCAGCGGCAGCGCATCATTCTCTTTATCAGTACTACGTGCACTAGTACTGATGATGATCTCTTCCGGAGCAGGCATGTTGAAGTTGCTCACCAAGTAGTTTGCCGCTTCCACGTTGCCGGACGCACTCACCTCGTGAAGAGTATTGTTTCCGTTGTTATTCGGAACCCTTAGAGCCGAACTCTCGGCATAGCTGGTCGAATTCCTGAGTATATTGATCAACACTTGGAGGACTCTTTTGCCTTGTGATTTGCTGCTCAAAGAAGCCGCAAGGTGAAACGCAGTGTCCCCACCCACCGTCATTTGATTGAGCAGTTCTTCGGGATTTTCCTCGAAGTATTCCTTTACGCCTTCCCAGTTATCCTCCATGGCACATTGATAGGGACATTTCAAGTTTGCAATTCGCCTTAAAGTATCCTCTCCCTCTTTTCCCACCCTGTTTGGATCTGGCACAACCGCTAGCGTTCTCCAGTACCCCATTTTTAGTACTAGCTAACTTCGCGGTGCGTAATGTGGCTGCGCTTTGATTTATAGGCTAGCTGCTGCTGCTGCTGCTTCTACTATATGCTTAACTTAGTTAATTAACAAAGAATGTCGAATAATAAAGCATAAAAGGGGATCGAACAATTAAGGTTACCATTTTCTAGCTTTACCCATACAAGCATTTACCTTTGCTTAGTTTATTAGTTTCCTTTTGTACATTCTTTTCACCTAGTGTTCAACACAAGCATCTACTTTGCCGTGGCTCCATTTTTTTTTTTAACACAACTTTTGACACGCGTTTTTGTGAGACCCATTTCTTAATGTATTTTAACGGTTCGAACCGTCTATCTTTTAAAACATCATTCATAGAACATGCTTGCAAAAAATTAGACAAGCCCAAAACTATTAAGACATTCATTTGTAATGAAGAAAATAGACGAATACGGTTCTACAAAGAAACCCTAAACCCTTAATCCAACGGTCAAATAGTTTCAGATTTGGTGATTTTTGGTAGTTATGATCTTTGAGGGAATACCTAAAAAATAGACAGTTGGAATACATTATGAAGTTTGTCCCACGTTTTTGTGGAACAAACTTCGTATATATACAAAGGCGGATGCACACTGGGACCTAGGTGGTCCTAGGACCTAGGTGGTCCTAGGACCACCCAAGTTCATAAAATATACATGTTAAGGTCTTCCGATGACCCTCCGAATGTTTTGTACGGGTCCTTTCGTACCTACGAAGTGTTTGATGTAATATCTGTTAGGCATATCTCAACAAGTTGCACGGAGGTTGCGTAGACAACACTTGATAAATTTTCTTGATATCGTTCATCAAATGTTTGACATTGGACCTTTAACATTGGGACCGCCCAAGATTCAAATCCTGAATCCACCACTGTGTGTATGTATATATATATATATATATAAAGGTGGTTTGAATATGTGAACTGAAGACCTATATTGCTCTAGTTAAAAGATGCAATTATGAGATAGAAGTTCATGGAAAAAAGGGTAAAAGAAGAACTAAAAAGACGTGGAAGGAGACTCTGAGAAAAAACATAGGAGTACTACTTAAAGCTAACATAAGACTTCGCGAAAAACCAAACACAGCGACATTCTAGAATTTATACAACCAACCTCATTTAATGGGATAAGACTTTTTTGTTGTTTTATCAAATTTAATTTAAAATTCTAAATTACACTAAGAAGATTCGAACTTAAGTGCAGACTAACCAACTTGGATACGCCTAATTCAGTTACTAAGTACAACATTTTTTCACAAGACATATTCAGTTTATTCATTCATTGTAGAAAATTACATCCCATGTCCTTTGAACACGTACATACATATATATCACGCACCAGAAACGTTTGCTATAGCGAGTTCTGTTCAGGGAGTCAAGAGAGGGCTGCCTGCCTTGATTAGCACGAACACACTGCCGTTGTCTCCCCTGCTAATCCGGAGCTCTCCATCGAGGTATGTGGTTAGCAACCACGACTGGGCATTGCTACTTGGGATGGAGAACTTAAAAGGGGGTTGACTGGAGATGGTCTTTACAACAGATGAAGCAGTGTCTTGAACAGAATTGAGCAAACCCTTGAAGGGTGCGAGTTCGATTTTTTGTCCTAGAAACTCAACATTTTCGGGTATCACCAGCGAGTCTGTTAGCTGTGGGGTGCCAATTACGCCTTCTTCAAACTTAATCTGAATCAACAAAGTAATCGAAACAAAACTCATTTACAGCTGAATCAATAGTTTCATAATTAGTTTCCAACGTTCCAAAGAACCCTAAATTGAATTATGTTTGGTCCTTCAAATTTAATGAGCTAGCTAGCTTTCAAGAGGATATAAACAATTAGACACAAAATGGTTGTGATCATGCCACCACCATGTACTTTGGGCGAAGTTCTACTATGGTTCTGCAGTTACCTAATTGCTACAAAAAGCTTAGTTTCGTCAATAAAATAGCACGTGAACGATACATGTGGGAATAAATTGGGGGTTGTGGGAGGCGTAAAAACATCTCACATGCTAATTTCGGAAAACAAATGAGGTATTAAAGCAAACTATCTTTGAACTGTAACAGTTGGTAATCTACGGAAGTAATTGGCCACAAATGAAATGCTGAAAGTAAAACTTCGCCCAAACTACATCTAAGAAATTAATCAAATCATTTTCAAAGATACGCTAAGCAATGAAAGGGGAATGAATTCACCAAACCTGGACGCGCTTGGGGCTTCGGACTTCAAATGTCGCGTTTGTGCTGATGGAAGTGGTAGCCAGCGGTCCAGCAAACTGGACAGAGTTTTGTACGGTAAAATTCTCAGAGTCAATTGTCTGAGATATTTCTTCAACCTTCACCAATGGAAGCGTCCCTCTTGACAACAATGGAAACAGACCCGCAAATGAAGTGTACCTGTAAAACAAATTGTCTATATGAATCACTGAATTTAAGTCAACAAATTCTTCTTCTTTTTTAACAATGCGATATTTAAAACTAATCTAAACTGTGCGAGAACCCTGCAAAATAGTGGCCACACTGCCATACTAAGGAGCCTACAAAAACAACAATCAAGTTTTATCCCAGAACATCTGTAAGTCTTCGGTTTACGTGCCTAGACCATCTTAACTAATTTTCTCTTGTCCTATCTTCAATTGCGGCAACTCTAAGACCATCTCCAACCCTTAGGCTAAAAGCCAAATTTTTTAGCCCGGAAAATTTAGCTTTTAGCCCAGAAACATATTTTCTGCTCCAACCCTTCTACCCTAAAATTTTAGCCCGGAATTATTAAAGAATGAAATTAGCCTAAATTTTTTTCTTAAATCAATTTTTTTTTTTAAATAAATATGTAGATTATTGTAAATTAATTTTATGAACATTTTAATCTAAAAAAATTTAAATTCCGATAAACATTTCGCATTTAGCCCGGGGAAAAGCTGGGGGGTATTTGGCCCAGAAATAGCATTTGGCATTTAGCCTAAAATTTTAGCATGGGTTGGAGAGTGTTTGAGGAAGGTAATTTGGCTTTTAGCCCAGGGTTGGAGATGGTCTAAGCAGCCTAACAATACAAATTATTTACTAAACTATATGAAGTAGAGAATAAATACTACTTATTCCATGAAATTTTCATTTACTATATATTTACACCAAGTGGTGGGAGAATGAATTGATTTCGAACTCGTCCACCAAACTTAAATCTCTCTCAGTTACCATAATAATATTTTACTCTGCGTTGAAATTTAGAAGTTTTAACAAATCACTCCGATACTATTTACTTTTAACGAAAAACCACATTTATATCTTTCCTGGTACTAACGAAAAACCACATTTATACCTTTCCTGGTACTATTCAATACTTTAAAAAACTACTTTTCATTAAAAATATAAAAAATTTGAACTTTTAGTTATTTTCCTTTGAAATTTTGATTTAAGTCACATCTATGCATCGAAATTTTGATTAAGTAACACAATTAGTGGGTTGTAAGTAGAGTATAATATCACTAAATTGTAGTGACAAATAAATAGGCGGAGTTGGAGCTACTTACGCTAGAATCCATTTGCCATTGAGGAGAGGCAAGGCCTCAGTCGGAGCCGGAGTCGGGTTTTTGGCCTCCAACTGGGTAATAAGCTCCACAATCTCGGCCCGGGTCTCGCTGGTGGCGCTCAGCCCACGATTAGTCCCGTAAAACGAGTCCACCAAAGCCTTCTTCAGCTGACTGATCTCCGCTGGCTCCGGCTCAGCCGACTTCTCCTCCACGGCCACAGCTACATCCCCGCCCGACTCGACCTCCCTCTCGTTGCCCCACTCGTCATCGTTCGCCGATCGGATCCGGGTCGATGGTCGGGCCCCGACGATCAAATTGAATTTGTTGGTGGATTTGGCAGCGGCGATCCCGACGGAGTTTCGCGAAAGGGAGAGGCAAGGCTTGGAGGTGAGACGGTGGCGCGGCGGGTTTAGCAATAGAGGGTTTAGGGTAAGCTGCGAGACGAAGGCCATGTTTGGGTGCTTTTTTCTTGAGCTGAGATTTTGTGAAAAGCAGAGAGAGTGAAGAAATGCTTCTGGCTTTTCTTTGTTTCAACAACCGAACTTGGGAAAATTGATTAGCATGGCTCGAAATAGGGAGGGAGTTGAAGCCAGTAGTAATTTCGGTACTCCTGCTTCGTCTTGCTGGCCAATTCTATGGGAAAACCCAATTATGCCCTCGACTCGATTATGTTAGAAATGATTGTGTCCTCTCTTTTTCTTCCTCCTCCTCTTTTTTTTTTTTAATCATAAATAAATAATTTACTCTTTTGTTTTGTTTTTTTTTTTTTGCGTTAATAATACTATTTGAACGGGATATATTGATTTATGTCCAATCAACTGGATATTGCTTAGAATTTCACTCAAACTTGCTAACTTAATTTAAAATTTACGCTAATATCTAATAACTCTTAATTTTTTAAACTACTTTGTCGTACGTAAAACAAAACGAATTTGCATATTGCCACTCACAATTACTATGTTTTGAGATATGATGGGAAGGGCAAAATGGTACTCACACTCCCAAAATCATGTGGAAGAAGTACACATGGATCCTGTCCACAACTGCTAAATTTATGGAACAAATTTATGTCGACCAATAAAACAAACTACAAAATTAATGACACGTTTCAAAGTCGTACTCAAACGACAAATCACATTACGGGAACATGGGAGAGCCAGAGAGGACGTCGTCGTTTTTATACGATTTTTTGGTAAACCATATATTTTTGGTTATCACTCTACCATCTTGTTTGGTCAGTTTTAAGCTTGATGTGAGAACTTAATGAGTGAGTGAGGAGCTCATGTCTTCACGTTCTTTTTCTTCCATTGTTATAGGAAAATATTTCATGGCTTAGGGTATTATACCGTCAGATTTACTCGATGTAATATGAACCGTCAGATGTGTGATGTTTTAAGTATCATTTTCATTTTCATGAATGCACTCACATATTGTTGTTGATTACATAAAAGCCCAGCCGATTTCAAGATACATCAAAAATTTTGAATTGACTTCTTGTTGTGAGTTGAAATTCGTATATGTATTTACATTTCACTTTCTCAAGTTATGAGTCAAACATATATACGAGAATAGATTCCCGATTACACGGTCACACCCAAATGTTTATTCATAAGAGGTTAGTAACTTAATACTGTTGGAGTCATACAATTTTCGTGTAAACCATGACAAACCAACCAAGTTCCCCAAAATCTCTATATCTTGCTCAGCTTTGAATAAATTGCCCTTAGTTTTTGTAAAGATGAATTTGGGTGGATTTGGGCCTTGGGAGTGGGCTTTCGGGTTTTCCTAAACTGGTGAAAAGTCAAAGATGAAAGCTTGGGTGAGCTTAGAACTTCTGGGCTATAACATTATTTAAGAAAATTTAAAGAGATATTTGCAGGCACAAGTTTGACATTTCTGAAGGTAATCCGAATTGGCACGACACGAGTTTATAGAATTCGGAAATTTTTTGGATTGGAGTTGAAAACATGTATGTTTTTTTATCTGATTAGGCCAAACATCAAACAATAGTGATGTTCAGCATAAAAAATAAAAACCGCCACTATGACATCTTCATGTTTAAAAGTTGTTCGGAAAATATACATGTGAAGTTTTTTCGATGACCTTTCAAATAATTGGTATGGGTTCTTTTTGTGCCTCCAAGTGTTTGATATAATACATGTTAGTTATATCTCGACAAAACTCAGTAGGTTACATTGAGAGCACTCGAAAAATTCTATTCATAACACTCATTATATTGTTTTGTCATATGTTGATATCTGTTGACATATTTAAAAACTTATATATTTAATTTTGAGACCCTGAATGTTCGAATCCCAACTTTAGTTGACTTCGCCGGCGCTTCAGCATGCAATGTATTTATGTACCGATGTCATTCATGAATCATTTAATTTTTTTTTTCTTAGTCGCTCATGTATCAAATGTAAATGTGGTTTGCCTTGTAATAGAAAAATATGAAGGGCATTGCATGCATATCAAAAGGGACCCGGCTTCTCTACCCTCCCGTTTTTCATACATTGTCATCCTCTCTTATTTTGTGCGGTCACGATTAAGTCACGTCAATATTTTATATTGATTTTTTTATAAAGAGAATAAGACAAAAAGTAATAGTAATATAAAATGTTGACATGACTTAATCGTGACCGTACAAATAGGAGGAGATAAGAGTGTATGGGAAATGGGAGGGCAGAGAAGCCCGGTCCTATCAAAAGACCGAATATATTATTGGTAGAAAATGAATTTCGTGCAAATTTGTTAATTAAATAATGAGGATTTCAGCAATCATGGTTGCCACTTGCCAGCGAATATTGACCACTGAAATTACAAATTAAATCACTAGGATTAACAAAATTAAGAACACAGTTAATGCCCCTAATCCTTATAATTATGAGATGGTAATCGAGGTTCGAGCAGGATGTTAAGAGTAAATCTTACATTGATGAGAAAATGAATCTTGCATGTGTTTATAAATAATTGAATTACTATTTATATTATTAAATGATTTTATGAAAAAACCTCAATTTCTTCACAGAACCACTTATGCTACATAACCAACGAAATCGGAACAATACAGAGTTGCATGAGCCCTGCTACGTTGCGAAATCACGTTATTAAATTATCAATCACACTATTACATTAGCCTTTGGAATGATTTTCTCCCTTTTATGCATTGAGGTTAATCAGCATTATTATTTTGACTTACTAATTAATCAGCTGTGCTTTGCTTTGCAAAGTTGTTCTCAATTGCATCTGTGTCTTTGGAGCGCAATCAATGCAAAGAGCTTTATTGGTAGAGGGACAAACTTTTTTTAGTCACATCATTGCACATATCAAATAATGATTGAACTCACACCAACTTTAGGAAAGACTTGTTATTTTGGTTGGAATTCAGAACAGAATACCACGTATCATTGTATAATTAGAATAAAAAAATCTTCTAATTATATAAAAATATGTAGTGTTTCATCCCGTATGTCATACACATTAAAAAATCTCTCCAACTTCACATAAGTCGCCTTCCGATTTTAGAGGGATTTTATAGAAATACATATGAGTTGGGTTGAACTTAATTTCCACTTTGTGCTTAATTTGGTAAGTTTACGTATTTGAGCATTAACAAGTTTTTGATTAACTTGTAGCTATGAAACTTTACCAAGTGCACTATGCATATGAACTGTGCTAACCATAACAAATAGCTCAGTGGTGTGAAAACACAAAAAAATGAAGGTTTCGGGTTCGAGGCTTCAAAAGCTGGTGAGTCTGCTTGACTGTGGCCAATGGGAGGCTGAAATGTCTTTATGAGTTTTTCAGGCCCTCAAAATGGATGGATAACCGTAGCTTGCCACAAATTGTTCTCATTTTTAAAATAAAAAATGCATATGAATTTTGCTTTAAATTGTTCTTATATGAAAATAAAAATTGTATGTGTGTACTACTAAACAAAAACAAAAAAATTAAGGGAACTTTAACGAAAAGCTTCCGATACTGTTCACTTTAACGAAAAACAACATTTTTACAATAAAAAGTCAATTATGATATTATTTACTTTACTCTTTATTCTGTCATTATTATTAAAACTCAAAGTTTTCAAGTCATTTTCATTAGTTTTCCTAAAAATTAAGAGTAATTCTATTTATACCATGTTTTTGTACCACATTTTCATATCTCCTTAGGTGTCATTTGATGTGGACAGCCACATCATTTGAATTAATCAGATTTTTAAATTTAGTTTATTATTTAATAAACTAATAATTAACAAAAAATAGTTAATTAAATGATGATTGTAGTATACGATGAGTTTTTCTCCTTCATTTCATTGGATTTTGCAAATTTTTCAAATGATGTGCTACCCACATCATATGTCACCTAAGGTGGTAGAAATGTGGTATAAAAATATAATACGAATAACATTACTAAAAAATTAAGGCATAATGGAAGATAGTGCCACTTGGCAGAGAGTATCGAGTGTCGCGCCGGCTTACTGGACTTTTGACTTTATTCTTCGCCGGCGACGACCACCACCCGCGTACAAAGAACAACACCCCAAAACCCAACTAAACTACCTGAAAAAGAAATACAACTAACCAATAATTTTCTCTATCCGAAAACAAGACAAACATAAATTTTTATACTTAAAAATTCCCAACCATTGCTTTCTCTGGAAGTCATCATTTTGCCCTCTTTCCTTCTTCTTGTTCTTCTATTTTGTCCCTTTTTCTTGCTTTTTTTCAAACCCCAAAATCCCTTTTTTCAACGACAGAGCTGGCGCTCAGCTCGCATGTTACATAACCCAGTTTTCAGAATCCCCCGAAACCTATTTGGCAGTGCCGCTTTTCCCACAAGTGCTTTTGTTCTGTTTCTTGAAGACGCTCACGGGTTCTCCATGGACAGAGTCGGACTTGGACCCCTCCATTTAATCCCAATCTGTACGTTTTTTTTCCCCAGCAACAATTCTTTCTCTGAATCTTTGTTTTTCTTTTTTTGGGCTTTTGCGGTGGGTTTTGAATCGTTTGTTGAAGAATGAGTCAACTCAGTCTGTTATTGCAGGAAGCGGTGCGGCGGGAGAGGGCGGCGAGGACGGTCCTTGAGGTTCTGAGAGAGCAAATGGACGACGCGGGTCGAGCGAGCGGGGTTTTGGGCAGGCGGAGCTTCAAGCAACGGCTGAGACTGAACGGGTTCGGATGCTGTGGGGCCACCTGGGGCTTCGGACGGACGGCGGTGATTGGTGCCAGAGAGGATGAGGAAGATCAAGACCCGCAAAATCTTCCGCCACAAGAACGAGTGGTTATAACTGTGGGCCAGGCTGAAACGGTTAATATTTGGAATCCGGATTGCGTTGCTCCGGTTTCGAACGGGTCGGGTATGAATTTAGCTGCCGCTCTGGCAGCCGAGCGACAGTTCCGGGATCCGCAGGATCCGGAGGGAGAGGGGTCGGTGGGTCCCGCGGATAACGCAAGGACGGGAACAACGGCGCCGGGAACGCCGATGAGAGTGTCGCTGATGCGGCTGCTTGAGGAGACGGAGGTGGACGGCTGCGACTCGTTTGGCGGTGGCGCGACGGCGGACAGTGAAAAAGCAGCGGAGGGAGGGATAGGGAACGATTCGATGTGCTGCGTGTGCATGGGAAGGAAAAAAGGCGCGGCTTTCATCCCATGTGGGCATACATTTTGCAGGGTGTGTTCGAGGGAGGTGTGGTTGAATCGAGGTTCTTGTCCCCTCTGCAACCGTTCGATCCTCGAGATCCTCGACATATTCTAATGATCGTCCGATTTGATTGGATGATCAAAGAAATAACAAAAAAAACCAGAAAATATTTGATGTGATTGTTTGTGGGCAGATGCCTCGAGATTGGTGCATTGTTGAAACTTTGATGGTGTAATTTTCAAATGCAATTCAATTTGTTCACATGTAATATGGGGTTCTTGAATTTAATTAGTGTTTCTATCACTCTATTTTTTCTGCAACTTGAAGGGTACAATGTGAATTTTGCGTACATTTTTATGGTAATTTTTTTTCCTATTATTTTGAAGTCATGTTTCTTGTGATGGCATTGGTATCTCACATTCTCAAAACAATTATGCACTATCACGCGTTTAATTTTTTTAATTAATAATAAATGTTATCTTAGTCGTTATGTAATAAGTTTGAGTTTCGACCAGTACACTTTATATGACTTTAAGTAAAATATCACTTGTACATATAATTTAAAGTCACATATGTTTTTTTTTCTACGTAGCAATGCATTATTTTCTTGAAATATTGTCGCAATGGCACCAGAAACGTAAATGCTTTGTTCTCATAAAATATATAATATTGACCTTACCCTTGAGTCTTCGACTGAAGAAGCTAATTGTCAGATAAACATGTTTGATTTCTTTGGAGGCACATGTACAAGGAAGCTTTTGTTAAAACAAAAGCAACTGTCATCTTTTAAATTTGTCGTTAAAAAATAAGCTTGAAACGTTGGCTTTTGTTTGTGTTTCAAATGGAATCTTGAAGAACATTTGGGGTGGGTTGGACCAACCACAACTACCATCAACTTATAAGTTGGTGGGCAGACATTGGTGGTTGTGCGAATCCATTTACGTGGGCTTAAGATAATGTGTTATTTTTCCCAAGCCCATACAAAAACGTCCAATGTTGCACGAAGTTGGGCCTAGGTGCTTCGGTTCTATCATCTTCTAATTACCGCTGGGGATTCAATGGGTTTTTTCCCATACGTATTAAAAGTGCATATTTAAGTTACATATGAGAACCAGAGTCGTTGGATTCTGTAAGAACAAACAACTTAGCAACTCTTGTTCTCACGTGTAGCTTAAATGTGTATACTTTTGGCATACATTTGAGGAAGCCTCGAAAATTTCAAACTACCATCAAATAATTATTAAGAAGTTCATCGCGATGTTATCTCCAAATTAATCAAATACTCCGATGTGCAATCGTAATTTATTGACCTAAATCACGTATGAATAGCACCACGGAATTTGGATCTAGCAATTCGAAAGAGATGCCCTTTTATTAATTATATATTTTTGACCAAAGTAAGAATATAGGTAAACTTATGATATATCGATCTGCATGGCATATAAGTATCAAAAGATTCATGCATACAGTTTTCGTATAAAAGGTGGGGATCATTTTCATGTATATACATGTATATAGTAAACGAATATAGAGAATGATTTGTATGGCACAGTGCTATCTAGCTATCTTGCGTTCAACCAACCTATTTTTTCACATGAAAAATAATCCAAGCTTTGTTGTATATTTTTGAATTTTTATAAATAAAAAAAAACAAAAATCCCTTGTTTTTTGGCGATGGATTATCTTCTTTTTTTCATTGTTTTTGTTTTAGTACAATAATCACATTATCGCATGATTTTATTAACTCAAGCATGTATCATAATATGAGTAGACAACTTTACATGGCAAAACAAATTTGATCACAATCTTGTGATATATCTTTTTTGCTTCTTTTGTGTTCGAAATGATAATCAAATATGAATCTAGTCGCCCAGAACATTGCATGCGGGATGGACCCCATTTATGACTTATCCAAATTCTCAATTACATGACCGAATGAGCTACCGGTCAATTTTTTGCACGATCAAAGAAGAAAGAATCTCTTCAGGGAGGGTCCACTTTATTATGTACCTGATCAATTGATATATTACCTCATCACATCAAGGATCTTATACGAGCAATCCTAATGATTTGGATCCTCTCCAAAGCAGGGGGTCTGAATCCTCCTGACCAGATAATATAGATCGTTGAATTTTGATACAACAGCTATAATTATTATAACTTTTAAAGATGTTCTCTAATTGTACCCATTAGATCAAAATCCAACGGCCCTTGTTATATGGTCAGGAGGATTCAGACCCTCTGCTCAGGAGATGATCCAAATCCCAATCCTAATAAGCATAGAAATTGATAATTAGCACTACGATATAGTGATATTCTTTTTCATTTATTAGTGAAATGTTTTAGGTTTGATTTTTGTTAAAGGTAAACTTGAACCATAATATTACTAGCATATTATGAGGTTTAGTTCACTCTTCATTCTCTTAATGTAAATAATATCGTTTGTTAAAAAAAAAAAAAAATCATAGACCGTTTATTGAGTACATGATTTTCACACGTGGGGTTCATAGTAAATTAGTATAATAGGTGGGATCCAAAATAACATGTTGCCACGCAAGAGACGTTGGTCAGAGTAATGGACAAATACCAGAAAAGAACGAAAACAAAGCAACGTAGAGCGAATTTTGAGTTTCAAGAAGTTCAGTAGCTAGTTTTCAGTTTCAGGAAGCAAAATGAGATTAAAATTGAGTTCCAAGAAATAAAGTGTCAACTTTTGAATTTCAAGAAGCAACATGAGATTGAAATCGACTTCTAAGAACATAGCTAAAAATAAGCCTAATTCAATAATATGCGGATGATAATAATTGGAGGATATAATATATAGAGCCAAAAATGTAAGGGTTTGACAGATATGTATACCACAGATCGATGGAAGCCAGCCCAGGTTCCACATTTCCCTCAGGTATGGAGTAACATGTCATGCCAACTCGGTAGTACTGGCCGGAACGAAATAGATCGTTCTTTTTAAAACCCATACCTGCAGTATAATGGGATGTCATTGGAGTGGTACCCAGGCTCTGTGACCAACTCAGCTTTGCCAGAAGACGATTCAATTTTCTAAATGATTTCTTGTAATGCACCAGCAACTTTCCATATGTATGGTGAAAGAAAGTTGAGATCAATAGCCAAAAATAATTATAAGTAATACAGTTTGATTACGTTAAGTATGACTTTTTACGTAGAAATCAACTGACATCTTACGTCATCTGTTAAATATGATTAAATAATAAACTGAAAATATGACTTTAGCCCCTGAAACTCAAGTTTCTTTACATAAAACCCGACATAGTCTTTTTACCTGAATAAAACCCAATGACTAGGTTCCACATAAAATATGACTTTAGCCCCTGAAACTCAAGTTTCTTTACATAAAACCCGACATAGTCTTTTTACATGAATAAAACCCAATGACTAGGCTCCACATAAGCAAATTCATTAATTCTATTTTCCTTTACACATTTTGCATTTTTTAGATGCCTAAAACACCCCTAATTACAGTTTTAATGTATACATTAAATTCTATGCATATTTGAAGGGAGGGATTAATGAAAAAAATGCATTAATGTTTAAAATCATTGCATATTAATATATCATAAAAAATTGTATGTTAATGCTTCTGGGAAAAAAAAGCACTAATGTTATACTTTCCTTAAGATTTCGTAATTGTTTTTCAAATTTCATAAAATTTGACAATTTTAATTTAATCTTGTCATTTTCTTACCCAAATGAAAATCTGAAAGGGCACTATAAAATTTGTCCAGTAATAATACATGCAAAATAATTTACTTATAAAGTTAAAGAAATGTTATTTGATTCAACATAAATTGATCTATATTTTATATAATAATATAGGTGAATCATTGCACAAATATATATTAGGAATAAAATGTGCCCAATATATATATATATATATATATATATATATATATATAGATATATAATAATGCATGCAAATAATTCACCTACAAATAAAGGAAATTTGGTTAAAAATAATATATCTACTACTTTAAATTTTCCTTTTTTTTTTTACAAACATAATGTACCTACAATATAATTTACCTATTGTTTAATCAAATAAAAAAAATAATGTATCTACTGTTTCATTTTAATGGCGATAATTTGTCTTGGTTTAGTTTTTATGAAATAATTTAGGCACTATTTAACTTGACCAAAATAATGTAACTACAACTTTAATTTACCTACAAAATATGCCAATTTTACTGAAAATATTTTGTAAGCAAATTTCATAAAATTTGACAATTTTAATTTAATCTTGTCATTTTCTTACCCAAATGAAAATCTGAAAGGGCACTATAAAATTTGTCCAGTAATAATACATGCAAAATAATTTACTTATAAAGTTAAAGAAATGTTATATGATTCAACAGAAATTGATCTATATTTTATATAATAATATAGGTGAATCATTGCACAAATATATATTAGGAATAAAATGTGCCCAATATATATATATATATAGATATATAATAATGCATGCAAATAATTCACCTACAAATAAAGGAAATTTGGTTAAAAATAATATATCTACTACTTTAAATTTTCCTTTTTTTTTTTACAAACATAATGTACCTACAATATAATTTACCTATTGTTTAATCAAATAAAAAAAATAATGTATCTACTGTTTCATTTTAATGGCGATAATTTGTCTTGGTTTAGTTTTTATGAAATAATTTAGGCACTATTTAACTTGACCAAAATAATGTAACTACAACTTTAATTTACCTACAAAATAAATGCTATTTGATTCAAAATTAATTTATTTATATTTTACATATAAAGATAGATAAATTATTTTTAACACGCATATATAATAACAAATAAAAAATGTATAATGTATGTAATAATCTATGTAAAATAATTTACCTACAACATAAAGAATATTAATTGGTTTGTTTTTTTATCAAACATTATTATTTGATGGAAAATAACTGATTATACAAAGGATTTTCTTTTTTCATACGAAAAATGTGCCCATAATTGTTTATGAATATGGATAAATTAGTATATATATATATACATGTTACTAATAGTTATGATACAAGAAAGGAAAATTTTCCATATGGGGTTAATTGCTAATCATAATTAGGGTGAGTAATAATATTTATTGACATAATTAGGGTTTTGTGGCATAAGTTGTAAATATGTTGTAATAATTGGTTACATATTTGTCTACATGGTAGTCTATTTGAATTTTGGGTTTTATTTGAATATTTACTATTATGTGGGTTTTTGTTTGGAAAATAGGAGTTTCAATGACCTTTCTCTAAAGAACCCAATAATAAATAATATGAAGCCCAGATGCCAAATTGATAATGTTAAACTAATCATGCGATGTTATTGTGTATTATATGAAGATTATAAGACAATATACGTAAAGCCAACAAAGAGAAAATACATGGAATTTGGAACGATCAAAAAACCAACAAATTGAGCGTCACATATATAGATATACGAAGAGGGATCATGTTCCAGTTGTATATGCATTTGTATATGCATGTACTTTGCTCTGCTCCCTTAATGGAAAATGCATGAATTCTGAGCTTGGTCAATAATATCTAAGTTCTACACCTTTTTACTTACATGGTTTGTGCGTAACTAAGCTTAATTAGCATATATTTGAACTAAACGACTAAAATGACAACTAAATAAGACCAAACCTTTCTATATTTTGAGGTGCATGCAGTAGTGCAGGTTTGGAACAAAATTCTGAGATGATTCACATTCTTAAGGCTTAACTAATGTGTTATCCTTTGAAAGTGTTCTCAAGTTTCACATTGCCTTTGATTTAACGTGCCTTCTAGACCCATAAACGGATCGGGTTTATTGGGTTTGGGTCGGGTTCAATCCGACCCGTTAAATTAACGGGTCACCCAAACATAACCTGTTAAGCTAACGGGTCACCCGAACCCGACCCGTTAAACTAACGGGTCATCTGTTTCACCCGTTAACAATTATTATTAATTTTTTTTTTTTTTGCATAAAGTTTATTTTTTGTTGTTAATACTTTACTGAAATTACTAAAACATCCTCAACTAACGGGTCTAACGGGTTGACCCAAAGTGACCCGTTATTTAACGGATTGTTAACAGGTTCATCCGTTAACGACCCGACCCGTTAAGCATCCACCCAAATACTAATATTAACAGGTTGGGTCCAAAATGTCAGGTCTAGTGCCTTCTAAATCATGTTTTGATGTCCCATTTTACTTCTGCGTTTAAGTTTGTTTAATTTTCTTTTTTCGTTCAAGATCAATGCAGATGTGAAAAGGTATATAAAGTGGGATTCGTAAACATAATTAAAAGGGCAGGTTGGGTCAAAATGACTTTCAAGGAAGTGAGGCTCGCAAACATACTTTCAGAAGGAATAAAACACTAATTAATTAATCTTATTCTTCAGTACTTAATTACCCATAACTCCAATGTACAACCAAAACTAATTTCTTTATTAATTGGTTGCATGGACCAATTAACGTAAACTTGATTGAATTAGGGTTTGCACGTCAATGTAAACTAAGTGATTAACTGTTAATGACACTATATTACTAGTCTTATGTTAGGTTAATTCCAACAAAGAATAAATAGTCGTGGCATTGACACATTTGCTAAGCGACATCATGCATGTGACACAGAGTCAGAGACCGAAAGTTGAAAGTTGAAAGATGGGATTTCTTGAATTGGTTTTGATTGGTAAGAATGTTGAAAGTTGATTTGGAATGCAGCCGTCGATGGAGGAGGACAAAAAGAGATTTTTCAATGTGACCGGCACACGAGATGGTACACCACGTGTCACTATATAAATGGTGGGATATGTGTGTTAAAAAGTTAATAACTTAAAAAATAAAAAATTTCACCACTTACATAAAAACACGTGATGTACTACCCGTATTCCCGTCACAATTAAAAATTTATCGAGGACAAAGGCGTCCAAGCTTCGTCAACTTAATCAGTTTCAATGTTTCGCAGCCCATAGCTTTTCTCTAGTCTTTGGTTGAATCTTAGAAGCCCCTTGATTTTAGGAGAAATATTTAATGAGTGACACAGTTGATAAATTAAAATTAATTCATGACCGCAAGATTGAATCAAATGGCGAAGATGACTTGATCCGTAGGTTCGAAGATGATATGAATCCGTTGATTGTCCTACATTTAGTTTATATTAATAAAAAACAAACTCACATGCTATAGGTTTATAAGTTGAGTTAAATAACGTCGTGTAATCGTGTTTCAAGTACAATAAAAAATGTCTACTTGTTTTATAACTTGAAAGGAAAATTAACCACCACGTTCAGATTCAACCACCGGTAATTACTTATTAAGTAGCCCACTCTCTCTGACATAGCATCAAGCCAGCCACCAAGCTTCTTTGATCACGTGTTCTTTGTTCAATGCATGCAAGGAGGCTAGTTAAGCCATGCATTTGACAAATAATATTGATTAATTTGTTAACTAGCTAGTTCTAGATCCTGTAATCTATTGTTTAGCAGATGATCGATCGAAAGCTAAATGTTTTCACTGATTTGGGCGCAACTTTTTTTCTTTTCGTACGCTTCTCTCTTGTTGATGAATAATGAGCATTGCCTTTTTGTGGCGTGCCTTCCTTTGGCTTTTACTGCTTAATTAAGCTATAATTGCGAAAAAAGAGAACATGGAAAATGTAATTACAGTGTTACCAATCCACATAGTATGATATAAGCATTGATATAATCGATGTTCTATTGATCTAGAGCATAATCTAGACTATATGTTGTAACATATATAAGTAAAAAGATAGCACTATATAATGACGTGACAAAAGATGATTAATTAAAGGGATTTTTTGATATAGGCGCCTCAATTTTGAATTTTCTAGATCAAACATCCATGTCTCTTAGTGATTTGATTAAACTTTTTTATGTCATAATTTTGGTGCTATATGCACATTATATCGTAACAAATTTTCTATAATCAGCCTTTTGATTACACTCTCCTCCGTTAGAGATAATTGTCAAAAAAAATGGTTAGATTCAATTTATTTTCACAATAATGCTACAATTTAGCAATAATTATCTATGATTTAAGATATTTTCTTTCCAAACTAGTTTAAAATATTTTTAAACCCCATAAAATCAAACGTACCGAAATAAGTTTTTCTTTTAGTACATTAAGAGAAAATATGATTGAGAATAATATAAACGTACCAATACACAATTTGTACAAAATAAAACGTACCAAAATAAAAATAATGTACTAATATTAACAATATGTATCAAATCAAACTTACCAAAATTGCAAATAAACGTACCAATTAATGATTTTTGTAAATTCAAACGTACCCCCAGATAATATATACATAATGTATTGTACCTAATAATAATTCGTCAACAACTATACTTAAAAAAAACAAAAAAAAAATTATAATTTCACAAAAAATTACACGGAGCTTTTATGTTGATCACCAACTATTTGAAAAAAGAAATAATATTAAATGTTTGCATAACAAAAAAAAAAAAATTGTGATCGAAAAAACATATCTGGAAGAAGAGAAAATATAGTTTAATTACTAATATCTCCACTAAATAAGGAAAAGTGCATCATGCAGATAAAATGAAAAATTCAAAAATTATTTTAATTTTTAAAAATATAATAATGACATGTAATTTAGCTTGAGGTGGCTATTGGTCAAAACACTTTAATCAAATTTTAAAAAGGCACGGATGTTTAATTTAAACGATATAGAAAGACCGTAGGGGATTCTAATTTTATCTTAATTAAATATTAACATACATGCTCCCTCTCTCTAAACATATTAATAAAGGAACTTTAGGACATGCATTTGTGCATCCATAAGACACTTTTCCTAGTTAGGTTCTAAAAGACACTTGGTGCTAGTCGGGTGGCGGGTTGGGGCTTAGCGGATAGGAGGGACCTAGGCGGACTAGACGGATTTATGTAAATCTATTATAGTTCATGCAAATAAGTGTCAATTTATACTTAAAATATAAACAATTTCATCATAAACTTCAAAAATAGAATGACATATATATTATGAAGTATTGGAACATAGTGAAAACATAGATAACAAGCATATAATATATAACATTTAAGTTTACAACACGTATCTTACAATTTATTGAAAAAAATAAAATGCAAAATAAAAGTTATCTATTTTCTGTCTAAGTAAGTCACAACCTAGGTAGGTGCCTAGGCGAGTCTGGGCGGGCTAGGCGATCTAAGCGGGCGCCTCAGCAGGTCTAGGTGTCATTTCTTAATTTTCAAATGTCTAGGCATTAATTGGGGCGGTGTCTAGCCGCCTAATGCCGAACAGTTTCTGGCTTCTTTAATAATTCAAGTAGAGGTTCATGACCGCTATCAACGTTGAAAAAAAGAAGTACTATTACCATAAACTAAATTACAGTAATTTTAAAAGATAGCATGCTTGGGAAAAATGGTTATGGAGTAAAACTTTTCTCCTCCTCTCCTGTCTTTCTCGCTCAATTCTCTTCTTCTTTCTCTCTATAAAACTTGATTGTGACCTTCAAATAAAAGGAAACGTGAGAGAAAGATAATTTAGAAAGAAGAGAATCTTTTCTTCTATAAATAAAGCCGGAGACCAGTTTTAGGGCTGGTTTGGTATTGTTGTGCTTTGAAAAAAAGCTGCTGTGAGAATAAGCGGCTGTGAAATAAATCAGCAGAGTGTTTGGTAAACTTTTTTGTAAAAGTGCTTTTGAAAAAAAAAAGCAGTCTGATAGTGGGTCTTTTCATTAAAGGAGCACTGTAGCTCCGTGTGCTTTGAAAAAAAACCAGTTTTCCAAAGCTGCAAAGCTTTTTCCCTTGATTTCAGCTTATTCTCACAACAGCTTCCAAAATAAGCCTTTTTTTTTTCAGTTTACCAAACACCTAAAACCCTCACAGCTTTTTTTCATGGGTGCTTTTTTTTTAAGCACCTCACTCCCAAACCACCCCTTAGTGTCACGGCTTTGACAAAAAAATTAGGACAAAATTGCCCCTCAACCAAAAAAATCCAAAAGCAGCTCAATATAATATCTCAAATAATGCAAGGGTAATTTGGTAATTTGATCATCATAAAATATAATATAAATATAAGTGGGAAGAGAAAAAAGAATAAAAAATGGAAGGATGAGTGAAAATTGATGGTGGCCACAGGCGAAAGAAAAATATGATAAAAAACAATAAGAAAAATCATGAATATTGTGTTCAAAACATCTTAAGAGGCGCATAATGTTGGTGATAAATTTGTAAAGTTTTTTTTTAAAAAATTAGTACCTTACAATAGGCTAGCAATAATATGATTCAATCAGATGTTGTGAATAGTGATTTTGGTGTCACCAAGCCGTTCAAAACATCTTAAGATGCGTGTAATGCCGGTTATAAAAAGAGTCTTTCGCATGCTGATAATAATGTGATTAAATTAGTTGTCAAATGATTGTTTTTTTTTTAACAAACGATATTATCTACACAAAGGGGGAGAGGGTGAACTTAGCCTCACAATGGGCTAGCAATAATGTGATTCAATAAGTTGTTCTTTCAATATTATTTTCTCTATTTTTAAACACATTCAAAACATCTTAAGAGGTGTGTAATGCCGGTTATAAAAAAAATTATTTCGCACGTGAATAATAATATGATTAAATTAGTTGTCAAATGATTTTTTTTAACAAACGATATTATCTACACTAAGGGGGAGGAGGTGAGCTTAGCATAATAATAGGCTAGTAATAATGTGATTTAATCAATTGTTCATTAAATATTATTTTCTATATTCTTATTATAAATTCTATAGAGACCGATTTTATTATGTGAATTCAACTACTTTAATTGGTTTATGAGAGACTTCTTCTAGCGTGCTCTAAAATTATTCATTTACTTCAAATATTTGACTTTCCTTTTGTCAATTTACGCATATAAATACATTTAGAATATGTGAGTCGATCATAACATGTCGTAATTAAAAAAATGTCTTATGCACGGACGTGAACGTGTGCATAAAGATTAGTAAACATATAAAAGTGGTAGGGGTCCATTGGCCGCAGCCTCAGGACAAAAATTGGTAGGGGTCCATCAGGACGTGCTTACTGTTCCATACTTACATACTTCCTCGAGTCCTGTTCTTTTTAAATTTATTTTATTTCAATTTCTAATCTTAATTTTATTTTCTAATTTATCATTTCCTTTTACACTTAGATATATGTACTTGTAAATTCTTCTTTAATAGTGTATTATTTTGCTTTACCGTCTACAATTACCAAATTTGGAAATTGGTACATGGATTCTCATGTTTTGCATTTAGACAATGCATTTACATTTTTGTTATACAAAATTTATATGTATTGTGTGTAAATACAAATGCTCATAATCGAAAATGACATGATGTATTTTTTTTTCACTTGTTATACTTTACCATGTATATTTGGATTAAATTCTAATACGTACCATAAATATTTGAATTTTGAGAAGATCACATTCGACTTGAACTAGTAATTCGACATAAAAGATTATATAAAAAAATCCAAGTTATTTACGGATCTGCCACTCCTTTAGAGCTATAAATTGCACCATAGCTATGGGTACTCCACTCAACAAAAATAAAGGCTACACACAGAGCATACAAACCAAGCAATCCAAAGAGAATGGCGACTTTCCCAGTTGTTGACTTGAGCCTTGTCAATGGTGAAGAGAGAGCAGCAACCTTGGAGAAGATCAATGATGCTTGTGAGAACTGGGGTTTCTTTGAGGTAACCCAACAAGCTGTGAGATCTTTTATTTTTATCCCTCCTCGAGGCACCAACTAGACGTCCGCCCCTCGTGTGCTTAGAGGGGAAATCTGTAAAGTAAATCTGTCTCTAAGCGCAAGAGGGTCGGAAAACAAATGCGCCGCCCTAGTTGCTCAGTTTTATGGTACTGCGTTAGTTTCTGTAGAATTATGACATTTCTATGTGTTTCTAACTCTTTTGTGTGTAAATAACTGAAGCTGGTGAACCATGGGATGTCTACTGAGCTTTTGGACACTGTGGAGAAGATGACCAAGGATCACTACCAGAACACCATGGAGCAAAGGTTTAAGGAAATGGTGGCAGCCAAAGGCCTCGATGCTGTCCAGTCCGAAATCCACGACTTGGACTGGGAAAGCACCTTCTTCTTGCGCCACCTTCCTTCCTCAAACATTTCCGAAATCCCTGATCTCGAGGAAGATTACAGGTCACACACTAATCACAACAAGCTTAATTAATTTTCCACATACTTGGGCTTAGTCAGGTTGGCTAGAGCACCCATGCGGCCCCTTGTTGCACTTAAGTTCGAATCTCCTCCATGTAGGTTAGATTGTATTAGAATATCGTATTGATTTTCTTGTATTTATTTTGAACGATATTTCAGGAAGACCATGAAGGAATTTGCAGTGGAACTGGAGAAGCTAGCTGAGAAGCTTTTGGACTTGCTGTGTGAGAATCTTGGACTCGAGAAGGGTTATCTGAAGAAGGTTTTCTATGGATCCAAGGGTCCGAATTTTGGGACCAAGGTCAGCAACTACCCTCCATGCCCCAAGCCAGACCTGATCAAGGGACTCCGGGCCCACAGCGACGCCGGTGGCATCATCCTGCTTTTCCAGGATGACAAGGTCAGCGGCCTCCAGCTTCTCAAGGATGGTGAATGGGTGGATGTCCCCCCAATGCACCACTCCATTGTCATAAACTTAGGTGACCAAATTGAGGTATACCAGTTACCCGACTACCCATTTTTTATGGAACGGAAGTCCGATGTTTCATCAATATATATTGATATCATTGTCGTCAACAAAACTTACCAATACATTTCAATGCTCGACCAATTTATAATGAAGAGCGGACGTCATGCACATATAACTAATACTTTCGCTATCAAGTTTACTGAATCGTAGACTTTAATTATTTGATGCAGGTGATCACCAATGGGAAGTACAAAAGTGTGATGCACCGGGTGATAGCTCAGTCGGATGGGACCAGAATGTCGATAGCCTCGTTCTACAACCCAGGCAACGACGCATTCATCAGCCCAGCACCGGCAGTGCTTGAGAAGAAAACTGAGGACGCCCCAACTTATCCCAAGTTTGTGTTTGATGACTACATGAAGCTGTATTCTGGCCTGAAATTCCAAGCCAAGGAGCCAAGATTTGAAGCTATGAAGGCCAAGGAATCCACCCCTGTTGCAACTGCCTGAGCTCTGAGAGCCGTCCGAGAACATGGCACAAAGATAATTAAAATTAGGGTTTGGGTTTTATGCTTTTGTGCCAAATAAAGTTTGGGGAGAAGAAAGTTTGGGTTTATTTTGTTTTCTTTTATTTTTTATTCCACTGTTTTTGTAGTTGAAATATATCTATATAAAATACAAATGTTTGCTCCACAGTTTTTGTAGTTGAAATCAATCTATATAAAATACAAACGATTAGATTCCAAATACAAATAATTAGATGCCTAATACTCACCATGTTCTTCAAAGTTAATTAATCTTTCATTACATTAAATTATAACATGCAGATTAGTAATGTCACGTGATTGGGATGGTGACACGATAACACGGATAAAGTGATAAGGAGAGATCAAATTGTGCATTCACAACTTCTGAGATTCATATCATAAAAACAGAGATTGAATTCATAAATCACACTGCATTGAATTGGAGCAGAGGAGCAAGCTATATATCAGATCCAACATAACTGAAGCTGCAAGCCAAATAGCAGGCCTTGAGCACTTAAAAGTTGAGACTTCAAACTCATCAGTACTGCGAAAAACGTTCACTTTATCAAAGATAAAGATTGCAATTACATACCACGCTGCACTGAATCGGAGCAGCAATGCTAAAAAATCAGACGCTACGCACATAAAATCAACACTAACAACTCATCATCATTGAGAAAAATGTTTAGAACATTGCACCAAAATCTTTTTGAGTACAAAGCTGCATATTCCGGCCCCCGACCTTTTCAAACTGTATAAAAAGCATTCCAGAATTCCAACATTCAGTACAGAAAACCTACACCTCTTCTCTCCGGTTATTCTCATGCTGAACATGCAAAAAATGAAGATTTTTCATGAAAGCCTCCGTTAAAATAGATGATCTTATTTCCCTGAAAGAATGTCATCATCTTTATTGGCTTCAACAGGAACGTCACTGCCTAGAATCTGAACCTTTTTCTCATCCCCCTCCACTCCTTCAACGTTGGAGAAATGATTCTTCAGAACCAATGCGATGTCACCCTCAGAAGCTCCAGCAAGCTTAAAGCGCTCCACAGCATCATCCAGGTTTTTCTTCCAACCATCCATCCCCAATTTGCATTCGACCTGGGATCGCTCAAAAAGCATGTTACCCCAGAAGAGATGGATCTGTGATCTCATAACAGCTGCCTGTTCTGCAGCTTCATCTGCTGAAATCTCACCCTGACCAGATGCATCACCTTCATTCCCGGTGCCTTGTTTTTTCCTTTTTTTCATCAACTCTTCCCTCTTGCTTGCACTTGGATCCTTCAGTTCCTTTGCCCTCTGCTCCTCCAGCTTCTCCCACATCTCAGTTGCACCTCTCATCTTCGCCTCCGCACTGTCAAAAAGTGTCAGCATTTCTGCAGAATCACAGGTCGCGAGATCTATTTTCCTAGCAAGTGCAAATGACCAATGAAGTTTGGCCATTTCAAATTGTTGCTGCCCCAGCGCCAGCAACCCCTCGTAAAAATCTGGCTTGATCACAAGTGCCTCTTCATACTTCTCTCTGGCCAAGGAATATTTTTCCCTGACCCAGTCATAGGCCGTTTGAAGCTGCGTAGCCACTACATCCTTTCCGGCAGATTCATCTAAGGGAATCCGCTTCCTTGCCGCACACATATAAACATTTCCCCAATTAAAGAAAGCTAATGCCGCCACCTCCTGGAACTTTGAGGCAGCCTTGTCAAAAAGACTCTGAGCTTCTTCACTAGTAACTGCCTCTTCAAGAGCCTCCGAACAAAGCTCCATTCCAAGCTCATGCAAATCAATATGAGCATCTGGGTCAATACCAACATGGCTGCGGAAAAGCTGAGAAAACTCAAACAACCAATCATCCATCTCCAATTCCTTGCACTCGGGATCTTCTGCAGCTCCTGGTTTCTCCTTTGAAGCTTCTTTCTCTGTCTTATCAGTTTCATAATCAGCAGGCTCCAAAACAGATTCACCAAGTGAAGAATTAGAGTTACTTTCATCTTCCTTGATCCCCTCAGTTTCAACAGGTTTTTCCTCCTCTTCTTCCAATAAAGGCGGTTCCTGTTCAGGAGTCACTTCCACTATATGCAATCTCAACATCCCAAGAGAGTCAGCTTTATCTATTTCAGGCTCTTCTGAAATGACCTTGTCAACACAAGACTCAGCCAACCTAAGTTCAGCAGTAGAGGTTATTGTCACCAGATCACCATCACTATCCTTATACTTGACCAAAACTGACTTTGATGATGGAAAGCGCTTCGTCACAATTTCCCTCAATACTCTGAAATTACAATTCACAGGCATTTGGGCAAGTCTTATGTCATGATCATAAACAAGCTTCAATGGTCTCCAACGAGTTGCAGCCTCTGGCAATGAAACTGAAGATGACGGCTCCTTCAGGTCACCCTTACTTGGATTAGCAGATTTTGAAGGACCATTTGGCTGCTTCAATGTGAGTTTTGGCATTTGGGTTTTGTTCAAAGGTCCATTCTCAGCCGGTAAACTTGTTTGAGGCTTCTCAGTCCTATTAATTGGGGATATACCAGAACCACCAGCTGAAGCAGCTGCCTTCTTTGGAACAGGCCGGGCTGGTAAACAAGGCCCCAACCCACCAACTGGAGCACCACGAACAGCAGAAGCCCCAAGGGCAGCAGGAGATGGGCGGCTCTGGAGGTCCTGCTGAGCCTCCTGGCGCGGCCCAAGCGCTGTCCTCAAACGCTGGGCAATCTCCAAAGCATCCCGGTGAGTTCGGTCAGCAACCAATAACACCTGAACATCCTGCATAGCCATTTCATACTTCCCTATCGCCTCCAACGCCCTCGCCCTCCGAAGCAGAGCCCTGACATACCCGGGCTGCACCTGGAGCGCCAGAGTGCACTCAGCAATGACAGTCTCATAATCTATCGGCTTCATTTGCATCAAACAAGCCGCCCTATTGCTATGGAAAACCGCCCGGTCCGGGTGGGTCTTGGGAGTGAGCTTAAGAGCACTATCATACTGGTCCAGAGCACCCACATAGTCCTTCCCCTGAAATCTCTTGTTCCCTTCTTCTTTGAGCTCGTGGGCTCTTTTCAAAAAGATCGAATTGTCCAAATCAACACTACCGTTTACAATCGGAGTCGAATTCGCATCCGTCGGGACCTGGTTCGAAGCTCCCTTCTTCTTCCTACCACCTGATTTCCCCATATAAATTATAATCCTCTCCCTCTCTCCCACACCCTAGAAATTACACTTTCCCACTTATATACACACAATATTGTATCTATCTAATCCAAAATTGATGGATGAAGAATCAAAGCAGCAAGCTTTCACTGTTTTCGACGAGAATTTAATGAAAAAGGATAGAGAGAAATGGGGACACTTACCGATGAACAAGCTCGAAAAGCATCAATCTTTGACGCAGATGTTTTGATTGCGAGCGATGGGGTTTTGGATTGGATGAAATTACAACCGGAGAAATGTTTCAGCGAGTCGAAGGAGGAGGCGGATAAAACCCTAGGTACCTGGAAGGCTGGAAGCAACACTGAACTCAACTCTTGCCCTTTGGGGTGGTGGCTCAAACCCTAGAGATACCTGCAAATTAATTCCAATCGGGGTTTAATCTAATCTGACGTGGGCCCTTCCCTTCAGTTCACGTCCACCGTCGATCTTTCTTAAGTGGGTGAATCGTTGCCTTTAAGGATTTGACTCTTCTATTGGGATATTCATTCGTCACATCAAGTGAAATATAGGATATGATTATCTTTTGGTTTAAAGCTGTACACAGGGCTGGTTCATCCAATTTCCAAAGATTGGTTTAGGGCTGGTTTGATATTATTGTGCTTTGAAAAAAAACTGTTTCTGGTGTGCTGTGAGAAAAGTTTATTTTTGCTGCTTCACGTTTTTTTTCACCAAAAACTGTGAAAATAAACTGTTTTTAAGTGTTTACCAAACATCTTTTTGAGTTCAGTTTTTTTTGATAATCACTTTTTATAAAAAACACATCAGTATCAAACCAGTACTTAGACTCTTTAGAGCTCGTTTTTCTTAAAAAATGACTTGAAGTGTTTTTTGTATAAATATTATTGAAAGTTACTTGTAAGAAGCATTTTAAACTCTTAATCATCAATTCATTCGTGTTTTGTGTGTGTGGTTATGTTTATGGCAACCTATTTGTTATGGATCTTAAACTCGATCCAATTGCAACTCAAACATGATTGTGCTCGTACTACTTTTGAGTCTCGGTGTTATGATCCGTCATGTGCTTGGCTCGACACATTAAAAGTTATGTTCGACGCGTCTTACTTTTAATGGACAGTGCTCGCCTAAATAAAGCGAGAGAGAATAGTTTGAACTCTGAACCCAGTCTGTTGAAGTCTCAAGAGGAAAACCTAACCACCAATAAAATTCACCACTTACGTCTTGTGGTGGACTTGGCATAACAAACACCATGTTGGGCCGGTTCGGTTTTAAACCAACAATGCATGTACTTTATTCGGCGGATTGCAGGCCCACTATTGAATCTACAGACTTGGACGTCAGTTGAAAGTAGCGGCCCATTAGCGAAACCCCCGCGATTAAGGGTAGTGTAGTAATTTACCAAGGAGGTACTAGGGTTGGAGCGACTCTATATAAATCCCCGATACGGAGCAACAAATCGATAAATTTTGAGCTCCTCGCCTCCTTCTTCTTCTTCCTTTTCTTTCTCTCTGTCAGTCGTTTGCGTTTTGTGCTTCGTTGTTGCAGCTCGATGTCGTTTTCTTTGATTATTTGGTAGAATTTTGATCGGGAAAATTTCAAAGCCTCGGTTGCTGTAGAAAAAAATTGAGGGACAATTTGTGTGTTTCTTGATTGAGAAGAGCAGCTGAGGTAGAGTGAAAAGGCCGAGTCATCGTTTCGTTCGTCAGCTTATAAATTGGCGTTTCGATTGTTTCTCGTCTACATTTTCAATTAATTTTAATTTAATTTCTTTTAATTAGTCTAAATTGTTGGTGAGAAGAGTGCAAATGATGCGTAAAATTTAATATAAAATTTTCTTCACTTTGAACCGACTTACGGAGAATTTGCCTCCCTGTGGATTTTCTACACACTGATGCACTCTCAATTTTTGTACTTTTTTTTTCAAAAAATATTTTTAAAAGAAAATTATTATCAGCACTTAATATTTTTATTTTTTAAAAAATATTTTTTTTAAAATTATTGTTATTAGCATTTCAAAAATTTTATTGGTACTCCAAACTTGTTTTAAACCGTTTGAATTTTCTGAAAAACATTGTTTCCCAGAAAATGCAAGTTCAAGGAAAACGATCATTTGTATTAGACGGAGAATTTAATGGATTTGTATGTGATATGATGAAACAATTTGATTTTCCCTATGAAAATGATTTTTTAAATTCCGTTCTAGCTTACCTCACATAAAACTAAGTCTTTGAACATATTTCTTTCTTGAACGGTCTGAATTTCTTGAGTTTTCGGCTCTGGATAGAGATTCGAAGAGGATCTCAATTCGGCAAATTGAATTCGGAACCTCAAAATTACGACGAATGCTTTTAAACAACAAAGTTACAAGCTCTTAACCTAAAAATTGAACTACGTATTATTAAATGGATTGAAAATTTAAAATTGAAAGTTTGTATTTATGTACAATATGCGTGCGGGTAGAGTATTGCATGAAAACGAACTGATGAGTCACAAACACCGAAAAGATGCAAGGGGCTTGGAGTCTGCTACCTCTTAGAAGACGAAAACGACGTTGGACAGTTGTTGAACCTAGAAATATCGAATACTTCGATGGACCTCTGATCCGAAACTCGAGCTTTTGCAGCTGCAAACCTCCGGTACTCGTCAAAGATTGAGGTCAGGCACCATCTTTGCAGTCTTCTTAAGCATCCCACAAGGCAGCCCGTCCGGTGCTGCACAACATTAATAACAACATTGTTGGAAGATGGAACCCGAGATTGTATGAGAAAACACAAAAAATGGGAAATGATATATTACCTTCCCTCGCTTGCAATGAATCAGGAGCGGGTGGTTTCTTAAATCTGCCATGTACACAGACAAGCAAGTCAGTAAGCTAAATGCACTGTTTTAAAAATCCCCGTCTAGGCTCCGTCTAGGTGCTAGACGGTTAGCCATCGCCCCGATTAATGACTATGCGTTTGAAATTTTACAAAGGGCGCCTAGACCACCTAGGCACCCATCCAGGCCCGCCTAGACATCCGCCTAGGTTGCGACTCACTTAGACAGAAAATAGATAACTTTCAATTTGCATTATTTTTTTTTAATAAATTGTAATAGACTTGTTGAATACTTAAATGAACACACATTATATGCTTGTGTCTTCATGTTTTCATTATGTTTCAATACTTCATAATATATATGTCATTCTATTTGGTAATTTATGATGTAATTACATATATTTTAAGTATAAACACATTTATTTACATAAAATATAACAGATTTACTTAAATTTGCCTAGGCGCTAGGCCCCAACCCGCCGCCCGACTAGCGCTTAGCGTCTTTTAGAACCTTGGCTAAATGCAAAACAAACAAGCTGTGGCATAATCTTAAGAACTAAAAAAAAAGAATCTTTTAAGTTCAAGGGGTTTAGTGATACCAAGGAGAACTTTTAATGCTTCACGAATTGTGTCCTCCGGGATTTTCACGTAAGGTTCCTGAACAGAATATGTTACACAGCACATGCGTCAAACAACTGATATCATTTACAACTACTCAAAGCAAAGTCCTGAGTTACAAACATGAGAAACAGTAATGCATCGTCGAATATTTGTCTAACCTCCTAGATTTCATGTATTTTTTTAGAGTAAGCAGATAAAGTAAGAACATATATGCAATTCACAGGTGTTGCGGAAGCCAATCAATCACCTAAAATATACGTGCGGACGCATATAGTGGTGCTTCAGACTTTTTATCTTCCAGTTCCGTTCAAGTATAGTATTCATGCAAAGCAAGCCATAGCGACGCGTGAAAGGTCTGGGTCACTGCCAACTTGCCGACCCCATTTCATGTTAGTGACTAGTCTCTCTTGAAAAGCAGAGGTATCGTGGGAGCGGGACACAGCAAGGCGAAATGCCTTCATCACACTAGCACTTAAGCTAATGAAGTGTAGTTCTATCGACCCACGCAATTTGCCATCTCTCTTTCCAAAAGTGGGTCGATGGTGACAATTATTTCCAAACTCTATGAACTCTCAAACCAGAAACTCTTCACTCCGAGATGGTTTTATCCGATACTATCAACAAAAATAAATTCAGGCTTTTGTATAAGTGGCTCAAATCTTATCCACGATCACTTTGTACAACAGATGACCAACGGCCTAATACTAATCAACACCGATACTGTTTTAACTTAACCACCTACACATACATACATATTAGGGGGTGTGGGGCTTTATACAAGGGAACCACGCAATATAAGATAGTTTCCGACGTGGGACTTTACATTCTTCATCGAATCACCAGAGAAGAGAACATCCCAATTTGAATACACACGATTATGGTGCAATTACTATCATCTTATTCTCTAATCCCAACTTCCAAGCAATCCAAGCATAAGCCCAGACACAAATTACAATGTAATTATGTCACGATTAATATAATATCTGCAAAATAAAGGTAAAAGAAAACGAAACCTGAGAACCATCGATCCCAAACTGGAAAAGCCGAATCCCATTTGCTCTCAAAAACTCTTTGTTCTCCTCCGGATACGGCTCCGGGCACAAATATCTGAAATTACCGAAATTAAATCAAACTAAAACCAAATTTGAAGCTAAACTGATCGACAGAAACAAGTTTACAGGAATTTGACTCACATGACGGAACGGAGGCCTAGGGATTTCAAGAAGCTGAAATTGGGGGAATGAGGAAAGCCGGACCTAAACACGCCATTGTCGACCATGGCGAAGTTCAGAGGGGGCACGAACGCCTCTCCGTCCCTCTCATTCTCGTCTCCGATCGCCGGAGCATTCGTCGCCGGAGACCCCGTGGAGACATCCCGCTCTCCGTTCTCTATTTTCATCGCTGCCACCTATTTTTTCGCGCCAAAAAATGGGAAAGCAAAAAAAGAGATAATATTTATTTAATAATTTTAATTGGTTTTGGAGTGTTCTAATACGGATGATCAGAGAGAGAGAGATTCTGAG
Organism: Malus fusca; assembly: GCA_035220775.1. NCBI lineage: Eukaryota > Viridiplantae > Streptophyta > Magnoliopsida > Rosales > Rosaceae > Malus > Malus fusca. Next base: position 40,387,097 of record CM069068.1, read on the forward strand.
AATCTATGGGGAAGGAGGATCTCTATTTATAGGAGAGAGAGAGAGAGAAGGGGGGGGGGAGGAATATCAGGCCATATTCAGTTGGAGGACTAAAACTAGCCCAGGAGCCCTTAACTGTGTATCATCGACTACATCGATATTTTTATACCAAGAAGATAAGAAGTTCGACTATGTTACACAATAGGCAGCCTAATTTGGCATCGAATTCGCCATTCACGATATTCAAACCTAAGACCTCTCACTTCCAAGTGAAGAGGAATACTACCACATCGTAATACTGAATGGCACCATTGACTGTGTTTTATCTTTTCAAAGTTTAATACTTTAAAGATTGTGCTAGACTTTTTTATTTCTTATTTTATTTTATATTTTATTACTTGTTGCGATCCAACTTAGTCCGCCCCAGAGTTACATGTTGCCTGGAGGCTAAATTTAGTTTGCTTCTTTTAGCACAATTTTCTTTAGCCTTTGGTTGGTGACGAATTTTTGTCAATTTTATGGTTAAATGTGGCTTATAAACCTTGGCTGGAGATTTGCAAGAGGAAGAGGATCTTGCATGAGATGTGCACTGGGGTGGCTGTGTGGGCGGTTGATGACTCCACTGGGATAAGGGATTTATTTGTGATTTGAGCCTGACTTCATGGAGACTTGGGGAGGAGAAAACCTTTCGAACGGCTGATTGTATGCGGCTTTTGCTCACACGAAAAGGGGCCACAGGTAAGGGGTCGTTGATAGTTAATAACCCAAAAGAGGCATAGCAACTTTGATGGAAAGCGACGAGTATAGTGAAGATATAATTGTGCGTGCTCTAATAAGCTACGTGGTTAGACTGTCGGACTATAGAATTCTTCATTAGAAAATGAGTCTGTTTACTAACAAGTACGTAATTGCTCGACGGGTGACACATTTGGCACTTTGAGGTCTACTACACCTTGTTCACTTGTTGAGGGGTTTTGTACTTGTTTGTAACGTGTAAATCTCTCTCTATAGAAGTCTTTCTCTAATACAGGAGACCTAGGTGTTTTGTGCGTGCTCTAATAAGCCACGTGGTTAGACTGTCGAACTATAGAATTCTTCATTAGAAAAGGAGTATGTTTACTAACAAGTACGTAATTGCTCGACGGGTGACACATTTGGCACTTTGAGGTCTACTACACCTTGTTCACTTGTCGAGGGGTTTTGTACTTGTTTGTAACGTGTAAATCTCTCTCTATAGAAGTCTTTCTCTAATACAGCTCGACGGGTGACACATTTGGCACTTTGAGGTCTACTACACCTTGTTCACTTGTCAAGGGGTTTTGTACTTGTTTGTAACGTGTAAATCTCTCTCTATAGAAGTCTTTCTCTAATACAGGAGACCTAGGTGTTTTGTGCCTGCTCTAATAAGCCACGTGGTTAGACTGTCGGACTATAGAATTCTTCATTAGAAAAGGAGTCTGTTTAACAAGTACGTAATTGCTCGACGGGTAACACATTTGGCACTTTGAGGTCTACTACACCTTGTTCACTTGTCGAGGGGTTTTGTACTTGTTTGTAACGTGTAAATCTCTCTCTCTCTCTCTCTCTCTCTCTCTCTCTCTCTCTCTCTCTCTCTCTCTCTCTCTCTCTCTCTCTCTCTCACCGCCTAATATGAGGGTACATATCTCCGTCGATGCAAGTTGCTCTCTTGATAAAGGCGGGCTGATCTTGTTGCAATTATGCTCGACACATGGGCTGTTTGGTGGATACCACACCACCTTCCATCCTCCTACCTTACTCATTCATTGGCAATTGGGCATCCTTCTTTTTAGCTTCTGTACTTTCCAACTGGACTGAGAAGCTTCTGTACAGTACAAATCACATCGACACAACATCGGTCTGAAAACATTTCCAAACGAGCTCTGAAAGGGAGAAACTTTTAAGAGAAACTGAACGATGTGTTCCACAGTGACAATTTGAGTAAAACATAAGAAAGAAGACGGCCATCTGTAATTTTAATACATCTCTGTACTTTTTGATATTCAGTGTGAAACCATAACTAAAAGATTTCATCAGTGCTTAAAAACAGAAAAGCAAGCTTGATGTGTAGTAAGCTGCATCGATATACAATGTTCTTACGAATTGTAGCAATTCAAGACGGGGTTATCAAATACCTTAAAACTTCACTTGAATACTGATACTCAGGCTGCAAGTACGAGCACTTTAATCGTTCCTTGACTGTTTGCAGTCAATATCATAGGGCTATCCCTCTTCCAACATACCGCACTGATAAAGTATGGTCCTGGATCGTCGTCATTATTGCCTAATTCCGAAGAGCCAAATCTGTACCAAGTCATAGGTTTCGAGATAGCCTGCAAGTAATCATCAAAACTGAATCAACTAATGTTGGTGCCAAGTATAATTTATAACAAGATGCCTCACAAAGTAGTGTAACGTCAGGAATACTTCTTGACATCTATGGCACTAATCCGTGTACTAACAATGCATCTTATGAGGAATTGTAATGTGTGTGGGGTTTTAATTTGTTCACATGTAAATTTCTTTACCTTGTGGTATACGAACAGTTCATTTGTCTCGCTTCCACAAGCAATGTATTCATTATTTACTGCAAGACCTACAAAGTTCTTCTCGTTCATGTGGCCTCTGTACATGCACAACTGTCAAAGTGAAAACAAAATTACTTCAGACTTTGTTTCTAAATTCATGAAGTATCATAATCTGTACACAAATCTAACGTGTCATAAGAAGATAACTCACAGGCAAGTTTTCCTTTACGTCCCACAACCGCAGTGTGCTGTCAGTGGATGCAGAAGCAAGTTCGTTGTTAGACAAGAATTTTACATACGAAACAGCTTTTCTATGCCCACGGAACACGTGCAGTGGTTGGCTGATGTTTCTCAAGTCATAATAATGAATGTGATGGTCAGCAGAGCCAACCTGCAAAATTACTAAATGGATTAGGGCAAGACAATACATACTAGTTTTGTTTAATCACCAATGGAATGGAATGAAACAAAAGGAATCAACTGTAAATGCTAGAAAGAAATACGGTGAAGGTTAGAAATTTGGAATTCTGAAGAACAGAAACATACTGCCACGAAAAAGCTGGATCCAGGATTATACTTGACAGAACATATATTTGCCTTCATGTCGATGTTAAGAACACTTGCTTCTTGCTTTGTGCACCAAATTTTGACCTGAAAACACATGATGAGACCGCTTATAAGCAATTTAATATGGACCACATGAGAATTTCATATGCGGTTAGCAAGAGCACTGAAATGTCATATTCTTAACGGATTTTCCAGAATGAACTTTACTCCATCTCGAATACCTTGCAGTCATCACTTCCGGACACAAGCATTGAAGGATCGGTGCATGAAAAATCAACACTCCAAGCTCGCTTTTCATGCTCCTCATATTCCATAATACTCTGGTAAGAAGAGCCTTGTTATATAGTATGTGAACAAATGTGGCTGGGGCAGCAGAGGTGTGTAGATTGGCAAATATTTTAAAGACAATCTTTCACTACCTGACAAGTATTTACATCCCAAACAGTTACTATCCCCTCGTAGTCACTACTAGCAATATGGTTTTTAGTGTACTTATTCCAGCTCAAGCAACTAAGTTTGGATCGTGAGGATATCTCCACAATAGGACAGTGGATATCAGTTGGTTCGTTAACCACCTGAAAGTAATCACATTAGAACTTCTTAACTAGTCAATTAACTAAAGTGTAGCAAAAGTTGACAAGTATATATAGTATACACTAAACTGTAGTGAAAGCATTGTCTTATGAGGAAAATCAATGGTTATCTTAAAGTAAAATAAAAAATCAAGGAAGGTATCCCTTGCATATTAAACTATAACAAACTACTTTTAATTAAAGATCAACTAGATTACATCAGTAGCACTTGGAAGCAATAGATTGAGTCATCGCTCAACATCGGCCCTGGAACATTATCCAGTTTAATAAAAGACTAAAAGTTACCGACATTTTACAGCTGCAAGGTATCTGTCCAATGCTTACCGAGGAAAATTCAAAAACCTTGATGCACCGTGAAACTCCAGCAGTAGCAAAGAGCTCTTCATCACGATCAAATTCTATACTGCAGCAAGTATAATGGGAATCTCAAATGCCAACAGATTTGATTGAAATTTTCACACACAATTCACAAGTTGTAGTAACCAAATGACATGATAGGTCACAAGCTAGCAGCCCCTAATGAAGGGGAGTCATCCAATTTTTACAAAAAATGGTGCATGAGAGATGGCATTTAAAATCACCTTGACACAATATTAGCAGAGTGAAAAAGATCACCGTGACTCAGTTCAGCAACAACTCTCAATCGACTGTTTCAAGCAACCAAACAGGTATGAGTGACTATACCAAGATAGGATTCCCTAAAAGAAGTTTGAAATGATACGTCAGAAGTTTATACCTGTATTGTGTAAAGCTTGCAAGCACAGATTGAAAATCTTCAAGGCCTGGATTGTAACCTTCTATGTCCATGGCGTTTGTGTCCTCTTCCTGTCTGTTCCAATTTCGTCGCTTTTGCAAGTAGCACTCTTGTAGATCAATAAACTGTTGCAAGTTGCATAGCAAGGAAAAGGAAAAGTACAATATTTAGAAAGCCTTAACATAACCAGAACATGCAAACAATCCTTGGATCAATTAAGCCGACAACAAACAGAACAAAAGTCACTTTGCAAGATTGCTAACCTGCGAATGGACACGCCTTTTTCTTGCTACTGATAGTACTCCTGGTGTTGTAACACACTGCATTTCAGACCTTCCATAAGCATCCTTCAGTTGGAGCAGCTTGGAGCTTGATTGCCCATTTACATCAGCTCTCTTGTTCTGTAGGTTGAAAGAACTCATCCGGTCTTGCACATATTGCGTGCTGCAGGCAATACCGTTGCCATGCTGATCACCGGGAACAAGCATTCTCAGCTTTGCGGACCTCTCGTGTTCCCAGCTGCATAGTTCTAGTCTATGCCTCTCAACGGCAGTAATGTCCTCATTGATGTACCTGAGATCGGCCTCTAACTGCAGAGGGAAACAGAACAACATAACCAATCCCCGTGCCAAAAACAAAACAATTAGAAAACTAAAACCAAAAACCTATTATAATTGGAACCTCATTGAGCTCTTGAAGCTTTTGCCTTCTCAGAAAATGTAAGAAGCTAAGCATGATGTCCATGCTTTTCTCGGCTTCTTGTAGCTCCATTTTTCTCCTCTTCTCTTCAAGCAAGGACAAAAGGCCGTCCAGCTCTTTGATCGAAATCTCGCAGCCCTGTCTAAGATTGCCAAGAACAAGTCATTCATGTAGATTCGACCATTTTTTTCTTTCCCTTTTTCGATACAAGTGATATTGGGGTAGGGGATTCGAACACAATAACTTCGTAGCAGTAAAATTTCTAACCCACTTGAGTTAATTAAGCAAGATTAAGTCAATAAAGATACAAAATTTCGATTAATCGTGACAAACATGACTAAGGCTTGGAAGTGCTTTTAGCTAAAAGCGCTTTCGAATAACCAAAACGTTTCTAACCCGACGTTTCTAACAAGATTTTACTGAAAAAGTTACAATTTATTAAATATTTCGACGTTCTTGTTGAAATAAAAGCACTTATGAGTAGAAGTGCTTTCTAGAAAAGCATTTTCAAACGGGCCCTAATACTGACCTTGTTCAATTTCCGACTAAGAAGTTCAAAATTCTTCGCCATCCGAGAATCCAAAACATTTTTCAGCAACTGCAAATTCCAATAAAAAGTTGCAAACTTTCGCGCACTTTCTCGGCAACCAAACACCAAAACACGTCCAAATCTGAAAAAAGCGGGAAAAGAACGAACCTTGTCGAGCAAGAAATTGGGGAAAATGCTGGCGGGGGTGAGGGAGCTAGCGCAGCAAGGGCAATCGCTCTTGATGCGGAGGTGAGTTGAAATGCAGACGTGGCAGAAACTATGGCCGCAGGCGGTGAGGCAGGCGTCTCTGATGATCTGCATGCATATCGGACACGTCATGTCCTTGTCCGGCTCGTCGTCAAACGGCGCCGTTTCGGCGGCGGAGTCCGCGAAGTATTCGGATTTCACGGTGGGGACCAGCGCACCACCCATTGAGCTCTCTCCCATTGGAGGGACTGAAATGGAATTGAGGACTTTGTAGTGAGAGAAAGAGGGGAGAGAGAATTGAAGGCTGTGTGTGTCTAATCTGGGTGAAGCGTGCGTGAGTCGACCATTTGACTTGAAGAGTTTCTGAGGGCGATAACTGCCCACGTTAGGCGGGTAATTATTTTTTGTTTTATTTTATTTTATTTTTTTAAATTTGGGAGGGACGATCGAGCATTGAACACGACGTACTAATTTAAAAGCTGGTTTATCAGAAACTAATTACCACTTATTAATAAAATGGAATCGTCCACCGAACCGATAAAGTTTTTAATACGCTGAGAACACAATTTGGTACACAAATATCAAAATATAATTGGTTAAAAAAAATTTCAAGTATTCATCAATTGTATTATTATATTTAGTGTATCAAACCGTGTTTCAGACGTTGAAAAATCTCTCATTCAAATAGAAAGAAAAGGTCAAGAAGAAAGGACTGTGAAGTAGTTTCCAAAAAAAAGAAAGGACTGAAGTTTTACATCCATTTGTCTCCCTGGTACCACCAAGTTCGAATCACTCATTTTTATAGTTTAAAACAATTTAAGTAGTATCATTTGTGTCAAAATTAATAGAATGAATTTGCGTCTTCTTTACGTAGGTTAATTCATGGATTTTCACCGATTTTTTTCTCCTAATAATTAACTAATTCATTAAAATTATCGCTCTACTAAACAAAGAGTTTTAATTTGTGGTAAACAGTAAACCTGTAAAGTAGGTGCATGTTCGCTCTATTCCTAACTCCTAAACGATTAGATTTTTAATACATATTAAATTGATATAACAAGACGAGAATCATAATAATTTCAATACGCATTTCTAAGTGGATGAATAGCGATAATATTGAATGATTAGAGTCTAGGATGGCCAATGGGCTATAGTGCAAGTCGGTTTGGTCATCAATCAAGAAGACAGTTCGATGGTTCGACTTCTTTTCTTGGAAAAAATGGCCCATGGATGTGGACCACAGAGTTTGCTGCTAGTGATGGAATGATGCTGCTGTTAGATATTTTCTCTGGTTTTAAATGCAGCCGGACCCAGGCGGTTTGCGACAATCCAACGCAACCTAGTTGAAGGATGCACCAAAGAAGAAGGGAAATTATGACGAAATAATTCCGATATTGTTCACTTTTAACGAAAACATTTACAACACATTTTTGTCATTTTGATTAAAATTTAAAGTTTTCAAGCTATTTTCATTAATTTTCCTAAAAAAAAGATGCTGGGTTTGGATTACCACATGTTAATGATATTAGACACGTCCTTGGATTACTTATGAAATAGCTAAAAGCGTTTTAAGACACGCTTATGAGTCGTGAAAGTAATTTTTTAGTGTTTTTTGAAGAAGTAACTAGGAAGAACTGGATTTTTAGTCAACAGTCTAATCTCCGAAGTGTTTCCTACATAAGCATGTTGTACATTAAAACCGAAAGCCCCGGCAAAAACGTCAAAGAAATGGGAAAGAACAACACATCCACGTCTTCTTCTTCCTCAATAACCAAATACTTCTTTTGTAATTTAGATCCATACTATATCATTCCTCTGTATACAAATTTCTTTTACCATTCACTAATTGTACCTAATTTTCCTGTTTTCTCCTCTTGTATCGAGTAATGATCACTTTGCTGGCGTTGTTGTGACGGATTTCTTTATGCAATCTGCAATACCTTCACAATCTGTTTGAGGAACGACGCACGTAGAGTCATCTTCTAAGGAGTCTTCTGTGCGTGAGTGAGGAGACAAGAGGTTCCCATGAGTCTGGCAGGCCTTCATCGTCTTACAGTGTTCAGCTTCATCATCTCTTATGTTCAGAAATGTGTCGTACAAATTCTCTGCAAAAGGAACATTTGTCAAAAACACAATGCAAATTAGGTCATCCCATCATTCTGAACTTATTCCCGCTCATGTTGGTACAAAGCTGTGCAGGACTATTTTAGGTTCCTGAGACTGTGGTCCCGTCCAACTATTAATATAGCGGAAATGAGAAATAGTTTCAACAGGATACTAAAACAAAGTCTAAAATTGAGCAAACTCATAGGCATGTCGATGTATGAACCGCCATTACAAAATCAGAATCTGAAGACTTGCCTATTTTTGGCCTTCGAGAATTGGGAGGTCTTGAAGTTTGAAATTCATCTGCATAAAATTTGGGGGGAATGTTAAGTCTTCGTTGTTGCCTTTCAGGATACAAACAAAGATTGAAAAACAGACAAAACTTACCAAATAAGTACATGTCACCGCTAGTGTAGTATTTCACAGCAACCTCAGGAGCAGGCATCTTTTTCAAATCCTCTACAACAGAAGAAAATACCACATCAGGTTAAGTGAATTTGTATTTGAGGTAAGTGTAAGACACTGCATTTTACAACTGAGCGATTAAGAGCATCACTTGAACATTGCATGCTTAGAATATTCGGTGTGATCCAACAAACACCTTTTTTGTGATTCAACCTACTTGGTCTTAAGGCATCAAGTCCTGAAAAACACTAAATCATACCTCCTCGGGCCTTAATAAACTTGTCGTAGGTTGAAAATGCATGGCTCTCTACACATTCAGAGAAGTGATCTGCAATAGTGATCAAACAAAATACATGAAAATGCATTTTAAAATAAACGCTATGCTGGCTAATGTTCTGGTTACCTATTCTACAATGCCCTTTGACTCAGTCACATACTGAAGATGACCACAAAAATGCAATCAACAGAAGACTACTCGGTGCAACTAGGGATTCAGAAAGTAGAGATTACAATATAGTCTTTTAACGAAGTCAACCATATACTTTGTAATCATTTGGTTTAGATGGAGAGGAAGTTCTTTTAAGTTTGCAACCAATAAGGATAATGCAGAAGAATTATGGTACATTAAAAACTAGATGCTCATACTTACATGCCATCCTTGGGCTTATTACATACATAAAGGCCGTCATAAAATAATAGAAGACTGCGATGTGCTGAGCAAGAAAGCGGTCAAACCACCAAGCGTTTCCCCCCAATTCCTGCAATTAGATCCATCTTCTATTAATTATATCAACCAAAATATGTAGATAATAATACGTTATTACAGAAAGAAGATCCTTACTTCCATGATAAGCAAATGGTGCATCTCATTCCAGCTTTCTGCAAAATGCACCTTCAGATAATCTGCTCTTCTCCACCAGCCAAAACTCTCGTACATGTGCAGAACAGACATAAAAGCTGCCAAAGATATACCACAACAAAGACACAACTTAAAACTCGCAACCAGAAACCACAGTAGATATTAGGAAAACAACTACAGAAGAACGCACTGATCCACAAAGGTCATTAGAATGGATTAACATATTCCTAAACAGGTAAAATGCACAACTTGAGAGAAAATTAAGAGGAACGTAAGGGCACACCCTTCCATGAAATCAATCGTTATCATCCTAACCTGTGGAAGATGATAATACGAAGGCACTCCTTATATCAGATCAAATCATAATTATAATAGAAGGTACAGTCAAATTTTGATGTATGTGAGGGCATGCATGATTTGGCTGTACATTTTCTTGAATTACTAACGTAACAATATATATGCACTGCCTTCAAATGTGAGTTGTCCTCAATCGTTTTAAGCTTAAATTCATCTTGCTTGAAAAGAAGTTTCTTTGCATATTTTTACATTTACGCTTTCAGAGCAGAAAATTATTACTAAAAATGGCGTAGTAGCACTCACCGAAGTAAGGAACCCTTGCGATAGTTTCCAGTACGAAGAACCTTGCATAGTCTCGGTCGTGGTACAGAGTATCAAGTACCTTTATCACTGTATCCTGGAACGATTAGTAGAACTGAATTAAAATCTAACATCAACAACAACTACCAGAGACAAAAGCTCCTAAGCTACCGAAAAGTGATTATCAAATCAAGTGTATAATAAATCAACTAAGACGACATCTTAACATTAAAGTGCTAGGATCATCCTGAATATTCAACAAGAAGATAACAAACTGCAATCTGTGTTTCACATTCGGTAGGCGCACTGAATGAATAAAAAAAGCTACCAAATGATATAACATTTCTTCGAAAAATCGACATTGGAGCTAGGCAAGCACAGTAAAACGATTAATTTAACAAGAGTTATGATTTACCGTAAGGAAGATGTTGAAGGTTTGTTCACACTTGATAACCCAGCTCTCGAAAGCATTTGAAGACGAATTCTCTGGGGGATTCTCACTGCTTGCTTTCAATTCATCGAAGGTTGAAGCCTTGAACTCAAAGGACTCCTCCACTACCACTTTCTCTTCATCTTCTTGCAGAATAGTTGCTCGAACTCTACACGAATTTCAATACCAAATTACAAATTTTTTTAACCAAATTATTATAAAGCCCACAAATTTGAATTCAGAATCCGATTACAAAAAGAACCCATAAAGCACAAACACCAAAATCTAAGGTTTTCTCACAAATGGCAAGTTGGCAACATTAAAGATTCAATTTTTTTTAACACATAAAGCGGTGGAAAACAGATATACCTGGAAATCGACGGACGAGCTGAAATGGGATTGTGAGGAAAACGATTCCGGGATGAAAAGGCTGAATTCTTCAAGCTCCTTGCTCCGAGAGAAGAAGAAGAGCGGGAGGCGGAGAATGTAAACACCGTCGAAGACAGAGTCGCCGCCGCCATTCTCGACGAATTTTGCAGAGAATTCAAACCCCCAAAAGAAAGTGGAAATCAAAATTGGAATTAAGTTTTTCGATTCGTCAGTTGGTGTGAAGGGAAATAGTCAACCGCCAAAGGAAGGGAGGGAGAGGGAGTGAGAAAAATGGCATCAAATTTTGTGTCGTGTTGTAGGAAATGTGGGGAGGGCAGCATGCGATTTGGGTTAATGGGATCGTACCATATACGATGAACAGATAAAATTACGGATCTTTAAGATTCTTAGCAAAAGGATCCGGCGAAGATTGTTTTCCGTGACCAACTACGTTTTTGCTTGATGCTTTCTAGAAACACGACACGAACGACAGAAATGACACTTGAATTTTGTATTCATTTTTTGGTGGACGTGGCTGCTTTTATCACCAGTTGCTACTGGACTGTTGGGCTTTTGGTCTTTCTTGCTTTGATTACCCCTGGGCTTGAATTGGGCTTCTTCACTATGAATTGAAAATTAGTGGTTCTTTGTACACTTAAATTTTGTTTCTAGGCATCCATTTAACTTTATTTAAAAAAAATTGTATACCCGTGTATAAAATGACCACAAGGTAATTAATGATTTCTTAAGATAAACAATTATTTTCCTTAGACACCTATAGGATTTTAAAACAAACAACGTAGTAACCAATCGATTGATGAGCTTCGTGACTGTTGAATTTTACAATAAAATCAAAGAGACAACCTTCATAATTAATACAAGGAATATGGGTGTCCAAAGAAAATAAAAACCGGGTGTCCAATAAAAAATAAATTCATAAGAAAAGTATTAGAAGAGTATTTTAGAAGTTTAGTAAATTACTTCGGATGTCCAAAAGAAATGTGTGAGAGTAAATTGGATGTCCAGAGATGAAATCGGGTGTACACATAACCACTCATTGAAAATATAGTAGGTTAGCTCTTGCATGTTACGGTCGGTCGTTTACTAAAATTCCCGTTTAAAAATGCTTAATTAAGTTTTGTAATCGCTTTTATCAGAAGCATGGATGCGACGATAACCTTATTAAAATATTTATGTGCTCTTTGAACAAGCACATGCAAGTGCTTTGGTGTTAGATATGTTTTTGGTTAGGGTGGTTTTTCCTGAGTACAGAATGTCCGTTACGAGGATTAGGAAAATTGACGCTTCCTCTCTTGTGTTCTCTTACCTTCAGCAACACAAGCTAACAAAGCTTCTCGCGTTGCGAGAGTAGGAAATAACGTTTACCGTACGTATACAGCATTACTCTTACTTTGCAAAAAGGTTATTTCTACTACTCAAACTAAGCTTCTCGCGTTACGAGAGTAGGAAATAACGTTTACCGTATATATACAGTCTTACTCTTGCTTGGCAAAAGTGTTATTTCTACGACTCAAACTCGTGAGTGTTCTCTTACCTTAATCTAAATAATTAATAGAGAGATGACCACTGCAAAATGGCAATGCAAATCATGGATCAATCTAAAATTCTGAATAGTAGCTTTCTATAAACCATACGGTCCTAGGGAATTTGGAAAAATAACCAAATTCGGACCCTAAATAGAATTCTAACCACCATTTTAAATTTTTAATAACTATAACCACAAGTTGATATGAAAATACTAATACACCCTTAAAATCAAGTTTTCTTAAAAAAAAAAAACCAAAAAACAAAAGGCTCGGTTGTCTTTTACCGTCATCTCTATCATTTCTATAGTATAGACGATAATCCAAAACCACATAAACCTAGCCCATCACATCCCAACCCAAGCACAGCCAGCCATGGCGTGCAGCACAATCTCTCTCGCTTCCTCTTTTATACTCTCACACACAACCTTCATTTTGTTCCAAACCCCCAAAAAAATTTCAACCTCCTCCACATGAAGACGACTCTCACTCTCAGTCTCGATCAGCTTCATCCTCTGCTCTCCAATTTCTCCGCTGCCCTTCCTCAACATCTCAGCCCCTCAATTGGGACCTCCACTTCTAAGATCGGCTCCAGAACCAATCGTTGGTGAAAAGCCCAAAATGCGATGGTTCCTATCTCTTTCTCTCATTTTCTCCAAAGGTTGAACTTTGGATTTTGTTTTCTTCTATGATTGAATCGGGGTTTTGGGTTGTCTAAGGAACTTCAAGGAGCACGGGTGGCTTTGAACTTATTCAATTCTACTTCGAATCTCCTTATCTTAATTGAATCTTGCTTTGCTTAATTTCCATGGATGACAATTTTTTTTTTTTTTGTTTTTTTGAGAAAACTTTATTTGAAGGGTGTATTAGTACTTTCATATCAATTTTTTGTTATAATTATCATAAATTTAACCAATCACAACGCGACACATGTCAACATCAGAGGCAATCATAACGCGACACGTGTCGACATCAGAGGCCAATCATAGCACGACACGTGTTAATGTCAGAATGAAACTAGAAACTCTCTTCTATAAATAGAGATCATTCTCTCACAATATTTCCTAATGTCATTTGTACTAAATCATTCACTAGTACTCACTAAAGGAGAGCTTGAACCTATGTACTTGTGTAAACCCTTCACAATTAATGAGAACTCCTCTACCCCAAGGACGTAGCCAATATGGGTAAACCACGTACATCTTGTGTTTGCTTCCCTGTCTCTATCCATTTACATTCCTATCCACACTAGTGACCGGAGCAATCTAGCGAATGTCACAAACTTGACACTTTCTGTTGTACCAAAGTCCTCACTGATTTTGTGTATCAACAAAATGCATACTAGTCTTGCACTTACAATAAAACAAGAATTTACGAAGCTTATGAAATAGAATATGCCGCAAAAAAAAATTTCTAGATAAAGATTTCGCTAAAATGAAACCATATCTTGGGGATATATTCCAAAATTTACTCTATTGAGTAAGATTTTTATTGTTTTCATTGTTTGAAACTCAAACTACGATTGGTTTAATGCTTAGAGCTGAAAATTTTATTGTGTAACAGAACACCATTTTTTAATAATTAAATAAAAAAACTCTGAAATTACATTTCAGTGATTTATTTTCCAAATGCTCCACGATTCTTTTAGTATTCAAGATGAATCAATAATCGTAAATACTTTGTTGCTTTTAATCTACAAATATTTCTCTTTTCGATATTCAAAGAGGTCCTAAATTTGAGTCTTTCTAAAGAAACACAAACTTTAAATACAGATCACACATACACTATTTTGTTCACTAACCGAAAAAGTTCGCAATACATTTGCAATGAAGCCATCGTCGAAGTGAAATGATGGCAGTATATTTTTTGTTCAAAAAAAAAACCAAACAAAACAAAAGCTAAAAATAGAAACTAATTTGTACCAATTGCAGTGACCTGGCCCAATTCGGGCGGGCTTTACACCTGCAAATCTGCAACATGTCCCTACATGTTTTTATGAAATAATATCTTTTTTTACAAATTAATTTAGAACTCATATAAAAAGTATTTTTAAATGATTGAAAACGTTTTTAAATAAAATATTTTTAGAACAAATTCTTAATAAAATTATTAATTCATTCTGAAAAAACTCTAAAACGCTTTCAATCATTTTCTCTTAAAGCGCTTCCAAACATTTAAAAACCCTCGCAGACGAACTCGTATTCAGTCATCTTCTTTCTTTGACCACGACTTGACAAACAAGAAAAAAATGAAGGCAAAACACAAAGCAGCTGCTCCTCCCACAACGATTGCCACCGATTCATTTCCCCCATTTCCGTCTCTATGTTTTTCTGCTAATAAAAACAATTAATTGAAAGATTAAATTAAAGGAAAACTAATGAAAAGGGCTTGAAAACTTTGAGTTTTAATGATAAGGACAAAATAAATGGTAAAGTGAATAGTACCAGGATTGACTTTTTAGTGTAAAAATGTGGTTTTTCGTTAAAGTGAACAGTACCGGGAGCTTTTCGTTAAAGTTCCCTTAAATTAATGATTAATCATTCATGATGTTTATTACGCTCATTTAAAAAATATATATGTATATATATATATCAAGAATGTTACTGTGACTATAAGTTAATCATGCATTGTTATGTAAAAAAGATAGAAATGCATGAAATTCAACGTCATTGGTTCCGAATATCGCCCATGGGTTTACTCTGAATATTAAAAAGCAATTAAAATATGAAAAATCATTCTCAGATTCAATCACCTGGATCATGTGGGTGCTCATCTGGATGATAACTATAGCTCAACAGGCACTCCTCCAAATAAATTTGCCCAGAAACAGCGCCACCACATTCCTCTTCTGCAATTTGCACCGCCCTACCCACACACTCTCCACACTCACATCCCCCCAAGCCCCCGGAACATTGCGCCATCACTTGCACCGCCTCATACCCCGTTTTGCAAAACCCACCACCGTCCGCAACGCCGCTCTCCAAGGCAGCAAACGCAGCGTCACTCATCTCCTCGAACACCGCAGCCACCCCATTTGCCAAATCCTCCCCACAAGTCTTGTGCATTAATCTATCGTTAGAAGGCTCTGGGTCGACCCCATCGAGCTCGTAGTGCACGTAGCATCCATGCAGCTGAACACAAGCCGAAACTGATTCTTGACACAAGGTGCTCGATAAGTTATGGAGAGTGTTGACGCAGCTGTGACACTCTTCGTTGCTGAGGTCCTGCTGGCACTGGAACAGGCCGGAAATACCCGCCTCGGCGTTGTCTACGCCGGCTTCGGCATGCCTGTAAAACTTGGATTGGGAGGAGTGCGATGTTAGTTGTTGCAAAAGAGACGAAAGGGTTTGTCGTGGGACTAGCGATTTAGTAGGGGGAGTTGCAAATGTTCGATTTGCACATTTTGTGTATACCAAACTGTTGTAGTCGGAATTAGGGTTTGCAGATGATGTGAGAGAAAGTAGTAGTAGTAGTGATGCAAAACGGAGAAGAGTTGAATCCATTAGGGTTTGAAGACAGTTCAATGAAATTGCATATTTTCAATATGTTGGTTTTCTTTTTGTGTTTTGGGATATGGGAAGTTGAGGTTTAGGGTTTTTTTTTTCCTGCCCACTTCTATCTACAGTGAAAACTTGTGAATTTCTTCACCAGAAAGGTTACAAGCTTTGTAAATCAGCAGCAAAGAAAAACACGTATAATTAGGTGTATTGTTATGGAATTAATCATGTAAGGTTTGCGTATATTGAACAAAGATTTGCTTTGATAATATAAACTACAAATTATAAATGCTAATGGGGACTCTCAAAAGTGAGGCTCTGCATAGATTATCTGTTACATCATTTTTTTTTACACAATATTTTATAATTTTGAGATTTGAATTAACGTTAAACAGTGAGGTGTTAAAGAGTTCATGAAGAGACCCCACTTTTGAGAAAATCCCTTTAACATTTCTCATATTTTATAAAGTGAGCACTACAATTGAAGTTAAGTTGTGAGGTGACAAATGCTCCATGTAGAATCTTACTTTTGAGAGAGTTCCCGTAGCATTCCCCTTATAAGTTATGTTGGGAATATTCAAAATAAGGCCGAATGACTTTTAAAGTGTCAATAACAGCTGCTGTATAATATGATTATGCAAAACAAGGAGCATGAATTAAAATAATGGTTAATATTTATTAATGTCCTCTTGCAAAAAATTACTAAATATAACAACATACAGTCATTTGGTAATACTATATCACGTGTTATAATATAATTAAATTACAGTAAAATAAACAGACGTATTATAAAACGAATGAAATTAGTAACATTAGTGCGATCGTCGAACTAACGCTGATTCATCGTGGTTGAGAGTGGTTAGTCAGTTTCCAAATAGTTATACTTTCAAGCACTTGTTATAACTACATGTATAAACTCAATTAACAAAGTTAATAATTAATTATCATGGGTGGAAGGTATTAGAAGCTTCTAATTAACTTGTTAATTCGGAGGTGGTCAACGAAGAGAAAGCTGGCCCCGACCTCATCGGACTTAAATTTGAAAGAAAAAAAAAATTACAGGAAAAATATTGGAAAAGTTCATGTGGTCGAAACAAAATTGCATGGTTGGAAAGACCAATTGTAGTCACTGCGAGTACGAAAAGTAAAAAGTAAATAACAGATAAATAGTAACAATTATTAAGCACATTTTATTCTTAGCAAAAATAAAATAAATAATTACTTTGTTTTTATCCAGTTCGACGTGTCTGAATTTGTACAAATTTAGATTTGTTAAGAAAATTACGGTTGTAAAAACCATTCAAAGTGTAACAAACTTCCCTAACAAAACGCCTTCAATAAAAACCTCAAATCTCCACAAACTATTCGTCACTGCAGCACAAACCATCCCTAGTAGATTATACGTTTCCGGCGGCTGGTAGTGAAGTTAATTGGTTAACGGCCGCCGGTAGCAACGTCGGTCGGTTAATTAGTCGGGTTGTCATTGTTAATACAAGAGACAAATCTAAAAATCCAAACACCACCCTTAACAAATTTACCTTGTTTTCTTTTTGTTAATTGTCTGCAGGATTTACTTTATTTAATTACTGTGATTGCTGCGACAATTAATTAACTAATTAATTAATTATGTTTTCCGATTTAATTACGGTTTTGTTTCTAGGAACTAACACGAGAACTTCTCAGTGGGTCACCCATCATGGGATTGCTCTTGCACGAACTTGCTTAACTTCGGAGTTCCGATAGAATCTGAAGCTAGTGAGTTCCCAAAATGCCTCGTGCTAGGTAGAGATAGGAATATACATATAAGGCTTACATGATCCTCATCCCTGGGCGATGTGGGATCTTACAATCCACATAGCACTAGAAATTTCAACTCAAACCACATAGCATTGGATATTTCAACTCGAAATTTCAAAATACATTCCAGTTTGCATTAATAGTGGAGTCGGAAATTGAAATCCAAGTTGCATGCCTGTGTCTTTAGAGTGAGAATTTTTTCATTGTTTTCGGAACATGGGTGATACATAACGTCTCATTATATAAGTTAAGAAAAATTTTATTTTTTCAAGTTGTTAATTTTTTAACACAAGTACCATTTAGTAGTATGGCCTAACGGTGTTTCTTTTCACTTTTAACCTCTTTACCCTCTTAATATAGATAATATCATTTGTTCAAAATAAAAAAAATTTATAAAAAAATTAATAATATATTTTTTTAACACAATTATTTCATCACTTCGGAATATCTCTCATTTAGAGGAAGGGCAGTATGGTCCAGTCATACAGAAAATCTCCATTTAAAAAAAATGCAAGTGGCCATTACCAGCCATTGCATAACATCGTGGGATCGAACCTATTCGGTGACAAATCTAATATCTAATATAAGTGGGGTGTATTCAATTGAGAATTTGAGAGACTTTAATGGATTTATAAATCTATGGATTTTTATGGAATTTAATTGAATTATAGAGATTTCCTATAAAATTTTGATTCAATTCCCTTGAAATCTCATGGGAAGAGGTGAGATTTGTAGATGCTTAAAATACACTATAAAATCTCTCAAATTCTCTCAAATTCCTCAACTTTCTCAAATTCTTTAAAATCAATTTCTAATTGAATACACCTGGAATGTTATAAACTTCTTTAAAATCATAATTGAATACACCCGGATTTCTAAGGATTTTAATGAACTATCTTAAAATTATAATTGAATACACCTTGAATTTCAGAGAATCACTTCAAATCCTAATTGAATACCTCTAGATTCATTAAAAGAATTAAAATTCTTCAAAATTTCAATTGAATACAGCCCCTAACAAAATCTATAAAAAAAAATCACGAGAAAAAGTTAGTATATGCCGTGCGGCCCGGACCATAATCTAACCCTAAACCCCAAAAATATACACTCGTGCAATCTCTCTCTCTCTCTCTCTCAGTCATGGAGCGGCGTTTCAGACAAGCCCAACGGCCGGAGCTCCTATTTGGGGTCCCGACTCGTTTCCCTTCGTATTTCTTCAGCATCAAACGAGCACAACAGCCGCAGTGCCGAGGTGAGATCCGGACTCATATCTCTTTTTGTGCTTGCTTTTGGTTTTTGTTTTAGGGTTTGTGAGTGAAGGGGAAGATTGATTATTTGTAATTTCCAATTCGCAATTTATAATTGTTGCATTAGATCTCCGTTTGCAATCTGCTTATGTAAATTCGTGTTTTCGAGCTTGACTGCGAGGGGTTAATCAATTTTATACCTGATTAGTTTTTGTGTTGATATTTAAAGTTCCCATTTAATTTATATTGAAAGTACTAAAGATATATATGTTTTTTTGTATATCAGATTTGTATGATTTGAAAATAAATCAAGAAATATATTTAGGTTTAGTGGTAACTGGGTAAAATTCTCCGCAGTTAGAAGGGAATATATGTAGCAGGGCTTTGTATTTATTTGATTTGAATGAGATCGATAATACAAGTTAATTAGTCATATCAATCCGTTGACAAGCAGGTGAGAAGAAAGAAAAAGAGAATGTTGAATGCTTCCTCCGTCAACTAGAACTTGAAAAAAAGGAAAAGCTTGTTGAAGACTCCCTGAGTCTGACTCAACCCAATACTCCAGCTTCAAAGAAGAAGGAAGAAGAGAATGGTGAATGCTCCCTCCGTCAACTCGAACTTGAAAAAAAGGAAAAGCTTGTTGAAGACTCCCTGAGTCTGACTCGACCCAATACTCCAGCTTCAAAGAAGAAGGAAGAAGAGAATGGTGAATGGTCCCTCCGTCAACTCGAACTCGAAAAAAAGGAAAAGTTTGTTGAAGACTCCCTGATTCTGACTGAACCGAATACTCCAGCTTCAAAGAAGAAGGAAGAAGAAAAGCTTTGCGAGAAGAGAAGGATCTTGAAGGAAGAGTGGGACAAATGGGTATCAGAGTGGAAGCAGTTGCACAAAGAAGAGAAATGGCAGAGGCAGTTGCTTAGAGACGGAGAAGCAAGTGATGAGGAAAGTGAGGAAAGTGAAGAAGAGGTGCTGTTGGATCGTGTAGAGGTGTGGGTTGGATTCACTCATGAGGAGCAAGGGCGGAAGATGGAGAGGATTAAAAAAGAAGACCCTCTGAGTCGATACCGACTTCGAGCCCGTGCTTAACAGGATCCATGTCCGTAGGGCTGTAACCGGTGTTGGCGGGGGATATGTTCTAGTCTTTGTTAGTGTGTCTTGAGTTTCATTTCAGCATTAGTGAACATGTTCAATGTTAATATAAGTCAGTCATGTCTGTTTTGGAGTAAGCCAGCTAGCCCCGTTGTTGTCATTGTGGTCTTGTTGGGATTTCTTGCTGCGTGTGCTTACTGTACTGGTCTTGTTGGGATTTCCTACATCGAAAAGAGTAGGATCACATCACATATGGCAACGTGAGCACAACTACTACGGCACCAATTCGAAACGTGAAGAATCAAGAATTGTATGTATGTTGGGCGTAAAAAAATCATTAGCCATATGGGTAGTACAAGACCAAAAGATGTACAACCACAAAGGAACAAACTCGCACATCAAAATCATAAAGAATTGCTGCAATTTTTATTCAGTCTCACTAGAGCGAAATAAACTGAAAAACAAAACTAAACCCTAGCGGTATGATCACGACTCGCTACGTACCACGAGAAGACCATGCCGTACGTTGTCAATTACGGGGCAGACACCGCTATCGACCATGAATGGGGTCCCACCTTCCTTGTGTGCATCGTGCATTCGCAGCCACGTAGATCACCACCCATATATTCTTCTCCAGATTACAACTGTTGGTTAATCATATTATTAATCAAAATCTGACGGCCAGAAGGTGTCACCTTTTATGGACATGCAGGGATCCCCGATGACTTCTTTTGCCTCGGTCGCTAATGCCAGCCCAATGACCAGCCATTGAGAGGGTACGTTCTTGTTGTTGAATAATTGGCCAAGTGGCCAAGTGGACAACAAAACAATTCAAAAGAAAAAAAAAGAAGGTGGACAACATCCTTCCTTGTTTTGGGGAGGAAAACATGGAACTTGTCTAATGTTTCCTTGTTTTATGGATTGTCTTGTGGCTTGTTTTATGGCTTTGTCAAAGCCATAATATGTTTGGTTTCGGAGAAGAAAAGAGGAGAGGAAGGGTGCACCAATTTTCAGTTTTGAGTAGTCCATCTTTGAGAGAGCAAGGAGAGTTGAAGAGAGCCCAAAAGAAAGAAGAAGTTGATGCTTCATTTTGGTTAGTAATCATCCACCAAAAATAGTTGTTGTAATAGCTTTAAGCTATATGTGTAGAGAATAAATTATTCATTATATTTCTTTCTCTATTTGTTTCTTTGGTGTGTGAGAGCTATTGGGTGTATTGGGCTTATGGGTTGTGAGATTGCCAACACTTTGTAAACTCCAATTTGGTTGATAGTGGATTATAGGGTGAGCTCCTACTGCTCCGAGGACGTACTCCAGTTACACTGACTGTGGAGGAACCTCGTTAAAATCTTGGTGTCTTTAATATTTTGTTCTTGCATTTTCATTTGATAAATTTCCTGTGAGTTAGATTGAGTTGGTTATAAGGGTTTGGTGCTATCCTAGCACAACAATTGGTATCAGAGCACTGGTTGCTCTTGGGTACTGTCTAGTTGCCAAAGATGTCAGACGGGCAAGATGAAAATCCTTTTGGAAGCAGCTCCGGGTTTGCAAGAACGACGGTGCAAAATGCAAAGTTCGAAGTGGAAAAGTTTGATGGCACAAACAACTTCGGGATGTGGCAATGTGAGGTCAAAGATGTGTTGGCTCAACAAGATATACTTGCCGCTTTGGGAGAGAAGCCGGAAACTATGTCGAAGCCGGAATGGGAAAAATTAAATTTGTGGGCTTGCTCTTCAATTCGGTTGTGCCTTACAAAAACTCAGAAGTATTTTGTGATGCGGGAGACATTAGCAAGTGTGTTGTGGCAAAAATTGGAAGACAAGTATTTGACAAAGAGTGCAGAGAACCGGCTACACTTGAAGAAAAAGCTCTACCGCTTTCAATACAAAGAAGGTACAAAAATGATTAGACACCTTGATGCTTTTAATAAGTTGATTGATGACTTGTTAAATTTAGATGAGGATATTAAGGATGAAGATAAGGCCTTAATATTGTTGAATTCCTTGCCGGACTCTTATGAGCATTTTGTTACCACTATTATGCATGGTAAAGAAACTGTGAAATTTGAAGATGTGTCAAATGCCTTGATGAATTATGAAATGAGGCATAGAGATAAAAATCATGATAGTACCTCTGAAGCTTTATTTGTTAGAGGTAGATCATCGGAGAGAAGATCATCTTCTAGCAGGAAAAAATCACAGTCTCGACCTAGAGGAAACTCTAAAGGTAGAAAACCTTTGGAAAGGGATGAATGTGCCTTTTGTCGTAATAAGGGTCATTGGAAGAAATATTGTCCTAAGTTGAAGACCAAAGGAAAATAAAGTTCTGAAGCCAATGTTGTAGAGGTTGAAACAGATTTTTCTGATTTTGCTTTAACCACTTCCTCATCATTTGATTGTGCTACTAAGTGGGTGTTGGATACGGGTTGTACTCATCATATGACTCCTCACAAGGATTGGTTTTCAAGCTTGAAAGAGTTTGATGGTGGCGTTGTGTTCATGGGAGATGACAATCCTTGCACAACAAAAGGGATTGGTACAGTTCGTTTGAAGTTGCATGATGGCATGGTTAAAGAGTTGACAGGTGTTCGGTGTGTACCGAATTTGAAGAAAAATCTTATTTCTTTGGGTACTTTGGAATCCAATGGCTTCAGGTTTCATTCAGATGGACAGACATTGAAAGTTACTTATGGTGCACTTGTTGTGATGAAAGCTCCTCGATGTGGCCATTTGTATTTATTGCAGGGAAGCACTGTGACAGGTGAAGCAAATGTAGTATCTGAAAATATGGGCACATCTGATTCAGATACTACTAGACTATGGCATATGAGATTAGGCCATGCCGGTGAGAAAGCTCTACAAGGGCTTGTGAAACAAGGTCTTTTAAAAGGTGCCACGACTTGTAAGCTTGATTTCTGCGATCATTGTGTCTTGGGGAAGCAAACTAGAGTGAAGTTTGGTACTGCTGTACATCCGACGAAGGACATTCTTGATTATGTGCATTCGGATGTTTGGGGTCCTACAAAGACTCCCTCTTTGAGTGGTAGACATTGGTTCGTGACCTTTGTTGATGATTATTCAAGAAGGTCTTGGGTCTACACTATGAAGCACAAGAGTGAGGTGTTAAGCATTTTCTTGGGTTGGAAGAAAATGGTTGAGAACCAGACTGGGAGAAAGATTAAGATTTTGAGATCGGATAATGGTGGTGAACACACATCTGATCCTTTCTTTAAAGTTTGCAAAGAGGAAGGAATTGTGAGACATTTCAGTGTTCGGGGAACTCCACAACAAAATGGAGTTGCATAAAGATTGAATCGAACCTTGCTTGAGAAGGTTAGATGTATGTTGTCTCAGTCGAGTTTAAGCAAGTGATTTTGGACAGATGCAGTTAATTATGCATGTCACTTCATCAACCGGTTACCCTCAGCTGCTATTTAGGGTAAGACACCAATGGAGGTATGGATTGGAAAACCTTCTTCTGATTATGACTATATCCGTATTTTTGGTTCACCTGCTTATTTTCATGTGACTGAAAATAAACTTGATCCTAGAGCCAAAAAGGCTATCTTTCTTGGTTTTAGTAGTGGTGTCAAATGTTACAGGTTGTGGTGCACAGAGATGAAAAAACTTGTAATCAGCAGAGATGTGACATTTGATGAAGAAAGTATGTTCAAAGACTCTGAGAAGAATGTGAAAGATGTCCAACAGGTGAAGCTTGAGAAAGTTGCCTCTAGTACTTCAAATCCTATTTCCGCTGATGTCGATGCCACTACAAGTGAAGAAGTTGGAGACCATGAGGATGTTGAAGAAGTTGAACTTGAAGATTCTATTCAAGTTGAAGAGGAAGTTTCACCTCAAGAGTCTATTGCCAAGAACAGAGGAAAGAGACAAATTACCAAGCCAGCTCGGTATAGTGACTATGTTGCTTTTGCTCTTCCTATTATCACTGAAGAGATTCCATCCAATTTTGAGGAAGCTATTGAGAGTGAGGAGAAGAAGAGGTGGTGCAATGCCATGGGTGATGAAATGAATTCTCTCTTGAAGAACAAGACTTGGGAGTTAGCTAAATTGCCTAAGGGCAAGAAAGCTATCGGTTGCAAATGGGTGTATGCCAAGAAGGAAGATGCTGATGAGAAAAGCAATGTGAGATTCAAAGCAAGATTAGTTGCTAAAGGGTATGCACAAAAGGAGGGCATTGACTACAATGAAATCTTTTCTCCGGTTGTGAAACACTCCTCAATTCGCATTATGTTAGCTCTTGTTGCACAGTATGATCTTGAGCTTGTGCAACTTGATGTGAAAACGACTTTCCTACATGGTGATTTGAATGAAGAGATTTATATGTGTCAACCGGATGGGTATATAGTGAAAGGGAAGGAGAACTTGTTTTGCAAATTGAGGAAATCACTATATGGCTTGAAGCAATCTCCAAGGCAATGGTATTTGAGGTTTGATAAATTTATGAGAGGCCAAAATTATTCTAGAAGTCAATATGATCATTGTGTGTACTTCAAGAAGTTGCAAGATGGGTCTTTCATTTATTTGTTGATATATGTTGATGATATGTTGATTGCCTCAAAGAATATTGAAGAGATTGAAAAATTGAAGAAGCAAATGAAGAATGAGTTTGAAATGAAAGATCTTGGTGAAGCGAAGAAGATCCTTGGCATGGAGATCACTAGAGATAGAGCGAAGAGTTTGGTTAGTTTGAATCAAAGACAATATCTTGAGAAGTTGATTTGGAAGTTTGGAGTTCATGATTCAACCAAACCGGTTAGTACCCCTTTGGCTCCTCATTTTAAATTGAGTTCTCTACAGTGTCCTAAAAATGATAAAGAGAAGCTGCAAATGAAAAATATACCATATGCAAATTTGGTTGGTAGTTTGATGTATGCAATGGTATGCTCTAGACCGGATATTGCTCATGCAGTTGGCATGGTGAGTCGATATATGCATAATCCAGGTAAAGAGCACTGGCAAGCAGCTAAGTGGATATTGAGATATCTCCATGGTACTCGAGATGTTGGTTTATGCTTTGAGAGGGATGACTCTGGTATTGGTCATTTTGCAGTTGGTTATGTTGATTCAGATTATGCAGGTGATCTGGATGGAAGGAAGTCTACTACAGGTTATGTGTTTACTATGGCTAAAGGACCAGTTTGTTGGAGGTCCATTTTGCAGTCGTCTGTTGTCTTGTCTACTACAGAGGCTGAATATATGGCAGTTGCTGAAGCTATAAAGGAGGCCATTTGGATACATAGGCTGATTAGAGATTTGGGGGTTGATCAGAAGCAGGTGGAGGTACATTGTGATAGTCAGAGTGCCATTTATTTGGCTAAGTATCAGGTTCATTATGTGAGGACCAAGCACATAAATGTGCGTTATCACTTTGTTCGTGAAATTGTTGGTGAAGGGGAAATCATTATCCAGAAGATTCTAACTAAAGACAACCCCGCTGATATGTTGACTAAGGTTGTTGGTGTAGCCAAGTTTGTTCACTGTTTGAACTTGGCTCACATTATGCCTATATAAAGAAGGCGTTGAGCAGTAGGAGTTTTGAAGCATTTGGCTCGACATGAGTTGTTCTCTTGCTAGTGTTTGGGAGTGATGTTGTGTGTTAATTGTGTTGGTTGGCTTATCATGGCGTTTTTTTCGGAACTTGGCCAAGGTGGAGATTGTTGAATAATTGGCCAAGTGGCCAAGTGGACAACAAAACAATTCAAAAGAAAAAAAAAAGGTGGACAACATCCTTCCTTGTTTTGGGGAGGAAAACATGGAACTTGTCTAATGTTTCCTTGTTTTATGGATTGTCTTGTGGCTTGTTTTATGGCTTTGTCAAAGCCATAATATGTTTGGTTTCAGAGAAGAAAAGAGGAGAGGAAGGGTGCACCAATTTTCAGTTTTGAGTAGTCCATCTTTGAGAGAGCAAGGAGAGTTGAAGAGAGCCCAAAAGAAAGAAGAAGTTGATGCTTCATTTTGGTTAGTAATCATCCACCAAAAATAGTTGTTGTAATAGCTTTAAGCTATATGTGTAGAGAAGAAATTATTCATTATATTTCTTTCTCTATTTGTTTCTTTGGTGTGTGAGAGCTATTGGGTGTATTGGGCTTATGGGTTGTGAGATTGCCAACACTTTGTAAACTCCAATTTGGTTGATAGTGGATTATAGGGTGAGCTCCTACTGCTCCGAGGACGTACTCCAGTTACACTGACTGTGGAGGAACCTCGTTAAAATCTTGGTGTCTTTAATATTTTATTCTTGCATTTTCATTTGATAAATTTCCTGTGAGTTAGATTGAGTTGGTTATAAGGGTTTGGTGCTATCCTAGCACAACACTTGTGGCACATAGAACGCTTACCAGAAGGGTGGAAGATGGCTGTACCCGAGGCTCAGCATTAGAGTTTAAAGCCGGTTAACTACTCATTAGTCTGGAATGCGGCTTTAAGTAAAAATGGGTGTGGCTATATTTGGTTGCCAAACCCACCTGTTGGTTATAAGGCCATTGGTTTTTGTGGTCACTGACAAGCCTGAGGAAACCAGCCCCGGAGAAGTTAGATGCGTACGAGAAGATCGTACAGAGACTTGTGAAACACGTGACCGGATACTTGCCATTGATTCAAAGTTGTTTGGGGGCCAATTTCAGGTGTGGAATACAAGACCCTGCAAATGGGGTATGTTCTGCAGTTGTGTTTCGGTTGGTACATTCTTTTGCAGTACCAATACTTGGATTCCGACGAAGAGCTAGAAGTTGCGTGCTTGAAGAATTTTGATTCGTCCTTACACGCAATGCCAAATCTGAACCAGATTCATTCACTAATTGAGCACTACGGCCCAACAGTTTTCTTCCATCGTGATGAGGTTTATTTGCCATCATCGGTACTGTGGTTTTTCAAAAAAACGGGGCACTTCTGTTCCAGGAATACACTGGGAATGGCCAACCGTTTGATTAGAGAGTCTCCCATTTGCCTGTTGGAGGGGAAAATGATAGTGATTTTTGGATAGATTTGCCGGGTGATGATGAAGCTAAAAAAATCTTCTCAAGGCCAGAAACATAGACAGTGCGGAGCTATACGTTTATGTAAAACCGACATTGGGAGGAACTTTTACAGATATTGCTATGTTAGTGTCCTGCCCCTTCAATGGACCATCCACCATTAAAATTGGTTTGGTAAGTATTGCAATGAACAAGATAGGCGAACATGTCGGTGATTGGGAGCACTTCACTCTCCGAGTCAACAGCTTCATGGGAGAACTCTGGCAAGTGACACAGCGGTGGCAGATGGGTGGATGATTTTGACTTGGAGTTCACCGAAGGGAATAAGCCAATTGTATATTCTTCAAAACATGGTTACAGTAGCTATGTGCTCATCCCGGGACTTTCCTCCAGGGTTCATCGAAGTTTGACATGGGAGTAAGGAATGACGCTGCGCGGAGCAAGTTTTTCATTGATACGAGTACCATGTATCAAGTTGTTGCGGCTGAGTACCTGGGCAATGGCGTTATTATCAGAACCATGGTGGTTGCAGTATATGTGAGACTGGGGTCCGACCATTGTGTATGATGGACGGTGGGAACTAGATAAGTTGATTGATCGCCTTCGCTTCTTTGTTCGATTCTCTGTCGAGAACTTAATCGAGTTGTTTCCTACGCAACTCTATGGCGAGGAAGGGCCAAGTGGCCCTGAGGAAAAGGATAACTGGTTAGGAGATGAAAGATGCTAGCTCGTCCAAGCAAAATTGTCATATGAACTACTTCTTTCTTTCCTTGGTTAATGGCTTATGAAAGAATGTTGTAACAAAATTTCTTGGGTGACAAGAAATCGTGTGAGGCGGGAAGTAAAAGCTTCTCGGACCTTCCAGAAAAGAAGTAAAAAAATAATAGAAGAGATGAATTAAGAGCTAGTTCCCAAGTCAAGAAGTTAATTAACCACCAAATTCCAAAGTCAAACATGAGAGACCAATTCTTTGAGAAATGATGGAGGAGTGCATTTATTTTTATTATGTAAAATTTATAAAATTATTGAGTGGTATTTATTTTAGTGAATATTTTTGCTCGTTCTCAAGTGATATTTATCACAACGTTGAAGGAGTTAAAATATCGGGTTCTGTATAGCAAATAGATAAAATTCTCAAAATTCAAACTCGTCATATAATAAATAAGTGGGTTTGTGAGTATTAGTATTACTACCACCTGAGTATGGTCAACAAAAAATGAATCCTTATATGTTTAAATAATCTGGCATTCCCACCAAATATTGCTATAATGGGGTTCTGTTTTCGCCCTCTAGGTTTCTTGGTTCACCTGCTCCATATTGTAAGTGCTAACTGCTTTCCTTTCACAGAGAAGCGGTTGAAGCTGGACGGAAATTTCATGGCGCTGATAAACAGAAACCATGTTAGAAGCGGTTGAAGCGGTTGATGGCATACTTGAGTATATTTAGCCTCTCTTACATCATATAAGAAACGTCAATAGGACTGTCCTGATTATGGTAGCTTTTGCAATGGGTATGACCAAAGTTATATTTTGATTCTGGCATTTGAACTGCCACAACTTTGATTCAAAGTTTTTAAGACAAGTGAAACATTATTTGTATTTTTGAGTCCTTGATTTAAGCATGTTAGAAATCCGACATGGCCACTATGTGGAGGGTAATTCGAGAAGTGGGCGCATTACATTAGCCAACGGACCTAACCCACGTCTGCCGAGGTTTTACTGCAAAATCTGAATCGATTTTCTGAAATAAAGAAGCGGATGAAGACTAGAGACCATCCAGATGGTAGGAACAAGTTTCTTCATGTATTAAAAATATAAGTGAACAATTCCTTCTCAGAACAACATTCAACATCGCAATTCGTACCAACAACAAATCATTCAGGAAACAGAACTACGGAAACACAAGTCAAGCTTTTAATCCTCCTCTAGATTGATGGAGTCCTTGAACTTTCCACACAGAATTTTCTTCCACTCGGCCATCTGTGCAAGAATAGCTTCCTTCTCTTCTTCAAGTTTCTGTAAACTTTTGCTCGTCGCCTCTTGCATCTCTTCTACCCTGCTCTCCACTTCTTCTTTTGGCACGTGGGCGGAGACTTCACCTATCTGGAACCGGACCACCTCCTCGTCAGTCAGAATCAACTCGTTGCTAGCATCCTCCAGATTATCCTTTGATTCCTGGACGGCAACATTGGATAAAATACTAGCATAACAAATAAATATATACACTGCTCAATAGAAATGACGTTCAAGTTCAGCTGTTAATGGTAATACCCATGACTGAGAGTTGAGAGCCAACCTGATACAAATTCTTAAAAAACATTAACACGTTAAAGTTTAAGAGGAGAAATGCAATATCCAAAAAACAATCAATGTCACAAAGTGATGACCGACTACTCAATGGACTAGAGATCTACGATAAGCCTCCCAAGGAAAATAAAAAAGGGAGTTTTAACGAAAAGCCCAAGGTACTGTTCACTTTAACGAAAAACCACATTTTTACACTAAAAAATCAAACCTACTACTATTCACTTTACCCTTTATTTTGTCCTTATCATTAAAACTCAAAGTTTTCAAGCCATTTTCATTAGTTTTCCTAATAAAAAAAGTACACCAAGTTCACAAGACTCTGGCAATGGAACAGTAAGGTATAGGCCTTTATCCCTGCTTGAAGAGACAATATTCCTCCCATGCAAAATCAATGGTACTAAAGTAAGCTTTGAAAAAAGAAACATTCTAAACTATCATCACACAGAATCCCGGACGGAGGCTCACGAACCAATCCCGCAAAACCTAGAAGGCTATCGAACAAATCAATTCATCTTTAGCTTAACAGCAGTGAGGCAATCTGTACCATCTCTTTTCTTTTCGCTTAATCAATAAACAGCCAGTTAGCTTCTCTCTTCACTGTTTCCCACTTTCAGATTGCAATTCCCCTCTCTTCCCGCTCTCTTAATTCAAAACCCTATTAACAAATGTATGGTGGGGATTGGTTTATAATTGAATGGTGGAGATTGGTCTAGGAAGAGTTTGTTAGAAGGTTAGAGTCAGTTACTTTGTAGGCTAGTATAAATTGTAAAAGCTTTCTCATTTTCTGTAATTAGTTCAACCTAGAAGATATCAATACAAGCTTTCATTTTCTTCCAAAGCTTCATCTTCTTCTCTTTTTCCACTGTGATGGATAATCTTCATACGTTTTTTCAACGTAGTTAACAAACACGGTACAAGTTCCATACACCATCGACACGAATCCGTTTAAACAAGTGCAATTCTAACTTTATCAGATTCAGGACACAGAGAGAATATGCATTCTACAAATTTTGGCAATCACATCAAGTACAGGGACAAAAAGACTTGATCTTTAAACATATGTAAGAAGAAGAAAATTAAGCAACCACAAAACCATTAAATTTGAGCCAAAATTACAACTTGGGTTGTACGAATTTTTCCAACCCCATCTCAAGAAATGCAACAAATCAAAACAAAATAAAAAAGCCAAACATTTTACCTTGGCAAATTTGATCTCGTCCTCCAGCTCGTGATGAAACCGGTTATTCAATCTTCCAAATTTGTTGATGTTCTGCTGGTCCTCCCATGTCACCTCCGTCTCAGATCCTCCACCCTTTTGCCCCAATACAAAAAACTCATAAGTAAAATTGATACGATACACCTACTTTACGTCTTCACAATTAAACCGTAACTAGTATTATTAAGAGAAATATGACATCATCCTTCAATTATTACAACAACTACTATTTATAGTCACTTGCTAGCTTACTCCTTAAGCTACCCTCCAACAACTTCTAACAATCTTAACAACTCAACTTCATCAACTAATTCCTTTATCACAACCCTACATCTGTCACAATTAGATGTTGCCATTTGGCATTCTAACAGCACCCTAACAATACCCCCCCCCCTTGAAAACCTACTAACACAGAACATAAACAAGTACATGAGCATATCAGAAATTGACAATTTCAGAGAATTTAGTCTTCAATTCCGCATAAGGCTCCCAAGTAGCATCCTCCAGTGAATGATTTTGCCACTGCACCAACACTTCAGTGACAACGCCGTGTCCTTTCTTCACCATTCTCTTTTCCAAAATTGCAATTGGAACGTCCTGCAGAATTCCAGCTTCAGTGATGACAGGTAAGGGCATTGTGGGAGTAACTTGGCTACCCAAATGCTTCTTTAAGCACGAGACATGAAAGACTTGGTGTAATTTAGAGCTGTCAGGTAACTTCAGTTTGTGTGCCACTGTCCCAATCCGTGCCAGAATCTCAAAAGGTCCATAAAAGCGAGGCTGCAACTTCTGGAATGAATGAGAAGCCAGAGACTTATGTAAATAAGGTACTAAGCGCAAATACACCCAATCACCTACTTCAAAACTCCTTTCTTTGTGCTTCTTATCATACTGAATCTTCATTCGACACTGGGCTGCTTCCAGATTGGTTTTAAGGAGGGACAACATCCGATTCCTTTCCAACAAACATTGCTCTACAAATTCTACCTTTGTAGTACCAGGTTCATAAGATGGAAGAAGTGGAGGAGTTTGACCATACACAATCTCATAGAGTGTCAACTTCGTAGCAGTATGATATCCGGTATTAAAACTCAATTCTGCCCACGATAACCACAAGGCCCATTTCTTTGGTTGCAAACTGCAAAAACATCTGAGATAAGTTTCCAGACAACGATTCATCACTTCAGTTTGGCCATCGGTTTGAGGGTGATACCCTGAACTGTAACATAGTGCAGATCCTTGTAAAGTGAAGAATTCCTTCCAGAATTTACTCATGAAAATAGGATCTCGATCACTAACTATAGAAGTAGGCATACCATGGAGCTTAAAAATATTGTCAACAAAGAGGTGAGCAAGCATTGAAGCGGAGAAAGGATGAGCCAAAGCCAAGAAATGGGCATATTTGGAAAGACGATCCACTACCACCCAAATCACGGTTTTGCCCTTACAAGGAGGGAGACCAACTATGAAATCCATGGAAATATATGTCCATACCTTTGAAGGAATTGGTAATGGTTGTAAGAGACCAGATGGAGAGAGAGTCTCATATTTGTGTTGTTGACAAATTGTGCACGCAGCAACTATATCTTTGATATCCTTTTTCATGCCTTCCCAAAAGAATGTCCTTGAAATTCGTTTGTAAGTTTTGAGAAAACCTCATGACTCGCAGTGGGGGTAGCATGGTTTTCCTCAAATACTTTAGACCTCCAAGTACTAAGGTACCGTTTGGTACGCAGACGGGACGGGACGAGACGGGACGGGACGGGACGGGACGGAACGGGACGGAACGGGACGGAACAGGACGGAACTGGACGGAACAGGACGGGACGGAACAGATGATGTAAATATTGAAAAAGATAAGGAGAAATTTTGTCATAAAATGTTATAAATTTGTGTTCCACGGATGTGGAACAAGTCGTTCTAGGGGGAAGAGGTGGAACGAAAAATCAGTCAAATTTCGTCCCATGGAACAACCCGTTCCACAGTTTTTAGGCGCACCAAACGTGGGACGGAACGGCTCGTCCCGTTCCGTCCCGTCCCGTCCCACGTACCAAACGGTACCTAGGACTAAGAACAATTCTGTGTTTGTATTTGAGAAACCCATTATCTATTGTAAACTGGAGATTAGCAATGGGAGTGGACTCTGATGAAGTTGATAACACTTTCTGAGTCTTCTCAATGATCCAAGAATCGTGCTCATTGTATCTCCTCAAATCATCAATCCAGGTAGAATAAGGATAGGAAATAGCCACACATTCAGCCATAGCACAAGCAGTAAGTACTGATGAGTCAGTGGTTAATGGACTTCGAGAAAGAGCATCCGCAACCTGATTATCACAGCCCGGTCTATACTGAATTTCATAGTCGAATCCCATGAGTTTCGACACCCATTTATGTTGAAAATGGGTGTGAGCTCGGCCTTGCAAAAAGCATTTCAAGTTGTGATGGTCTATGCGAATTATGAAATGGTTGTCAACCAAATAAGCTTGCCACTTGTGGATGGCGTGAATAATGGCTAACATTTCACGTTCATAAGCTGAAAGAACTTGATTTCGAGGACTAAGAGCCTTACTTGTGAATGCAATGGGTCTGCCATCTTGCTGCAACACTGCCCCAATTCCATGACCCGAAGCAATACTTTCAATTATAAAAGGTTTGCTAAAATCAGGTAATGCCAAGACTTGTGGTGACAACATGGCTTCCTTGAGAGTGTGAAATGTGTTAATAGCATCCTCAGACCATTTGAAGCTGTCTTTTTTGGTTAAGGCAGTGAGTGGGCCAATTATCTTTCCAAAATTGGGAATGAATTTCCTGTAGTATCCCGTCAATCCCAAAAAACCCCCTTAAAGCTTTAACAGAAGTAGGAACAGGCCATTTAGATATAACATCTAATTTTGCAGGATCCGCAGCCACTCCTTGTTTAGACACAATGTGACCCAAGTATTCCACCTTATCTCTGCCAAATGCACACTTGGACTTCTTAACAAATAGAGTGTGCTACTGCAGCGTATCGAAGACAATTCGCAAATGCCACATATGAGATTCCCAAGATGAACTGTACACTAAAATATCATCAAAAAATACCAGGATAAACTTCCTCAGGAATGGCCTAAAAATCTCATTCATTAAGCATTGGAAGGTGGCTGGAGCATTGGTTAAACCAAATGGCATAACCAAAAACTCGTAGTGGCCATCATGCGTTCTGAAAACAGTCTTCTCAATATCATCAGGGTGCATGTGAATCTGGTGATAACCTGCCCTAAGGTCCAGTTTGGAGAAGTACTGAGCTCCAAATAATTCATCTAACAGTTCATCAATAAGAGGTATAGGAAATTGGTCCTTAATGGTGATCAGATTTAAACCCCTATAATCCATACACATTCGCCAAGTACCCTCTTTTTTCCTAACCAAAATAATTGGAGATGAGTAAGGGCTATTACTAACCCTTATGAACCCGGCTTACAACAGCTCAGTGACACACTTGTCTATTTCAGACTTTTGAACAGGACCAAATCGATAGGGTCTACTATTAGGAGGTTTATGCCCTGCAACTAATGGAATTCTGTGATCATGATGTCGGTGTGGAGGTAGTGTGGTAGGAGTTGAAAACATTACCTCATATTCTTGTAATAATGACTGCAAGTTCTTGAAGGAAATTTTGTGAAAAAACATGTTTATTTGAGCAACATCAATAGCATGCAATTAACAAATTAAAGGCGGAATCATGCTTGCATGCACTCAAAACAAAAACATCAACCATGAAATTCAAAGCCTAGTAGATTGGTGAACCTTAACTCAACTTAAATCAACATTTGTTAGTTGAAAAATATTTACCTTTGTAGATTCCTCTTTGCATATGCAAAGGATAATCACCCAAGAGATAGGGCCTTCATTCCTTGCTTCTTAGCTCCACGGATTTGGTTGAATGAATTAGATTCTCCAAGTTCCCAAAATAGAGAACCTCTAAAGATTCTACACCAAGGTTGGATTGGAGAAGAAATGAGTGACCTTGAGGAAGTAAAATTGCTAGATAATTTCCCCCAATGTGGTTGGCCTCTTAGAGAGAAATGGAAGCTTTGTGTTCTCACCAATTTTCTCTAAAATCAACAACTTATGAATTTTAGGCTATAAAGTTCTTTATATAGTCACTTCATTAAATGACCTAAAGAACCAAAAACCCTAATTCAACACTAAATGGCCGGCCACATTAATGGATATGGGCTTTTGGGCCTTTGTGAATCTTTATTCATTAAGTTGTCATACAACTTAAGTCAATGGGCTTTGACGTTCGAAGCCCATTGGGCCTTAAGGTCCAAAACTATCCCGAGGTCTTTAACGAACTTATTCGTTTGATTAATTAACATATTAATTAATCCTTGCCATAAATAATTAAACCATTTAATTATTCTTACTCATCTCCTTTGTTTCTTCAATCTCCACCTTACACGGTGTACAATACATTAGGTTCCTTTTAGCGAGGCAGTGGGCGATTAAAACCATTTTACATCGATTGTGAATTGAAACTTACTTTCAATTCTCCCTTTAGTGATTACACACGTTTAGGGCTTCCACAAACCATGAGTGACACCTAGCAGCATATCATGGCTACCCAAGCTAATCAGAAGAGGTAGAGAACCTATTCAGTTTAGGATTACAAATGCAATACGGTCTTTCTCTAATCTAATACTCTTGACCACATTGTTTGGTTTTGATAGTTTATTTATTCATGTCTACTATCCAATGTGATTCGTTTGCTTATATGATTACCTTGAATGTGATTTGGAACGCATTCCCAAATCTCATTCATACTCTGGCCAAATATTTAATCATATCATAGAGTATTCTCCCTAAAACCATTTGAAGGTTAGAGATCCCTTGTTGCACATTCACTTGTCTCCATAACTAAGTGACTTAACCCCAATGATGTCGTGTACACCCCTGATGGGGTGACTTTGACATAATCAAAGATCAAGGACTTAACCACAAGACAACTGTGATGCCTCAGGTCAAATGACTAATTTGCATTATCCCAACCATGAGTTCTCATGTGACATGAGTATGAGAACTTCTCGTTGATCGTGTTCAGTGAACTCATTCTCTGTTGAGCACCTACGTACTTGTCTTGATGTCACACACACCAATGACTCGAGACTAGTCACTCTCCCTGAGAGAAGGCATAGTACGTACTGATCTTATCGGACTGTCAATGCCCAATTGGCAATCCTATGATCAGGAACGTTTAGGATGTGTCTACGAAAGAATGGTCTCATGAATCTAACTTCATTAGATTGCATTCTTCCAATCACATATTATTTGGACTTTATCGTTTAAGCATATAACATTTATATGAGACGGCTCAAACAATAATCTTTGCCCTTTATATGTAAACTAGATTAGTTTAACATGTGAAATGTCCGTAAAGTATCATCATATGATTGGCTTTAGGGCACATTTCCAACAGTTCTGTCGTTTTTGCTCATTGAGATTTTGGGATTGATCATCACAAGGAACTTGAACAGGCGCTGGTTCTATTTGATATAGTACTGCTCCTACTGTGCTTCCTTGTTGAAGAAGCTTCTGCATTTGCATAGCTGTAATACCCTCCATTTGATGCAGGGTAGATTTTGGGCTAGTAATACAAAATGTTTGAGAGCCTTTTGAGAACTGCATGTGTAACTTGTCGAAATCCCACAGTATTGGTCCAAGAGTTCGCAGCCATTGAACTCCTAGTACCATATCGCAACCACCCAATGGAATCACATAGAGGTCTGTTGTACAACTGTAACCTTGAATCTTGATAGTTGTTTGCGCCAAGGTCCCTTTGGTAGCCACACGACCATCATCTGCAATCTTGACATAAAAAATGTGACTTGTATCTAACTGCCCTCTCAAACGTTTAACGAGATCCAAATCAATAAAATTGTGTGAGCTGCCAGAATCAATAAGGATCGTAACCGAGCAATTCTTGATGAATCCAGTAACCTTCATGGTGTTGATCGTAGCAGGTGCAGGGATACCAAACAAAGCACATGCCGTGATTTCTGGTTCTTCAGTCTCAATGTCATCAGTAAGCACTACCCCATCATCATGTTCTTGTACATCAAGGAGGAGCAATTGCTTCTTGTCACATGAATGGCCTCTGACATATTTTTCTTTGCAATGGTAACACAACCCATTTTTCTGATAATGATCCACCTCCTCAGGGGTCAACCGTCTGACAATGTTAAAATTGGGCCTTAAATTCGGCTGTGGTTGATTGTGGACAATATTCAAAGCTGAAGATCTTGAATTAGGAGAAACAAAAGAGGATCTCGGCAAAGATTTCATCTTGAGATCTGATATCTTGGCATCTATTTGTTGGGCAAAAGAAGAAGCTTTGAGCACATCCCTTGGCTAAAGGAGTTTCACATCGTGACGTACTTCTGGTTTAAAACCCCCAATGAAGCAAGATTTGAGAAGAGTAGGGTTGATGTCCCTTGTGCGATTCGACAATCTGCGAAACTCGAGAACGTAATCTCTAAGGGTTCCCGTCTGTCGTAATTTCACCAGATTCTCGGCAGAGTCTTCGAATTCGGAGGGTCCGAATTCTTGGCATAGCACATTCGTGAAGTCGTCCCACCTTGGGTAGTTGGTGAGACATTTAGCCCATTGGAACCATTGAAGAGTTTCACCTTCCATGTGGAAGGACACCATTTTTACCCGTTTCGAGTCGTCGATACCAAAGAAATCAAAATAGTGCTCAGCTTTGTAGATCCAACCCAGAGGATCGTCCCCTTCCACAAATCTGGGAAACTCCATCTTTAAGAATGGTGATCGAACATGGTGGGTCGAATTCTGACCAAAATTAGGGTTTGCCCCATCGTGCAGATTCGGATCACTGGGCGTAGCTTTAGAGGATTCGCCGCCGCTAGGACCACCGTGACCCTTGGTTGCCAACGACTGAAGCTGCATCAAGATCAGATCTTGACTGGACTTGAGATCGGCGATCATGGTTTCCAGGCTAGAGACTCGGGATTCCATGGCTTTTCTGGAAACTTGTCGAGTCATACACTATTAAAGGATTAAGAGGGATCGTTGACTGGCCGATACCAATGATACGATACACCTACTTTACGTCTTCACAATTAAACCGTAACTAGTATTATTAAGAGAAATATGACATCATCCTTCAATTATTACAACAACTACTATTTATAATCACTTGCTAGCTTACTCTTTAAGCTACCCTCCAACAACTTCTAACAATCTTAACAACTCAACCTTATCAACTAATTCCTTTATCACAACCCTACATCTGTCACAATTAGATGTTGTCATTTGGCATTCTAACAGCACCTTAACAAAAATAATATAAATGACAAAACATTTTGCACGGAAATTTGAAGTAATTAAGCAGAGAAATTAATTTTTCGTATTAAATATTAGGGTTCGAATTCACCTGCTGCATATTTGATTCAAAGCGTTGAACGAACACGAAGAAGAAGCTCAGTGAACGGTGAAGAGTAACGTCTGTCGAGAACTCAAGCGGGTACTGTGGGCATTTCCGTACTTATACCTAATTAGTCAACCAATTGGGCTGTTAACAGCACAAATACAATTGTAGGTCTTCCAAGTGAAAAGAGGAAAATATAATTTGGGACTTTTAGCGATGAATTGACAATTCACATATATCGTTCTACAACGCTTATGATATGACTTTTCGCAACGAATTTTTTTCCCTCTAAATGTGGCATCAATGTTTATTTACAAACACTGTGTCTTCATGCGACGATTATTTTTTTTAATCCAAGTATAGCTTCAATATTTCTTCTTACAACACTCATCAGACGACTTACATAATAAAAAAGTTTTTTCTCCAAATATCGTCTCAAATCTTCCTGCAACGCCTATCACATGACCTCATGTGTTGGGAGAGTTGTTCTCTAAATATAGCCCAAATGCCCATCTCTTTAATACTTATTTTGTAGTCAGACTAGTGAAATTTTTTTATAACACTTATCACGTGACCTGATAGTTCCAACTTTAAAGTTACCTTTTTCTTTGTCCTTATCTAAGCAAACTATGTTAGGGCTTTAAGAAGCCCATTCCAATGCCAATGCATGACCCAATCCGGTGGGAAATAAAACAAGACCCTAGAAATAGAAATAAGGGTTTTGTCAAAATCAAGGTCTGAAATGCCAATATTATCGGCGATATTTCGCCGATAATATCGGTTTTGTGAGAGAGGGATATTTTAACACTTATCCAATGATTTTTCGTCAAAATATCGCTATATTATCGATAATATCGATAATATCGCGATATAACCGATAATATCGCGAAATTTTGAGTTGGTGCAAATCGGAGAAGAACGCCGGAGCTTCTACAGCTCCGGCCGACTGTAAAAGAGCACCATAGACTCCGATATAAGTATAAAAATGAAATACAAGACGAGATGAATGTTTTTATAACTTCTGTTTGCCGTGAAACGGTCGGAGGTGTTCGGAAAGTTCCTCGACCCTCACGGCCTCGCCGGAGCTGGGTGTGCCTTCCCCCGGGTCGATCTCCTTCTAAAACCTTGTTAAAAAAACCAGATAAAACTTAGTATATCTCAATTCTCAACCACACCACACAACATGCAAGATGAATTGAGGGCTTACCTAACCGGAGAAGGATAAAGAGAACTCGCCGGAGAGTTCCTGGGTTCCACTGTCCTAGCTGCACCGAGAGAAAGGGAGAGAGAGACGAGGTTTAGATGGTGATGATGATGCTGTTGACGGAGTACTACGAAGGGCGTAGAGGGCGCCGATGGGGGTAGAGGTCACGGGAAATGGAGACGGCACCGATGAGGCGGAAGACGCGAACGAGGAGGAATGCGAGGAATGAGGAAAATGCCATGTGGGAGAAGGATCGAGAGACTGAGGTCTCTGTGCGTGTGTGTGGGAGAAGGGAGAAAAGAGAATGATCGAGATATCTGTGAGATCTGTGTGTGTGTTTGTGGGAGAAGGGAGATGGAGAAGAGAGAAGGATCCAGAGACGACTGACGTCTCTGTGTGCGTGTGTGCGTGTGTGGTGGTGTGTGTGATCTCTGTGTGTGCGTGTGTGTGTGTGTCGGTGGCGTGTGTGTGTGTGTCGGTGGTGTGTGACGGTGTGAGAAAAGAAAAGCATCTAAATAATTCAACTTTTACAGCTTTTAGAAATTGTACAATTTTTTACAAGACAAAAATAATGGTGGTTTCATGCATCAAGATTCAAAACTGTGTGCCACGCTTGATATTCTTTCACATTCTCAGATGTGGAGTATCAGATGATCACACATTTTTTTACCCTTCGAAAATTGAAAAACCTTTATTACACCTTTTCGTTTCTTCTTCTTCCCTTAGCCTTTTCAGAGCCATTCCAGATCCATTCCAGAGCCATTTCAGAGCTTCAAACTGAATAAATGGATCTGCAGCTTGCGCCACTCCAAATTAAATGTTAAATACCTTCTTTCTCTCTCATTTATTCACAGACGGCAAGCTGCAGAGGATCGTCGATGTTTTGCTGCTACGTACGACATCGAAAGTTCCAAATTGTTACATTTGTGTAATTATTATTTTATTGTTGCTCCACGCAGATTCTATTTGGCCTTTACACAAAGGGTTCCATATTTAAGGTAAGTTTACGAACTTATATTTATATTATTGTAATTTATACTTGCATGTTAATTTTTTGAAGTAATTAAGTAATGTTGTATAATTATTCCCTAGAATAATTTTAATATGTTTAATGTTATTTATTATTTTATTATCAAATTGGATTATTATTCATTAATATTAGGTTTTATTATTCCATATTATTTTTATAATTACTTAAATTCTTACAATCATTTTCTTTACTTCATATTTAATTCTTCTGTAGAATAACTTTACTTCCTATTTAATACGTTTCCGTCACTACTATATTTTTTGGCCAAAAAATAATTGCCTAATTTTCATGAAAAATAAATATAGGTACGTTTAAGATGTCTAGTGGAGTTACTAAACGTGATCCAGCTTGGGAACATGGAGACCCAATAGACGGAAACAAACATGGCACAATTTGCAAATATTGTGGTCGGGTAATGAAGAGTGGCGGAGTGACACGACTTAAGTACCATCTTAGTGGATTAGATCCAGCACATAATGTCCAACGATGCGATAATGTCCCCCCAGAAGTGAAGGCATTCATCACCACATTATTAAAAAATAAAAAACAGCATAAGGAAAAGATAACACATGGAATGGAAAATATTCGAGCTGGGCTACGAGGAGAAGTCATTGGCTAAGCAGTTGACAGTGATGATGATGATGATGATGATGACGATGAGGACGAATGTGATGATGACATGGGACCTGAAGAACGACGCAATTTGAAACAAGCATTACGTGCCTCCAAACAGTCAGCATTGGAAAGAGAACACCTTCATAAAATTCCTAATAGAGCACAAGGTTCTGGGACAAGTGGTGGTGCACAAATGAGACGGGGAGCAAGTGTTAGAGAATCACAACCAACACCACCAATAACCCAAAGTTTATATAAGTCATCCAAAGCACGTCAAAAGAGTGTTTGGAGTTATTTCATTGGAGGTAATGTGAAGGAAGGAATGGAGCGTCTAATTAGCAAGTTCTTTATCTATGAAAATGTCCCTGCTGAGAAGGCATCATCACATCATTTCAAAAATATGGTATTGGGATGTCAACAGGCCGATGTTGGAGTACAACCTCTCACTCCCTGTGAGGTAAGAAACAAATATTTGGAAATGGAGTATAAAGACATTGGCGAGTATGTTAACAAGTTGAGGTCAAAGTGGGAAACTAATGGTTGCACAATCATGTGTGACGGATGGACTGGCCCGACCAGATTGTCTATCATAAACTTCATGGTATACTCCAAGGGAAAGACAATTTTTTTGAAGTCCGTTGATGCTTCAGACCATATAAAGAACTACAAGTATATTTACAAATTATTGAGGGATGTAATCATGGAGGTGGGAGAGCATAATGTTGTCCAAGTCGTGACCGACAACGGTTCTGCATTTGTCAAAGCTAGAAAAAAGTTAATGAAACGTCATAATGTGTTTTGGACATCATGTGCAGCACATTGTATTGATCTCATGTTTGAGGCAATGGGGAAGAAAAAGGATATTGCTAATGTCGTAAAAAGAGCTAGAACGATCACAAATTATATATACAATCACGGTTGGTTGTTGGCAAAGATGCGTGAATTTTGCAAAGGAGAAATTATTCGTCCAGCTACCACTCGATTCGCCACCAACTATATTGCATTAGACAGCCTACTTATGAAGAAAGCAGTGTTGAAGCAACTATTCACTAGTGACGATTGGGCCAACCACAATTTCAGCCGCTCAAATGCAGGTCGTATGGTGGAAAGTATAGTGCTTGATCATGCTTTTTGGACTCAATCAGAACATGTGTGCCAAGTGTTTGAACCTCTTTACAAAGTTTTACGGATCGTTGACACAGAAGTGTATCCTACTATGGGGGCAATATATGAGTTGATGCGTGTAGTGAAGGATAACTTGGAAAGAAAACATGGTGCAAGGTGGGTCATAAAGATAATTGATGACCAATGGTATAAAACATTATACCACGATTTGCATGCAGCAGGTATAAATTATGTCATAATTTGCAATTCATTTCTTTAGTTGCATAAGTATTATTTCTCTTGTTAGAGTATGTGTTTTCATTTTTTTTAAGTATTCGTATATTTCTTATCTTAATTGCTTCCGCACAGTGCACATGGCTACGTCACCCTCACGTGACGGCCAACATGCCTTGATCTCGGTCGGGGTGTGTCAGTTTAGATATTAGGAAAGTGAGAATTATTTGGTTAATTGGTAATGGCATTTGTAAATTTTAAAATATTCAACATTGTCACTATCGAGATTTTTAATAAAATGTGTTTGTACCATACTTGACCAACCCCGAAACTACTAAGCACCGGTCAACATTATACCGCCAAGGACCCACAAGAGTCTCCCTCCAAAAGATGGCTAGAATTCTATTTAGGGTCCGAATTTTGGTTAGTTTTCCAAATTTCCCTACTGTCCTCACCCCCTTTTACACGTGTACAGATGCTCCTAATTCAAACAACCAAAACCCCAAAAAACGTAAAAAAATTGGTTGCCCAAATTACTCAAACCGTAACGTGGTGCATCATGATCTCATGATTAAGAACATTAAACATTATCTTAATCAAAGCTGTTAAACACTTGTCTTGTGCACCTTGATTCAAGTAGATCTGACAATTTTTTAGATTAAATTATTTAGTTTAAATTATCGGCCCGAGTCAAGTAAAACACATAATCTGAACTACTCTAGTATACGAGAAATTCAACTCGATGCAATCAGATAGACTTATTTAGGTCCGAGTTCTGACCTGACCAATTGGCCTAACTCGAGTTTCGAACTTATTTAGGGTCTTGCTTTTACGTTTTCCTCTGTTTCTGGTTTTGACTTCCAAAACCATGGAAGAACAGATGATAGCAAAGCAGAAAGCCAATAGCTCAGACTACTTAGGCCGCGAAGGAAGTGAATTCAAGAGCTTCGGAGTATGCCTCAAATGGGTGTTCGTGGATCAGTCCAGCATTTGGAGGACCGGACTTTCATGGTCCGTCTTCTTCGTCTTAGCCATTGGTGTACCACTCGCCTCTCACTTTCTCCTCGCCTGCTCGGACTGCGATGCCAATCACAGCCGCCCTTACCATGTTGTCTCCCAACTTTCGCTTTCCTTGTTCTCGGTGCTCGCATTCGTCAGCCTCTCTATCTGGACTCACAGATACGGTTTAAGAAGGTTTCTCTTCCTTGACAGGTTATATGAATCAAGCGAGAAAGTTCGCCATGGATATAAACAACAGTTCCAGGTAAATCACAATTTAACACTTATGTATAGACGTTCTTCCTGACTCTCGTAAAGCGAGGAGCCTTGTTAGCTTGAGATCACCCCTAACATTGTGATTTTTTATTGATAGTAGATACTTAGATTTATAGTTATCAATATTGCGTCGATATGAATCTCGCTCCAGCTAAAGTTATTGAAACTTAGATCTCTAATCTCGAACTTGGTATTGCAGAATTCAATGAAGCTCCTTTGCTTGATCGTCATCCCCTGTTTTGTATTAGAGTGTGTCTACAAAATATGGTGGTACGTCTC
Source organism: Malus fusca (assembly GCA_035220775.1). Lineage (NCBI taxonomy): Eukaryota > Viridiplantae > Streptophyta > Magnoliopsida > Rosales > Rosaceae > Malus > Malus fusca. The sequence continues at coordinate 40,430,600 of CM069068.1, forward strand.
GGGAGCAAGCGAATTGCCGTACTACGGCAACATCTATTTGAGCAACACCATTTTGTGCATGTTGGAGCTGATTTCATGGCTCTATCGAACCACGATTTTCTTCCTCGTTTGTGTTCTGTTCCGGCTCGTTTGCCATCTTCAAATACTTAGACTACAAAATTTTGCACAAGTTTTCCAAGAGGAGACCGAGGTCGAGTTGATCTTGATGGAACACCTCAAGATCAGACGGAACCTCCGGTCGATAAGCCATCGGTTTCGCATATTCATCTTGTTTTCTCTGATCATGGTTACAGCAAGTCAGCTCAATTGTCTGGTGTTGGTAACAAGGTCTAGTGCTCATGTCAACATCTACAAGGCCGGGGAGCTCGCGGTAATTTTCAATTCAACCCTATTTATTACATTGGAAAGAATCGAACTTTGAACCTGTCCAAATTCTAACCCGTCAATTCTTTTTATTTTGTGCAGATATGTTCTATTAGCCTAGTGACTAGCCTTTTCATTTGCTTGAGAAGTGCAACCAAAATAACACACAAGGCACAGTCAATTACAGGCCTTGCTACAAAGTGGCATGTGTGCGCCACATTACACTCTTTTGACTACACGGAAACTGAGACTCCGATGGCTCCGATTTCTTCAACTCCGGCGTTTCCTTTCGGTGTTGATATGGAATCGGAAGATGAAGAAGGTGTAGAAGATGACGATTTGGACAGCACGAAGTTAGTACCAATATACAGTCAAACAATCTCTTTCCAGAAAAGACAGGCTCTAGGTTAGTAGTAACAGATCACTTTATAAAATTATTTTTACCATTTTAGTTTGTAGCCATTAACTTGTGGTCTGTTTTTTGCAGTGACATATTTGGAGAATAATAGAGCAGGGATAACAGTTTTCGGGTTCACGGTGGATCGAATGTGGCTTCACTCCATTTTTGCAATTCAACTGGCTCTTCTGCTATGGCTGCTGAACAAGACGCTGGGTGTTTGATGCACCCATTGCCATTGAGGATGGTACCAAAACAATGTAGTTATATGGGTCACTGAACTTTTTCTGTGGAAAATGATATATAGTGATTTTGATTTGAGGTCATTATATATTTTTGAAATTAGGATTCAATCTGAAACACCCCAACCCTTCTTAGGGTAATTCAACGTTCTAAATCCGTTTCCAATGTCCGTTTTCCCAAATTCAATTTCTATTATATAGTTTTATTTATTGGACTCTTTATGTGCTTAGGAGCAATTATTGTGACGTTTCCGTCTTCGCTAGTGGCGCAGCTTTTGGCGGCGAAGTACAGTGAGTGGACCCCTTCTAAAATTACATGATTTGATAATTTAGTTGCATAAATGATTAGCATGCCTACGAATTTATGATTTGATTTATGTGAAGCTTGATGATTTAATATATTGATTATCGTCTCGTGTTTTGGTGAGGAATTAATTGTTAGCCTATATTGAGCTATATTTTAACATATCGTATTTTCTATAAAAACCATGAACTGGTAGACTATCTGATAGATGACGATAGGATGCTAGAACATGTTTTTGAACCCCTCTTTATAGTGTAGACGATGATCGGTAACCTACGCTATGAAGTGGTATTTACGAGAGGCGTAACATTTTGTGCGTACCTAGTAGACACTATGCCGCCTGGGGCGAGGATCTGGTGTTGGCATGTAGGCCGGGAGAAATAATCCCTAGCGAAAGGCTGAGGGACACGGAGACAGGCACTGGGCCGGGAGGGAGTTATCTCTGGCTACGGGCACAGAGACTGAGGTGCAGGCATTGGGCCGGGAGTTATATTTATTCAGTGATCTTTCTAGCAGCACACCGCGTTTACGAGACGATTTATAATACGTTTACTGTTTTGATTTCCGCGATGCGTTTCCGCGATGTGACTTTTGAGATATTTGGCATGCTAGGATTTTGTTAAATCCATCAATTACTATGCTAGTAGTTTTCACTATTAAACTTTGGGGGTTAGTATGTTGATAACTGTTTTATTATTATTATATATATAAACTTGGTCCACTCACCTTTGTTTTGCGCCCCCATTCAGGACTTAGAATCAAGGCACCTAATCCCGGCGTCAAGGCACTTCCGCAGCAGTATCTTCGGATCCTCTCGATGTAGGACCCACTCCTTTATTCATTAAATTTTATCTTAATTCTTCTTAGTGATTAGGTTTAGTTGTATGCTCTGAGCACGTTCCTAAATTATTAATTCTTGGTATTTTAAATTTCTAACCCTTATTTATTTCTTATTCTTAGCTTTTGTATCAATTAATGGCTTTCGTCACCCTCGGGTGTCGGCCAGCACGTGTCGGTCCTGGTATTCGGGGAATATCAGGGTCGGGGCGTGTCAGATTGGTATCAGAGCGTGGTTTGTTCAGAGCATACTTAGGATTCTCTTCTATTCTCTTAAAGTGTCGGTTTTGACATCATTTGGATGTCACGACTTCCGGATTTTGTGCCGGTTGGTGCAGTTGTGCAAATATCTCTCGGATTGAATTGTCACCTTCTGGTTGAAATTCGAGAATTCGTGTCGGGATTGTGCGTCAGCAGTGATGAAGTGGATTGTTGGACGACTTTAAACATCGAATCGATACTCAGTCGACGTGTTTTAGAAATCTTAGTGAGCGGAAGTTTGGTAAAGACTAACTGTATATTCGAAATGGCGATGCCACTCTGCAACATGCGTTCCCTATGAATTGCGGGTGGAGTCGGCTCAACATCGAAATCTTGAGAAACTCCTCAGTAGCAGACGCTATTCTCTTTAATTTCCGAAATGAGTTGCAATTCTTGTTGTTGTTATAGTTGAACTTGGATGAGGAATATCCAGTCTTGTTTGGATAAGCAGATTCCTTGAACTTCACCTGGGTCTGGTACTCGGTGGAAAACCCTAGTTCCTCGTTCGCGTACTTTTCGGCGAAGATGAACTTAGTCTTTTGCTTGCAGCCTAGTTGTTCAGCCTTGTAATTTTCAGTGTAATGGCTTGAGACTCTATCATATTCATCATTGTACGAAGATCGAACTTTACTCTGAATTCCCCTGAACTCATTGAGCTTTGGTTTGCTCAAGGGCATCACTTTAAGGTAGCTAATTGTGTCACTATATGCATACGCAAGCTGTTTCGTATCTTCCTTCTTCGTCATTCTGTTGATTCAGAGGTTCTATATTTAATTTCTGAACTTTGAAACAACTCTCACAAAGTATTGTGAATTTCAAAATGTTTTTGACCTCGTCAAATCTTATTATCAGTTCTTAACTATTCGTGAGCTTAGACCTATTTCATTTTTGGCTAAGAACCAGTTGACCATACTGTGATGATTTGCAAAATAATCATAAACAGTGATTTCTATTTCTGCATCTTTATCTTCCTTCGCTTGTTGGTTTCTCAATGTAAAATTGAATCATGCCGGAACAATAGGAGTTTGTTCTTGGCGTGGTTTCTGGTTCAAATCCTGATTTCTTGTAATCTATCTTTTTATGGAATTGTTTTGACCCTCAAATTCTTGAGTATTCTTTCAACCTTCTCGACATGGTTTCTCGCCTAATTAGTGAGAAATTCACGATCGATTGTTTCGGTGAAAGTGGGCACCCAGTTTGTGTTGATTCGGACAGGAATGTTGGGAGCATAATCTTTTCACAAGCTTACCAGACTTACCAGAAAGAGTTCCACGTGGGTGTGAAGTTTGAGTTGTCCTTTGGTAAGAGACTGGTGAAGATTGTGGTGCAGAAGGTCAGCATATTGTATCACCATCTTACTAGAATTCATTGGCATCACATCGGTTATTTTCCAACTATATGTGTTCGTCTCAACGCATATTTCCACTGCTTCACTTCTGAACCTTATTGTTGTGAGTACGTGGTTGTTAAAACATTTCTAGCAGATCTGTTTGGTGCATTCTGGAATGGCACTACAAGACGGTCGAAGCGAGAATTGGATAATCGTTACGCTTCTCTCGAAATGTGCGTGTTCACTTTGGTTGTTAGGATGACCATTTGCGAGTCGTTCTTCTTTCCACCAACTTTGACCTTGTTTGACTTGAAATCTGCAACTAAGCAAAACTGGAGAGGTGGATTGAGCACTACAACAGTTCCCAAGAGATACTGCGTGTTGAGGAAGATAGGATGCTTGGTGCTGGATAGAGTTTTATGACGACAGTCTCTGTTTGTTCAGTATGGGGTATGGCACTGTTGCGACATGGTACTAGAGTTTCTACAGGTAACATTGGTTGTTAGAGGAGTTGTGCGAGCTTATATTTGGAAGATCGAATTTTCGACGTGTAAAATTGTCCATCCTTAGGGAATTACTGCTTGCTTATCGAGACAACAAATGTATGATCGATATCACGGGCGGCCGACCGGTATATTGATAGCTTATTTGTTGGGTTCGTTAAGCAAGTGGGCGGGAAGATTCGTCTACAGTAGCTGGTGCAGATTCAGAATTGTTCTTCTTGGGACTCGACCTAAAGACACATTTATTCTCGAAGTACATGACGTTTCGAATTCTTGGGCGAGACCCACTCTCATTTTTCAGTTTTGGTTTTCAGTTTAAGTATTTTGAACTCCCTTTACTCTAGTTAATTGTTTTGACGTTACAAATGTTTTTGGAAGAGTATTTATGTTTTCATTTTTTAAGTTGATTTGAGTTTTGATCTATATATTAGTACATATCTATTTTGGCGTTATCTGGCCTTAAATTATTTTGTGTTTTCAACTGTATATTTTATTAAAGTATGTTTTCTATTTTTACACGGATGGGGAAAGAAAGTATGAGCCTGGAGGCACGAAAGATGGAATCATTGCAGCCGATCGCGACGGCGTGGCATTTTCCCTTTTGTGCAACCGCTCTGATTTGATTTCTTCGTTACGTATATATATGTGTATCATTTCTCGTATTTTCGAGTTTTTCAGTGTAGTATGTTATTTTAAATTTCGAGGACGAAATTTTTTATAAGGGTGGTAGATTGAAACACCCCAACCCTTCTTAGGGTAATTCAACGTTCTAAATCCGTTTCCAATGTCCGTTTTCCCAAATTCAATTTCTATTATATAGTTTTATTTATTGGACTCTTTATGTGCTTAGGAGCAATTATTGTGACGTTTCCGTCTTCGCTAGTGGCGCAGCTTTTGGCGGCGAAGTACAGTGAGTGGACCCCTTCTAAAATTACATGATTTGATAATTTAGTTGCATAAATGATTAGCATGCCTACGAATTTATGATTTGATTTATGTGAAGCTTGATGATTTAATATATTGATTATCGTCTCGTGTTTTGGTGAGGAATTAATTGTTAGCCTATATTGAGCTATATTTTAACATATCGTATTTTCTATAAAAACCATGAACTGGTAGACTATCTGATAGATGACGATAGGATGCTAGAACATGTTTTTGAACCCCTCTTTATAGTGTAGACGATGATCGGTAACCTACGCTATGAAGTGGTATTTACGAGAGGCGTAACATTTTGTGCGTACCTAGTAGACACTATGCCGCCTGGGGCGAGGATCTGGTGTTGGCATGTAGGCCGGGAGAAATAATCCCTAGCGAAAGGCTGAGGGACACGGAGACAGGCACTGGGCCGGGAGGGAGTTATCTCTGGCTACGGGCACAGAGACTGAGGTGCAGGCATTGGGCCGGGAGTTATATTTATTCAGTGATCTTTCTAGCAGCACACCGCGTTTACGAGACGATTTATAATACGTTTACTGTTTTGATTTCCGCGATGCGTTTCCGCGATGTGACTTTTGAGATATTTGGCATGCTAGGATTTTGTTAAATCCATCAATTACTATGCTAGTAGTTTTCACTATTAAACTTTGGGGGTTAGTATGTTGATAACTGTTTTATTATTATTATATATATAAACTTGGTCCACTCACCTTTGTTTTGCGCCCCCATTCAGGACTTAGAATCAAGGCACCTAATCCCGGCGTCAAGGCACTTCCGCAGCAGTATCTTCGGATCCTCTCGATGTAGGACCCACTCCTTTATTCATTAAATTTTATCTTAATTCTTCTTAGTGATTAGGTTTAGTTGTATGCTCTGAGCACGTTCCTAAATTATTAATTCTTGGTATTTTAAATTTCTAACCCTTATTTATTTCTTATTCTTAGCTTTTGTATCAATTAATGGCTTTCGTCACCCTCGGGTGTCGGCCAGCACGTGTCGGTCCTGGTATTCGGGGAATATCAGGGTCGGGGCGTGTCACAATCAATCAACATTTGCGTTGTTTGCTGCCGGAATAAGCCTAAACACATCAGTTCACCTTGTGTTGCTGGTGGAGATGAGATTTTATTAAATGCTTGGTGGGTAGTTTTATTGTTAGAAATTTCATATAAGGCTTATTTAAAAGTGCTTTTAAAATTATCGAAAACATTTTTAGAAAATGTTTTTTTTATTCCAAAAGCACTTGAAGTGTTATGTGCAAGAAACATTGAATATGTCTTTTTCTAGAATTTACTTGCATTTTTACTAAGTATTGATTTCAAAAACATTTTCATCAAAAACGCTTTTAACCAAATTTTATAGCCTTAAAGATTAATTGTTAATTATTGTAATTGGAGAGATTAAGGAAAATGATGAAAAAATACCTACGAAAAGGAAATTCGGAGAAGGATAGAATTCCATTTGCATAATTTCTTTTTAATACATATTTTGGATGCACGAAAGGTAATCAAACACTAATTAATTATTTGTACATCACAAAACATCTGTGTTTTAGCTGATCCTTCTCCAAGTCTTATTTATCTCATCATGCAATGCACACACACCCTTCAGACTTGAGGAATTCTGCACATCACAATAGTAATTAAAACACATTAGCCCATATCAATTTATGAACAAAAAATCTAGAATATCGTTGTTAGCCAACACTGGAAAACAGTCATCATGCACATTTTCATTATTTCTTCGGTCAAAAGACGAGTGCAAGATGATTTTTTTTAGTGTCAATAACAGCTCAAATAAAGAAAAATAAAATAAAAATTGAGAGAGTGCTTACGTTGCGCAGTCAATTTTGGGGTCGAGAGGAACGGGAAGGGACACATGGCAGAGATCAGGAAGCTGCCTGAGTCTGTCAGGGTTGATCGGAATGCCAGCAGCTGCTTTCTTGAAGCATTCACAGAGGTTCCTCCGACAGTCTCTGGTGGTAGCCGCATCAGAAACTGCTTTCACACCAATGCAACAAGTAATCGGAGGAGTCCCGGGGCCGGACCCCGTCAAGTATTCCTTACATGGCATCAAATCCATCAAGGCCTGTTGGCATGTGATATCGCCATTTGCAGGACTTGCATGGTTCAGAACCATAACCATCAGCCCGAAAAAGATCACCAATTTCATCTCCATTTTCCTTTGGAACACAAAAATAAGGCAAATATTGATTATAATTTGCTTGGATATGCAAAAGACTTGAAGATTTGGGTGTGGCTTGGAGCATGAACTGCATGCTCTATTTATAGGGGAGTCGCGAGCTGGGTTTTGGTAGCTCATTTAATGTGTAGAGGTGCAGTCAAAAAATTTTCTCCTTTTTAAGAGTTGATTTTTTCCTAAACAGCTAATTTTTACTTAAAAGTGAGAACTATGTCAGACCAAAAGAAAAACAGGTTTAAAACTATGTAAAACCATAGGCGCCAATTGATTAAGAGCATTTTTTCTTGAATTTGAAGCCTCGACCCTAAATATAACTTGTGTAAAACAATAAGAAATAGGCAATACTAAAGCAGATAAAAGTTGCACAAACAATTAATATTAAAAATCTACACAATGACCAAAATCTAGCATAATTCGTATCTAGATGGATAATTATAATTTAATTCTTTTATCTTTTTAAGTTTAGTTTTGGGTTCAAAAGATTATTCATGTAGATTGTGGAGTTTGAATTAGGGGGGCATTTCCGACAAATTCTGCATATAAACAAAACAACAGCTAGCTTTGCCAGTTGAGAGTTCAGAGGGTTGTATATCTGTAGCTGGTTTTTACTTTTATGGAGAAGAAACGTTTTCTTTGCTGGTATAAAACGCCTTAGAGTTACAGCCCAGAAATAAAAACAAACCTCAACTGTGCTGAAATCATGCTTGTATTCCATTAAAATCCAAAACTAAACAGGCTTGAAATTAAGCCGTTCAGGATTAAAACGCAGGTCTAATCTTCTGCTGTTTGTAGGAAAGCGTGGTGAATTTCTTGTGTTTATTTGCGTAAAAACAACGTGTTTCAGTATTGGAACCAGCGCATGCATTGTGTTCGATCAGTACAAAACAAAAGCTACACCCAAAGGCATGCCTAATATTTGAATCCCATTCTCAGTCAGAGAAAATAACATTCAATCACTCCTATCAATTCGTACTTAATATTTCAGGATGTAATTAGGCAGCAAAAAATTGGTGAAACTTTGATTTTCCAGCTACAAAGAAGAAAGACCAACTTGAACAATCCCGGGTTCGTTTGTCTTCCTCCTTAGAAACAATAGGCTAACACCAACTCACATTACGTACTACGCAGGTCAAGTTTATGAGTTGACGGATACTATATATCAATAACTTAAGATTATTACACTAACATTGAATATCATTATTAGGAGTGTCACAATAAGGGGAGTGGCTGGTGGCCTTGTGAGGATGTGAAGGTAAAAAAGTCCTATATCGGTAAAAGAAGAAACTTTACAAAGACTTATAAGAGGTTGGCTACTTCCCACATTACTAATTGGTTTTATGGTGGAAACTCAACTTTTTTCAAGCCCAACTCTTTACAAGCTCTATAAAGTTTCATAACTTAGTTTACGATGTGAGACAAAACTTTCATACACACGCCTCATCACGTGTATGTTTGATGACACTCAAGTCAAATGTGTGAACAACATTTATTGGATGATGTTGGGTTCAAAATTTGACCAATGTGCCATATATGTACCATGAAGAAAGTTAATATTTATGTTAACGCATAATCGTTTTAGAATATAGTTGTTGTTGGGCCTAATAAAATGGGTTTTGAAGAGAGCCCACTAAAGGACAAGAAGGTCAAGACATTAGGTTTGCAAGTCAGCTCAAGGAATCTAGATGACGAAGCACCACCACAAGAACGAAAGACGACATCCCACAACCCAAGATTGTCCACTGACAATAAGAGACGAGTGCAAGACTTAAAATACTTTCTGATCGCTTGAGTTAGGTGGCAAGCTTGGCAACTTTTTGGCATGGAGCTCCAAAGACAGGTTTGCCTAGACGTCAACTCCTAGCCACGCGTTGGCCATCGACGGCCAAAGAAGTTTATGAAGAGAGGCCTAGCGCTCGGCTAAAGTCCTTTCCAACCACTTTTGAATGAGCGGGACGCTCGATACGCGTCAACCCGAGAAACTGTGCAAGTAACTCTAAGCGAATGCCGTGTCTTCTCCACATGTGGAGTGGATAATAGAGGAATAGCTTATAGGTTGTGTCTAGGGCAATGAGAGAATTAAGAGCCCAAGACTTTTGAGGCTCGTATAGGCCTATATAAAGAGGTCGAACACCACTTATATTGGATTCACGAAAAGATAATTATATTACACTATTATAGAGCTCTTTTGGAATCCACATCACATATATATCAAACCACAATAGGAGACATAGCCTATTTTTAAGGATGAACCACTTAAATACTTGTATCCATAGTTTAGCTTTATATCCCAAACCCGCCAAGGGTAAACCATACAAGTTTTTGTTCACCTCCCTGTTTTGAGCAAGAACGATTCCATGTATAAAAAATTGGAGCAATGGTCCTTAAATTTTGTTCCAATTGGAGCTTTAGTCCTTGAACTAATAATCCGTGAGTATTGTTCTCCAAACTTATAATGTGGAGCAATTTGTTAAAAGGCTTGGTGGTGAAGTTGGGAATTCTTTCAAGTCTTGGTGGGTAATTTTGTTGTTAGGAAGTCATCGTGTTTCTGGGAATGCATGTCTAATTTTATACCCGCAAAGCTTAATTGTTAATTAGTTGGAGCATAGATTTAGGAAAATGAAGAAATAAGAAAGGAAATTAGAGAAAGATAGCATTCTATTTCCCCACAAGTGCTTTGTAATGCATATTTTGGATGCACAAATAGTAATCAACCGCTTATTAAAAACACATTACAAAACATCTGTGGTTTAGCTAATCCTTCTCCAAGTCTTATTTATAACATCTGTGGTTTTGCGGGCACGCCCTTCAGACTTGAGGAATTCTGCACGTCACAATAGTAATTAAAAACACATTAGCCAATGTCAAATTATGAATAAAAATCTTAAGAAAGTGTTGTTATCACTTTAAAGTAGTCATTGTGTTCTTTTTCACCATGAACGGGTGCAAGATGACTTTTTGAAGTGTGGATTATAGCTTAAACAATAAATGAGTGAGAAAGAGAGTGCTTACGATTCGGAATCGATTTTGGGGTCGAGAGTAGCGGGAGGGGATACATGGCATAAATGAGGAAGCTGCATGATTCTGTCAAGTCTGAGTTGCATTCCAGCAATTGCTTTCTTGAAGCATTTAGAGAGTTTAATCTGAGATTCACTGGTGTTAGCCGCAGTTAAAACAGTTTTCAAACCATGGCAGCAACTAATCGGAGGAGTCCCAGGGCCGGACCCCTTCACGTATGCCCTGTGAGTCCCATGGCAGGACCCCTTCACGTATGCCTCACAGGGTTTCAAATCCATCAAGGCCTGTCGGCATGTGATATCGCCATATGCAGGACTTGCTTGGTTGACAACTATAACCATTAACCCAAAAACCAACGCAGACATCATTTTCATCTCCATTTTCAAACAAAGTAAGCAAACAAAAGGAAATGTTGATTATAATTGACTAATTTACAAGGCTAAGCAGAGACTTGAAGATTTGGGTGTGGCTTGGACCATGAATTGCATGCTCTATTATAGGGAAGTTGGAAGCAGCTTTTTGGTTGCTCATGTACTTTTTCTCCTTTTTAAGAGCTATACATTTTGGGGTGAACACCCTTGATAATTTATGTCCGTTGATCTTCTTCAATTCATCAGATCCGACGGCCGAAAATTAAGAAGGTGTGTGAGAAGTAAAATGGGGTGTGTGGATATCACATCCCTACTTTTTTCTCCCTTCTTACACAGATTTCTTTTACTTTAAATTAAAAACCATGTTTCACCAAAAGAAAAACAGGTTTAAAAATGTGTGAAACCACAATCGCCAGGAATGCTAAGTATATCATCTATTTAAATCATATTTTGTAAACTATGTAAAGATGTCTTAGGTTCAATTGTGGTTTCACTTAGTACTTGTAAATGAGAGGTTTTAGGTTCGATTTTCGCCAAAGGCGAATATGAACCACACTATTGCTAGTTTAATGTGAGAATAAACTCACCTCCTCTCTTTTAATGTAGATAATATCGTTTGTTTAAATAAAAAAAATTTGTTGGGTTCAAAATATTATTCTTTGGGCGTTTTATATCTTTAGCTGGCTTTTACCCTATCTGAGAAGAAACGTTTTCTTTGCTGTTAAAACGCCTTGTAATGGCTGCAAATAAACAAACCGGACCTGCGCTGGAAGCATGCTTTTTTTTTTTTTTTTTTTTTTTTTGGAGAACCTCGGCGGTACGAGGGAATTTTATTGATAGGAAAAAAGAAGTTACACCTAGACAGGGGGGACATAAACCTAACCCCTCATAGAACAAGAGAAAAGAAATACAAAAGAAAAAGGGGGGGACATGCGCTTGAAGCATGCTTCTTTTCCATTAAAATCCAAAACTAAACAGGCCTGAAAGTAAGGGGTTCAGGATTATAACGCAGCTCTATCTTCTACTGTTGAATGGACCGCGTGAATATATTTCTTCTGTATGTTTGCATAAGAACGTGTTTGAATGGAACCAGTGCATTATAAAAACTTGTGTGCTCAAAGGCGTCCTTCTACTGGCTATTGGGAATTCGATTGTCTACTATTTAATCACCATCGATCCTATCTATTCGTACTTGAATTTTTAAGTCAGCAAACAAATTGTTTAGGAGTTGATTTTCCAGCTAACGAGGAAGACAAACAAAATTAAACAAAATCCCGGGTTCTTGTCTTCCTCTATGTAACCTAACCCTAGCACCCAACTAATAAGTCGAGTTCTTGAGTTATGCCTGACCAAAAAAAAAAAAAAAAAAAAGAGTTCATGAGTTATGATGGCAATTGAGATTAATTTCTTAACTTGAGGTTTCACTTTAAAACCAATTTGTATGACAATAGTGACCCAACTCCCGATAAGCTCTTGTAAGGTTAATTTCATAACTGTGAATGTAAGACAACACACTACACCCTCACATGTGTCTCAATTGGGCTTGGATTGATTGGTCTAATCCTAACATGGTATCAGGTAATTCATGTGTTATACGTATTAACACTCATCCAATAAAAATTGAACACGTATCAAGCTTATGAGAGATGCCACACATGAGTAGACAATGTTGAGAAAATTCCATGTTGAGACCCTGTTTGATATTGTTTTTTTTTTTTTACCAAAAGTTGTTTCACAGTGTTTAGTTAAAAAAATATCATGCTTATTTTAAGAGTAATGACTTCCAAATAGCAACTTTTAAAAGCACGTGTATGTTGCTCTTAAAATCTGTTTTCATAAAAGCAAAATTGAGCGTTTAGTGAATATACAGATAAAGCAAACAAGGTTTTATTATGAACCTAAGTTATACTAACAACTCTTCTTCCCAAAACTGGAAAACTAATCTCTCAATATATTTTCAAGGAGAAATAATCTCTCAATATATTTGAAAATACAGCAATCGTGTATTTGGTAATCAATGACTTCAAGTCAACTCACAGATTCTATCTTCATCAGTATTATAATAGTTGGCAAGCAAAAGGTAATGACAACCCATTTATCCGAAGATCAGGATAATTTATTATAAATCGATGATTGCTTGATATTTTGGATGAACAGAAGACTATTCAAAAATCACATTCTACATGAGAAAACAATTGGTTGTGGCACTAGTTGTAGGCTTGTAGCTAAAATGGAGCATGTGTCCTCGATTCTTATTATAACAAGTAAAAATAAGGGAAGTGTTATTGACACTTTAAAAATATTATTCTACAGTACTCTTCATAAGTGTATTTTTCTTTCAAAATATAGAAAGTTTGGAGTGTATAATGAGATTTTTGGAGTGCCAATAACAATTCCCAAAAATAATGCCTCATTTGACAAATATCACCAATACATTTGAAAATATCTCTGAGATACCACAAAGATGATCATCAATCTCTAATTCATGAACAACTGAAATATATTGGGTTCCAAGGTTAAATGCATGTTTCCTTATAGGGGTGTCACCTAGTAATTAAGGTAATGTTAATAATGTGCCGTATCTAAAATTATATAAAAGGAATCATGCATCTGTATATTATTTCTGTATTATATCCAACATCGTACATATGAACAAGCAATCATATAAACATGCACTAATTTCTGCATCGCCTAGTTTCCATATGTATCCCCTTTTTTTACCCCCACACACTATGGGTTTTTCGACCTGTATATGAGCTCGTTTAGAAGAGTAATAAATAAGAAAAAACAAATGTCCCTAAAGGTATACTCTCATTTACTGCTCTCTCTTTATGATCATTTGATGATGATCAGTTGCATTTTACCATTTTTTATCCCTTCAATTAATTAATTAGAAGGAAACGTTTTCCTTATTTTTTTTGTTTTGGATTAGAATGGAATCAACAAACAAACTGCAATTCTTCTGTCGACATTAAGCAGGTTTTTGGTTTTGTCTTCTGTATTTTTATATTCTGATTATTTGATATCTTGCTTTAGGAGTCCTTTTAATTAAGCCACATAATTTTGCTTATTTTGTTCTTCTTTACTATATAATATTCATGTTCGTAATGTACTATATTTGTGTAATTTCCCCATAAAAACTCTGTTCATGGGAATTTTACACACACACACACACATATATATATATATAGTGAAATGAAAAACAACTTTGGAATAATGTTTAACTTGTGTGAAAATTCCAAAACCAAAACAGAGGAGTACTTGTGCAAAATCGAGCGCAATAACGTTCTAGAATTCATACTATTTTGTGTGAAAATTCGGAATTGAAGAGAAGATGTGCAAGAGGATGACAGAACCTCCACTTTCATGGCAACCATGGCATACATATGCTTGTTTTCTTGTTCTTGTTTGTTTTGTTTTGTTTTTTGTTAAAAAAAAAAATCACCTATAGGAGTTTTTCTTATGAATAAATTGAATTTATAGTATAAGCTAGCAAACAAATACACTGTTTGTCTAGGCTTTGAAAAGGTTTACACGCTTAGCAAACTTTGTAACCATCGGATCGGCAATTTTCTAAGGCACGTCCATGTCCCCCAATTTTCTTGGCGCTCCAAACGCGTACGGGATATATTCTCTGAAAACAACAAGTAATCGGATCAATCGCCCTTCTTCTATAGTTTTCGTCTTCCCCTCCACTTGTTGTTGTTCCTCTTCTTCTTTAAGGACTTATTTCTCTGCACAATTTATTCACCCAATATTATGGCCGTAAGTTATTTTCTGTTTTTGGTATTTAAATTCTTACTGTATATTATACTTTATTCAGTTTACAATTCGCCTTATAGCTACTGACTGTATTTTTTCATTTTTGAAGAAATTGATCATGATTTCCTTCACACACACACACACACACACATATATATATATATATTATTATTATATTTTTTTTTATGATTTTAGGACCATATACATTCTTGGGTTGGTGATGATTGGAAAATATTTCATTTTTGTAAGGAATATCATGGATTTATTATTAGATTAATTCATACCGTAAGGGCGGTATTTGAATTGATAAATGCTGACAATCTTTGTTGATAGATCCTAATTAGAAAATCTTTGATACTATCCAATGTTTGACTAAATTCATATTGAATTTTATTTTTAGGAAATTGTCTAAAATGATCAATTTTCAAATCTCAATTGTAAAGTGACCAGTTTCAGTATCTTGTCAATATTTGATTGCTATATTTGGTCAGTCATTGATTATTAACTTGTTGATATTTGATTTTTATGTCGTTTGATCTTTAATTTTGACTAGTAGTTCAACAATTGTGATATATGTTTTATCATTTTAGTCAAGTTCCCTTGATTTTTATGTGGTTAGATCTTTAATTTTTGACCTATTCAACAATTGTGATATAAAGTTTTATCATTTTAGTCAAGTTTCCTTGATTCTTTATATGAGTATAATTTGAAAACTTATTTACAACGACATCATTGTTGACGATGCAAATCACACACTATCATGTGTTTTAATTTCTTATATAACGTTGGGCTAATTGTCTAGAATATAATCACAATGTCATCTCGATTCATGGAAGTTCTCATGGAAGATTTTTGTTGTTGTAAGAAACAATATTAAAAAGATTAATTTGTTGCAGAAAAAACCCCATGTCCCAAAATTTGGGGACTGGGACAGTGACAACATATCATACACTGCATGTTTTGAGAGCGCTCGTAAAAATGGAATGAAGGGAAATCCAAATGATCCCGAAGACAACCCAGAGGCCTTCAAGAGCATGCTTGAGTCCTCCGCCGCACAACCTCCTTACATATCCACGAGTTCGAGCAGCAAACCACAAACCTCAAGCGAAAAAGTACGCCAAACTGAAAGAGACAGTAGCCACCGTGCGTATCAGCGACATGGCATTACGCATGAGCATAGGGTTTCTGGAGGGAGCCGCAAGAGTTACACATCGGGGTCTGGCAGCGAAAGGAGCAGCTCTGATTATTCGCTCTTGCAGCAACAACCGAGACACCACCGTGAGAGATCTGATAGAAAAAGTAGCTTGGCTTCATCAGGAAGTGATCGTAGTCATAGCGCTTCCAATTCCCAGAGCAAGCCTAAAAGTACCGGCAGTAGCACTCATCAGTCCAGTAATCTTAGTCAACACGATACTGTAAGTTCTCTTCATTTTTCTCTCTACAGTAACGGATTGATAAAACCTTGGCACCGTCATATGGTGTTATCAATCCGTTAATGTCATAAAACACATATCTATTTACTAATATTATGCCTTATTTTTATGAAACATAGACTTTGTCATCAACTGTCGTATTATAACTCGTAAATTGTGATCGTCCCACTTACGTAGAATTCATTGCTAAAGTGCGGAAAATTTGTAACGTGACAGCATACTAGAGTTGCTTCAATACCCAAATTTGGGGATTGGGATGAAAACGATCCCCAATCTGGTGAAGGTTTTACTTACATATTTGAACGAGTGAAAGAAGAAAAGAAAACTGCATCAAAGTTCCCAAATGTGCCTCAGCAACCGCGCAACAATCTCAACAGACGTGGAAAATCGCCTTCCAAATCAAAGGTAATTTTGCGACCAAACAAAGTTTCGTAATTACATATTCTCGATAGTTTAAATTTTCATCGACGAATTACTGTTAATACATAAATTTTCCTTATGTTCTTGCGCAGAGTTGGTGCTGCATATTTTCAAGTAAATAGGGCAATGACATGGAGATGATCATGCTTTGGTCCTTTTGTGGCAAGATAAAGAAACTCAATTATTCTCTAGTTTCTCTGAGACCGGATGGTTTATTATTTTTTTCTTTTTTTTAATGAAAATTTCTTCGTCGCTACTAAGTAATTAGTAATTGTTCAATTTTTATGCAACAATTATTCCTGATTGTTATGTGTTTAATTTTCTTTGGTTATGTTATTATTTCACGTGTCTAATATTTATGTTGATAAAGAATTTCTTGCATTCTATTTTGTTAATATAAGTATGTTATTTTTGTTGGATAATTAATGGAAGCATATTTCAATCGAGTTTGTTTACAGTAGAGTTGCTATTCAAAGGTTTTTTATTTTTTTAACATGAAGTACTTTAAGTTAACAAAATATTTGGCGCTACAGTAACGTTTTAAAAATCATACAGTCGACCACACTTAGTGAGATAAACTTTTTTTGATGTTGTTTTGGAAAATAATTATCCAACAAATTAAAATAAAAAGTAATCGAAATTAAATGGCGCTCGAAATTAAAATTCAAAACTTCAAATATGCTATTGTTCATCGTTACCCAAATTCAAATATCATGGTAGGTCAGAATGCCCTACAAAAGGCCCCATCATCTTATACTGTGCTCTATTACGCCAACGGCCCGATTATATCCCGTCGATCCCCGATGGGGCCCACTTTCAACATCCAGCTCCATCACCATGATTTTCACATCGCCCAACCGTTGAAAGTCAATCAAAATCATGCGTGTCGCTCCACAGCGACCCTGGCCCCACACGACCCCAATGCGACGCCGTTTGCCAATGCCTTGGAAATAAAAACCCAAGCGCCAAATGCTGTTACGAAAACAGAGAAAATTCACTCGCTCCTCTCTCTCTCTCTCTCTCTGGTTTTCAAATTTCTGAGTGAAGTTCCTCCTGTTTTCGTCCGAATGGAGATTGGATCGGGTCGGACCGGTGTGTGCCCGAAAGAGCATCAGAAGATTTACCAGGAGTGGTTCAACTTGGTTGATTCCGGTGAAATACGTTATCCTCTTTTTCTTTCGCAAATTTTTTATTAAAAAGTTTGGTTTTGAACTTCTGATCGATTGCCTGTTAATCGTATTGCTCTGGTTGTTAGATGGCGATGGCCGTATTACCGGAAACGAAGCCACCAAGTTCTTCGCCATGTCGAAGCTTTCTCGAGAAGAGCTCAAGCAGGTTTTCATTCTTTTGCGATAGCAGGCTAATAGTTTTCTTTGTTTATAGGGATTGCTTATGTAGAAGTAGAAGTAGAAGTCACTATTGCTCATAAGTTCTTTTGGTAAAAACACTTTGAAATTTTTATAAAATTCCAAATCCTTATTTGAAAGCACATTACAGGTGCTCAGAAGCACTTCTATATATATTGTGTCAGTCACAGTCAAAAGTGGTTTTGGTTGTGAGAAATGAAAATGCTTTTCTCTCTTCCGTAAGTAGTACCGAAACTATTATGTTCGACTAGGAAAGTATGATTGTATGGTTTTACCCTCAGATCGATATGTATTGGAAGTTAATTTGGTTGTGTTTGGGATTAGGTATGATTGTTTGGAACTCACCTTTTGTTTTCTCATTTATCATTCAAGGTTTGGGCGATTGCTGACACGAAACGGCAGGGATTTTTGGGGTTTTCGGAGTTCGTTACTGCAATGCAGGTTGTGCATGATTTTTGGGATATATTTCTTGATTAGTGTATGTTTTATTAGCTGTTGAGAATTGTATTAGAATCTTACCCTCATTTGTGGTTGAATTTGGTAGATGATTTCCTTGGCACAAGAACATGAACTAAGCCCAGACATCCTCAAAACCGCAGGCAAGAATCTCCGTTTAATATCGTATTTTCTGTTTTCGTACATATGGAAGAACCAACATATGCATTTTATCTAGGTCTCATTCATTTTGTTCCTCAAGTTATTCGTGTTCAATTGCAGTTGACTGGGAAAACATTAAACCTCCAGTTATAGAAGGTTTGGATGATTTGATAGCTGTGAGTGTCTTCCTTTTATCTCCCTTTTTACTTTATATCATACATTGTGACTTTCGCTTACTATTTTCTCGATTCTGTACTGGCAGAAAACCAAGAGTTTAACAACATATGGAGTTGAAGTAAATGGTTAGAAAATCGATCCAACTTTTTTGGGAATGTACTTGTTATAATCTTGTACTGAATGTCTTCCTTGGCAATGATGTAGGAACCGCTCAATTTCAACCATCAGTTCAGCGGTTTGGTTCAAAATCAGCAAAGAAAGTAAGACCAGATGTCCATTGTGCAATTGATTACTGCTGTATTTTTATACTCGTCGTATGTTCTTTCATGAATTAAACAATCTCCTTAACGAGTTTCTTTACTTATTCGATTGAAAGGAATTAGTTTCTTCTGTATTCTAATTCATCGAATGTCACATTTTATCTTTTTTGTCATCTATAGATCAACCTGTTTTTAAATACTTATGGAGGGATATCTTCTCCTTCCTTATTGCCTGACTATTTTAACATTTTTCTTCAGCTCCCTCCTAATGCTGTGACTTCTATCGTTGATGGCTTGAAGAGATTGTACAATGAGAAACTAAAGCCTTTGGAACTTGCATATCGTTTCAATGATTTTGCATCTCCATCGTTGGTGAGTGGATTTTCTATATGTTTGGATGTATAGTTCACCTCTTTATTCTTCATAGTGTGCTGGGGAATCAGATATCCCTTTGCTCTTCTTTGCACTGTTTCTTTTGGATAGTACATTTGCTAAACATATGGCTGATTTATTTCTTTGCAGACTAATAGTGATTTTGATGCTAAACCCATGGTCATGCTTTTGGGTCAGTATTCAACTGGGAAAACAACATTTATTAAACATTTGTTACGATGCGACTATCCAGGTTGGTTAAGTTATCTCTATTTTAATTTTGAAATGAATAATTGACAACCTTAGCGTTGAAGGGCTTAACATTCGCTTGTTGGAACAGGAGCTCACATTGGACCAGAACCTACTACAGATAGATTCGTTGTAGTGATGGTATAATTGCTAACCACCCGGTTTCCTTCTAAAAGTCTATAAAGTTTATCATTATTTCTTTGTACTCTCTGAATTTTATATTGTATGTTAAATTTTTTTTGTAATTCTAATTGTCGATCACAATTCTGTTCTCAGTCTGGACCTGATGAGAGGAGTATTCCTGGAAATACTATAGCTGTTCATGCAGACATGCCTTTCAGTGGTCTAACAACTTTCGGAGGTGCTTTTTTGTCAAAATTTGAGTGTTCGCAAATGCCACATCCAGTGAGTTTTGAAATTTTTATAATCCTCTATTTGTATAGCATTTCCGTTGTTTTGTCACCAGTCTTCCTCTTGGAGTGTTTTAACCTTTCTTTTTTTTGTTATAGTTGCTAGATGAAATTACATTTGTGGACACCCCTGGAGTTCTATCTGGAGAAAAGCAACGAACACAAAGGAGCTACGATTTCACTGGTGCTATATCATGGTTTGCAGCAAAATGTGATGTCATTCTTCTTCTGTTTGATCCTCATAAGCTCGACATCAGCGACGAGTTTAAGCGTGTTATTTCATCTCTACGTGGTCACGATGACAAGATTCGAGTGGTCTTGAATAAAGCTGATCAAGTTGATACTCAACAAGTGAGATGCACCTCTAGTTTATATTGCATTCATTATACTTTTGTTGAAAGCAAATTTCAAGTTATTAACTCTTCGTTTACACACTGAAGCTGATGAGAGTTTATGGGGCATTGATGTGGTCGCTTGGAAAAGTTTTGAACACTCCGGAGGTTGTGCGTGTTTATATTGGGTAGGCTTTCTTTTTTCCAATTTGTTACTTCTTTGGGATTGTTTTTCGATGTGTAATTGATCTTGATCGAATGTTGGTATTTCTTCATGGATTTGCAGCTCATTCAATGATAAGCCTGTCAATGAAGGAGTCGTTGGCCCTATCGGTAAAGAACTGTTCGAAAAAGAACAAGATGACCTTCTATCCGATCTGGTTGATATACCAAAGAAAGCATGTGATCGCCGGGTAAGATTATATGCTTCTCTTTTCGATCTTGATTTTGTTTTGGTTGATACGCGCATTGCGTTTGAATCCCAAAATCTATTACTTCGTATATTGCAGATCAATGAATTTGTAAAACGTGCTAGAGCTGCTAAGATTCATGCCTACATAATGAGTCATCTGAAGAAAGAGATGCCTGCTGTGATGGGAAAATCCAAGGCTCAGCGAAAACTCATCGATAACCTCGAAGAAGAATTTGCAAAGGTTTATCGATTCTTAAACAACACTGTTTGATCTTGAAGTCTGTATCTTTGGAGGCATGCTTACTCTAGTTAATTTTTCCAAAAAACAGGTTCAGAGGGACTTCCATTTACCGGCTGGCGACTTTCCAGACGTGGAGCACTTTCGGGAGGTGTTGGGCGGCTATAGCATCGATAAGTTCGACAAGTTGAAGCCGAAAATGATTCAAGCTGTGGATGACATGCTTGGCTATGACATCCCTGAGCTCTTGAAGAAATTCAGAAATCCCTACAATTGATAGAGATTAATATTTGATTGTTGGAGTTTATTTTTAGTTGAGTACTTTTGAGAGATTGCATTCTTCATGGGCATGTAAGAGATGGTTTGAGGTTAATAATCAAAGTTTTAGCCTTTCTTAAGCTAAATAATCATTAGCTTGAAATATTGTTAGAAAGGAGAATTTAAACTTGATGTTATATGACTAATAACGTGTTGTTGTACTTAATTAAATAATTACTATAAGTTCGTTTGGAAATGTTTTTAAAATGATTTAAAGTGTTTTAGTGAAATTGATTTTGAGGAAGAAACATATATGTACTTCTTATAAGAAGCATTTTAGTAATTTTCGAGAATCAACTTGAATTTTTACTTAAGATTGTTTTCAAAAACATTTTTATTAAAAATGCTTTCAGCAGTTATTTAAAATACAATTGTGAACGAGTCCATATGTAATTAGCTTCTTAATTGCTTACTTGGCGTCAGTCAGCGGCAACAATTGTCAAGAGAGGATCTTCGCTGGATTTTTTTTGTGAGGATTGTGAGGATCCAAAAAATCTTCCAATTACACTTGTTTATCGTGTATTGTGCGATTAGTTTTTGTCAGGTACTGTTTATATTAAATTTTAAATAAAAAAATTTACAATGATTTCTAACTGGACGAGGTACAATTAACAGTTGTGAGTAAATACAAAAAAGGGGAGAAGAAATCTTGTCTTTGCCCGGGCTTTGCTCAGCTAAATAAACAAGTCCGTCTGGGTACGGAGAAACCCAAGAAAAATGGAGAAATCGAAGATTGGGAGGAGGTTCGAAGGCAAAGTAGCGATTGTGACGGCATCCACTCAGGGCATCGGGTTCGGCATCGCCGAGCGCCTCGGTTTGGAGGGCGCCTTCGTCGTCATCTCATCCCGCAAGCAGGTCAGTCTCCGATACTCATCAATTCTTCTGAAAGAATCTTTGACTTTGTTCTTTTACGTGAAATTCATCTGGGTTTCTTCAATTTTAGTTAAATTTGATTTCTTTCGGGTTTCTATGGAAATTGGGATCGAAAGATGAACCCCTGAATTTCGTTATGTCTTGTTGCTGAAAATGAAATTAAATGTTTCGGACGGCTTCTGGATAAAAGTTCTTTCTCACTGCCAAAACTTCTGACTACGTTTGCGAGAAGTATTGCACCAAGCGTATGTTTTTAATAAAAGCATTCTATACCGTAAGTGCTTTCTACAGAAGCAGTCAGAAACAAATTTTTAGCTTATTAAAATGGAGAAGTTTTTTATAATTGGGCTAATGTGTTCCATGAATTCGGATGTTTTTTTTCCGGGAAAATGGAAGAGAGGAAGAGTTAGTGAAATATTGCACACCATGAACTTCAATCAATCTAAATCGTACATGTTTGAATCACAAATTTTACTTCTTTTGCTATCTTCCATAAGCAGCAAGTGGTAATTGAGTTTTATGCTGTTTTTTAATGGTTGTGGCGGGGCAAATTTTTTTTCGTGCTTGATCAAATTGTTCCAGAAAAACGTTGATGGAGCAGTTGAGAAACTTAAAGCTCAAGGAATTGAAGCGTTGGGAGTCGTATGCCACGTTTCAAATGAGCAACAAAGGAAGAATCTCATCAACAAGACTGTGCAGGTAAGAACATTTGTTGAATCCATGATTTTTTGTGTTTACTATCGAAGCAAGACGGGAAATACACATCCAAAAGCTGGTAGATATAGTAGGCTGCTAGTGTCATAATGAATTATACTTGATTACAACCTCTGATCTAACTCACCTTCGAAAAGAGATGATCTATGTTCCTTATAAACAATCACTTTCTCCGTCTCAATGATTCTTCAATGCCTTTGTACTAAACGATGAATTGTACTGGTTTATTTGCAGAAATATGGAAAAATAGATGTGGTAGTATCAAATGCAGCTGCCAATCCATCAGTTGACCCCATATTGCAAACCCAAGAATCTGTGCTTGACAAGCTATGGGAAATCAACGTCAAAGCTACTATACTTCTTCTCAAGGTAAAATGTCATAGGAAGACATGATTGAGCAGTCGTGAGCTCTTTTCCGATGGAAATTTTCTGCTTGATCCATAAACAGTTGCCGAGATAAACTTTTATTTGACTTATTTTGTCCTCTCCTCACGTTTTCGATGTGCATAAATGTTTGGTGTAGTATGCTAGGTTATAGTATTAGATTATTTTTGCAGGATGCATCACCGCACTTGACAAAGGGTTCTTCTGTTGTTATCATTTCCTCAATTGCTGGCTACAATCCACCAGGAGCTGCCATGGCTATGTATGGGGTCACTAAAACAGCCCTTCTTGGGCTAACCAAGGTATGTAGGTGGTTCATGTCTAGTGCCGTTTGTTTCTTCTACTCCAGAAGCCGCACATTTTCTTCTTCTCATTCTTTGCTGCCCTTGTTTTAGGCCCTTGCTGGTGATATGGCACCAGATACTCGCGTAAATTGTGTTGCTCCGGGTTTTGTTCCCACAAACTTTGCTTCATACATTACAGAAACTGATGCTGTGGTAAGTATATACGTGCATATATATAGTTCCTTTACAATGGATCTCGCGTAAAGGGCTTTCACCTTCGTGGTTGACTGAACTCGAATGGTATTTTGTTGCAGAGGAAGTCCCTCGAGGAGAAGACGTTGCTCAACAGGCTCGGCACCACTGGAGACATGGCTGCTGCCGCTGCCTTTTTGGCATCTGATGATGCTTCTTACATAACAGGAGAAACTATAGTCGTGGCAGGAGGGATGCCCTCTAGACTCTAGTTCCCTTCTTGATCGACATGTTCTTTGCTCTAATCACTACAAGAACAAATGTTTTTCATAATTGGCGTTAGACCTTGAAGTAAATATCAATAAGATTCACTGCTATTGATTTTCGAGTTTAATTTTCGCCATCTCATAATGTACAGTCATTCTTTCCAATCTAATACCGGAAAATATAAAGAAAAACTAATGAAAAAGACTTGAAAACTGAGTTTTAAAGATAATGACAAAATAAAGGGTAAAGGGTAAAATGAATAGTACCATGATTAACTTTTTAGTATAAAAAATATGGTTTTTCATTAAAGTAAACAGTATCGGAAGATTTTCGTTAAAATTTCTAAAATATAATAATACATACAAATCTCATAACGGAGCGTAATTTTTGCATTTACAATCTTTGATACGAAACATTACAACAATAACAAAACCTCACCCCACTGAGGTCGGTATGAATCTTAAAAGGCCGCTACGCTTGTTTTTGCGCTAAAAAGAATATCAACATTACTCTTCTTGTCACAAACAATACACATTACAAGATGAAATACAAATACACGAGAACCAAAAAGGAAACCACAGAAACCCTAGGAACTACTTTTTGTACTAAAATGGAGCATCAGATGAAAGTCACGAAAGGCAGCCGGAACCCCTTTGGGCACACTATGAAGCTATGACATATGTACATGAAATCAGAGCATCCAGATTTCCGACGATCAGAACATCCAGATTTCCGACGTTACATCATCTACAAACTTCTTCAAAAGGGTAGTAGTAGAGCCTTTTTGCCCTACCTACATTACCAACTTCACAGTATCTTCAGTCTTTCTGAACTGCATCTTTAGGCTTACATACACTTAACCGCGAAAGGAAAGAACAGAGCCGGTTGTCGTGTGTTTTTTCCTTCGGTTTCAGCCTTCATATTTTCACATGCAAAACCCATTTCTAAACAAAACTATCATGAAACTGAATATATCTACACAGGAACCACATCAGCATTCTGATTATCATCGCATGTCAGAATGAGACCGTCAACATAGGTTGGGAGAAGGCAGCGAAACCATTGAAAGCCTGTTGAGACAGGCTCCGTTGGAGGGACAATCATGACCACATTATCGTGGCGTCTGACAACCCCCATCACACTTACAGTGCTGCCCTCTTTAATATACCTGACGAAGAAGAAACATACTCTTAAAATCCTATCAATTGTAAACGCCAGAACCTCACAATTTGTATGATCATGCACAAACTATGACTAGACACAAAAAAATCAGAATACCCTTCTTTGAGGCGCATTACGCGGTCATCAGCAGAGAGGTTGCGCTCACCAAGCCAGCGCAAAAAACTTGGAGACAGCTCTCTGTTTTCCTTTGTCATATCCACCACAGTCGCTGGTTTTACGAATGGGGCAACCTTGGCTCCGTAGCCAGCTTTCACTAATGCTCTTAAACCCGATTGGAAGTCTGATAAGTAGAAGTCAGACACATATTTCTGTTCAAAAGAAACATAAAATTAGTTTTTAAAATTCCAGCCTGATTGAAATCTTTGCACAGAGAATTGCATATGCATTCTTTTTTGTGGTGTAAAACATTTACAAAAGACAAAGCGATGGTGTATATATCTATATACATGTATGTAACTACTAGGTTTCACTTCTCAGAGCCCTGTCGGATAGTTGAGTGCATTAGTTACAAATCTTTATCACAAATCATCGTCGGCCAAACTTTGACACTGAACGCAACTAAGGGCACATAAGCACAAATATTCTGACAACTAACCTCTGAATGTCTAGATTTTTTATTCTCCGACTTGTGCACACAGCATCCTTTAGATTCACACAACTCTGTGGAAACATATACACACCTAGGTACTCTTTGGTAGGACGATTCCAACGGAATACTGCCACAGGTAACAACCTACATGCAGAAATATCCACATATATTACCACGATATGAAAAACAAGCATAGAAGAATAAAACCCAACCATCATACCAGAATAAAAGAGCTACTACTATGGTGACATCCAAGATTGTTTCACATTTTTTACATGGCGACATTTTAATCAACCCTAATCTACATGGAAGGGAGATTAAACTCGAGTGATGAGTGCAAAGGAGCAGACACACTGTCACGGCCAACTGACCTAATCCGCTTCTGCAATATTGTTTTACTTTTAACTTCTCTGCTAGTGATAAATGTAATTCCTAGGTGGTACCAAATGCCCGTATATCTACAATACACAACTGGAAACATTCCAATTGACTGTGACAATCCAACCTCCTTAGTCTTTGTCAAAATCAAACAATTGACCCAAAATGTCTTCAACGCAAAACTATAAATGTTACATTAAACAAAAGGCTTAAATATAGTAGCTACCTGCATAAATGGGGTTAAATCACATAAAAATACTTGCAAGAGAAAAGGTAATTGTATTACAAACGGCTCAATCAAGGTCATTCTCTGGCATAAATAACCTGTACTCAAACACAATTCTTAATTACCTATTTAATACAAAATTTAGAAAGTTGGAAGTGTGAATTAAAAGAACAAATGCGAATAAGTAAAACATTAAAAACTAAAAACGTAACTTTGAAGGTTAGGTTTTCCTAATGCATTAACTTGTGACATTCAAACTAGAATGTATATCTAACATGCAATCTGTCTATGGCATTCAAATAAAAATAAACATGCAAGACTCATTAAGTTTTGTGAAAAACGTTTGAAAAACCATGCAACCCTTAAAAGCATGACATTCGCCTTAAGTGAACTTACAATTATCAATCACAAGAAAGCATTAACCAATTTTAGGGTGACATTCCAACAAAAATTGCATCCAATTACTTGCCTAAACATCTTAATGGTAGCTAAGCATTAAGACATATACATAGTTTAAAATCAATTATTGACACTTCAAAGCAAGCATGCATAACAACATATGTAAATTGAAAAGAAACTATATATTCATGCTAAGCTAGATAATTGGTAACTCATTGTCATAATTAAATATAAAAAATTATTAGATGAAAATACAGTAAAAACACCCTTGTTTAATGAAGTACAAATCGTCAAGCTCTCTAAACCGAGTTCTCAAAGCAAAGTCGTGCATGAGAAACCATAAGGCTAAGACTCGGCTATAAATACTAGATCAATACAAATCCTACCTAAACCAGGTCACCCAACAAATCTGGAAAACTAAATAAAATAATAAAATAGAAAAATACATTCCTAATTTAACGGGTATTTGGACTGCACAGAAATTCGACCTTTTGACCGACCAAAGTAGTATGAGTTCAGTCCCAAGAGATATCAATCGAAAGCTTGAGACGTCGTTTCCAACTTTATAGAAGGAAATTTCCTCCAAAAACGTCATCTTGACAGACTTACGTCCAAACAGTCTCAAAACGTCAATCTATCCGCACTGGGCATCTGCCTTCATTTAATTGTCACGATCAAACGGCTAAGAATTACAGGAAATGATGGGATTTTGGAGTGATTCCAATTGAAGCCGATTCCTTAAGAAGTGAAGTTGATTATGTCAAATTTTCAGCCATTAATTCTTAACCTTGATCGTGACAATTAAATGGAGGCAAATACGAAGTGCTGGCAGATTGACGCTTATGAATTGTTTGGACATTAAGTTATTGAAGATGACGATATTTTAGGAAAATTCCTTCTTCAAAGTTGAAGGGGGCATCTTAAGCTTTCCAACGCCAACTTGCATGCTTGATTTTATGCATATTTGGTTTGAAAACGTGTGACTTTCTGGCTACCCAGTTTACCAAAGTAGAATATGAATGTATATTCTAGTTATATTATTTTATTTGGTTTTCCAGATTTATTGGGAGACCTATTTTTGGTAGGATTATGATTTTCTAGTTTTCTATATATATAGCAAGTCTTGCCTTAGGGTTCAATACGTTTTTATTTTCTTGGAGAACTCCGACGAGGAGCTTTTGATAATTTGTTCTTTATACTACAAGGGTGTTTTCTATATTTTTGCAAATTTGCATGTGTTAACTCATAAGTTGGTATGACTATATAAGAGTGTTAATGGTGACGGTTACCCTAGTGCTTCTCACATTGATTTTCTCCCTAACACAAGTTCTTTATATTAGCCTCTGTCGGGATCGACCTTGGTTGAGCTGTTTATACCACACTAACCTTGTTCTATTACAAATATTTCTACGTGATTTAACCCTGGTTTTGCCTTGGCCTATCAAGAATATCTTTTTGTAATTCAACCGCATTTATGGAGTGGGAAAAATCCTATCAATAATAAATTGGGAAAGTATCTAATTTAAATAGCAAGGGAATCTAATTATTTTAAGAGCGGGCAAGCAACTAAATAAATAAATATGAAAAAGAAAAGGAAAATCTGAGAGAGATGGGGAGGGTGATTACCCCTGTAACCTTGACGTACTGTCCGTCAATGGCACCTCTGAGCTCAGCATCTGGGTACCTCCTCACAAACCCTAGCAGTCCTTTTCTTCCCCAAACACAATTCCAGACAACAACCACCAGCACCGGCACCAGAAAGAGCGCCACCGCCACCAACATCACCCATTTCTTGACGGCCACCATCAGAAACCCACCCACCAGCAACCCCATTGCCGCCACCACCATGAGCACCCAAACCGCCACTTTCGACACCCGAAACTCCACTTTCACCTCCTCGCTCAAAGTGGTCACCGACGAACCATACTGCACTTTGCTCATCGAGCCAGTGTGTTCCAGCTGACCGGACGACCTTCTGGCCCCGGAACTTAGTGGGCCCGAGCCCAATGGCCCGGAGGTGATAAGGCCAGTTACCTGGAGCTGTGGAGTCAAGGGGCCTGAGGATTTCTTAGAAATCTGACCGGAGTTGGGTCCCGATCGAACGGATCCGCTGTTGTGTTGGGATGATGAAGAAGGGCGTGAGCCTGAGAGCTTGGAAAGAGGAGGAGGTCCGCTGGATGGAGCAGAAAGAGGATGATCGGCAATTTGGATGTCGAACATTTTGCCTAGCTCTCCAGATTTCTTCACATCACCGCCAGTGTATGGGACGGCGCGCGACGCCATTGTCGGTTGGCGCTCTTTTAGCTGCTGCTCGGGCCGGCCCGACACCACCAGCCCGCTGCTGAGCTGGTGAGATGGGATTCGACTACTCATTTTTGGGGTTTTTACAGAGAGGAAGTAGTAGCAGCAGCTGCAGAAGTTAGAGTTGCAAGTGACGAGGAGAGAGAGAGAGTGGCGGTGTGGGTGTGAATGGTGATGGTGGGAGTTCGAGCGAGGAGGTGACGCAAATGACTGAAATGGGTCTGAGGTTTTGTGATAATGACGTGTGTGTCCGCTGTCTTCAAATGGCGATACAGCCAGCCATGTTACTCGACTCGATTCGGTTTTTCCCTATTTTGATGATGGATCTTGTTATGCGTAGGGGTGGATTTTTTTGCCAAATTGCCGTGCCAACTGAATTGCCAACCGTGCCATACCGATTTTGTGCCAAATTTTTTGTACCAATCGATAATGGTACGGTATTGTACCGTACCGAAATTTCATGGTACGGTATTGGTAATGGATACCATTACCACAGTATTACCATACCATACCGAAAATACAATATAATTTATAATTTATAAATTATATAATAGATAATTATATAACACATATTTATAATATTCCAATAATTTGAAAATAAAACCCTACTTATATTAGCATTGTTGTTGGTGACTTTGATCTCTTAAAATTGTGGAAATCAAACACAAAAGAGTTCATAATTCTTTCGCAAATAGCCAAAATATCTTTGTAACCCCCACTTCTACTGTTGCTAGTGAAAATGCATTTAGCCTAAGGAGGAGGGTTGTTAACCATTTTAGGGTATCCTTGACTCCTAAAATAATGGAGGCACTAATGCGTACTAGTGGTTGGCTTAGGGCAGATGAAGTAAACTTCTACAAGGACCAACGGAAGATATGCTTCAATTTTACAAGGAAATGGAAGAAGAGAAAACAAGAAAGATATGCTTTAATTTTTTTAGTAAATTTGTTATTAAATGGTTTTCAACTTTAATTCTTCTTGCTACTAATTAATATGTTTTATTTGTTTGTAATGTAGGCTTGACACAAACTCAATCTTCTACAAGTTCAATGCCTCCTCCAAAAGCTTCGACATCTCAAGCTTGAATAACTGATAAATGAATTCTCCTTTTTGAAGTTTACTTCCAATTTTCATTTGGTTTGAAACTTTAATTTCTATTTGGATTGTTAACTTCTATTTGTTTTGGTTCGTAACTTCTATTTGGATTGTAAGCTTAATTTTTATGATAAATCTTGATGCTTCATTTGAATTATTATGTGTGTGAATTGTGAATGCTGAATAATAGATGAATTTAATCTATAATGTATTAGATAAAGGTACAAAAAAAAAGTTTTGCCCTTGAATTGGGTTAAAAAAAACAAAAACAGATTTTGTCCCAAAACAAAATGGCAATTACCATTACCATACCATGCCAACCGAACTTTTGGCAATACCGAACTTCGGTATACCGAAAGTTTGGTACGGTAATGATAATAGATTTTACCAAACCGAAAGTTTAGTACGGTAATTGGTACAAGGGCTTTGGTACGGTAACCGTACCGAACCCACCTCTAGTTATGCGCCCACCTCACATACTCACTCACCAAGTAGCCTTTGATTTTACCCTTTTACCCCGATCTTTGTTGCCACCTGATGAATTCCATGATTCGTCATCATTTCCGCAGTCAAAAAAATAAAAGGAAACTTTAACGAAAATCTTTCAGGACGGTTTATTTTAACAAAAAAGTATATTTTTACACACAAAAAATTAATCATAGTACTATTCACTTTACTCTTTATTTTTGTCCTTATCGTTAAAACTCAAGGTTTTCAAGTCTTTTTTATTAGTTTTCCTAAAAGAAAATGTGTACAATCTGATCATGTTATTCGTATGACATCTATTTTTTATATGCTTAACTCACCGATTCCACTCGATACCATATTATACTAAAGTTGGTAAAGTCTAAGCTAATATTAGCAACAGTCATTTATATATAAATTTATAGGAACAAAGTTAGTTCCTGGGGCGATCTTACCAGACCAAACGCACATTAGTAGTAGTCGTTGTGGCAGTTTTTTCTTGCAATGCATTAACAGTTATGATCAACTCATGCGCATATGAATAGCATCGGATAATTCTTCTTGTAATGTATTAATTCGCGAATTCAGCTAATGCTTGTTGTATAAGCGATGCACTGGTAGTCATCGTGATGGTCTTCTCATATTGCATTAAAAATCAGAACCATTTCACAGTCGCATGAGTAGTCATCCTAACAACATTATCGCAATATATTAACGTTCAAAATCAACTCACATGTAAATAACTGATTAACCACAACATTATTCTACATCAGATAGTCTATATGGTATTGATCTCTCACAACCATACTTCTTGGTCACGTTTCCACCAAGAATAACAAATTTATTTATTTAGATCAAATAATAACAAGTCATTACCGACCTTAATTTTTGAAAAGGGTAATTTGGTAATTTCATGTTACGGTGGGCCAAAACAATACATAGGAAATGGAATCGACAGTTTGTCATGGCGGTAAAGCCTCTGCCCTTTGTCTTTTGCAAGGGATTCTCTTCCTCTATGCTTGCAATTGCGTCCTTATTTGGAAATTACGTTTGTTCGCTGTATCTTTTTCTAATTACGCTACCTGAACCTTAGTACTTTAGTAGTAGCTTTGCATCTTTCCGTCCTTTATTCTTTAGTCTTCTTCAAGATTAAAGTTTGCTTTTAGGACGGTAAAATTGGTCTGAGCTCCAAACGTTTGGGCCGATTTGATATGATAACTTTGGATTATGGGCTGCTAGTCCACATTGATTCTGAACTACATTTTACTTAGGATATTTTAACGAAAAACTCCTAGTACTGTTATTTTAACGAAAAAAACACATTTTTACGCTAAAAAGTCAATACTCGTACTATTTACTCTACCCTTTATTTTGTCCTTATCATTAAAACTCAAAGTTTGAAAGTCATTTTCATTAGTTTTCCTTTTTACTTAAGGTTTTCTAATTTTAATTAAGCCTATAACGTAATGTAATCGGGCCAATTGGGAGCTTGACCGAAAATATTATAAAATGTATAACGGATAGCCAGGATGTCATTCCACAACTTGTTCGTAAAAACTATGAACAAATACACAATTTTAATTAATACGTTCGTTGTTTGAAAAAATTATGGAGAAAGAAAAAAATCATGATAAGAGAAAAAACTTGAGCATCTCTTCAATCTACTCATTCGAACAAACAACAGCAATCATCATACATCAAAACGAAAGATGGTTGATTAGGTTTAAAATAATTATAGCATTAGTGAGGTATTAAATAAATTAAATTCAAATATGTATTAACTATAGTGAGACAATGAGTTGCTTTTAGTAGCAATATATTTTGATTAAAACATATTTTTACACTAAAAAGTTAATCTCGGTACTATTCACTTTACCCTTTATTTTGTCTTTATCGTTAAAACTCAAATTTTTCAATCCATTTTCATTAATTTTTCTTTTTACTTAAGGTTTTCTAACTTTAATCAAGCCTAGAACGTAATGTAATCGGCCCAATTGAGAGCTTGACCGAAAGTAATATAAAATGTATAACAGATAGCCAGAATGTCATTCCACTAATTGTTCGTAAAAACTATGAACAAATACGCAATTTTAATTAAAACGTTTGTTGTTTGAAAAAATGATGGAGAAAGAAAAAATTCATGATAAAAGAAAAAACTTGAGCGTCTCTTCAATCTACTCATTCGAACAAACAACAGCAATCATCATACATCAAAACGAAAGAATGATGATTAGGTTTAAAATAATTGTAGCATTAGTGAATTCTTAAATAAATTAAATGCAAATGTATATTAACTATAGTTAGACGATGAGTTGCTTTTAGTAGCAATATATTTTGATTGAACAATTATATATATATATATATATATATATGTATATATATATATATACATATATATATATATATGCAAATAGATCCATGACACTACATTTTTTACATAAATGTTTACATTGATTTTTGTGGACTCATTTCGTAAGATATTTTAACGATTTGAATAATCTATCTTTTATAACGTTATTCATGGATCATCCTTACAAAAAATTAGACAAACCTTAAATCATTAAGACATTCATTTGTGATGAAGAAAATGGACGAATACAGTCATGCAAAGAAATCCTAAACTCCTAATCCAATAGTAATATGGTTTCAGATTTTGATGATTTTTTATGAACATGATCCTTGATGGAAGACTTAAAAAATAGATAATTCAGATCGTTAAAATACATTATAAAATGAGCCTTACAAAAACTTGTGTCAAAATTTGTGTAAAAGAATTGGTGTTACGAATTTGACCCATGTACATACACATTTTCTTAGACTAAATCATTTTATATTTAGGGGGGTGTATTCAATTGGGATTTTAATTCTTTTAATGAATCTAGGGGTATTCAATCAGGATTTCAAGTGATTATCTGAAATTTTAGGTTTATTCAATTAGAATTTTAAGATAGTTTATTAAAATCCTCATGGATCATCCTTACAAAAAAATTAGACAAACCTTAAATCATTAAGACATTCATTTGTGATGAAGAAAATGGACGAATACAGTCATGCAAAGAAATCCTAAACTCCTAATCCAATAGTAATATGGTTTTAGATTTTGATGATTTTTTATGAACATGATCTTTGATGGAAGACTTAAAAAATAGATAATTCAGATCGTTAAAATACATTACAAAATGAGCCTTACAAAAACTTGTGTCAAAATTTGTGTAAAAGAATTGGTGTTACGAATCTGACCCATATACATACACATTTTCTTAGACTAAATCATTTTATATTTAGGGGGGGTGTATTCAATTGGGATTTTAATTCTTTTAATGAATCTAGGGGTATTCAATCAGGATTTCAAGTGATTCTCTGAAATTTTAGGTTTATTCAATTAGAATTTTAAGATAGTTTATTAAAATCCTCATGGATCATCCTTACAAAAAATTAGACAAACCTTAAATCATTAAGACATTCATTTGCGATGAAGAAAATGGACGAATACAGTCATGCAAAGAAATCCTAAACTCCTAATCCAATAGTAATATGGTTTCAGATTTTGATGATTTTTTATGAACATGATCTTTGATGGAAGACTTAAAAAATAGATAATTCAGATCGTTAAAATACATTACAAAACGAGCCTTACAAAAACTTGTGTCAAAATTTGTGTAAAAGAATTGGTGTTACGAATCTGACCCATATACATACACATTTTCTTAGACGAAATCATTTTATATTTAATAGGCACTTTGTAATGAAGCTATTACCGTGATCCGAAGTACAATAATGACATAGAGGGAAGCTGATAAGTGCTAAGGCAAGTACCTATAATTATAGGGGTGTGATATCCACACACCCAATTTTACTTCTCACACACCTTTCTAATTTTCGACCGTCGGATCGGATGAATTGTACCCTTATTTTAGCAGTATTCTCTCATCTTTTAATCTCTTTTCCTTTCCATCATTTCATATTTTAATGATTATGATTACGCCATGTTTATATCTTATTTTAAATGTTTTATATAAAAATAAAACAAAAAGAAGAATGTAAGAGAATGTAGGACTGGTTCGGTAACCGCAAATCATGTCCCGATTCTTAAACCAAAGTTTTCGGGAATCATAATTTCAAGATCGATTCCAATCTAAATTTTCGGAAATCCTAGTTTCAAAATTTCGGAACAAATTGAGATTCCCGAAAATAGTGACCAATGCATAAATTGCCTTAAGACCTTCAGAAATCGAACATACAAATCCAGAAATCAAATAGGAGAAATTGAAATTGACCATGCAAATCCAGAAATCTAATCAACCAAATCCACGTAAGATTAATAAAAATATTCAGAGAAAATTAATCTAGAAATCCAAATCCAAAATAATCAAAGGCCCTAAATCGTAAATCCCTAATTCAAACTGCTAGATCCGTTGGTGGTATGAAAATCTGTCTCTGCCTTGATAGCCTTGGGTAGTTGGGGGTAATTACTTGTCCGGAGAGGGTGGGGGTAATTACTTCGAGACTGATTGCCATAGATAGAGGAGGGATTAGCTGTCCCATCCCCCCAACTCTCCAAACCTGACCCACCAGGGCAAATCTGGATTCAAAAGATTTGGGAATTTAAGAGTATAAGGGGTTGGGTGCATACAGACAAGGATTTAGTGGGGTTGTTGAGGGAGTTGAAGGCGTCAGAAGGTTGGTCTATGAATTAAAGACAGGAGCTGAAATGTGTTTAAGGTTTCTCGATCAGACTCTCACCAAGAAGATAAATATGCTCACAGTCACAGAGGAGAGAACTTTTCTTTTTGCGGTTCTGGCATTGGTTTTATTTGTATGCCAATCTTTTTTTTTCTTTGTTCTTTGGTAGAGCTGGGAAGTAGGAACCTAAAGCAATAGGAAAAGAGGATTTCGGGATTACCAAATAAATAAAATCTAGAAACCAATCCCACAATATTTCGGTATTTTACGGGATTACCAAAGTTTAGGATAATTTCGGTTTGGGTTTGAGATTTTTTCGGTTTGGTTTGGGATTTTCGGGAATTTTTTTCAGCCCTAAGAAGAGGAGAGAGAATCATATTCTCCCTTATTTAGTAATTTTCTTGTCGGTACATGACAAAATTTTTATTTAGTGACAATGGTTAACGCATGGTATTTTTAGATTTACAAAGATAATATATAGTCTTTTTGGGCCGAATAGAGAGCACACTAAAGGATGAGAAGATCAAGACGTTAGTCATGCAAGCTAGCCAAAGAAACCCCGATGACAGAGGCCACTACGAAAATAAAGACGATTGTGTCAAACCACCACTCGCAGCCCTTAATTGTCTATTGATAAGAAGAGATGAGTGTAGAATTTAAAGTACTTTTTGACTGCTTAAGCCAGTTATCATACTTAACAACTTTCTGGCACAGAGCTCCAAAGACAGGTCTATTCAGGCGCCAACACAGAATTATGTGTAGGCCATCACCAAGAACATAAGTCTATGAATGGATATAAATATTGTCAAACATAGCCTCGGGTAAAGTGCTTTTGAGCCACTTTCTAATGAATGTTGTGCTCGTTACATGTTAACTTGAGAAATTATACAAGTAGCTCTGAATAAACGTCACTTCTTCTCTTTGTTCGACACAATAAATGATAGGGTTGAGAGAATTAAGAGCTTAGAACGTTTTGGGCTCACTTATGGCTTATACAAAGAGGTCAAGTCCCTTTATAAGCGGTCAGATCCACGAGAAGAAAATTACATTACAACTATATGGTTGTGAAGTGCTCATGTAATTCACATCAAATATATATCAAATCATTACAGTGGACGTAGCTTATGTTTAGGGGTGAACCATTCAAATCCTTTGGTTTATAATCTAGCTTTACATCTCGAACCCATCAAAAATTGATCATACTGATTTTATTGATTTCTCAATTTTGAGCTTAACAACAATATGTACTTACTTTAAACGATAAAGTTGTGACTTAAGAAAGAAAAAGAAGGAATGGGTACATAATCAAGTAGTTCATTAGTTAATCTCACTATCAAGAAAGAAGGGAAGCTCACTGTGAGGCTAAGTCCACCTCCCTCATCTTTATTATAGATAATATTGTTTATTAAAAAAAAAGAAAAAAAAAAGAAAAAGAGAAGCCTTCCTTTTTGGGCCTATGTTTTAGCGGGCTTTCAGAAAGAGGTATCAGACTTGTTGGGCTGTTACTGCAAAATCACTATTTTGTTTATTTATTTCCGATTTGAAACTTGGATTCCATTAGGAATTAGGATTCTGGATTTCCTACAGTAATTAGTATCCAAATATCTGTACATAAACAATGTGAATTATAAGTTCGGCAATTCGCTATTGCTTTCAAAACCCAGAAGAGCAGCGATCATAAACCCTAAGCTACTTTCTCTCTCTAGAATTTGCAACAATTTATTCGTTTTGCTTCAAAAGGTTACAAATTGTTTCCGTTTTTCGACTCCGGTGTTCGAATTCCGTCCGGGTTCGATTCGCTCTTTCGATCGGTACCGAACTTTTCGAGAGATTCAGAAAATCGATTCCGACGTTTCAATGTCGCCGTCACAGGATCCTGCTTCCGATGGAAGCTTCACGCTTGCCATTCAGGAATCCAAAACGACGTCGCACACTAGGATTATCGGCGTCATACGTCCTCCCCCAGGCATCAGAACCATGGTCGACAAAACCGCCCACTTCGAGGCGAAAAACGGACCCGAATTCGTGAAAAGAATCGTCGCTGAAAATTCTGGAAATTCGAAGTTCGACTTTTTGAGTTTTTTAAGTCCTTACCATGCGTATTATCAGCATCGGTTGTCCGAATTCCAGGACCGGAATCAGCAACATGCAGACTCTGCCGCGCCAGAGTTGGCGGCGCCACCGGCTCCCGCCTCAGATTGTGG
Source organism: Malus fusca (assembly GCA_035220775.1). Classification (NCBI taxonomy): domain Eukaryota; kingdom Viridiplantae; phylum Streptophyta; class Magnoliopsida; order Rosales; family Rosaceae; genus Malus; species Malus fusca. Next base: position 40,467,944 of record CM069068.1, read on the forward strand.
AGCAGGATCACCAAAGCCTGATCCCTCTGCCCAGTTTAAAACGGTGCAAAAGGCAATCGAGACACCGGAAGCTGAGCAGTATACTGTTCGGATTCCGGAAGGGATTACTGGGGAAGAGTTGGACATTGTTAAGCTGACAGCCCAGTTTGTGGCTCGAAACGGGAAGTCGTTTTTGGCGGGATTGACAAGCAGGGAAATCAAGAACTCCCAGTTCAATTTTCTGAAGCCGGGCAGTGTGATGTTTGCGTTATTCACTTCTCTTGCTGATGCGTATTCGAAGGTGTTGATGCCGCCGGAGGGTTTAACAGAGAAGCTTAGGAGAAGTGTTGCAGTCATGGAAACCATGCTTGAACGGTGTGCAAACCGGCTGGAGTGGGAGCAGTCACAAGAGAAGGAAATGCGGAAGGTGGAGGATGAGATTGAGCGGGAAGGGATCCAAATGGCTATGATTGATTGGTTTGATTTTGTGGACGTTGAGACAGTAGATTTTGTGGACAACGAGGATGAGTATTTACCTTCTCCGATGACGGTTGAGGAGGTTTCTAGGAGGATCAGGGTCACGGATATGGAAGAAGATGTTGTCGAGTTTGATAAGGAGATTGAAATGGAAATGGATGACGAAGAGATGCAGCTTGTTGAAGAGGGGTTGGCGACAAGGGACGTAGAAGAACCGATGAGAGTTGTGAAGAACTGGAGGAGACCAGAGGAGAGGATTCATGCCGAGAGAGACTCAACGAAGTATGTTGTTTCGCCAATCACCGGGGAGCTTATTCCAATCAGTGAGATGTCTGAACGCATGAGGATTTCTCTCATTGATCCGAAATTCAAAGAGCAGAAAGAGAGGATGTTTGCTAAGATTAGGGGTACTACTCTTGCTCAGGATGACGAAATCTCAAGCAACATTGTGGGACTTGCAAGAACCCGTCCTGACATTTTCGGTACCACAGAGGAAGAGGTTTCTAATGCTGTCAGGTTGAGACCGAAAAAAAGAAAGATGAGCAAGAAAAGCAGGTCATATGGGATGGTCACACTGGAAGTATTGGCTTTAATCAAAATTATGGTCTTAACAACGATGCAAAGAACCTTCCCGGTCCTACAGCACCTCCTCCAAAACTGAATGTGCCTTCAGCTCGTACTCTTCCCCCGCCACCTGGTCCGACCTTGAATCTACTTGTGTCCCTCTAAACACAGTCCCGTATTTTAAACCCATGCAAGTTCCCCGTGCCTATATTCATCTCCCTGTTCCTTTACCTACAATGCAATTGATGCCACCGCCGCCTTTGCCTTAGGTCATGCCTCCACCGCCGCCACCACCTGAAGGAGCCCGTCCACCACTTCCAGAAGAGCCCAAGCGGCAGAAGCTTGACAATGGTTAACGCATGGTTTTTTAGATTTATTAAGATAATATATAGTGTTTTTGGGCCGAATAAAGAGCCCACTAAAGGATAAGAAGATCAAAATGTTGGTCATGCAAGCCAGCCGAAGAAACCCCGATGATAGAGGCCACTACGAAAATAAAGATGATTGTATCAAACGACCATTCATAGCTCTTAATTGTCTATTGATAAGAAGAGATGAGTGTAGAATTTAACGTACTTTCTAACTGTTCAACCCAGTTATCATACTTAACAACTTTCTGGCACGGAGCTCCAGAGACAGGTCTATTCAGGCGCCAACATAGAACTACGTGTAGGCCATCACCAAGAACATAAGTCTATAAATGGATATAAATATTGTCAAACATAGCCTCGGGTAAAGTGCTTTTCAGCCACTTTCTAATGAGTGTTGTGCTCATTACACGTTAACTCGAGAAATTATACAAGTAGCTCTGAATAAACGTTACTTATTCTCCATGTTCGACGCAATAAATGATAGGGTTGAGAGAATTAAGAGCTTAGGACGTTTTGGGCTTACTTTGGCTTATACAAAGGGGTGAAGTCTCCTTATAAGCAGTCGGATCCACGACTTGTTAAGGACAATTTGTCGCTTGCTTACTACAATGTTGGAGCTGGAGAAACACTTACCCTTTCAGTACGAGAGCGTGGTGGAAGAAAGAGGTGATCGGATGTGGTGACCAGGACGATTAAGCTTCTTGCTGGAATTTTTTTCGTTACAGTGAGAATACGCAATATATCATGTTGAACACTTTGATTCTGTTTTATTTGCTACTTATATGGTGGATAATCTGTCGATCATGCATTAATAAGATGATTTTATTCTGAAGGTGTTATTGTTGTCTTTAAACTGATGCTGGTTATCGTATCTAATGCAGATTTGGCGCATCGGCGATTCTCTCTCAAGGAGAATGGGAAGTAGATTGATTAGTTCCTATTTGCTTTAGCCATACGTAGTCGTTTGCTTGTATATTTGATTACCGTTCCTTTTTGCTTGTACTCCTAAATTCCTAAAGAATTATTTTGAAATGAGAAGACAACACTTTCCTCTCTCTCCCTCAGCTCCCCACCCCACATCCACTCTTTTTTCCTTAAGTTTGGAATAAAGTTGTGGGATGAGCATTTAAGTTTAGGGCTCCAAGTATTATACCTGGTATAATGTTGACATAAATCAGAGCCATCAAAGTTTTCTTCAAGAATCAAAGGATATATTAATCTGGATATGAAGAAGATTAGGCATTGTCGAGCATATCGTATGATGGCATGTGGTGGATTGCTTTGTTGGGTAGGATATTTCACTGCAATTTATTGTGTCTTCAGTTCAAACCTTCTCCCTTCTCCTTAGTGTAGCTTAGCATAGTAATATACTAAATCGCTTGTACTCAAAAGCATATCATATGATGGGAAGAGTAATAGATCATTTCGTCTGAATTCTAGATTCTCCTCTTGATTAATATTGATTAAAGAAGAAAGAGTTGTTGATGCAATTATTTAATTTTAACTCGAACCCGTGACCGAAAAGTCATGGGTTTGAGTCGTGGAAACAACCTCTTTGCAAAACAAGGGTAAGGGTGCGAAGATAGATGTTCTTCCCCCCGACTATTGCAAAGCTGGGAGCCTAATTGACTTGGAATCGTCATTTAAATAAGAAATCATTTTTGTTAGAAAAACCCAACATGTAACATGATGTGGCTCAAGTTCTGCCACTTTTCAATTGTCGCTCAGCCCACCAGTCCTTGCCGGTTGTGTAAATTTCATTTCTGGGTGAAGCCCCTTGCCATGTATGACGTTCTTCTTTTTCTTGCCTATGCCATGATGACATGTGGCGATATTATAAGGGAATTACGCATTATATCATGCGTTTTTACTTTTTCATATTACAATTGATAATTAGTTTGGAACATCATCAGAGTAACGTCAGAAGTTTTTCTCTTTGTTGTATGACATTTGAGTAGGGAGCAAGTGGCATTACGGTTGATTACAGTTAAAGACCTGTCCACTGTAACCACTTAGCCTTGATGATGCTAAAAAGAACCTGCCACAGAAACACAACAGAAGAAGTAGCTGGACTCTCTCTCTCTCGATCGATCGAAACAGAAAAGTAAACTTTGAAGCGAGCAATCACGAGCTACCCCTGAAATCTCTGCCCTTGAATTCGTCTTTTCTACTGCTGAACGACCTAATCCTCCTTATCCTATCACAAACAAAACAACCAAAAATCTCTCTCTCTCTCTCTCTCTCTCTCTCTCTCTCTCTCTCTCTCTCTTCATCTGCAAAATCTTCACTTTCTTGCTGCATTTTCTCTTCCTTTTGAGCCTCCATTTTCTTCTTCCAACCATGAAATGAAATTATTACTTCTCTCTCCAACCACTTTGCTTCATCATAAGAGTTCTTCCTCCACTCGGTTACTCAAGCTTTGATATACAACAACAAATAGCTTATCTTTTTCATGGAAAATAGTCTCTTGGTTCTTCTATCTCTGTGTTTTTTCTCGGAAAATTTCAAAGCTTTTTTGCCGATAACAAGTTCTTAATGAAAACCCACGTATGTAATCCACTTTTCCTCGAAACCCATGTTTCGGAATCAGTTCATGCACTTCATGAAATCAATTCACACATTCAGAAGGAAAATACCTCTTGATTGTTTGTTTTGACAGAAATAAAAAGTATCTCCCCATATTTCATATACTACCAACCAATTTTTCCTAACACCAATGGCGACGTCATGTTTCCATAAGCTCCGTCTGCGAAAGTCGAAGAGCAAACCTTTGCCAAACCCTTCCTCGTCAAAGAAATCCCAGTTCAATTCCGAAATGAACAGCATGGAAGGGAAGAGGTTTGACAGCTTGGATTCATGGTCTATGATACTGGAGTCAGAAAATGTGGAAACTTGGGAGGTTTCAAAGGAGGACCAGGAGGAGTGGACTGCTGATCTTTCTCAGCTGTTTATTGGTAACAAGTTTGCGTCTGGTGCACACAGTAGGATTTATCGTGGAATCTACAAGCAGAGAGCTGTTGCTGTGAAAATGGTGAGGATTCCAAACCAGAGGGAGGAGACCAGAAGCTTACTTGAGCAGCAATTCAAGTCCGAAGTTGCCCTGCTTTCGCGCCTCTTTCATCCCAACATAGTGCAGGTAAAATTTATGTCCCAATTTCCAATAGAAGGAAAATCATTTCTGCACAGCTATGTTTGTTTCTATTTCTCGATTTTCTCTTGATTTATTCAATCCAACGGTCCAAAAATAAACATAAGTGTGTGAAAATCACTTTTCTAATTAGAATGATTTTCGCTCATAATATGAGATAGACTTTTAAACTAGTTTTAATCTTGTAATTCTCGACTATCAGCACTTGCTGATCATATGATATATGATAATTGAAGATCTTGTATCCAAATTAGAGTTTTGTGTTGCTAAATTGGTGAAATCTTTTTTGTTTTATAGTTTATTGCAGCTTGTAAAAAGCCTCCTGTGTACTGTATAATCACAGAATATATGTCACAAGGAACATTGAGGATGTATCTCAACAAGAAGGAGCCATATTCTCTGTCCACAGAAACAATTCTGAGGTTAGCTCTCGACATATCCCGCGGAATGGAGTATCTTCATTCACAAGGGGTGATCCACAGGGACCTCAAATCAAATAACTTGCTTCTGAATGATGATATGAGGGTTAAGGTGGCGGATTTTGGTACATCGTGTCTTGAAACGCAGTGCCGGGAAACCAAGGGAAACAAGGGGACTTATCGTTGGATGGCACCGGAGATGATCAAGGAGAAACCTTGTTCTCGGAAGGTTGATGTTTACAGTTTCGGGATTGTGCTATGGGAGCTGACAACAGCTTTGCTTCCCTTCCAAGGAATGACCCCTGTGCAGGCTGCATTTGCTGTGGCTGAGAAGGTGAGATGCTTATTTTCAAACAAATGAGAGATTTTTCAGTTTTTCAGTGTGACCGTCACACAAAGTGGTACACCATGTGTTGTTATATAAATGGTGGGATATGTGTGTTAAAAAGTTAATAACTTACAAAATAAAAGTTCCCACCACTTACATAAAAACACGTGGTGTACCATCCGTGTTCCCGTCACAACTAAAAATTTCTCCAAACAAATACTGCATGCTCCGTAACTGCCAATCACAATTTGGCACATGTAACTAAATATCTCGTTACAACTACAAAAAGAAAAGTTCATGTGCACGTCAAAATTTAATTTGTCAGCAGGGACGAATATCTACTTACATGTAACAAGACAAGGATTTTTCTTTTCAAATTGCAAATCCTTTCATTAGCGTCAGAAATATATGTAATTTCTTATTTGATGATAGAGATGCTGTGTTGTAACATTATTTGTACTAATGGTGCAGAATGAACGGCCTCCAATGCCGGCTAGTTGTCAGCCGGCACTGGCACACCTGATCAAGCGCTGCTGGGCGGAAAACCCTGTGAAGCGGCCAGATTTCAGCGATATTGTGTCTGCTTTGGAGAAGTATGATGAGTGTGTGAAGGAGGGTCTTCCTCTCACGCACCACTCCGGGCTGGTAAGCAGAAATGTAATTCTTGAACGTTTGAAAGGCTGTGTATCCTTGAGCTCCTCCGTAACTGTACAGGCCTGACTCCATTAGAAGGTATTAATGCAGTTATTATTATTATTTTCATGATAAAGATATGTTTTGTTGTTAATTAGTAAACTAATTAGCTCATGATGATAATTTGTACATGATGTTCTTTTAATTATAGTAACTTTGTATGTGAGGATTGTGAACTTTGGTGTGAACCCTGCACCGACCATGGTCTAAAATATAATATCCCAATATTTCTATCGAAATTTCCGTGTTTTTGGACTACCGATATTTTTTTGGACTACTGATATTTCCGATATCATCGATATTTTAGACCTTGCTAAGTCACTCATGTATCTTACCATGCAATGTATAAAGTGTAAAATATTGTACTAATTCATTATATATAAATGATTATGGTGTGTTTAAACTTCTTTCATTAATTACTACATATTTTTTACACTCACAATGTTTGCCAGCTCGCTATATAATCAACTTAAATCAGTTATATCTATCATGCAATGCATTTCCTTCCAATTTTTTGTGATAAACTAATAGATAATTGACTAAATAAACATCCTGCAAAGTTTCAATAAAAATTTCCAAGTTTTTCTTACAATTTCCGTGGTTTTTATTCAATTTTTATCGATATGGATAATATCCCGATATTTCCATCCAAATTTCCGTGTTTTTGGACTACCGATATTTCCGATATTATCGATATTTAATACCTTGGCACCGACTGATCAAGGGTTATGTGCTTAGTTTCGATTCACTGATTTTCAGTAAATATTCAGATATAGAATTCTTATTGAGAAAAAAATATATTTGTTCAAGCAGTCTGAGAAAAGTAAATAGGTTGCAATCATATACGAGTAATGCTACACTTACTACATTCTTGATACAATATTTTTATCACCTCTCTAATAGAGGTAGGGCTTACCAACATATGTGAGTTTCATCTTTATTAGAGAAGTGGTACAAATCTGGTGATTAAAAATGTGATAAGAGTAGTATTTTTTATCATACACGAGTGAGACGAAGAGGGATAAGCTTCACAACTAATGGTTTTTTCACTACGTGAACAAAGTTATTGAGCAAAAATACGCAGCAATAAGTTCCTTCCCAAGTTCTTGTATCTTCCGCAAAGAAAGTAAAGCGGATTCTAAATTTATATATAAATGTGACATGTTGATAATTAATCCTAGATTTCTCTTTAAGAAGAAAATTATTGATGCATATTCGTTTTAAACCATACCTCAAACTTTGTATTAATTCTGCATATTCCGTTTTTGTTTTGTTATTTCGAAAACATTTGAATTGGATACTGCTGCACTAAAATAGGAATCTGCTTTTGTAGTATTGGTTATTAAGGGCTAGAAGTGCTTTTACAATAATTAAAAGCGTTTTTAGGTTATTAAAGAAGTTTTGATTAATGTGACATAGAAAGTTTAAAGTGCTTTTGGATTTAAAATTTAGGATTTGTTTGGAACTGTTTTTAAAATAACAGAAAACGCTTTTTGTAAAAATGTTTTTGGAACCAATTTTAAGTAAAAATGCAAGTGAACTTTTGAAAAACACTTTGAAGTTTAAGTGCTTCTGGAACTCAAAACCATTTTTTTTTTAAATTTCAATAAATTTAAAAACACTTCCAAACAAGCTCTTAAACAAAAGAAAACAAGGGTTTCTATCTAAAAACACTTACAATTTTATCAAAACTTTCGATAATATTATCATAAGTGCTTTAAAAAAAAAGAAAGCATTTCGAAATGGTTCTAGTGCATGCATAACTATATATATTAATAAAAACTTTGTACGTGAAAGCTACAAATGCGTAGCTTTTGATATCAGTTGCTATCACATATCTATTCACACACGCAGCGTGATTATTACTTTATTTTGAATAGTTGTAACAAACGAAAACCAAGTGATCAGTGATCTTATATTTGTGGATGAGCCTAAGTTGTCTTGGTTTGAGGACTAATGATGATAATCAAAGTGTAAAAATATGTTGACGCTTGACTCTTGACCCATTCAATACTCGAAACCAAACACTACTCTATTTCTCCAAAATCATGAGGGCAGCGGATTTTCCAAGAAATTACAAACGAAAAACAACACAGTTCTGATACAGAAAAGGATTAGGCAAAAAGAGAAGAAATGGGCAGAGGAAACGCGGGAGAACTAAGCTATGAACGACGACATACAACTCCAGTCACCACCAAGTTGGCTCTCTGGTCAGTTGCATGGCTTCTATTATGCACGAAATTCAGGTCTTTTAAGGGAAGTGATTTCTATTTGTTGAAAAAATGTGGATTAGTGTGAGACTCATTTCACATCGAAGTTTAACGATCTGAATTATGTTTATTTTGTAAGTCGCTTTTAATAAATCATCTTTACAAAAATTCAATTAAATACGAAAACCATTTGTCCATTTAATTGTCATGGCTCATATTATGCACGAACTTTAATATTTCTTAGAACATAATGTTCATAAATTTCTTTGAATTCAATTAAATGTCTCAAATATTTCCGATTTGGTTTTGCAAGGATAGTCTATGAAGTGCTACTTGAAAAATTAAAAATTTGGATAGTTAAAATTTGATTTGATGTGAATCCCACAACTAATCTTATTTTAAAGAAAAATGGAGATCATTTCCTTTAAAGGATCTATGCATAACATATCAACCATCTAAGTCATCTACTTATTATAGATTATTTTAAATCATTTTATAAAATATATAGATTAATAATATTGTGCAGCGCGCAATATGAACCATACATTTGAAATTTCTTCACCAAATACATATTTACCAAGCAGTTTGACGTCAACGTGCTACATCGACGACTTTGGTGGAATTTTTTAATTAACTTGTAGTAGGGTGATAAAGTGAGACACAAGTGGACAAGTGAGATTTAACAATGTTTTCAAGAGTACTAAACTCACACCAGCATAGCGACTAAATCAACATATTTAACGAGTAATCATTTCCTCGCTAAAACGCTTATATGTCAGAGTTTGTTGCTTTGCAATCTGCATCTTGATTAATATTTTTGTTTATGATTGAATCAAATATTCATTCGATTCAAGAGTGCTAAACTCACACCAGCTTCTTGACCCGCATCCTCAACTAATGCTTTGCCAGTTTAGAGACTTAACTGAGTTTTGGTCGCCATCCTAAGAGCAAGTCCAGCCTTGGACAGTGCTCGGGGGACAGGCTCCAGGAAAGGGCCCAAGGGCCGGTGGGAGGAGGTCCAGCGGTGAAGGGCCCGAGTGAGGGTGGGAGCCCGAGCACAAGGGGGGTGGGGAATTGACAGGCCTGCAGCCCGAGGGCCAGGCACTTTTTTATTGTTTTTGTGTCAGCCCAAGGGCCTGCAGCCCCCCATTTCCATGTTTTTTTATATTTTATATTATTTAAACAAACAAAAAAAACTAATATTTTATTACCTATTGCCAGGGGGAGGGTTTCAAGGGTGGAGATGCAAAATGTAATGACTGTTTATTAATGGTAGTTACTATTCATTAAAGACAGTTACTGTTCAATAGGGTAGATTGAATAGTGGATTGCCAGGGGGAGGGCTCCAATGGTGGAGTTGCTCTAATGGAGAACATGAAGGGCGTGGGTTTAATAATCAATCAAGACCGTCTAAAAACGCGGGAATCATGCACTTCCTAGGTTTTCCACAGCCACGTGTACGGTGGTGATACGTAGATGCATGCAAGCTGACCATATGATAACCTAAACTGTCGGGGAATTTCTGCTGAAGGCACTGAGAGCTGAGCCAATTGTCCCCCTCTCGTTCTCTACTTATTGGCCCAACAAACACAATGCAGAGTCCGCATTCCAGAGGTTTCTTTTTTCACCTAATTTTAGCATGTTATTAACTTATTCGTACATACAAAAAATGAGAGATAGAGAGGTCGCACTGGGTGAGGCATATGCAGGGGTTCAAAATTTCGTAGGATATCATGTTCTTCATTCTCTTTCTTTTGATGATCAAATTACCCAAAAATCCTTTGAAATTTTCAACTTTGATGAACTGAATTATTATGAATTATATACTCCGTTCTACGCATCTTATATCCAACCAATTCAAGATATTTTTCGATTGTGACTGTTGTGTTGTTATGTATTACTATGAATTCATTGATATTAAAATATGTATATGTATTTATAATTTAACAGTATACTATGCATTAACTTCCACTTATATTATAATTTATATGTAATAATTACGAATGGTTACACTAAAAAATCTCTCCAAAAATTCAGTCTATTAGTGAGTGTAGAAGACAGAGTGAATAAAAGACAAGTATTAATTAGGGTTATTAAACTCATTTTTTCAAGGGGTTGTCAGAGATCTGGTGCTCACTAAATACAGTACGTACGTGGTATATGCTTACAAGTGTCTTCGTGTGTTGGTATACTAAATCGTAAGGTTAGGGTTTACGCTTCAAAAAAGTGAGTGATTTTCTTGTTTAATTACGTTGTTAAAATCCAAACTCTCACTCGGAATATTTCTACACAAGTTACCAACAAAAACATGATCTGTCTTTTCACTTGGCCTAGTTTTTGTAAACGAAGCTTTTTAATATCTAGATTTTTTGGGGTAATGCTTCTCCATATTATATTTTTAAGTGGAAAGGAATTAACAAAACTAATCCACAAAAGTGATGGATAACCTCTTTCTTTTCGTTTGGTAAACTGCAACTCTCCCCTACCTTGTTTCCCTTTGTCTTAAGCGATCCCTCAAAAGGATTAATGCAATTCAACTCAATTGAAACACCACCAAGTTTTCAACCCAAAAAACAAAGAAAGACCACCAATTTTCTTTTTCTTTTTTTCTATTTGTAATTATCAAACAATAAACATCAATTTGGTGTTTACTATAGTAATCTTAAAGTAGACGATGAAAAGTTTGAGCATGCATCATATAAAGTAGAACCATGCTTTGCTGCTGAAAGAAAAGCAGCAAGTGTTGATGAAATTCAATCACAATAGACAAGTGTCCAATGATAATTTTTAATTTAAATTATTCAAACATGTATTCATTTGTGATTAATTTTTCAGCAGCACTTGCTCTTTTCTTTCATAAGCGGAGCATGAAGATCAAGGAAAATTCTTAACATTATTAATTTACCAGCGGCCTGAATATAACTTGGTCGACGAAGGAAAGGGGCTAAATAAGAAGAAAATAATTGGTATGCATAATTTAATAGCCTTGGAAAGAATCAATGGCCCTGGAGAGCAACGAAAAGAGGGTTAATAGAGTTTAATTATGTGAGTGGGGGGATTCTTTTGGGTTTTGGATCCTTTGCTTTGAACGAATCCTTTATCTCTTACTTTTTGTGTTGCCGAATGCCAACATTGTCTAGTGCGACAGCAGCGACACCTCTCCATCCCTCAAGAAGAAATTTCATATCTCAATGCCCGATATTTTATTCTATTCAATTACTCAAAGTCACTAGCACTATATTTTGTTAATTTATTGTGTGATTTACCTTAAGTTATTAAAATTCTCATCTTAAAATGCTAAGGAGATTTAAAATAGTAACATTTTTTATGAACTCTCTATTACCTCATGTTTTTTACACAATGATTTATAGTTTTGATACAGAAATTAACATTAAACTGTGAAGTGACAAAGAGTCCATAAAGAGTCACTTTGAGAAAATCTCATTAACATTTCTCTTAGTTTTATAAATACAAAGTAGTGTACCTAAAGTATCATTACTTACTTCATAAACCTATCACAGATTCCATGTGATAGTTATATTACAAGACAGTCGTGCATAGTTACATATAAAAGCTGAGGTGAAATGTAGTAGTATATGATTGATGACATTTTTTAATAGGAACGGAAACACCCATGCATCCAGTTAACACTGTGAATTGGCAATAATTTGCCAAATATTCTTGCTTAGAAAAGAACGACGGAGTTACGACCAAAATGAAAAAAGACAAAAACGATGGATTGTTCGACATTTTTGCAATACAAACAAACCAGCTTTCTAATTCCACATTTGCACTTGTGCAGTCAAAACCCTAGGAGGAAATTAAACAGTCAAAAGACAAACAAAGGAAAGGAGCCGCCCATTCCCCTCATGCCACACAAAATTAATCACAAAAGTATTTCCAGGCTCTCTCTTTCTTTTTTCCTTCATATTCCTTGTATTTCATATTCCATTTTTGGCTTTTTCTCCTCAATAAAATATGTCCTCTTCTTAAGGATTAAAAAAACAAAGAAAATATTACTAAGTAGGCTTATCACAGTGCTAAATTAGCATTGAACATATACCGCATCAATGATCCAACCATATATACTATCTAATTCAAAAGCACACGGTATGCAGACATTTTTAACATTCATAATTTGTTAATTAAGTGCTAGACCGCAATGATAAAAACTGAAACTAAGTTGTGATCATGACTCCAAAAGTCAAAATTTAATTACCCATTTTCTTTTTACATAAACATGAAAGGGTAATTTACAGGCAGCCAAAAAAAAAAGAAAGTAGTTTTTTCTTTGAACGTGAAGATGAAGAAGATGGAATTAGCTAAACCCACCTCAAATTAAGCCATATTAGAGCTCAATTACCGTCTTCAGCGAAGGAGAAGAACTTAACCTAATAATTATTGACTCCACACACCCCATATTCTCTCTCCAAGAAAGCTCACAAACCTTCTCACTGACCCTTTTTCCGAGTCTTCCTCATCAACCTCTCCGCCGCCGCCACCGGCCTCTTGATCCGCCGTGTGAGACTGAGCCAGCTCCTTCCTTTTCACACTCAACTCGGACCTCTTCAACTCGCCCGAGCCATTATTAACCCTACTCTTGTTCCTCCTCTCCTTCCTACTAGTCTTTGATGAAAACCCTTTGCTCTCAGTCAGCAGCTCATCTTCAAAAGCATCGATGATCTCGTGGATGAGTTGGCGATTTGGCGACTCGTCCCATCTGACCCAGTAACTCGTGTAGCACCTGAAGCAGTTGCAGTTAAACCTAGCCGGGTGGTCCCCGGCAACCACACCGCCCCCGCTGCCGCCCTTTGCTGCTGCCGTCTTTTTGGCGGCGGCGGTTGTCCTATTGCGTGGAGGAGCGTACGAGGAGGAGGAGGATAAGTTGACGGAGCTGTTAGAACAGGAGATGAGGTAAGCCAGGACTTCTCTGTCCTCGGGTGACAGAGCCGCCGCCAGGGTGAGGATGGTGGCGGGAAGAAAGGCCAGGTGGTCTGATATGATTGGTGGTGACGGATGAACCGCTCCCTTTCGGTAGAGCTTCTTCATGGTTTAATTATTGGTGAAGCAAAGACTTACAGTTGGCGATGAAGATGGTGAGGTTTTTAGATAGAGAAAGAGAGATGAGAGAGAGAGAGAGATAGAAGCTTTGGCCTTAGAAGGGTTTGCTGAGGTTATATTCCAGATTCAGAGAGAGAAAGAGTGAGAGAGGAGAGGCATTGGAGTTGGTGATGGGGTGATGTAATAAGTTTTTGAAAGTTAGGTTCTGATCGGGGGAAGTGTTCATGTGCGACGCGGGACTACTGACTGTATCTGTACATGCAGTCTCATCAGAATGAGTGAATATTGAATTGGATTGCTTGGACGGTTGTGATGTGGTGGGACTAACTTAGTATGATATGATTAATTGTACTTAGGGTTGGTAAGACTTTCTCAGTCGAAGCTTTGGCCTTATCTGCGGTGCCGCATCATTAACAACTATCATGCAACATGAATATATGCAGTACTATATAAAATGAATTGCGCTTTCTTACACGTGACAATGTGTGATAATATTGTAATAGTGGCATAGCGATTTTGGCCGTATCTACAAGGTTAAAGGAAAATACGCAAGGATAATATAAATGTGACTGTATTCTAAATCAATCGCATGCTGTTATGTAAAAATATTAATTATAAATCAAAATATGATAAGTATAGAATATTTGTCACAGTGACATCTCTAGTATGTTTTCTAGTGTTAGTACAAGCTAAGGACCTGAGTATTTTAAATATCATGCAATTTAGACTGCGTCAAAAGGAGTTTAAATTGAATAGACGTTTGAATAATATAGCACTGCAAGTAGGATGTCATGTTTCGGATGCGAGTTCCATTTTCTAGTAACGTGCATTTTGCGCTATAGCTTGTTGACTTGGAAATTGAAAACATACAACTGTTTTTTTTAAATCCAAAAACGGACAATGTGTTGGACAACGTTGTACATATGCCTTGTATTTTTGAAATTTTGAGTAGGATCTTAAAATTCTATAAACTTCCAATAAATTTTTTTTATAGTCAAATGGGAGCACCCTGATGAGCGATGCACGAAGGCCATTGGGAATAATAGGAAGATAAGTGAAAGAAAGTTCACACAAGAGCAACTTATAGTTCTGCCGAATCCAATTCGAGAAAAGCTAATGGTACACAAGCCACAATGGTCAAATATGAACCGCAAGTTTTGAATTTCGCACGTTTATAACAATTCAACACTAATCGGATTAAAGCTCTGCATTCCCTCAAACCATCAAGAGGAACTGTTTAGATGAGTTTTGATCCATGATTCCAGGTTTCTTGAGCTCCTCATTGGTTACTGAATGGCCAAGACCAGTATAAGAGTGCAGTTTAGGAACGGGTGAAATGTAGGAGTTGCATAAACGTGGAGTATACGTGCTTTTAATGAGTGTTGTGTAGCTTGCATATTATTAATTTATTACCTTCAACTCGCAGCTTACACCAGCTAGTTTGACGAAACGGGGACCTGATTCTCCGGCTTCAAGCAATGTACCATGTTGTCGGCTTATCCCATGAGACCACACTAAATAGGCGTCTGCACGTGTATTCATGCATACGTAATCAGATTGTTGAATCACGCGAAAATTCTAACAAACGACCAGTTCATGTCAACCAAATTTAACATTGAGACCACAAACTAGACATAACGGAAGATCAGATTTCATTTGAAATATATCGATTGAATGGGACAAAGCCCAGGATGATGACGATGATGGTATAACGGCAATGGATGGACATGCTTTTTCGAGTTTGAAGCACGATAACGAATGGTAATCACGATAAACTTCTGAAAAGTACAAAATCTGGTTCTGGTTTTATTTGTTCCATCAGAGATGAATTGAAAGGAAGCCATCCAGCACCATTTACAAGAACAAGCAAACCAGCATACTGAATGCCATTAGATCGTACTGACTTGCTTTAGAACTAATTATGCTCTTCATAAAGTTGTAATCAGCACAAGGATATCTCTGCAACATTAAAATTGAGGCATGCTTCAATGACGGAAAAAGAGATTTCTGCAGTTTTAACATTAACCATTCCCTAATTTTTTTGAGACTCCAATTCTAAGAGGAATGGAACTTAACTTAAGCATGCATGCCAATGCTTTTGATGGCAACTGGTTTCGCTCGTAAGTGGTCAATACAAATTGTAACCTGTCTAAATGACGACTTGTCAAAATTTAACCATAAGTCTAAAATTTGTAACCAAATATTTGCAGTGTCAAATACCAGGGACCCTTCAAGTTCGTTTTGGCAAATAAGCATTTCATCGCAAATGCATGTTAGGCCAATAAATCAGGGCAGTGTGCCCCGCCCCCTCCTACGGTTCTAACCAAGCTCGAATTCCCCTTTTCAAAATTAGAGCAGTTTAAAATCTCGTATTGTCAAACAATAAAAAGTATTTGATCAGAACAATTCAAGAGCTTTGTATCAACAAATCCAGACCCCTGGTTAACTTAGTGTTAAGCAAAAATCATCATGATAGTTTTCTTTGCAAAATTGAATAAAAATCGTGGATATATATCTTATAGTTTTATGGAGATAATTGTTGAATTTTTGTAAAATTAACGGCAGTAAAAAATTAAAATTACATGTTAACGCAAGCTTAAAATCTCCCGTTAGTACATACAAATACAATATCATATGTTAAAATTAAAAAAAAAATCGCTGTTTTACCTAGCGCCTTTACAACTGCTATAGAGAATATTTCATTAGACCAGCCCGGAACCGGATCCCCTCCTGAGCATGGGATCGGAGCCTGCTAAGCAACCCATCTGGACCCTTGAAATTTGATCAAACGGCTGTAATTATTATAACTTTTAAAGAAACTCTCTATTTGTAACCATTAGATCAAATTTCAAGGATCTAGATAGCTGCTCAATAGGCTCCGGTCCCATGCCCAGGAGGGGATCCGGTTTCGACCAGCCGGCCTTTAAGTCACACGTGGCTGGCCATCTCAAAACACTAACAGATATATTGGTCTCTCTGACTTTGGCGAGCTACAGAGCTTAGAGAGAGAACAATCGATGGCGGCTACGAAGCTCCAAGCGCTGTGGAATCACCCGGCCGGCCCTAAAACCAGTGAGTCCCACTCCCTCCGATTTCACATCCGAATTATCTTATTCTCGATATGTTTTTATTCGAATTTTCGCATCTTTATATTTTCTATTTTTTTTTTTAATTTGCAACCCTTTTCAAGACTTAGATCTTCTGCGTTGGATTGACTGAGCTGGTTCTCGTACCCTTTTCTTCTTCGATCGTATATTGTTAATTAGGTTTTGATAAAGACACCCAATTGAGCTTTTTCCTAGAAATTAGAAGTTGGAAAAGTAGTTGGTTCTTTAGAATTTAGTTCAATATGTTTAAACAACAACAACCAAGCCTTATCTCATTAAGTGGGATCGGCTGCATGTATCGTATGATGTGAGTGCGTTCGATTTTGCTCCAAGTCTTCCGTTAGACCAATGTGTTCAAGTTTTATTCTTTGAATTGTTTGCGCTTATTTTTCTTGATCAAGTGTAGTGGAAAATTTGTTTGATTGCAGTTCACTTTTGGGCTCCCACATTTAAATGGGGAATCAGCATAGCTAATATTGCTGACTTCGCTAAACCACCAGAAAACCTTTCATATCCTCAGCAAATAGGTTTGTTCTGTACATATGTTGTTGTTTCATGTTCTATACGAGAGTAGTGGATTTGTCTGGTCTCGCCTCAAATTAATGTGTTTCCCGCTTTTGTTTTGTACCCAGCGGTTGCATGCACCGGAGTTGTCTGGTCACGATATAGCACTGTCATTACTCCGGTAAGTTGAACTAATTGATATAATGTTCCTTCCTACCTCTAGAAGATCAGAAGATCGATGATAGTTGCTCGGTCCAGGAAGTGTCAAACGGCTGTTTTGCTGTGAAGTTTCACATAATATCGACAATTGTTGCGTGGTTTATCTGATGAGATGAATTCATATACAGCTTGTGCTTATACTTTTTGTCGTTCTCTTTTTGTTATTACCAAATTTTGTAGATCATGTGAACTAGGAATGTATCTTATGTGGATTTGGCATTACTTTCCGAGGAGAGATAGGTTCGAGAATTAGATTTCAGGTTTCCTTAGATGATAGACCGGCTGTCAGTAAACTTGTGAGTTTCAGACCCGTAGATGCATAATATTCGTCATAAGAACAAAAGAGTCATGGATGTACTTTGATGTGGAAATAGAACATAAAAGGGGACTTGGGGTAACAGATGAGTGAAAGTGCATGCATTAAGGATTTGCCCTTTGGTTTTCTTCTTGATTCTGTATATTGGAGCTTTCCTGGATGGAGTTTTTGCTGGATTTTGAGCTTTGCGTTCTGCGATTCATAATTGCAGAAGAACTGGAATCTTTTTAGTGTGAACGTAGCAATGGCAGGGACAGGCCTCTACCAACTCAGTCGTAAAATACGGTAAGTTCAATGTAATGTTAATTGTTTTGATGAAATTTTGGTGATGATAAAAGGGATAGCTCTTACTAAATAGTTCACTAAACAGTGCTTGTTATCAATGGTTAACTGGAACCGATCAAAACATTTTTATGGCGTGTTCATCATGACACGAACATCTGTATGAGATAATCTTCCTACTTTTTCCAGGCATGACTATTTCCCCGAGAAAGAAGCAGCAGTTGCTGAAGAATGATGGCGAAAATTGTACCAACCACATCTTGTCATGGGTGCCAAGGCTCATGTCGCCTCCTTCCCTTCCTTTTCTATTGAATTTGATTTCGTGTTGCTGCCTTCTTGGAGGGATCTGGATAGTCGAGTTTGATGTGGGAACGGATGGTTTGTAGTTTGTACTTCTCTGTTTGATTCAGTTAAAAATCCCAAATTCGCTAATAAATTTTATCTCCAAGTCTCTGCTGTATTATTTTGATTTGCAGTGCATATATCTAAATCTGGGCAGTTCATATTTCGTAATCCCTCCTCCCCCAATTTCCCTGGTTCTGTTGTTCACTCCCGCACGGTTGGCGGGCTGCGGCCTACTCCCATATACGAAGAGAGTAGTGCAGTGTTTTCCGGTCAGAAGGAAGACGGTAGTGGATGAAAATGACCAATCTCACATAATTTCAGGAAAGTTAACTACTGACATATCTGTATAATTGGAATGATCAAGCATGATGAAACTACAACATTTCCGACCCGTGCTACATCTCGATGGATTCGCAACGATAATCGGCCTAATCCAATTGTAATGAAGAACTAAAACTTCATAAATGTTTAAGAGTTCAAAAGTTTACAACCTCAGTAAAATTTCGAAGTACATGTCCCATCTCAGAAGTAGACAAAAATGGCCGGCTGAAAAAATTCAACGATTTTAATGTTGAAGTATGTTAGTTTTGCATCTTGTACCGAATGGGTATAATTTGCAATCAGCTAAACAATGAAGACTAACAGTACACGCGAATGCCACAGAAACTCACTTGCCCTGTATGGCCGTAGGTAAATTATAAAGCCAAAAGGGAAAACTGAATTCCGAATTCGTCACCAACAATTAGCAGCTCCTTGTAAGGTTATGAGTGCCGGTTTTCGAAGACCTCCAATATGGGCTCGCTTAATGCTTGAACCTAGTCGCTGCAACTAACCATTTCTGGTTTGTTCTGCTTTCAGACCAGAATCGTTATCGTTTTCATGCCCATTCAAGCCCAAACTTAAATTCAGATCTTGGCATACTACCTGATTACTCTCCTGCGAATGAAACAAAAAAATCAAGCAACTGTTAATGAAAAAAATGAAATCAAACCTCTTTTGATTTACCATTAGAATTCAAGTACCAATATTATGATTTCCACAATTTCTTAACAGAGAAAGGCGTAAATTAAATCCCGCCAAGAGAAAAGTACAGTCAATTTATGGTTCCCACACACACCAATGCATATGATAAGCATGTGTCTCCACCATACAAACCCAAAAAAAGAAATGGTAGAAAAGAACGCAAGCATAAAAAGGCATAAACGTTTCACCTGATTTTCTTCCATAGGAACGTCATTAATGTCAGGTTTTTCATCTAAACCCTCATTCTTTGGGGTTGCCTCTGTTTCAACTGGCTCATTATCGATAGAGTTGCCGTCATCTTCAACCTCCTCTGCAGCCTCATTTTGCTGTTCTTCTAGTAAAGCAATCTGCTTTGTCAAAAGGATAAAATTATCATTCAACAGAAAACCCCCCTCCAAAATCAAATAAAATCCTACGCAATTAACCCCATTCCAATCATGGAAACCTGTCTAGCAATGTTATGATGGAAACCTGTCTAACGATCCTACCCAACTTAAATCAAAATGAACTCAATATCATTCCTATCTTAGAGCCATCCAACCCATAATCCAATAAGAAAGTGAACAATCATAGAGAACCTCTACACTGTTTTCAAATGTTATACACTATACGCACCAGTAAAAATAAATATTCCCAATATCTCAAACTCAAATTTGACAACGTCACTGGGGTGGGAGTTAGGCATTTAAATAACTAAAAGGCGTTCCTGGTGTAACTATTTTCCTAACTATCCAGTGTAAGCAAACCATGAATCTGTTTTCCCTCCAGCCATCCACCATACGAATAAGATTTCTAGAGCCAGCTCACTTTCTGAAATTGGTAATGTTTCTCCAAGTTGGAAATTGGCGACATGATGTTATACGTATGACACGCCCAATATCACTCGGATGATGCTTGATTCAGTCAAGCATGCACTAGTGCAGGTTTTAGGAAAACAAGATATGGCCGGACAAACCAGAAAGGTCTTCAGAGTTCAATCTTTTTCACTGAATCTCGCTTATTTGCACATATAAACCCCAAATCTTAACATAACACAATGTATAAATAGGTACTTGTAAATATTCAAAACTTGTCTATCGCATTGTTCCATCGCAACATACTTGTAAATATTCAAAACTTCATAGCCGCATTTACCAAGTTTCGTCACTACATACTTGCCGGTTGGCACTATGGATGAATAGCTGGAAACTCTTTCCAATAGAATAAGGTTCAGAGAAATACCAAAAGGAACCACAAAACAAAAACCGGTAACAAAGTAGTACATCACTGTCTAGAGGAAAATGTCAACATAACCACCAAAAACCAACTCTTGATTACCAAGATTCTATATCAACTTTGTGAGAACTCTTGCTGAATTCTGTAATCACTACAACCTCAAACATCCCATGTTTTCTCAAAGTACTGAATCTTCACTACAACAACAAAGTTCGGTTTAACGGGAGCTGCATTAAGTATGATTAACCAATCAACAATCAGTATACTTCTAAATACAAAACATTCCAATGTGCTAATCTTTTCTCGATTCTAAATGGATTCTCATGAGCCGCATGAAGTATGATTCACAGCAGGATCGCGACTACATACAAATCATAAAAACCAAAACAAAATCCAATAACAACTCTATCTAAACATCAACATGACAAACAAAGATAACTCATAACTCAATTTCAAATATTCATTTTTCGACTCGAGGACTGGCTGCACGCATTATGCAAATCACGAGATCCTCACTCGACTCAGTCCACAAAGAAACTAAAAAGAAGCATAAACCCATAATTTCCAATGTGTCAAACACCTCCTTCCCCAAGATCTCTGAAACTAAAACCTAAATTACTATTAACCCAAAACACACTATCAACTCAATACAAAAAACCCCCCACAAAGCTTGCATTAAAAAAGTACAAAAATCAAACAACCCAGAACATCAATCAGACTCCAATGACAAAAAATCAATCAAACAAGTAAAATTGGAGCAAAATTACCGGAATGTATTTGAATTTTCGGCGGGGCGGCTCCTCGCTCGCAGCCAAAAGGCCGTCGTCCTTGGCAGAAACCTTGTCCCTGTCCCCTCCATTGGCGACTGCGCCATTACTAATGGTAGCGTTTTGGCTTTGGGCAATTGGGGTCCACTTGTAAAGTAAGAGATGGGAGCCGTTAATACCGTTAGAGGAACCGTTAATCTGGTGAGAGATATGGGTGGAGGTGTTGTGGTTGGAGGGAGGAGCTACGCGGATCCACTTCTTCTTCCACTTCCTCACCGGCCCAGTGAACACCGTGGCCGGTCCGTGCCGGTTCGAAGTCCGCCCGAGTCGGGCCCCAACTCCCTCCATCTTGCTGATGGATCTCCGATTCTGCGTTGGCGAGTCGTTAGGCGTCCGATCCGCGGTTAAAATTAAATTTTAAAAAAAATTAAGAATTTTTAAGAATTGATGTATGATTCTTTGTTTCTTTGCTTTCTCTCTCTAAAACACAGACTTTCTCTCTCTAGATTTGGGTGGGGTGCGTTTTTGATTCGTGTATATTGTTTCCGTGTCTGGGTGGGATTGGGTGGTGGTCATGCACTGTTACTATTGTGATGCTAAATCAGGGCCGTCTGCGCGGATTCTTACTACTTTGGGACTTTTTCTTTCTAATTCACCAATTATTCGAAAGATATGGATTCGTCAAGTAGAGCTGGACACTAATTACTACAGTTTAATGATATTCTTATTTATTAGTAAATGAGACGTCTTAAGTTTGATTCTCGTCAAAAACGAATTTGAACCACATTGTTGTTAGCACATTATAAAACTTAGCTCACTCACACGGCCTCTTAGTGTAAATAATATCGTTTGTTTAAAAAAAAAAATCGTTGGTTTTTCTACAAGTAGCCTACAAGGTCAACAATTGGAGTTTCAGCGAATATCCTTCACTCATTTTATGAGCTAAATTTAGCGCAAAAATAAGTTTACCCAAAGCCTGTTTTTTTCAATCGAATAATTAAAGTTGGTCTAACTAGCTGGTTTGGTAACAATTTTCAATTCTCAAATGACAAAGCTAGTAAGGGAGGTAATGGTGTTGTGCATTTGGGAATTGAAAAGCCTTTTACCCGCATTACATGTAGAAGCGGATAAAGACTCGAACAAAAGCAATAAGATTAAGATCATATCCGTGGATTACAAGCCAATATCCGTGCGCAAAGACTTGCAACGCATGGTGACCATATCCGTGGATTGAGTAGGCAATATCACGGCTGTCCATGATACCGCATCCTTGGTTATTAGCCGCGGTCGAGATCCTCAAACGCACCTCCGCCACCAGCAGAAGTAACATCTCATGTTCTCATTTCCGGGATACGTATCAACAAGAACATTTGCAACTAATAACGCAGTAAATATTAACTAGTAAGAAAGACTAAGACGAATGTCCTACTTATATTTAAGTCGGGAGAATTTAGGACTTGTTTGGTATCCTACTTGAGTTCAACTTTTTTAACTCAAAAACAGTTTTTGAGTTTTAGACTTTGAATTCTTGTTTGGTAGAACTCTTTTTAAAAATTAGATTCAAAACTAACTTAAAAACATATGATATTTCTTAAAAACAATAAAAGTGAGTTTTTAGAGTTTTCCTACGCTCTCCTCAACATTTTCTTTTGCTCTTTCGTAACCCTCTCTTTTTTCTCTCTCAACCCTCTTTTTCTTCTCTCCCCACGTCACACATTGTCTTCTCTCTCTCCTCAGACTTTGTCTTGTCTCTCTCTCATTACACTCTCTTTCTCCTCACTCCTCACCTTCTCACCTTAATTTTTTGCTCTCCCTATCCTCCTCGTCCTCTCCCTGTCTTTCTCTCTCCTCGCCAACTATTTCCTCTCTCTTTTCTCTTTCCCAATTCTTTCTCTCCTCCAATTTTTGTTCAAGGAAGTTTGAATTCAAACTAAAAAATTTATTTTTAAAAATTCAACCAAACAGATTTTTGAAATTTTGAGACTTAAAATAATACTGTTTTTAAGTGATGTTATTTGAAAATTATTTTTAGGAACAACCAAAGTTTTTGGGTAGCATACCAAACAGGCCCTTACTTTCTTTGTTGTGCTTGTGCCACACTGAGCCACTAGCTCTAGTTGCCGGGGCAAGGCTAGGAATTTAGATATACAGATCCAATGCTCATCTAAAGCAGCAAAGCAACACCAACAACAAATTAACAACAGAAACAACATATTCTAGGCTACGAGTTTTTACAGCTGCTCATTATTTGCACTTATTCTCAGATAGATTCAGATCACCAAAACATCTACCTTCCGAATCTGCAAATTTCAATTCATGAACCAATGAATTACAACCCTAGCCAGAAATACTGCAAGCATTTAAGATATCATATTCACGTGTTGGAGTAGAAAACAAATTGGAGTAAACTGTATTTGGGTGCAAAAAATTCCAATGAACATTTAGGCAAAGTAGCGAACCCACATTTTCTTGGCCAGATTCAAAAGCTTTCAAAGAAACAAACAAATTGGGTGCAAAAACGGAATCAAAATTCATGAATTAAACGGTTCAAGTCCGTAAAAAAGAAAATTTCCCAATGCAGCCAAATTCTGATTTCTTGTTCCAAACAGGTGTATGAAGCAAAAAAGAAAAACACGAACCGAAATCACAGCTATCCCAAGAACCGCTCGCGTTGCTGTGAAAGATCGGTGCGAAAAGCTGAAGTCCAAGATTTCCCAATGCTTCGTGAAAATGGCTAACAAGGTTTATCGCACCGCTCGCGTTGCTGTGAAGAGTCGTACGAGTTGGAATCGCTGATCGAGTTACGGAATCAGAAAAAGGATCAAAGGTTTAAGAGAAATCAAAAGTGGGAACCGAGAGTTTTGATAAGCAGCTATCCCAAAACTGCTTCGATGCTCGCCAATTGCAGCATCTTGCTGCTCGAGAAGGGATCAAAGGAGTGGAGATCATGGAGTTGAGGGAGGCGTCAACACGGCAGGGCAGTGCAAAGTTGTGGTGACGTCAAATAGACGTTCAAGAAGTTGGCCAAATTGAAAACGTGGACGAAAAAACTTGCGGTAATAAGGACCTCCATGAACCACTTCGTGCAACAGCTGGAGGTCGGTGCATCTGTGCGCATCGGGACCCACTCCCAGGCTATGGCCGTCGAGGAGTTTCTCACCACATATAATTTAGTTAATTGATTCTGAACCAGATCTAGCGTGCACAGAGACGATGTGGTGAGAAACTTCGTGAGGCGGTCGACGGCCATAGCCTGGGTTTGGGTCGACGGCCATAGCCTAGGTTTGGGTCTTATGCTTCTGGCGAAAGCACTTATGAGCAGGAGTGCTTCCTGCAAATGCATTTCCGAGTCAGAGCCCTTAGACTTGTTCGGAAGGCTTGTTTCAAAATGCCTACATTGGTACTTGGGGTTTCGGCTGCTAATGATAGAGTGTGGTAACAGCAAGTTAAACTTCAAAATATATTGTAGTAATCATTGATGGGAATTTTGTATATTCGTTCAGGTGTACTGAATGTTATTTTGCTTGTCAGGTTGTGGAGGTGCCGACTCTGCAAGAGAAAAGGGCCTCCCATCATGGTGTCCCCAAAAACTAAACTTGAGCCTGACGGAATATCTCCAGCTGACCTTGTTGCTACCCTTGGGTCAGCCTCTTCTACAGCTCAAAACTTTTGTATTCAAGTTTCTCTCTCTCACTTGGTTATTTAGAATGTCGAACCATCTGCTTATAGGCAGGGGCAAATATTGATACAAAATCATGAATGTCCAATCCAACCTTTACTCGCCTTTGCATTCCTACTACAGAATTTGTCATAAACATATGCTGCTCCCAATTTCCGCTTACCATGATTATGATCCATGCCAATTCTCTGCTTGTTGGCATTGTTTGCCTCCCCAGCTTCTGGTACTGGAGGGTGCAACTGGCACTTGTGTATGTGTCCGATGATCATGAGCTGCTGCCGCCTTGGAGTTGGAACCTCCCTCCCTCTCATGCTCAAGGAAGAGGACTCGCACAACAGTTGCCAATGGTAGTCGCTCATTTTTCACAGCATGAGCACGTACCTCAGTCGAGGACAACTTATCCCGCCCACACCATGCTCTGCTTTAGATAAATGTTATAGCCTTGTAGATGCAGTCATGGTGTTCCCTTGCAATATCTGGCAAAGCTTCCAGATGGCCAGCATGTTCAGTGAGTTTCGCATTGTTTCCACAACCTGGTTACTGCCGTTCGTTTGAACCTTCTATATACATGCTAACTCTAGGCTATACGACAACCAATCCGTTCATTACGAGGAACAACAAATATCAACATTTTATTGATAGATTTTGAACAAGATTATGCCTTTGAATTTGTACTCTTTTCTCCCAAATAATGTGAACAAACTAAAGTTTTTTTTCTTTTCAAATTTTGGGAATTAAATGACGAATAATTATATCATAGGGGTTCGGCGTGAAGAACAAATAATTATATCATAGGCTATGGCCGTCAGCCGCCTGAGGAAGTTTCTCAGCACATCGTCTCTGTGCGTTCTGGTTCTGGACGACGCCGACGTCGGAGTGTACGGTATGGTAGCAGATGTGGCAGGCTTCACACGCGTTAATATAGGGTATATAATTTAGTTAATTGATTCTGATTGTAGTTTTTTGTTAATTGATTCTGATTTTAATTATTGTTAATTCTTGACACAGATTTATCCCCTGCTCCTCAGTGTCCCCTGCATAGGTGCTGCGTTAAAAGGTACTTGTTCTAAATAATACGTTCTTCAATTTGTGGTTGATATGAATCAGTTGGTGTTTTTCTTTTGTCAATTTGTTGCTTTTGCTGCAATGGATCTGTATATCTAAATTCCTAGCCTTGCCCCAGCAGCTAGAGCAAGCACAACAAACAAAGTAAATTCTCCCGACTTATGCGTCCTAGTCTTTCTTACTAGTTATTATTAACTGCGTTGTTCTTGTTGATACGTATCCCGGAAATGACAACCGGAGATGTTACTTCTGCTGGCCGAGGTGCGTTTGAGGATCTCGACCGCACAAGCACAAACACAACAAATAAAGTCATCATTACAGATTAGAAACAAATTTTAATTTGTTTGGGTGTCACATTACATGTGTGAAACTGCTTTTTTGAGTTGTTTAAGTGGTTTTTGCCAATTGTTACAATTAGTTAATGGGTTAGCGCGCAGGGTCAGTGAGGAGTTTATGTGGTTTTTGCCAATTGTTACAATTAGTTAATGGGTTAGTTCACACACTAACTCTCTGACTCTCTCCTCACTGACCCTGCGCACTAACCCATTAACTAATTGTAACAATTGGCAAAAACCACTTAAACAACTCAAAAAAGCAGTTTCACACATGTAATGTGACACCCAAACATATTAAAATTTGTTTCTAATCTGTAATGATGACTTTATTTGTTGTGCTTGTGCTTGTGCGGTCGAGATCCTCAAACGCACCTCGGCCAGCAGAAGTAACATCTCCGGTTGTCATTTCCGGGATACGTATCAACAAGAACATTTGCAACTAATAACGCAGTTAATAATAACTAGTAAGAAACACTAGGACGCATAAGTCAGGAGAATTTACTTTGTTTGTTGTGCTTGCTCTAGCTGCTGGGGCAAGGCTAGGAATTTAGATATACAGATCCATTGCAGCAAAAGCAACAACAAATTGACAAAAGAAAAACACCAACTGATTCATATCAACCACAAATTGAAGAACGTATTATTTAGAACAAGTACCTTTTAACGCAGCACTTATGCAGGGGACACTGAGGAACAGGGGATAAATCTGTGTCAAGAATTAACAATAATTAAAATCATAATCAGAATCAATTAACAAAAATCAAGAATTAATTCACTACAATCAGAATCAATTAACTAAATTATATACCCTATATTAACGCGTGTGAAGCCTGCCTCACGTGCCACATTTGCTACCGTACCGGACACTCCGACGTCGGCATCGTCCAGAACCAGAACGCACAGAGACAATGTGCTGAGAAACTCCCTCAGGCGGCTGACGGCCATAGCCTGCTCTTCGGTCCCGATGCTCACAGATGCACCGGCCTCCAGCTGCTGCACGAACTCGCTCATGGAGGTCCTCACCACCTCAAGCTTTTCCCTCCGCTTGTTCAATTTCGCCAAAATCTTGAACGCCAAATTCTGAAAAACTTAGTTTTACCTGACAGTTTAACATGCATTAGAAATAAATCATTTAATGGTGAAAGAAATCTGAGGACATAGTAACGTTGGTAATCGAGGAAAACAATAAAGCTATATAACAGTGGAATATCTTATCATCTTTAGTAAAGCAATACCAACGTTTTCTTAATTACTAAAGGTTAAAAATTTAAAATATAAACATAGAACAAAGGTGATTTGTATCTGAAATTTCAAATATGACAGTCTAACCTGTATATATCCCTTGGCATGAAGAAAACACCAAATAAGGGAAGGAAAACAACAATACAGAGATAAAAATAAAAAATAAAAAAAAAAGGTGACAAACTCAAGAAAAGTCAAAATTCTCAGCAAACGCTTAATGTTGGGCCAAATGCTAAACAGACTCATACCGGTTTTCCTATTAAATGAAGCATAAACCCTGGAACTGCTAATCAAATACTTCTCTTCTAACATTTGTTTTGCTAAACACCTCACCCTTACTTGGTTAGTTACATGCATTATCTCATTCCAACACTTTAAGATGTCCATTGTAAAGCAATATGAACTAACATAAAAGACTGACACCAACAATTTGTGATTGTGTCTTTGTTAGATATTGAAATAGTAATGAAGCCTTAAAATGTGCACTTTATGCATACTAAAACTGAACAATGTCTTATAACTATGCGATTGATTCAAGCATTTATTTTATTTTATTTTATTTTCAGATACAACCAAATTATGAAAACAAATCATTGCGATGCAAATTAGATCAGTTTTAGTTGCTTTTAAGCATTCGAGTATATATTCTCTTTGATTCCGGTAAAAAGTTCGCATAAACAACTTTCACCATTTTGATCATATAGATTAATATAGAAATGTAAAAGAACAATCAACCTTTTCTTTTTCTTCACTAAAGAACATATTCTCCTTAAAATAAACAGATACAAATCTAATCCAATCTATGAACATTATAAATTAGTTTAAATCAACTTTGCCTAATCTGATCAGGTTTTATTCATTGTTAACATCACTAATTACTGTGTGAAGCTTAATTACCTAACTACTCCTTATATAAGTCCATATATATATATTAGAGTGATGTTCACAGATAACCCACCAGGCATGATACGGACCTAGAGGTTATGGATGCACTGTTCAGTTCAGAGATTCGAACAAAATACATCTTAAACATAAACAGACTTTATATAAGCCGATCAAGTTGGTAGTCTTTAATTGAAATCAAGCAAGATGGTATCTTCTCCAATATTCAATCACATATTCAATCCAAACAACATGGCCAATATTCAAGAACATGTGCAATCTTTAAGCACATTTACAAAACAGATTTAGAACATTTTAAAATCCTCTTAGCAGCAGAACATAAACATAAAAATCCAACATAAAGACAAAGCAGCATACCAGTTCTCTATCTTCTATGCTGTTTTCAAGTGGATCTTCCTAACTCATCCCAAAAAACCATGCACCTAGTTCACCTGCAAGCATCATCCCACAACCAAAAGTTAGACAGAACCAAGAAATGGGAAAAAAAATCAACTAACAGAGGAATGAGAAGCAAACATCAGAAAATTTTGAAGAAGCACAAAAATGAGGACAGTGAAACCCAAAAATCAAATGATGGTTCTAACAAAGCAAAAGGAAAACAACAAACAATTATTGTCAAACAGTGCATAACCTATTGAATCAGAGGGAAAAACCGAAGGGCCATACCCTGCCATACACCCCTCTCTGACTCTCTCCTCACTGACCTTGCGCACTAACCCATTAACTAATTGTAACAATTGGCAAAAACCACTTAAACAACTCAAAAAAGCAGTTTCACACATGTAATGTGACACCCAAACATATTAAAATTTGTTTCTAATCTGTAACGATGACTTTATTCCATATTATCAAATTTTAATCCAATTACATATATATGATATTAAACACCCAGATATAAATTTATTACAAATAGTGTCATTCATTTAATTCTCATAGTGCATTCGTAGACACATTAACCAAACGGAAAAACAGATTTCAACGAGCCGACAATAAAACAAAATTAACTCCAATTATAGAAAACGAAACAAAATCATACAAATAAAGCTTTAACAAATGAATGCACAAAACTTATAAGTTGCTTTATTTGACATTTGCAGATTGAGTGGCTTTCTTAGGACCCTCCGGTGTCCATGGAATCAATTTATTAAGAGCTTATAACGCACAGACTAACACATTTACGATTCCAGCACCCGAAAGAGGTATCCAAAAGGAAATACACAGAGACAAAAATTGCATTACCTCCCGAAGAACCCTTGCTGCCAGCTCCTCTGGCAGTGTCCTTAGCAAGCACAGAGACAACTCTTTGGGAATGGATACGTTCTGTATCATAGTGCTCATCGACAAAATGTATTGTAGGGCCCGTATATCTGACCAAAATGAAAGTTACAAAATATTAGAACATTTCCTGCACATGCAAACAGAAAACGTGACTCGAATGGTGAAGTTTGACTCAAAAGTCAATGGATATTGGTGAAGGATGCATACAGCATACCTTGCCCCAGAAGCAATGACTGCCTTGTGGACCTTCATACCGTAATGACCTTTGCCTCCAAATGCTGGGAGAAGTGAGGGATGGATGCTCAGTATGGATCTGGGATAAGCTTGTATCAACTCAACCGGTATAAGTTTCAAGTAACCAGCCAGGAGAACAAAGTCAACCTCTAATCCCCTGGTCATACATATAATCAATCAAATTTGACAATTGTAATAGTTAGGGCATCCCTCTCTTCATTACGTCAAATGTCAATGTCAAGTTCAATAGTTTCTAGCGACATTCCCATTCACCACTTCTTTGTAGGAGCAGCTAACCTCATTGAAGAGGCAACCATGAAAATCAAACATGAGAGGATGAAGGCCGCAGCAATACCAAAGTCTTCAACTGAGTACCTAGCTGGATAAAACTGCTCAGTAGAAAGTTCATGTTGTTTTTCGAGGGTTTGCAGATACCTTAATATTTATATTGGCTAAGGCATTACAGTTCCATCCATAAGAGAATCTCAAATCCCACTTTCTTAACCTGCCAGTTAGGAATTGTAATTACATGTTTATCAAGTATTCAATCAGTCTTATTTAGATTCCAGAACAAACGTCTGTTCTCCGCTGATCTACATGTGGAATGAACGAATTCCTTTTATTTCCAAAACACACACCTAATTTTATCTTAGGGCAACACAACAATGATGCTGCTTCCATTTGTATTTGTGTGTGAGAGAGGAGGGTTTCTACTGAGAAACTTGTTTGAGAGGAAGGAGACTGATCAGTTTTTATTCATTGTTAACATCACTAATTACTGTGTGAAGCTTAATTACCTAACAACTCGTTAAATAAGTCCATATATATATATATATTAGAATGATGTTTACAGACGCAACCTTTTTGTTTAACTTTGTGAGGGAAGAGAGAAAACCATATACGGGAGCTTCAATTCAAATTAGCACATATCCAAACTCCAATTCAATAAACCACATATCCAAATCAATTCAAACTAAATACCTAATATTGAATCACATATCCAATTCAAACTACATGGCTAATATTCAAGACTTTAATCACATTCACCATAAAAAAGTTGCATCTTTTTCACTGTATTTTTCCAGACTTTAATCACATGAATTTAAGCAACAAAAGAAGGAACCAAAAGAAACAGAAAAGTACCTGAAGACATTCAAGGGTCGGAAAACTGGTTGATTTGAACGGCCGGAATCTGAGCTGAGCTGAAATGGAGGTGGGGTGGTCAGTTGTGGAAGTGTCTGGGTGTGTGCGCGCGAAGGAACCCTACCCCTAGCCCTCCCTCCCTGCCTCGCCGTCTCTCTGCGCACCCGTTGTCGACAACAAACAAAACCAAACTTTTGGGCACCCCCTACCCTTGATTCGCTCATCCTACCCCTCCGTCTTTCCTCCCATCCCGTTTGCAAAGCAGGACTCTCCCTCTCTCCTCTCCTCTCACCCACGACTCTTCCATCTCTCCTCTTCTCTCTGCCATTCTGCAAGCCGCAGAGGCTCTGTGGACGCGTCACCGCATCCACCTCACTCCATACCAACCGAAACCAACCAAAACAAACCCAGCCACAGCCCAAACCCGAAGCCCATTCGCCCAAACCCAAAAGACAAACCCCAGCCCGAACCCAAACCTTCCACAAAGCCCACTCATCAAAGCAATGGCATAACTGTAATTAAACTAAAATCCAGGTACAAACGCTGTTCATTTGGACGGTGCCAATTGCAATGCTTTCTTTAGACTAAAGTAATGTCGTCGGATTCACCTATTTCCTTGATGCCGCCTTTCTTTCCAATGCTGCTACTACAAAATTTGTCATAAACATCTGCTGCTCCCAATCCGTTCATTACAAGGAACAAAAAAATATCAACATTTTATTGGTACATTTTGAACAAGATTATGCCTTTGAATTTGTACTCTTTTCTCCCAAATAATGTGAACAAACTGAAGTTTTTTTTCTTCCAATTTTGGGAATTAATTGACAAATAATTATATCACATGGGTTCGGCGTGAAGAACAAAGTGCCGACTGTCGACTAGCTAACGCATTCCCGCTCCTCCTTATCCGGGCTTGGGACCCGCAACGTAAGCAGCGGTGGAGTCATGATTTTGTAGCAATGGGGGCGTGACAAAGAAGTTCTCAAATACTGGTTCTTCACATATATTTTAGGCTATATGCACATCTGACATATATATAATTTTTTTTTTATCTCAAATTTAATTTTCTATATATCTTAGACCTTCCGATACTTCTTCATCCAATGTTTAATGTTGAAAGAGGTTTCAGATTCGAATCACAACCTCATTGATTGAAAACAAAATTATGGTGCTCCATAGTTTTCTTTTTAAGCCAAACATCAACCAAACATGCATGCTTATTTTATTGTAGTTACATATCAGATACTCTAATTAATACAAATTTATAGTGGCTTTAGTTACGCATCATATATTCTTCACGAGTTGTAGCATCTTTGTATGAATTCCTTGGGGTAGATACCAAAATTTGGTGGTAACAAAGGCATCTTGTTGGGGTCAGAGACATGCATTGCCCCCACGCTTCCTCCGCTAGTGACGTAAGACAAACTCATACAGGCGGAGTTTTCAAATATGGAGTACTTGAAGCTAACGAAAGACTGTACACAATACCGAGCACAATTCTAAAGTGTACTTTGAGGTGTGCTTATAGCTCATGAGTTTAGTCAATTAATTAGGATAGTGTGTTCGTTCGTTATCTTACAACAACATGATAATACTTGTATATTTTTTGCTCTTTCAAAAATATTTTGTTTTCGTGTAACTAAGTTATAAACGACATAAATAGTAGATTTTAAAATAAGGTGGGAAAATACGAACAATGTGAAAATTAAAGGAAGAAGGAAAATAAAATGCAATTTGTTACACATAAATAACTAAAATTAAGTCACAAAAGAAAGAGCTAATGAAAACACAAAAGAACGAGTGAAAAAACAGACTTTGATTGGATAAAAAGATAGATAATTAAATAAGAAGAAGAAAAAAGAGAGGGAAATAAAATAAATACGAGAAGAGAAAACGCGCGGGAATGCCACGCTGGTCATCCGCGTGAAACAGTTGATCTCGAAAAATGACGGCAGGGATTAAAAGACGAAAAACGACGGCCAGGATTAGAAGACGTTTGAGTTGCGTAAAGCGACGACCAGGATTAGAAGGCGATTGAGTTGTTTAATCCCTGCAGTCCAGTTCATCGAAAGCGTTTCGCCAAAAATCCAGATCCACGTCCCTGATCTCTCTCCCTACCATGGAAGAAAATGCCGATAATATCGGCGATATATCGTCGATATTATCGGTTTTTCGCCGGACCGATATTAAAATAGGTATCCAAAGGGTTTTCGTCAAAATATCGCGATATTATCGATAATATCGCGATATTTTGGAACTGGGCTACTCGAAGAAGAACGCCGGAAATGGGTGTGCCGATTTCGTCCCAAAAACCTTGCAAAAACACGATTAAGATCAAGATCTAAGCTACAGAGCGATTGAAAACACAACCACAATTCATATGCATGAATCAATCGAAGAGGTAAGAAGGTGAGGGACCGGGAGTTGACCTGACCACCGACGGCGATGGCGACGACGGCGAGGACGAATGCGCTACCTTCGCCATAGTCCCCTAGAGCAGTACAAGCTCCATGTCTGTTCTTTTTGATTTGGTGGTGAACGAAGGGCAGTGCAGCAGATCGAACTAATTTGAGCTTCACACTAACACGGAGAGAGAGATCCGAGACTTACCTAACCGGAAAATCAAAGAAGACTCGCCGGAGAGTTATGGGCTCCGCCATTCTCGCAGAGGCGGGAGAGAGAATACTGATGATGTGTGATGATGGTGGTGTCCTCGATCTGCTCGAGTCGAGCAGATGGTGCTGCTGCGTGTGTGTGTGTGGTCACGGCAAGAGAGGGAGAGAGGTAAGAGGGTTTCGAACTTTCGAGAAAGAGAGACAGTGCAGAGAAGAGAGTGAGAGAAGAAATGGGGTCTCGGGGTAGGGGAGAGACCCACATAGTGGGTTGGGTTCTTTGTATTTTAAAAAGTTGTGGTCATGTTTTAATTATGAAAACTCACGTAGGTTCTTTGTATTTTAAAAAGTTGTCCAAGTTTGAGATCCACCCACACTACGTGGGTGTTTTATAATTTTAAAAGTTTGAGATATATTTTATATATATATATAAAGGTTATATGAATTTAAATTATGAATTATTTAGTTGAAAGGCAGGAGAAAACAAAATAAGAAAAGGAAAAGGAAAAGAAAATAAGAAAGAAAAAAAAAAACACCAGGGGGATTCAAACCCGTCCCTTTGTCAACCACACACCTAGACCTTATCCAACTCGCTATAGATGTGTTTGTAATTACATATTCAGCCTGTAATAATTATATGGTTGTTAAGATGTCTGCAAGGCTTGCAAGCTAATATTTATTATCTAGGATAAATTTTTATATTTAAAAAAACACCAAGGGGATTCGAACCCCTCCCATTTTACTCATTCAACACCTTGACCACCGTATCACTTATGTTTTTGTGAAAATATGCTAAAATACACTTACTCTACACATAAAGATGACGAAGATAATGAAAATTTTGAACCTCATAGGAACTCTATGTGGTACTAAGTCACTCATGTATCTTACCATGCAATGTATAAAGTGTAAAATATTTTACTAATTCATTATATATAAATTATTATGGTGTGTTTAAACTTCTTTCATTAATTACTACATATTTTCTACACTCACAATGTTTGCCAGCTCGCTATATAATCAACTTAAATCAGTTAAATCCATCATGCAATGCATTTCCTTCCAATTTTTTGTGATAAACTAATAGATAATTGACTAAATAAACATCCTGCAAAGTTTCATTAAAAATTTCCAAGTTTTTCTTACAATTTCCGTGGTTTCCATGTAATTTTTATCGATATCGATATTATCCCGATATTTCCATCGATATTTCCGTGTTTTCGGACTACCGAATTTCCGATATTACCGATATTTTCTTCCTTGCTCCCTGCAAATCCAAATATGTCGTTGGTGATGCTTTCGATGGCCGATTTCCTGGCCATGGAGGATCGGTGCGAAAAGCTGGCGTCGAAGATTTCGCAGTCCACAGAATGCTTCGCGGAAAAGGCTAAGAAGGTTCATCGCGTCGCTCGGGTTGTCGTGGAAAGTCGTGTCGATTTGGAATCACTGATGGATTTATGGAAGGAGAAGAAGGATCAGTGGTATAAGAGAAACAGAAAATGGGAACCAACCGTTGTGATAAGCAGATATCCCAAGGACGGCTCTGATGCCGGTCAATTGCAGCATCAAGCGGAGGGAAAAGCTTGAGGTGGTGAGGACCTCCATGAGCGAGTTCGTGCAGCAGCTGGAGGCCGGTGCATCTGTGCGCATCAAGACCGAAGAGCAGGCTATGGTCGTCAGCCGCTTGAGGGAGTTTCTCAGTACATCGTCTTTGTGCGTTCTGGTTCTGGACGACGCCGACGTCGGAGTGTCTGGTACGGTAGCAGATGTGGCACATGAGGCAGGCTTCACACGCGTTAATATAGGGTATATAATTTAGTTAATTGATTCTGATTGTAGTTAATTAATTATTGATTTTTGTTAATTGATTCTGATTCTGATTTTAATTATTGTTAATTCTTGACACAGATTTATCCCTTGCTCCTCAGTGTCCCCTGCATAGGTGCTGCGTTAAAAGGTACTTGTTCTAAATAATACGTTCTTCAATTTGTGGTTGATATGAATCAGTTGGTGTTTTTCTTTTGTCAATTTGTTGTTGTTGCTTTTGCTGCAATGGATCTGTATATCTAAATTCCTAGCCTTGCCCCAACAGCTAGAGCAAGCACAACAAACAAAGTAAATTCTCTCGACTTATGCGTCCTAGTCTTTCTTACTAGTTATTATTAACTACGTTATTAGTTGCAAATGTTCTTGTTGATACGTATCCCGGAAATGACAACCGGAGATGTTACTTCTGCTGGCCGAGGTGCGTTTGAGGATCTCGACCGCACAAGCACAACAAATAAAGTCATCGTTACAGATTAGAAACAAATTTTAATATGTTTGGGTGTCACATTACATGTGTGAAACTGCTTTTTTGAGTTGTTTAAGTGGTTTTTGCCAATTGTTACAATTAGTTAATGGGTTAGTGCGCATGGTAAGTGAGGAGAGAGTCAGAGAGGGGTGTATGGCAAGGTATGGCTTTTCGGTTTTTCCCTCTGATTCAATAGGTTATGCATTGTTTGACAATAATTGTTAGTTGTTTTCCTTTTGCTTTGTTAGAACCATCATTCGATTTTTGGGTTTCATTGTCCTCATTTCTGTGCTTCTTCAAAATTTTCTGGTGTTTGCTTCTCATTCCTCTGTTGGTTGATTTTTTTTATTTTCTTCCCATTTCTTGGTTCTGTCTAATTTTTGGGTTGTGGGATGATGCTTGCAGGTGAACTAGGTGCACGGTTTTTTGGGACGAGTTAAGAAGATCCACATGAAAACAGCATAGAAGATAGAGAACTAGTATGCTGCTTTGTCTTTCTGTTGGATTTTTATGTTTATGTTCTGCTGCTAAGAGGATTTTAACATGTTCTTGAATATTAGCCATGTTGTTTGGATTGAATATGTGATTGAATATTGGAGAAGATACCATCTTGCTTGATTTCAATTAAAGACTACTAATTTGATCGGTTTATATAAAGTCTGTTTTTCTTCTCAAAAAAAAAATATAAAGTCTGTTTATGTTTAAGATGTATTTTGTTCGAATCTCTGAACTGAACAGTGCATCCATAACCTCTAGGTCCGTATCATGCCTGGTGGGTTATCTGTGAACATCACTCTAATATATATATATATGGACTTATATAAGGAGTAGTTAGGTAATTAAGCTTTCACACAGTAATTAGTGATGTTAACAATGAATAAAAACTGATCAGTCTCCTTCCTCTCAAATAAGTTTCTCAGTAGAAACCCTCCTCTCTGACAAACAAATACAAATGGAAGCAGCATCAATGGGTAGTTGTTGTGTTGCCCTAAGATAAAATTAGGTGTGTGTTTTGGAAATAAAAGGAATTCATTCCACAGATCTGCACGTTCACATACGAACCATGCAAACAGAGCCTTTTTCTGTGAGATTTCAGGCGTAATCAGATGAATAAAACACATTTAAATTGAATAAATTCAACACAATTATGAACAAACCAAATGATACATGAGTGAATA
Organism: Malus fusca; assembly: GCA_035220775.1. Taxonomy (NCBI): domain Eukaryota; kingdom Viridiplantae; phylum Streptophyta; class Magnoliopsida; order Rosales; family Rosaceae; genus Malus; species Malus fusca. Next base: position 40,504,934 of record CM069068.1, read on the forward strand.
AGGTCGATAAGATAAGCAGTTTTGCTTTTATATACATTTAAGTAAGCTGGCATATACACACATTGTACAATGAATGGGAAGAAACTGAACGACTTTGATTAGAAAGAGATGGTTTCCAAAAAAGTTATATTTCCTTAAAAAAAAATAAAAAATAAACATGTAGTTCACACATATAATGTGTCCTTAAAGGCCAAGGAGATTACAATGATTATAGTATGGTGTAAGCAAACCTATACTACAACTGATGCATACAATCCAATTAAAATGTTCATGAAAATTGCCAACACGATACTTGAAACAACCACAATTAGCCACATAATGATTGTCAAACCAGCAATAAAGATGCAAGCTATTTCAAGAAATGGACCTTCTCCATTAATCAAATCATGAATCAGTCGGTACCAGCCTTTAAGCAGCACATAAGGACTGTTTACAACAGCAATTACAGTGTAAACATAATCTTCACGATCAGCCTCAACACGCCAACTATATTACATCCTAGAATGTGAATCAACCTACAATATGTCCCCGAAAAGAAATGAGTTCGGATTAAAACCGCTCTTTTAAGCAATGTTATTTCAAATGTTTATATTTGGCTATTGCTGCATAATTTGACAACAGAAGCAAAACAATTCGACTCACTAATTACAACACGATTACCTTATGGTTCAATTCAAATGTTTATACTGGGCAAAATCAATCACGAACGATTGTTCGTATGTATCTAAGATCACCAATTAGGCATAATCATTCAGGACTAACAATATAGGCACCTAAGCATCCCATTATCTATTCTAAAAGGGTTTTTATCACCAATGGTCCATGAGATTGACCAAGCTCATCATTTTGGTCCCTCACTTTCAAAATTAATCAACGTCATCACTGACATTCATCACCGCACATCAATTTGGTCATTCCGTTTAGATTCTGTCAAATATGTTTTTTAGTTTGCATGTGGGACCCACAAAGCCAATAAAATGGTGACATGTGTATTACACAAAAGAAGGTTTTTATTACAAATGGTCTCTAACATTGATCAAACTCCTCATTCTGGTCCCTGAATTTCAAAAATTGATCCGACTTTCACTATCACATATCAATAGAGTCATTCCATTAAAATTTCGTCAATATTTTTTGTTAGTGTGTTGATATGGTCCCAAGAGTCCAATCATATGGCGCCAAGTGAATTAACTATAACAAACTAATTTTTTTTTCAGGTGAACCAACTGGCGAATATTTTGCATTGACATTTAGCTCGCATCCCACAATCCCGATTGGAAAATAAGATTCAATCTAAATTCGATAAAATCGAATCCAAATTCAATTCACATTTGATAGGATTATAACCAACTAGAGAGAATTAGAGGTGAGTTCACGGAGGACAAGATGATGATGTCTTTTTTTATCCTTTTAGTTTTTATTTTTAATTCCTTATAGTACTTTTAGTTTTAAATCTTAAAAAATATATATATTTTTTTATAGTTAATCCATGTGATGCCATATGATTAGATAAGTGGGACCATATTATGACACTAACAAAAAATAATGACCGAAATTTTAACGGAATGACTAAATTGATGTGCAGTACTTAAAGTCAGTGACCAAATTTATTGATTTTTGAAACTCAGGGACAAGAATGAGGAGTTTGATTAAGGTCAGGATCCATTTATGATAAAAACCTTATTTTGTATAATAAACATGTCACCGTTTTATTAGCTTTGTAGGTCCCACATGCAAACTAGCATAACTATTTGACGGAATAAACGAAAGGACCAAATTGATGTGCGGTGATGAATGTCAGGGACGACGTTGATTGATTTTGAGTAAGACTACATGAAAGTTGGGCAAAAGGAAGCTATATGGATCTGTAGTAGAACTGCCCATCCCTGAAGGGGGCATGAAGCCTCTCAAAAATGGATACCTCAGCGAGCAAAGGTACATTTTTGAGAAGCAAGTTTATCGCACGTCCCACATAAACGAGCGAAACAAGGTTTGCATCACAAATCTCAACGCTTTTGAGGACCCAACATGACCGTATATCTAAATATTTCAAAGCAATCGACGGACCAACAACTCTTAAGCCTACCAAATTTTTAGTAGCAAAGTGCATGGTTAATCTTTCTAGAACTGGGCAGTTAGCCAAGAGGCACTCGAGAACTTCTCCAGTCACATCAACATATCGAAACCGAAGAACTCTGAGGAACTTAAATCCAATATTGTATCCACAAGAGTGTATGTTAGAATGCATGTCCTTGAGCTTCAATGTAGAAACGTTTTCGAGACCTAATAGTTTGTGGGGAAATGGATAGAGATTGTTTGAAATACGGTTACAAAATTCTAGATAGAATACCTGCTCAAGTACTTGAACTCTCTTATTCATTGCAAACTGAATTCATTTGTCGAGCAAACTTCAAAAACGGAAATCTACATAAAAGCAAGCCCGGAAGTGTTCAATGACTGGACCTCTATGTTGTTCCACCACATTATCTACCCAATTGACGTATCTATGCTGTTCTTGGTCTTTTAGTTCTGGTTCCATTACCATGAAGCGGAATAAATATTCACCACGTTCAAATTTAGCATCCATCGTGGACGACCACACATACTGCCATCGTCTAGAAAGGATACTGGTAGCTGCTGCTTCCTTAAGTGGCAAGAGAGACACAATACTAGAAAGTATTTCATCACGCAACTCACTAATTCTGTCCACCAAATTGTTGTTTTGGCCCTTATTTTTCTCCTTTATTCCCAAGTTTTTCTTTTTTCTTTTTGGCATGTCTCTACTCCGCCGATAAAGGTTCTGGCAGAGACTGCTCCCGTTAGCATGAGAAGTGAGAATAGAAGATTATTTGACAAACGACGACTGATTTTGCCCACCGCGTTGCACTTGCCCTCATTTTTCTCTTTTTTCCCCAAGTTTTTTCCTCTTTTTGTTGCCTTTCCTCTCGTCCCGAAGTTGTGCTCATTCTTCTAATAGATCAACATGCCAACCCCAAAGGGAAAACAACAACAACAAACCGAGTAAGGACGGAGGAGTGTTACAGGGTAGTGTTCATCAAGTTCGGATAAAACCTACATCCGCACAAACGTTTTTTCATGAATATATTTCATAAACAAAACCGTTCAATTTCTTAATCATCATTTAAATGTCATTCGTACGAAAAATCTTTCGAAGTGAAGATTTTGAAATTGAACAGTTTCGATTATGAATTTTCTAAGATGAATGAATGTATGTTATTAGCAATGGGGGGATGCAAGTAGTATCTTTTGCGTAAAGCAATGGACAAATTAGACATGTGAAAAAATATAAAGATTCAATTTTTAGATGGTGGTATGCACGCTTGGTATATGGGAAATAGAAAGATGCAATTTTTCCTAACAATTAGATATCTATGAAAGAGACTAGAAGAAAAAACGTAAACTTCGGTGTTTAGCATCTGTAATAAATAAATAAATAAATAAGGTGTGTACCTTACTTTAGGAAAATTGAGAAGCTGGGCACCCCCTTTTGTTCATCAGATCTGGCAGTGGCAGGGCAGCGTTTCTGTTGAGGTTGTTTCCTGGTCCGAAACGGATCTCACTCTGCGATGCTTTTCTTACAGCTTATAGGTTAGAGAGGATAGAGAAAGTCGAGTCCGGAAGACAGAGAGAAGAAAAACAAAACTAACATTATGTTTGGACGAGGGAAATAAACTTGGAATTTAGTTAAAAATCAGAATTTATAAATTGACATGCACCAATTCCTTTGTTTGGATTCATAAACATAGAAATTTAGAATTTCCACATGGAAAAAAACTTGGGATTTAGGACCTCCAATTCCCAAGTTTAAATTCCATGTAAATATGTGTCATTTCCCAATTTCTGTGATTTAGAGTTTAAAAATATCAAATTCCGTATTCAATTCCATTGTCCTTTAAGGTTTACCAAATCAGAAAATTCACAAATTCTAGAAAATAAAATATCGTCATTTCAATTTCCGTCATTTTAAAATTCCTAAGTAATCTTAAATTTCTTCATCCAAATATAGTGTAACTAGTCTAACTTGTTTGCTTTGTCGAAGTGTACTAACCAAGTTTAGGAGGTTCCAGGATTTGGGAGATTTTTATTCTTTTAATAAATTTAAGAGTATTCAATTAGAATTATAAGTGATTATTTGAAATTCAACGTGTATTCAATTAGAATTTTAATATAGTTTATTAAAATTCTTAGAAATATTGGTGTATTTAATTAAGATTTCAAAAAAATTATAACGTTGTACTCAATGAGGAATTTATTTTAAAGTATTTTAAAATGTTGATGAATTTTGGGGGATTTGAGAGATTTCGTAATGCAATTTGAGGATTTACAACTTTCACCTCTCTCCCTTATATTTCGTGGAGAAAAAAAAAAGAAAAAAAGAAATCAAAGTGCTACATAAGAGATGTATATTTAATTGGGAATTGGAGAGATTTAAATAAATTTATAAATCCATGGATTTTTATTGAGTTTAATCGATTTGTAGAGATTTTTCATGTAAAATTTTGATTCAATTCCCTCGAAATCTCATGGGAAAATGTGAGATTTGTGGTTATTTAAAATAGACTATGAAATCTCTCAATTTTCCTGTAACTCCTCAACTTTTCCAAATTCTTTAAAATCAAATTCTAATTGAATACACATGAAATGTTATAAACTTATCTAAAATTCTTATTGAATACACCATGATTTATGAAGATTTTAATAAACTATCTTAAAATCTGATTCAATACCCATTGAATTTTAAAGAATCACTTAAAATTCTGATTGAATACCCCTAAATTCATTAAAAGAATTAAAATCCTTCAAAATCTGAATTGAAGTAAGCCTTCAAATTTTATAATAATTAAACCAAAACAAAATTCTAAATATAAATAAATTTGACGTTCAGAACACAAAAACCCAATTATCGTGTGTGTGTGTATATATATAAAGCCACTCAGTACTGATCTGGTGATATTTATCTTTATTTAGAAGTAACAGGTTTTAGCTTCGAATTCCATGAATGACAAATTTGATACTAAATTTGGCAGCTCATTATGTGATTTAATCAAACTCTTCCTCTCTTACCGTAAAAATATCACCCAATAATAAACAAATAAATATAAAATAAAAATGAATAAACATCAAAAGCCGAAGAAAAACAAAAATAAAAAACCATCAGTAACACTCACTTTGAGTTCCGCCGCGACTTCGTTCTCCTCCATCTCTATGTGAAAGTTGCTTCAAATTCAAGATTTTCATCACAAATTGACTCTGCTGCTTCCTCTCCTCTCAGACACATTCCAAACGCTTCAGAACTAAATGTTCTGTCTGTCTTTCGATGGAAGCTCAGCGTCTGCTTTCTGGGTTCTGCTCAGCCTCGCCGATTCCAAACGCCAGAACCCAATACTTCGTCAGATTTCCCTCTCCTTCTCCTTCTTCTTCTTCTTCTTCTTCTTCTTCTTCTTCTTCCTCCACCGCTTCTTTTGCTCAATCCCACAGGTGGGTCTCCTTCAAAGCTCGCCCTTTGTCTACCAAGTTAATACAGTGCAGGAACACCGCGGACACAGAGAGAGCTGAGGTGGTGGTTTCTTCGGATAAACAAGATTTGACAAGTGGGATTCGACGGAAAAAGCTTGCCGTTTTTGTTTCCGGCGGGGGCTCCAACTTCCGCTCGATCCATGAAGCGTGTCTTAACGGTTCAATTCTCGGAGACGTTGTCGTTTTGGTCGCAAGTAAACAAGGTATCCTCCACTCTCAAAAGCTTTTTGTCATTGCCAGTAATCCAGTTTGCTTTTCTTACTCGATAATCTGGTTGCAATTGCTCGATCTTAACTTATCATGGGATTAAATTTCACTTCTATGCAATTGCTCGATCTTAACGTTTGTTGTTATCGTTTTCTCAAATTTTGGTCTTCGTTTTTTTTTTTATTGTCGTATCAAGGAAAAATCGGGCATATAGATTGAATGAAAATGTTTTTGTAGTCACATGTTTTAGCATTCTTTCAATGGCAGCATTGATGTTGGAGATAGATTACATGCTTTTAGAATGAGTGTTTAGTGCTTTTCTAGGAAGCACTTAGATTGTGAATAAAAATGGTCTTATGCTTCTGGCAAAAGCACTTATGAGCAGGAGCGCTTCCTGCAAATGCATTTCCGAGTCAGAGCCCTTAGACTTGTTCAGAAGGCTTGCTTTAAAATGCCTACATTGGTACTTGGGGTTTCGGCTGCTATTGATAGAGTGTGGTAAAAGCAAGTTAGGAACTCTAAAGTACGTTGTAGAAATCATTGATGGGAATATTGTATATTCATTCAGGTGTACTGAATGCTATTTTGCTTGTCAGGTTGCGGAGGTGCCGACTATGCAAGAGAAAAGGGCCTCCCAATTATGGTGTTCCCAAAAACTAAACTTGAGGCTGACGGAATATCTCCAGCTGACCTTGTTGCTACCCTTAGGTCAGCCTCTTTGACAACTCAAAACTTTTGTATTAACCATCTGCTTATTTGCTACTTGTTCGATTACACCCCTCGAAGAGGATGCTGAGGCAGGGGCAAATATTTATACAAATGCATTAGCATTGGTGCTTTTAGTTTCGTGTGCCTCTATTGGCACCCAATTTTTAAATAAGTTAACCTGCTCATTTTATTGAATTCATAAAGGAGACGACCCAATAGTATGTTACTTACATTACTTATCAGCCTCTTCACATTTTGGTTGGTTCTGTGTAACATCAGTCTTTTGCACTATAAACAATCTTTAAGACCGTAGCTTAAAAGTACATGCTTATTTTCTGGTGTTTCATTAGCCTAGGGACATAGACCAAGTTCAGCGGTAGCTAGCGTGGTGTGAATTATCTATGAGCAGTCTTTTAAGCATAGTTTTATTTCTAATTAGCTTTTGATTGATTATATATATGATCAGGGGATTAGAGGTTGACTTTGTTCTCCTGGCTGGTTACTTGAAACTTATACCGGTTGAGTTGATACAAGCTTATCCCAGATCCATACTGAACATCCATCCCTCACTTCTTCCAGCATTTGGAGGCAAAGGTCATTACGGTATGAAGGTCCACAAGGCCGTCATTGCTTCTGGGGCAAGGTATGCATCCTTCACCACTATCCAATGACTTTTGAGTCAAACTTCACCATTCGAGCTACATTTTCCGTTTGCATGTACAGGAAATGTTCTAATATTTTGTAACTTTCATTTTGGTTAGATACACAGGCCCTACAATACATTTTGTCGATGAGCACTATGATACAGGACGTATCCTTGCCCAAAGAGTTGTCCCTGTGCTTGCTCAGGACACTGCCGAGGAGCTGGCAGCAAGGGTTCTTCGGGAGGTAATGCAATTTTTGTCTTGTCTGAACCACTGAACGAATCCGAATAATCTTTTCTCCGTGTGTTTCGTTTTGGATTCTGACCTCTTTCGGGTGCTGGAATCGTAAATGTGTTAGTCTGTGCATTATATTCAATCAAATTTTTTATTTGGCTTCGTTATTGATTTTAGGAGCACTCCTTGTACGTGGAAGTGATAACAGCAGTATGTGAAGAACGGATTGTTTGGAGGGAGGATGGTGTTCCTATTATCCGGAGCAAAGAAAATCCCAACGAATACAGCTAGCAGAACCGAAAGTTTTCATTTTTGAAGAGACTTTGTCCCGTTTATATACACCACCTGTTACTTGGATGCGCACATTGCATATACTTAAAAAAAGACGGCAAAGGTAGCAGAAAAAGAGCTCCAAGTTCAACCTGTAGCGTTAGTCGTATATGTCCTTTTTCTTTACTGCATTATCTGTACAATGGCTAAATAGACTATGGCAAAAGTGAGGCTGTTTGCTTTGAGAGTTGTAACTTCGTTGGGCCAAATAGTACCAAATGCAGCAGTTACTCTTATTCTTTTATCGACTGTGTCAGTATCCAAAGCTAGTTACGAGTTATCATTCGTTTCAAAATTTTCACCTAACAATATAATTGATTTAAGATACCGTAACAGTTACATTACCTATTCTCGGATTTCCGCTCTTTCGGGTTGAATCTCCAAGGCCCCAAAATCATGAACGTCCAATCCATCCTTTACTCTCCTTTGTATGACTGGACGGATGAGGATCCCATCCAGATCCAAATGGTGGAGATCTTAGGGATTCTCATATTCTAGCCGTTCATCGTTTATCGTGCGGTCATAAATCATTTGAATTTTATTATTTAAAATTAAACACAAATAGTACCTGACGAAAAATGACCGTACGATATATGATAAACGACTAGGACCTCACCATTTGGATCCGGTTGGGATCTTCATCCTGACGGGACCCCTCACATTTGGACAGTGTGGATCACAACATCCCCCTTTAAGCCCAACTGGTCCATTTTCGCTACCATACCAATGAAATCACGCAGATGAACGGCTGAGATCAATCCTGCTAACAAGTCCTTCAAGATTCGTACAATATAAATGAGCAGCCGCTGCTAGGGTTCTGAAAAGCTATCAGACTTCATCTCTGGCTCGTTCTCCGCAGCCGCTGAGCGTTTCATTTTCTCTCCCGAATTTTGAAGTTTTATTTTCATATTTTTTTGTGGGAACTTTATGGATTTGATGAAAAAAGAAAGCTACTTGTACCAAGAGAAGGGGTTGATTTATAAAAATTCAACATACCCTTTCGCTTGATTTTGGCCAAAAGGGCTGTAGCTATATCGAATTACGAAAGAGAGAAGTTTACTGGCCGGTCGTCGTTCTCCGTCGACAGATCTGCTTACCGAGCTTCTCACAGTTCTTTCTTCCTTTTTTTTTCTTCGTATCTAATTTGTTTTATTATTTTTATTTAATTTTGGTGTAATTTAATTTAATTTAATTGAATGAGAAGGGGAGAGGAGAGAAATGGCATAGGATTTAGCCTTTTCGCGAGACCCTTCTCTTACATGAACTAAAATTATCAAATTTTAGGGTTACCTTCCAGGCAAACCTGCTTCGATTTCCCAGGCTGTTTGCGTCTATCGGTGCCCACATTTTTCTTCACTCTTCGTGCGGTTGGAAATTTTTAATTACAACCTCAATTTACACATTTTTTTTTAAAAGAAAAATAATTATTTTAAACTACTTCAATCGAGTTGGATATTAATTAGAATTTGTACTCGTATTTGACTGCAAGTTGACGGAGACACTGTTCTAATTTAATAACTACGATATTAAGGATGGCAGTTTGAACTCTTATCTCCGCTCCGTGCCTCTATGAACATTTCATAGGGAACATTAAAATGGCTTTATTTCATTAAAGTGTTTTTGGCTCGACGTCATTTGTTCTGTTTCTAAGAGGTCGAAGACGCTATTCTAAATAATTTACTTTTAAGCGTAAATTGTAGCAATAATTAATTAACTTTAATTCTATTGGAGCAATGGTTTTTTAACTAAAAATTCATTACAATTAGTCCCTCAATTTATCAAAACGTGTAGTTATAGTCCTTCAACTAAAAATTCATTACCAATAGTCCATGAACTTTGATCCAACTAGAGAAATAGTTCTCAACTTTAATCCAATTGAAGAAATGTTCCATCAACTTTAACCTAATTGTAGCAATAGTTCTTCCAACATAATTTTTTTTTACAAAATTCTGACGAAGTTGACGAAAAAGACCATAACTACACACGTTTTGATGAGTTGACAGATTAATGGTAATGAATTTTTAGTTAAAGGATCATTGCTACAATTTACTCTACTTTTAACTTACAATTGAACTGCAAATTACATTTTTGAATTGACAATTTTGATATATTATAAACATAGGATCGAATTTATCTTGCAATCTATTTTAATCAATAAATAAATATTTATGGATATTTTACATAAATTTTCTCTAATGAAAACTGAGATGGGTATTTTACAGCTGCAACAAGGCCATTAGGGATTAGGCCCGTAACACCAAAATTATAATCTCAAGCCCCATTGATTTCTTGACACCTCCAAATCCATGGTTTGATTTATGCCGCTTTGGCGGCAGCTGATGGTGTTACTGCAGTGGTTGTGCGGTTGTAAGATTCAAACCATTTGGCCTGCATGTATCCGTTCCGCCGCCATGGCGGCATTGGCATGTCCACGCTCTTCATAGATTTTTTTATTGCCGTGCACATTAGCCTCACGATTTTCTTCAGCTCATCGACTTCTCCGACGAATGTGTTTGGAAAAACTTCGAGGAGCGATGTGTAACGCGTCGTGGGACGAGCAATTTCGAACTGTCCAACAAGGAATGGTTCCACTACGTAACGAGTTCCATTGAGGTTAACATCGACAAACTCGTAGTCCCCTGCTGGAAAACGGCTCGATTTCACCCACTTCGATTTGCAAAGGCCTGCACAAATTGGATGAATAATGTAATTAGTGATTAATCAATCTCATAACGTAATTAAATTGTATTATTTCTGCCAAATAACAAGAAATTGATTCTTTTTTTTCTTTCAAATTTTGGGAACCAAAACATAAATAACACTGAAGGGCAACCCAAGCAAATAACGCTATCATTCGGTCACGGATAAACAACATTTTCGTTGCGTTAAGGCTCACCTCAAAACATAAATAACATTACTAAGTTTAAAACTTCACTCACCAGCATCAAAACCCTTGTGGCGCAGGTGAGTCATCAACCTCCTTTTGAACGCCCGGGACGACTTGTCGTCCCCAATGCCCGCCAAAGCAACTTCCACCTCATCAGCAATCGTCTTCTTCAACCCATCACCTTTCACCTCAAATAATCTCTCCAGAGAATTTTTCGTCTCCGAATCCGACCAATCACCGCCCTCTGATTCTTCATCGACTAAGTGCTCCTTCTCGTTCCGTACGCCGTCTCGGTCGCCACCGCCTTCTCCCCAATCCCCTCTCTCGATGAAGGACTTGACAAGATCCGACAAATCCGCAAAACTCTCCCCGGCCGCGGAGTACTCGCTCCCGCTGCTCTCGCACAGCCTCACCCGCGCCACCTCGTCAAACGCCGCCGCCACTCTCTGAAACCTCACCGCTACCATTTTTTCCAATTCACAATCGCGAACTATCTCGGCTACCATATATCAACCGTATTCTTCAACTTGGTCGGAATTTCGCACTCCGATTCGCTCTGCTCCCTCCGATCAGATCAGACCATCAATTTTTTTTTCGCTTAGGGGAGAAATGATAGGAGCAAATGACCCAATTGGGTGTTTTTATATAGAGAGAGAGAGACAAAGAGAGTGTCGTCATGGTTTGTTCATGGTGTTTACATAGAAGACCTAAGTCTAGAGAGAGAGAGAGAGAATGAAAATGATGACATTATGTGAAGACGGAAAAGACGCTGCAGATATTTATAGGGGTTGATGAGTTTACTGAGTTATGATGAACCTGCCTGTTTTGACGTCTTGGTTACGTTTTCTGGAAGTCGTTTGTTGTAGATAAATAATGGGACCAATATTTTGGGAATTTAGTCACGCTCTTGCGTTGGGTTGCATTTTCTAATTTAAATTTGCACTAAATAAAGGAAACTTTAACGAAAAATCACAATCAGATTTTTACACTAAAAAGTTAATCATGTTACTATTTACTTTACCTTTTATTTTGTCATTATTGTTCAAACTTTTTTCATTACTTTTCATTTAAATAAAAAGAAAACTAATGAAAATGACTTGAAAACTTTGAGTTTTAATGATAAGGATAAAATAAATGGTAAAGTGAATAGTATCATGATTGACTTTTTTGTGTAAAAATGTGGTTTTTCGTTAAATGAAACAGTAGCGGGAATTTTTTGTTAAAGTCCCCTTAAATAAAATCGTTCCCTAATTATATTTAGGAGATAAGGATGACCAAAAATCAAACTGTAATTACCAAATAAGTGATGGGGATTAATAATTTATTCTGTATAACTCAAAGTTGTACCAATAATTTAGCAGCTGAAGCTTTTATTATGATAAACTAACTGTCTAATACGATATTAGAGTTTTAATATACAATATATGAAAGACTATTCTTGGTTTTCATTTCCGCTTTATGACTCGCAAGATGCATAGGTGTTAACGTAGTGTACTGCTCGTGTTCCCGTCACAATTAATTTTTTTTTTTACTAAATGGCCTACGCATGCATGTGGATTCGTGTACACTCACAAGTGCCAAATACGTCAGCGTTTCATCTTGGATGTGGCAAATCGAAGCTGATAATCACTATTGGTGTCCAGGTTCAATGAACCTGTGTCCACATGCATTGCATCTAAATTTTTCATCTTGTTCTAAACTAATGTCATTACAAAATTACACTAGTTATAAAAAAAAAAAAAACCGTGACCGCACGTGTTAAAATGTTTGACAGCTAAAGTAACAAGAAACTCAAACAAATTGCAGCCATATACAACTAAAAGGCGATCCAAGCTAACAATATTTTTCATTTTACGAAGATTGGGAGAGAACATTTATAGTACGCACTGGCGGATCCATTAAGGGGCAAGGGGGGTCCTGACCCCGAATTTCGATGAACGTCCATAGACACCTTAAGTGCTGATCCTCCTAATTTCGATGAATGTCCATGGATACCTTTGAATGTTGCCCTTTTGAAGATTAGAGTTGGCTTCATACTTGCCCTCCAACCGACTTCAGGCCTACCAACACCTGATGAATACCTTAGGTGCTGCCCCTTGCTTACATTAACATGTCTGTAGTATGCATTTTCAAATGACTTCAGGCCTACCAAGACTCGATGAAATGACAATATGCATGCTATTTCTAGTATAAAAAAAATTTCGCGCTGCGCGCGCTATTCTTACTGACCCCCTAATATTATTTCCTGAATCCGCCACTGATAGTACGCATAGTGCAATATGGTATTTATCGAACTAAAACATCCAGTAAATTTTTCAACTTTGATAGACATGCATGCGTGTGGATGATTTATAGAGTGCAATATAATGTTTCAAGCTACATTCGTGTCGGTACTTTAATAAGGAAATTCTTTTACTTTGAACTTTCTCAAGAAAGATACTTGATTAGTCTGGAGTATTGTTATTACAGTAACAATATATTATATATAGAAGTATTTCTTGTAGTGTTAAAGAAACTTTAATAATTGTATTTGTCTCAACTTAGTTTGTGGACATTTCGCATTCTATTTGAGTTACCTCTTGTCGTAGTTAATTAAACATATTATGTAGTTTATTTTGGCAATATATATATGCGGTAAAAGTGCGTGTAAATATCTATCGTTGTCAAAAAAAAAAAAAAAAAAAACATTAAAAGGAGGATCCAAATTCGTTGGACGATAAGAGGCCGAATGTATATCCATCAGTCAATATGATCATTTAGTCCTATAAATAGAAACATATTCCAATCCAGCAGCTCTCCGATAGTCTAAGATAATGTATACGACTGCTTTTTCAGCTAAATACATTGATTAATCATGTTGCCCTACTCCATTACTCTAAACTTATATATGTTGCGGGAGCTTTCTTTTTCATCCCCGTATATATATATTAGCATTTTCTATGTACTATATATACTAATTAATTGATCACTGAGTATTTTAACTGAATCAATAGTTTCATATCAAGAAGAAGAAGGAGATTTTTTTTAACGTACTCAGGAATACGGAGTGGTATACTATGTTATTATAAAAATGGTGAGAACTTGAAAAATAAAATTTTCCTCCACTTAGCATGTGCCTCCGAGCACGCTGACAAGTTTCTCCGGAAGAAGGGTTAATGCTTAAGGAATAATAATCTTATTAGGCACTGCACACTTCATCTTAGTGGTCGAGCATTTAACAAGTACCTCTACGTAATAGTTTATATAATAAAATTTACGTAAAGTAAAGTGCTCTTAACTGTACATACAAATGAGTTTTGTAGTTTAAGTAGTTGAGAATAATATTTTTGAACACGATGTTCTGTATTCAATCCCCTCCTTTCAATACGATTCAAGATGAAAATAAAAATTTATCACAAAATACACCTCTAATGTTATTGATGAATACACATATCCAAAATATAATTGACAAAATAAGGTGTAGTAAATTTGCTCCGAACGAGACCAAATTTTGTGTGATGAAACATTGTATACATTGTACTAATAGGTGAGAAAATACAAATGAAATATGGAAAGGGATCATCTTCGGATCCTTTCCACCAAATTCACATCATTAATCAATCTGAGCTCTAGAAATTTGATCCAAAAACTAAAATTATTATAACTTTTAAAAGAGCTCATTGTTTTTAACCGTTGAATCAAATTTAAAATGTTTAGATTGATTAATGAGATAAATTTAGTGGAACGGATTAGCAGAGAAACCCTTTCCATGAAATATAATATCGACGTGATTGGTAATTTACACTGGCTTTCAAAAACGGACACACTGTTTTAGTTTGTTCACATTACTACCCATAATGTCAACATTTTGATAACTCAAGTCACTTTGTGTCTAGTCAGAAATCATTATTGCTAAAGTTGCTTTCCATAGTTTCCAAGAAAAAGTTGCTTTGCATTGTTAACAAGCTTCGTCCCTCGTTGATGCTGTGTAAACTTTGCCAGCCCAAAATGTAACAAAATTAAATGGACTGGTTTCACATCTAAAGCCCATTTAAGCCCACACAATAATGGTCTGGGCCATCATTTTAAGTCGGCACCGGCCCAAGCAAGAAATAAAAGGTTATTCCCAAACCACTAAAATTAAAAATAAAAAAAAATAAAGAATAAAGAAGAAGAAGAATCATAACTCACAAGCCGAATCGGTCGCCGAAAAGAGAAGAAAATTTCGGAGACTGGAACGCCATTGAAAGTTTGGGAGGGAGAGAGAGGCAGAGAGTGGCCGCGCCAAAGCACACAAGGAGAATAAGATGAGATCTCTGTCGGCCAAGACGGTGCGTTTTGTTCCTCCATATGCAGACGTAATATGCTTGTTTTATTATGCATAAGCTTGTACTGTTTATCTGGTATTTGTTTTTGTTTTGGTTCGATCTTTTGGTGGGGTTTTCAAGTTTTCTGAGCACGTTCGTTGATCATGGGGTCATGGGGAATGATTGGTTTTTGGTGGGTTCCAAGTTTTTTTGGCTAGATTAGGTGAGCTTTAACGGTTGAGATTGGATCTTATTGTGAATTATCTTGTATTGTATTGCTCGAATTTCTTGTGTTTTCTAGGATAATGTTGCTGGTGTAATCTGGGTTGATGATTTGGTATGTGGGATCCGATTAATTCCTTTTTCCGAGTGTGGGTTATTGGTGAAATTTGATGACCCATATGTTGAATTTGCTGGTTTTCATTTGTCATGGTTGATTTTGATCGTGTTGTATGGATCAATATCTGGACTTTTGTTTCGATTTAAGGGAAGTGTTTCTAATATGTTCGGTTCAGTGATGAAGTTAAAAGAAGTTACGTTTTGCGCGTGATTAATGCGTAGTTGGTTTTAGGATGGTCATAATTGTCTGCTTTCTATGGAAATACATAATTCGAGGAACGTGATTTTCGCGATACTGGTGTGGTGTTTTATTTGCATTAATTTTTATGCCAAATCGCTCGCAATACAGATATGGTGTCTATTTGCATTAAGTTTTATGTCAAATCGCTCACAACATTGTCTTATGCTGGTACATGATCTGCAGGTTTTATGAACTCTGCAACGGTTGAAGTAAAAGAGTCGGTTGAGAATATACAAGCATAGAAATAGGAATGGCTGATGGAAGATCAAGCTTCTGGGGTCCTGTCACATCAACGATTGAGTGTTGCGAGAAGAATTATGCCTACTCTTCTTATATTGCGGAATTTTACAACACTATATCAAACATTCCATGCATTCTGTTGGCACTCATTGGCCTTATAAACGCCTTGAGACAGCGGTTCGAGAAGAGATTTGGCATTCTACACATATCTAATATGATTCTTGCCATCGGAAGCATGTTATACCATGCCACATTGCAACATGTGTAAGTATCACTCTAGTTAAGTTTATATGCTGACAGAAGGGATTAACAGGAAAATGTGAATGACGTGTTGCAAAACATTAAAAGATATCAATATTAGACTTTTATGAGTATAGTATACATTTTACAAGTACCATATCTGATTACAAATTACATGAAAGTTGCAAATATTGTTAGCTTGTTTCTTTGAAAACAAAGCCCGTGCACTCTGGAATGTTTAAGTTGAGTTGGTTAGTTGGCGGTTAAGGCCGTCTTCTATGGACCAGGGTGAATTTCTTTAATCCTTAACAGTTTAAGGAATGTATATGACATGTCATGAAGTTGCAAAACACAGGTAGTCTGGGTAGCTAATGACAACGATGTGTTCCCTCTCGTAAGAAATGACCGCATATATATGCATTCATTAACACATGCATAATCCACATTAGGTATGAAGGTATGTGGACTTATTATCTGCCTAATAGTTGTTTTAGTTACTCAGTCTGTCAGGTCCAGTAGCTTTATTATTCAATTTATTTGTCTAAATTGTTGCAATGAAAGTTGAGTGCTGAAACTTTACTGGTATGTAATTCCAGGCAACAGCAGAGCGACGAGACTCCTATGGTTTGGGAGATGCTCCTTTACATGTATATCCTCTACTCCCCAGATTGGCACTATCGCAGTACAATGCCCACCTTCCTCTTCCTCTATGGTGCTCTTTTCGCTGGTGTTCATTCTGTGGTTCGTTTTGAGATTGGCTTCAAGGTGCACTATGTGATCTTGTGTCTTCTCTGCGTACCTCGAATGTATAAGTACTACATATACACGCAAGACGTGTGCGCTAAGCGGATTGCAAAGCTGTATGTGGCCACCCTTGTTATTGGCAGTTTGTGTTGGCTGTGTGATAACATCTTCTGCAAAGAGATATCCAGTTGGATGATTAACCCACAGGGTCATGCCTTGTGGCATTTGTTCATGGGTTTCAATTCCTACTTTGCAAACACTTTCTTGATGTTTTGCCGGGCTCAGCAACGAGGATGGTCCCCTAGGATTGTTCGTTTTATGGGGTTTTTGCCGTATGTGAAGATTGAAAAACCAAAAACCCAATGAGAGGTTCAAAGCAAAAGGCAGGAGTATAGTTTCAGTAAGATTTCTTTGCAGGTGTGGAACGCAACCAGACAGCCGGACAATCATTTTCTTTCACTCTCTAGATTGGACCGAGAAGAAGGTTGGTTTTTATTGTTTTAGAGTGGATCTTGTCTTAATTTTCGTTGTAAAAGTAGGACATGTAACATATCTATAATCTCTTCTCTGTTGCGTTGGTCGATATGACTTAATTTTGTTTTCGTTTTTCTTTTCTGGAAGTGCAACTCTGGTTCTATCAATTGTTTGTCACCAAATTTTGAAAAAAATGGGGAAATTTCATGGCAGGAGCAAGTTTCAGTTGTATTTGTTTGCTTGTCTCGAGCACACCAAGCATTTTCTTGGCACTGAAGGAACCCCTACACGTTGCGTGGCACGCGTATATGTACACGCCAATCACAATATCAAACATCGCTTGTATTAGAAAGGAAGACGAGTAAAAGAAGCAAGAATCCAACAACAAAGCCTTTTCCCACTAAGTGGAGTCAGCTATATGAATCTTAGAACGTCATTGCATTTGGTTACGTGTCACGTCTTCCGTTAGATGAATCCTAGAAGCAAGAATCCATCAAACTATAAAAATACAATGTTGTCACAAACGGCCAGCAAAAATTGAAAACTACTGCATCACCCAATTTTGCAATGGGCACGTTACTAATGAATCCAACAAAAGCGCAGGGGAAATTGAGAGAAATGCAAGTCCATCTAGAGTTAATGCCTACGAAACGACAACGAGAATATACAGGGTTTGCGCACAAGAGTGCCTCCAGCCTAATGGGGGTTGCTCTACGAAAACAGAGCACCGCCATTTACAAATATTCCCATGTACAAACATGCAAGGGAGAGGCGAAGAGATGACCGAAATACAAGTTATTCACACACGATTATCCGACCAGCCTATCGTGCAAGACTTGTTTAAGCTTCTCAAACAGAATTTGCTGCTGCTCAAGCGTAAGGTTCATCAAAATCTAAATTGCAAAACGAAAAAAGTCAATCCAATCGCTGTCAATTCTTGTTCGTTAAAAATTTCGAAGCCAACAACAGAACTACGCACGACACTTGTAGAAAGGATACCTGGTCTATGATCATATCAACCGAGAGGCTCTGAGGCACAACGAAAGACTGATGATAGATATAAGCAAAGATAGCCATCACCATCTACAAGAAAACACAATGGGTCGCGTCATCTAAATCATTCGTTGAAGCCAAAAACATAAAGACCCCATCGTTTAGAGCGAAAGAAACAATTAGAATTCATTATATAAAAAAAAAAAAGATTCTGCATAAGGCCGCTTCATGTAGCATCAACATAAAGTGGGAATTGGAAGCAGCAATAATAGTATGAGTGATTCATTCGGAGTACTAAAGAACAATTTAGAGCACTCCGACAGAAAAATTATTATCGTTATTATTTAGGAAATCATACCTGGCAATCCATTCTGTCTGTGATTCCACCATGTCCAGGGATACTATCACCAAAATCCTATGATAAATGGAAGAATGTTAAAGTAATTTCAAACAACTGAAGCTTACTAAGCAAAATTGCATCAATTCAAATTACTACATCAGAAGTAAACCTTGACTTTAAAAGCCCTTTTAAAGCCACTTGCAAAGAAGCCTCCAAAGGGAGCGATTATTGATGCAAACAAACCGAGACATAACGCATGCCATTGAACTGGCAAAATTGAGATCCCTTTCCAAGGAAACTGCAACAAAAAATAGATAAGGATTATAATTCACTCAATTTATAAGAATCCAGATTTAAATAGCCTATTTAATTGCAGGCATGGCTATAACATTACTGAAGCAGTCTCTGAAAACAATCATCTAACTGTTAATACTAAGAGGGAGCCTGCTGATCCACTGAAAGAACAGTTAAGATCGAATTTTATAAGAAGCTTCAGCACGGAAGAAAAAGAAGAACATTGAACAACATTGAACATTGAATAACAGCGAAGTGCAAACAGCGGTTTGATAACAAAAACAGACTGTAGAGACTATTTATCACATACAATATGCATGTTCTGTGAGCAGTTGACACAAAACTCTTTGGCCAAATAATGACTTCATTATCAAAAAGTCGAAAACAAGTTAACTGAACTCCAAAACAGAAGATTCAATTCACAATTTCTTAGGGATTACCATGATCTATGGTTTACTACAATACACAAACGGGTATGCTGTCATGTAATTACAGAATCAAGACGCGACACTTTACTCACCCATTGTGGGAGCCATTCTGGAAAGGTATAATACTCTGGCTTAAACAATGGACCGGGATCACAATCAAGCCAACCAGTCGATAAATCCTGCAAGTGCATCAACAGAAACCAGTGGAGATTAGCTACATCAACTGAAATGCTATTTCTTTCCTAAACCAGTTGAATAACATTTCATCAGAATCATTACCCCTCTTGGACAAGTTAGCCACTTGAAACGACCCATGATATTTGCAAGCTGCATAAACAAATGTACATGCCATGTTTGTATTCAAATGAATATGTCAACACATTATCGTTTATTCACAATCACATAGAACTTATAGCCAGAATGTGTATACATCCCAGAACATTGTGCATCTGGTTGAAGCATACAAACAAAAAGATAGGCTGTACAAGGTAATTTTGATACATTCAAAGAGGAAAACCTTTGGATAAACAAGTCACATGGAAAGAACCTTCTAAACACATATTTCTATAAGTTAGATGTACCGTGAAGTCAAATAATTATCATACTGGAGCATAAGATCTATAAAAATGAAATCAGGGCAATCGGACTGAAACTATGGTTTGTCTTTCATGTAAGACAAGAGAAGGCTATCTCCTATCACCCAATTAATTAGCAAGCTCACCAAAAATGCTGATATGATAGTTGTAATTGACGCTCCAATGAATCCCTCCCAAGTTTTCTTTGGAGATATCTTGATCAAAGGGGTTTTTCCAAAGAAGAAACCACAGATATAAGCAGCAATGTCATTGATTACTATAAGTGAAGCTGGAAGAAGAAACCTGCATCAATTATGTCTTTGCCTCAGAGAAAGAAACAAAAAAGGCAACATGTGAGTTTGTTCCTAAACTTGAATTACCAGAAAATTCCTTCAAAGATGTTTGCTACAAAGAAAGAGGACTGGGTAAACACAATAAACAGAATCATGTGCGTCCACGCATACTGGCCAAATTGATACTTGTACATCTTCTTTTTTAATGTAAGAATGAACCACATAAATCCTGCACCCAATTATGGGGAAAGGAATAATATCAGTATTATCTGAGGTATATATAAATGCGAAGGGAAAAACACCAACGAAACAAATGTTCACCAAATTAAACCACTATGCATATCAAATATAGTATTAGATGCTGGTCAACAAGAGGCAAAACACAATGAAATCCAATTTCACTTCAACCAAATATTTGGCTATACAGAGAACTTAAATAAAAGTTTCTTAAAGCTGTTATGTATAAACTCAAACACATCTTGTGTAACAAACCTGCGATGTACAAGAAATAACAGACAACCATATGATACTTGATAAGACTGCTCACAAGCTGATATAAAACTTTATCTGAAGTGACAGTGTTGACAAGCCGTTGACTGAGTATGCGACCATAAACAAACAGCATCGCAGTGAAGAAAAAGTGCCTGAGCAGAGAAATTGAAATTGAATAAATATTACACTAACACTCTTTAAATAACACCTGAACTGATTCTGTGAAGTAAAATAGACTAGACAAAATGAAATGCTACTATTCTGACCAATTAAGATTCCTGAATCCCGGTAGGTGCTTATCTTCATGAGCTTTCCTGAGTAGATTAAACAGCTCCTTCGCCATAAAGATTTGGATAACCACCACCATGGCAGTGATGCAGAGATGACCCAGATATATAATCAATGCAAAACCTCCAATCATCCAAATAGAAGAGTACGCACGTACCAACATTGACCTGTATTTATTACGGTCATTAGCCAGTAAATTGCCTCCATTTGTTTTGCTAACATCGGGGACAGCCTGCAGCCATAAAGGAAATAAAATGAATAAGTACTACCGCCTTAATCTAAAATGCCTACATCTAATACCGCACATGTATAAAAATTTTAATTTTTTTTTTGGTTTGCAGAAGATCTCAAAACAAAAACACATATTGTACAGAAACAACTAAAAAACATGCAAATGATATAAGTATCCAATTCTAACAAACCTCAGCTGAGCGTCTACGATGCCGAAGTCGAGCAATTGGGGACCTTGGGGTTGGTGGGCTGCCGACACTATTGTCTCCTGGCATGACTGTTCTAACTTAGTTTTGCTCAACAGGTTCAAACATACATGTATCTGATGCAAAATGACCGTCACCTGAAAGAACAAATCACATTCAGATAAATGGAGATATAAAATAAAGTGATAATTGTCTTGTCACTATGCACTGCATACACCAAGGGCCCTTTCGATGACCATTTTCAGTTTCCCTTTAAATCTTGAGATATGAGGAAAGTATGGGGGAAAAGTAGGAGGTGAAAGAGAAGGGAACAAATAAAGAAGAATGGATGAAAACAACTTAAAATACTTTTTCGATTTTGGTCCTTAGATCAAACTTTCCGTACATTACCTTATGCATCTCTTCCACTTACTTCCTCTACCCTTCTATATCCCTAAATT
Organism: Malus fusca; assembly: GCA_035220775.1. Taxonomy (NCBI): domain Eukaryota; kingdom Viridiplantae; phylum Streptophyta; class Magnoliopsida; order Rosales; family Rosaceae; genus Malus; species Malus fusca. The sequence continues at coordinate 40,526,626 of CM069068.1, forward strand.
CTCCCATGTATTTACCCTCTATCGCTAACACAACAACGAAAACTAAAACTAAAAGCGAAATGGTTATCAAAATGCTCTAAGGTATACGAAGCTAAAAACTTAACTACCCCGGCAGCACACTAAACTAGCGTCATTTGTTGCAGGTACCAAAGATACAAACAGAAGATGAAGGGAACCCACCAATGAGTATGAGATATCAATCAAATGGGTGTGACTACAAGCACTAGTCAAGAAACACTCTTTATGAGCTAGCATTCCAAAACTTTGGGAACACACAATTCAACCATCAATTTCAAACCTTTTGGGATCAACCCAGTTTCAATGCCTTCCCACCATATTCATCACTTCCTTGCTTGGAAAATAAAATAAAAAATAACAAGTCTGCAAATCTCCACTGCCCCAATGGAAGATTCATGAAAAAATAAGAACTTTGGCCCACCCAGAAGATTAAAACACACATACATAGTGCAGAAGTGCAGAAATACGAAATTTTAACAATTTAAAAGCTGATTACAAAGAAACTGTCGAAATTCAAATCTTAAAACCAATAATTTGTATCTAAAGATCGAAAATCACCAGAGAGTTAGAGATGGGAGAGAGAAACCCACCTCGTTTCGTTTCCTTGCTTGTGGGAACTGCCAAAGTGAAGCCCAATGAAGGAAAAAAGAGGCGAACACAGAGAGAGAGAGAGAGAGAGAGAGAGTGAAAGTGCCTTTCTCGTAACTGGTTCTCTGGAAGAGGAGAGAAGAACAAAACGAAAAACGAAATCGAAATATTTTAATAATTTTAGTTGTGAATCACCTTCCAATTGTATAAAGTGGGGGAGTTTTGACCGTCCGATATGTGATTTAGGTTTTGGGAGTACACGTGTATGGCTAGTGTTTGACCTCTTCAGAGGTCGAATCGTAGGGGATTCTGGATGCTCTGGCTTTCTTTCTTTCCGTCCCACTCTAATGTAAAATAGTCAATGAATCAAATCAAACATTTAATTCGTCATTATGCTTATTTTGTACTTTGTGCAATCCATTTATATTGTAATTAAACATTTACTACTATTGATACCGAACACATAATTTCAAATGTGGACAAACGCTCTTAATCTTAACCACTTTAATTTATATATATCATTCTCTTACTCGCGAGACGATAATGATTCGAACTTTGAACATGTTTAAACATTGAGAAGGTGCATCAGAAACAGTGGAGGCCCATGAGATTTAGGTATTAGAAGCATGTGAATAGTAATCTATGAACAATAACGAGTGAGATAATGCTATATAAAAATTAAAGGCAGGTATTAAAGTGAGGAGCATGCCTTTAATTTTTATATATCATTCTCTTGTTCGGCTCGTTCTACGTGCACAAAGCCCGCCTCGTCTTGTGTGCTTGAGTTCGCCTTGTTCTGTATGTGAGGAGTCCGCATCGTTTTTCATAGGGGTGGGCACGGTTTGGTTTGGTGCGGTTTTGAGTGAAACCAAAACCGAAACCGAATTTTTTTGCGGTTCGGTTCGGTGCGGTTTTGAAGCCAAAACCGAAATGAAACCAAACCATTTGGTTCGTTTCGGTGCGGTTTCAAACGGTTTCGGTTTGGTTTTTAAGAAAAAATGTACAATTTGCAATTTAACATATTAATAAGCATTTTCCAGTAGCAATAGGAAAAAGGCATTTGTTATATAAACAATTAGCATGTTGCATGCAGTTGTGATGTTAAAACATGTTTGTGCAACAAAAGAATGTCTCGTACAACGTATAACATAATACAAGTTGAATAACTTTGAATTCATTATAAGTGAGCGAAACTTTCATACTAGAATATGTGATATCATGCTTCAAATGAGTGTACTTCATTAGATCATTGTTCGACTCTTGATAACAAGATTAGTCCACCCTTGTACATATATGTGTGTGTGTGTGTGTGATGGTATAAAATAACAAAGGTCCTTCAAGTTAATGAACGAAAGAAAGTGATGAGTGATGATATTTTAGTGTGGTTGAGTCCATACTAAGTGCATGGATTCTAACAAACAACCAATTAAAACATGAAATTTAATATGGACATTTAATTAAATGTTTATTAATATTTGCGGTGCGGTTTGGTTTCGATGCGGTTTTCAAAAGCCAAAACCGAAACCAAACCATTTTCTATGTTGCGGTTTGGTTTCAAAACCGAAACCGTTCCAAAACCGCAAAACCAAACCATTCGGTGCGGTTCGATTTGGTTCGTGTTTCGGTTTCGGTTTTCGGTTCTAAGTGCCCACCCCTAGTTTTTCATGCCAGAAGTCCGCCCCTTTTTGCGTCCACAGAGCCCGCGTTGTTTTGACGTGCACAGAGCCAGCCTCGTTTCGTGCGCACCTTGATTTTACTTTGAATCTTGTCTCGGCATGCGTGCAAGAAGCTTGCATCATTTTTTGTGAGCTGAGTTCGCCTTATTTTGCTTACCATGGTTCACCTCGTTTTGCGTAAGCTTAGTATGCCTGACACCCATGTATTTTGACAAAAATTCAAAAAAAAAATTTCGCAAAATATTTTTCCTAAGCGTTAAGTTAAACTTTTTAAGGAATTTGGAAGTAATTTTGTGGTTTATTAAGCAACAAATGTATATTTAGTAGAATATTTAAGTTGAAAACTAAAAAAATAAGTGAAAAATATAGTAGTGAGACCCAGAACATTGTCAAATGAGGTTCTACATTCAAGAATATCAACGGAAAATCTCACCTTAACTTTCAAAACTTGATAGTGAGGCGAATGTGAAAATAAAACGACTGAACGGTGATTTATGTACGAATTTGCAAAATTGACTGAAAACCGTGAGTGTTAATCCACATTTTTTTGTAAAAAACGCAAATTTTTTGTATTCTTGAAATATTTTCCTTGAGCATCAAGGAAATCTTTATAATATATTTGGAAGAGGATTTACGATTTATTGAGCAACAAATATATATTTATTTAAGCCCAAAAAGTAATAAAATTATTGAAAAATATATAGATGTTAAAATGTATACTTAGTGTTTATTTTTTATTTTTTTTAAATTAGTAATGTTGAAATCACCTGTAAGTGACGTTTAAACAAAAAAATAGCAAAATTTTATTTTATTAAATACATTTTTTAAAATATAAACAAAACTAGTGGGATACTTTCATTCTTTTGGTGTTGAGATCTTCTCCTCATCTATGTGTATGGAATCGACGGATTCAAAAAATCGAACCGTTCAAGAAAGAGAGATTCGGGCCGTTTAAGAGTTTGATTTTATGTGAAGGGAGTCAATGAGATGGGCTAATGAGAATTTTATAATTTAAATTCAGTGGTCCGAATTTTTTCTGATCCGTCAGCTCTAGACATAGATTTGGAGAGGATCTCAATTCATTCTTTAGGGTTGCAACTTGCAACAACAAGCCATCGTCGTGAGGAATGAGGTGACATTAATATCATTAATTTAATATGTGCATTATTGTATAATTACAGCTCCATGAATGGTTGAGGAATGAGTATAATTTGGAGAAAAATATCTAATTAATCAAATTAATAGAAGAGAAGTGAGGAAGAAGGGAAGCATGCTATGCTATTTGTCTGCTGCTTTCGTACTTCTTTTTTAAGATTCCTCGAATCAAATCTCTCTAGTTGTTTGCTGCATTCCCAATCTTTGACACTTGGAATATTTCACATTTTTGTGTTCGTACTATGTTAATTTTGTAAAAGACGAGCTTTATCGAACTGACGCCTAGCCCAACCCAAACGCTCTGCGAGTGCAAATAGTGTTGGGCCGTGAGGGTTTAGAGTTTGAATTTGAGCTTCTATTGGGCTTTTATAACGCCCATATTTATGCTGCAATGTTATGTAACTTGTGAAACCCAACACATCTAAGAGAGAGAGACTCTGTTTCATTTTTTCATGTGTAAGCGGAATTAGTCAACCTAAAACACTAAAACTGACATTGGAAAAGAGGCCACATATTGATACAACTGAAACTAGTATTGACTGCTAACTTTTTGCGGGGAGATCTGCATTGTCTCTGTTTTTTTGTCAATGGGAGTTTTAATAACAAAGTCCTAAAGACATGGTATAAAGACTCTGTTGCAGATGAAGGTGAGAAAATAACAACCGCCCTATGAATGGGGTAAGTACAAACGAGACGCCACTTATGCATTCAACGCATGATAAAGGTTCCTATCCATACTAAAGCAAAAAAATTACATAGAATGTGTCTCAGCCAAAAGCTAGAAAGCCTGAAGAGAGATTCACCTGCCGCCTCCTCTACCGCATAATTGTTGGAGACGACCAATGAACATAAAATCCAAAAAAGAGTATGCAAAAAGGTAAACTCGAGCCTATCTTCGTCTCAACACCAGTAAAATGGAGCCAAACATGCAGATCAATAGTCATCTAAATGCCCTGATCCAATTAGAAGGAAAAAAGCCGGTGGTGTAAGCACTGAAGATAGTTGAGGTTCGACCCTAGGGTAATGTTAGGGAAACTAAATTTAAAGACAAAATTTACAAACTGAATGATGTGTTACCAATAATAATGTGCACGTTTATCAACGCTTAAATAATAAACTAATCATTAACTTACATGTCTTTTTGTTTCTAAAATTTTGTCTACAAATTTAGTCTCCCTAACATTACTCTCGACCATATAACCAATTGACAATACGGGAAATAGTCCAACCTGTTATAAGCCCTTGTAAGGTATCTCTTTTCACCGATGTGAGACTCTTTTACTTTCACATGCTCACACCTAAGACCCCAAACCTTTGCAAGGGTAACAAAATATAGTTGTCTTCGATAGTAGAGAAGCATGATAAAGCAGCGAACTAGTGTTGAGATGAGGTCGGCCAAATCTAGAAGGGATGGCAATGACGGCTGGGTGTGAGTGGTTGGAGGGTTGACTTGAAACTATGGGAGAGTTTGAGTGAAAAACCTCAAATCATGGCACAAAATCCCTAAATTAAAAGGTGTAATACCCTTAACAACGAGCAAAATGCCCAGAGACAGAGCTCATTCACACCACTTGTAAAAGGTGGGTTGATCCACGTTCTCTGACGGGAATTGGGGCGGGGAAGGAAGAGGAGGAAAGAGAGGATAAAGAAGGGTTGAAAGGGTGGCTGCCACCGACCCCAAGCAGGAGCTGGATCGGAGGCCAGCGGCTGGAGGGGTTTAAAGTTTGGGGTTTCTTTTAGGTTTAGGGATACCTGAAGGCCCGAATCGTCAAATGTTTAGTATTTTTGTATTCTATAAGTTAATGAACGATCCCTCCTAAAATGTAATTAATGTTCCATTGTTGTTGGATTCTAAAGTTTGCATGTCAATAAGAAAACAACAAAGACGACGTAGGAAGAGAGGCTGCAATATATAATAAATTAACAATCATACATATCCCTGTATCTGATAAACCAACTCCAATTCAGTCTATGTTTATCCCTATATCTGATAAACCGACTCCAATTCAGTCTATGTCTGTTGCACACATAGAATTCTAGTATAACAAGGAATCCCAGTCCAACAAGGAATCCTCACCACTTGCTGCACCGCTTACTGCAGAACATGTTTTGTCCTGATTCAACTACTTGTAATCCTAGTTCTACATATGACTTGTAATCCTATAAATATTAATGCACGACGTTCACTCGATTATTGAGTTGAGATTCATAATTACTATTTTTCATGGTATCAAGAGCCAGCGTCTCACGACAAAGGTTCATATTATAATTTTTTTTTTCTTCAGTCTTCTACAGTTATGGCGTCTTTTTCCTCTGCTGCTGCTGCTGCTCCCTCTGTCACGACTTTTCTCACCATCAAGCTCGACCGCAACAACTACCCTCTCTGGTGTGCTCAGTTCATTCCCTTGTTGCGCAACCGCAACTTACTGTCTTATGTTACTGGTGACAACCACTGCCCATCTGCTTTTCTTCTTGATGACAATGGTAAACTCACCGACAAGGTCAATCCATTATATGTTGAATGTATACAGACTGATCAGATGATCATTTCTTGGATTACAAGTTCCCTTACTCCCAAGGTTCTTGTTACGATTGTCAACAAAATTGATTCGGCTTCTGCCTGGTCGTCTCTTCAAGAACGATATGCCTCTACGTCTTAAAATTGTATTATCCACATGCGTACGGAATTGATGAATACTTCTCGTGGTAATCTTTCTATCGCTGACTATCTCGACAAAGTCAACGCCATTGCCGACAACCTTGCTCTTTCTGGCACCCCCATCTCTGAATCCGACTTAGTCGCGATTATTATGAGTAAAGTAGGTCCACAATATGAGGCCACTGTTGCTTCCGCACAAGCTCGTGACACTCTCATCACCTACAATTCATTGGAAGCTTTATTACTAAGTGTCGAGCAACGTTACAACACCTTTTCTCTTCCATCTGATAGCGACACCTCTGTTTTTGCTGCTGTCCATGGTGGTCACGGTGGCTTCCGTGGCCGTGGTAATTCTTTTTGTGGTGGACGCTTCTCCCGTGGTGGTGCTGGTAACTTCTCACGCCCAATTTTGGTTGCTCATGACTCTGGTTCTACTACCCCTGCAACATCCACCTCTGCCGCCCCTTCCTACAGGTCATCTTCTTCCTACAATGGCCTTCTTGGTCCGGCACCTGGCTCCAGCACATCTTATGGTTCAGTGCATGTTTTTTCCTCCTTTGGGCGCATTCAATGTCAGATTTGTCAATGCTTTGGACACTCGGCTATTGATTGCTTCAATCGTCTCAATATGTCCTACGAAGGTCGGGTTCCCTCCTCTCGTCTTCAAGCCTACGTAGCTGCACCATCTTCTCATGCTTCCGCCACTGCACCCTCTGTTCAGCAATGGCTTTTTGGCTCTGGCGCAAATTCTCACATAACCAATGATGTCAGCCAACTCCAAAATCCTCGTGAGTATCATGGAACTGATCAAATTCGTGGTGTGCATGGTGGTCCAGGTTTGAACATCTAAAAAATTGGTGACTCGTACCTTAGAACTAAATATGTTTCTTTTTGTTTGCCTAACACCCTCTATTGTCCCCAAGCCTCAACTAATGTGATTTCTTTGAACCGTTTTTCGGATGATAATAACTGCTTCTTTACTTTACATCCCCATTTTTATCGTGTGCAGGATTTGCAGACGGGGAAGATCCTTTTACAAGGCCGGAGTAACAATGGACTCTACCCGTGTTCTAGTCGCCCCTCTCATCAAACCAATGGTGTTTTTGCTTTATTAGGTGAACGTGTAACTGATGCTTTGTGGCATAGTAGGCTAGGTCATCCTTCGTTTTCAATTTTACAACATTTAATTTCTACTAATAAATTGCCCATTCAAGGCTCGTTTCAAAATAAATTTTGTCAATTTTGCCTCCCTAGGAAAAAGTCATAAATTACCCTTTTCTTTGTCTACATCCGTGTCTTCTTCTCCTTTAGAGTTAATTCATTCCGATGTTTGGACTTCACCATCTTTATCTGTTTCTGGCTTTAAATATTATGTGGTGTTTGTGGATGATTTCTCTCGTTATACTTGGTTTTATCCATTGCGTTTAAAATCTGATGTTTTTTCTACATTTGTTACTTTTAAAATTTTGGTTGAAAATATGTTCACTATTAAGATTAAAGCTTTTCAAACCGATGGTGGTGGGGAATTTGTTAATAAAGCCTTTAGTACATTTTTGAATGACCATGGTATTTTACATCGTCTCACCTGCCCTCATCACCCTGAACAAAACGGATTAGCCGAACGCAAACATCGTCATTTAGTAGATACTAGGCTTACTCTTTTAGCCCAATCTGGTTTGCCTACTCCATATTGGGCTGAAGCTTTTCATACTACTAATTATATTATTAACCGTTTGCCCACTCGTATTTTACACCATATGTCCCCTTATGAAAAATTATTTCACAAACCTCCTCATTATTTGTTTTTCAAAGTTTTTGGTTGTGCCTGTTATCCCTACTTGCGTCCTTATACTAGTAACATATTACAATTTCGTTCAAAACGGTGTGTTTTCTTAGGAAATTCATTAAATCATCAAGGTTATAGATGTTTGGATCCCACTACGGGACGTGTCTTTCTTTCCCGCCATGTTGTGTTTGATGAGAACAATTTTCCATATCAAGAATCCATTGTTACTTTGTCATCAAGGCTCTCCTCGTCTGTGGATCCCATTCTCGAGATTGGCCCATCCAACAATCCTACTATTGCCACCCACTCCATCCAGCACCCACCTCCTATTACTTCAGCCGTGTCTACCCCACCTCAGCCTTCTACCCAACGACCACTTCAAGTATACACTCGCCGGTTCCCACGTCCCAAACCTTCCCAGCCCCATGTCCTACCTGCATCAATCTCTACCATACCCTCCAGTTCTTCTCCTGAGCCGGTCCCTACATCAAACCTGCCCCCAGTCACACCTGCCCCATTGGTTTCATCTAATCCCGAGGTAAGTGCCGTGTCCCATTCTATGGTCACTCGAGGCAAAAGTGATATTTGCAAACCTAATCCCAAATATACTTATGTTGCTACTGTTACTAATGCCTTGGTTGAGCCTACATGTTTTAATCAGGCTAATAAGGATTCCGAGTGGCGAAAGTTTTTGTCCTGATTCAACTACTTGTAATCCTAGTTCTACATATGTATGACTTGTAATCCTATAAATATTAATGCACGACGCTCACTCGATTATTGAGTTGAGATTCATAATTACTATCTTTCAATATCCACATACGATACATGCAGATTTATATTGACAAATCAACACAAAGAGCACAGACAGACCCGTCACTACAGGAACTCATATATATGCTAATATTAGTATGGATATAAATAATACCTACGGCCACCGCTCACTGTCAAAGGTCAGTGGTAACAGTTCTCTTTCTTTAGCAGTAGCTTAGCGATACTCCAATTCGGTTCTCTGTTACTACCTACTGAGAGACGACAAAGATTCTGATGAGCTAGCAGATAGATTTCTACAATGCATCTCTTTCATCTGAATTAAGGAAAAAGGCCAACGCAAGCATCAAAGATTCAAAGTTGGTTTTATCGCCATTTTTAATTGTCAAAATCTAAAATCCAACTTGTAAATTGTAATTAGGCAGTGAGTGTTGGCTTAGTACGATGAAGAGTAATCCAAGCCACCTACGGTGGTTCTTGTTTGTATACATAATTAAATCAACCAACCAATTGATGATGTAATTAAAGGCAATTGATGATGTAATTAAAGGCGTATTTTGCCAAGATATACCAGGCATGCAATTATATGAAGTAGTATATATTAACCCTAGTTTGTATAATAACATTCAAATGGAGGCTCCCTCTTAACGCATGCAAGGCGATGATGTTGTGGATAAAGCACGTACACACAAATACAGAAATACTAAACCTTGACGTTACCTAAGCTTTCATTGTGCTCGTGAACAACATTAATCCTCTAGGCCTCTCCGTCTAAAATTTTCTTTAAAAAACCCTCCCACAAAAACAAAGTCAATACATTTCTCTCATCTTCGACATGTTTTCATTTCATCCGCGACGAAGTTACGGCGAGTTAACTCTCGTTCGTTTGTTCGCCGTACGTTGATTAGTCGTACTTTCTAATTAGTTAAGAGGCTAAGAGGGTCAGAAATGGGAGCTAATCAAAGCAATTGCAAGCCCTCATCGTTATCATATGGTGGCCATGGTGGTGGGAATTCGAGTCCTGTGCCGTCGATCATGGAGCTGCTGAAACCGGACTGCTTAAAATCGGAGAATAAGAAAAGGAAGAGACAATTGGCACCAGAGAAGAAGAAGAATATTTACAATAATTACACAAAAAATACTGGAATTGTTGGAGCAGCTGGGAGTGGGACTAGGATGACAACCCTAGAAGAATGGCTCTTGGCCTCCCCCGGCCACGTCAAGGCAGATCGTAACTACAACATCAGCGGAGGTCAATTGTATGTGTTTAGACCCAGCTCGAAAAGAATACATCCAGCTGCATCTTCTTCGTCAAAATTGCCATCTCTCTCTAAAGCAAAAGACAGCTTCTGCCTCGAGAGACTCGTAAAAAATGATGATAAGAAATCTGATGAAGCAAACTTGATCGTCAATGATATTTCGGCGTCAATGAGCTGCAGAAGTATTAATACACAATTAAGTGAGAATAAAACTCGTAAGTTGAAGAAGAAGGTGAGCTTTCGATTGCCGGAAGAAGCTGATATTTTCATATTTTACCCCTCAGAGGAGACCATCACGACGGACGACAACGATAATGATGAAGACTTTGATTAATACATAATCTACCCTATTAAGATTTCATATCTTATTTCATTAAACACAACAAATTTTTCTTTATCATATTTGGTTTTGGGTTTTGATGTCCCTTACTAAGATGGCAATATTCCCGTATTATACAATAATCGGTGATGATGCATGTAGGAATAACTGATAAGATGCAAGCCATGTGTCGCTCCAAAATCAGTATGTATGTATCAAAATTCTATAGATTTTCTATCTCGGCAGCATTTTTCTGTTAGTTTGCATCAATCAAATTTTTATTTATTTAATTAGAGCATGGACTGCCTTAATCCAAGTCGGCAATCTTCTGTAATCTGTTCTAAACTAAGGCACAAGTCCTCGTTGATAAAAGACACAAGTCCCACGAAAGTAACAAAGTACTCCTATTTAATGATCCAAATTAATGGAGGAGATTCTTACTCTTTGACTGTATTTATTCGTTATGTAACTATAAAAATGAGAGGTAGATAAAGATGATACGTAGGAGCATAGTCGATTTTCATCTAAGACCACAAGTTCGAGTTGGTGTATGAATGCAGCGAGCACTACATGAGATCTCCTCCTGATCCCACTCTGCTGTAAAATTCGATTACTATGCATGGACCGTAGAGGGGTAAGTACGATTTTCCTTGCTCCATGTTGGTGTTGTTAGCTGGGGTTGCGTTGGGAGAGTAGAAAAGAAATAAAGCATACCTACCCTTCAACAGATTTTTCAGTGCGATCCTTTTATATGTGATTCATGATTAAATAATTAATTGTGGAATTCTTAGCTTTATAATTAAATCAACAAAAGAACTTACAACTTTGGAGAAAATACAAGAATAGGACAGCATGATTGATGCTTAAGATTATAATAGGGCATATGTTTTATATTCGCATGAGATTGTTGATAATAAGAGGAATGAAGAAAGACTTATATGAAATGAATACACAACACGAAAATGGTTACATTTTTTTTTTGTGGCATTTCGAGCTATTAAGACAAAACTGCACTACTTTTTTATATGACCTTATATTAGTGATCTAGGACGCCAACGACAGCACTGAAATCTTTCATGCAAGTGTTTCTGTCTAGGCCATGAACGAAGTCAAGGTTTAGTGCCTGCTATGCTACATGGAACCCTAGGGCCTAACGGCCTCTCAACGGCTTTGAAGGCATTTAACCACCTTCGAGAATGAGAAAGACTTACATGGAACGAATTCATCATCACGTGACATTAAATTGTTCAATAATGCATTGCCATGCGTAGGTTTTTCTCTGCATGACAATGTTTTATTAAATCAGGACCGCAAATGACAATAAATTCATTTGATGCGCAGGTTTTTCCCTGCATGACAATGTTTTATTACACTTCGAGTGATGACCATACATTGGTCCCCAAAACAACAGAGTGGGGCATTCTCGTAAAAAAGGAGTAGGGCAATGGGCCAGTGGTAGTCGTACTCATAGAGAGAGCCAACAAACACACATAGCAGCATCAACTACCAGTATTCCCTTGTTTTGGTTAAAACGATGAGTGGGAAATTGCTTGGAAAGTATATCATTGCTAAAAACCGAAAGAGGGGAGCGCCTTTACTTCTCCCTCACATTATCACTCTCTTTCGCGGTAGCATTTATATTTTGTTCAAGAAAAAGAGCGATAAAAGAAAGCACTTTGGGTCGTGCTGAGATACTCTGGCTTGTGAGGTAATGGCTCGAGATGGGATATTGAAGGTGGCGATCGCTGTTTTGTTCGTCGGTGTCGCCGCTGTGAGCCTCGGAGGGAGCTTGGTTGGAGCACAAGTGTACCACGTTGTCGGAGGAGACCGCGGCTGGGATCCATCCTCCGACCTTGCTTCTTGGTCCTCGGACAAAACATTTAGGGCCGGAGATAAGATGTGTGAGTCTTCTCTCTCCTCCTCTCAGTAAAGCTTAATTAGGGTTTGTTTAGTTTACTCAAGTAATTGCTTCTAAAATGGTTAAAACGCTTAGGATGTCTTCATTAAAACCTTAAAAGTGATTATGCATTACAAAAACAATGCGTTTTACAAAAATCATGTTTTGATATCGTTTGATAGAAAAACTTGAAAGTAATTATTGGAAAAAAAAATTATGTATTAAATGCTAGAAGATCTTGAATTTTTGCTAGTTAGAAAACACTTTTGATATGAAAGCAATCGCAAACCAGCCCTAAACCATTTGTTTGGTTTCCGAAGAAAGGAGAATAAAGTGGAAACAAGGTAAAGATACTTTCATGCGTTTGGTTCGTTATTCGAATTCTTTAAATTACAACTCTTTTGTGTGTGCACTTTTAGGGCTAGCCTACTCCACGGCACATGGGTACATAGCTGAAGTGAAGAGCAAGGAGGAATTCGAGTCGTGCGATGTAACCAACCCAATCAGGATGTTCACGGACGGCCTGGATAGCATCTCAATGGACAAGGAAGGACTCCGCTACTTCGCAAGTAGTAACGTCGAGAGCTGCAAGAATGGCCTTAAACTACACGTGGAAGTTATGCCTCAGTCACATCAATCAGACGGCCCTGCGTTGGTTGCAGCTAATGGGCCCACAACCCCTTCTGGTTCGGCCCATCTCACTGCAAGCCTCGTGGTGTTGTCCGTTGGGTTGCTTTGTTATGTATTGGGTTTTTAGAGTAAGTAGTAATTAACTGATGTGTGTTAATTATAATTTCGTAAGCGAGTGAGGATTGGTATGAAGAATGGGATTTTGGTTTTTATTATTTGTAGAATAATACTCAGCTAATGTGGATGAGTAAAAATTCCTACCAAAATTGTTCGTTGTCGATTTATAAAATTTCGTATTTAAGATTAGAACTGTTCATATTATAAATCACTCTATAAATATCGTCTCTTGAAAGAGTCTATTAAAACTAAAGTCGTTTAGTCATCGAATTGTATAAAACAGACGGACAGTACTAGAAAAGTATTATTAACTGTTAATTTATTTGCTATAATAGATTAACTAAACGACCTTATATTTAATTAATTTTTTGCAGAAGTGATTTTTACACGGTTCTGATCATAAGTACAAAACTCTTATCCGAACATGAAGAATTTTGAATAGAAGTTCCCATTGATCTTAAATAGCCAAGCATTGTTCTTATTTACAACCTCATAAGAAAATGAAAGTTCAAAATTTGCAATCAATCCATTTCAAGTTGAAGCGTCAATACGAAAATTTCATTACGGAAGTTGCACTCCTCCATTTAGACTATGTCACGGGAAATGAATGACTGAGATTTAAACGAATCATATACCTTCATCAACCGCATTAATATTCTGTGCACTCAACCACCGGGGATTGCATTACGCCCCAAAGTTTACGTACATACAAATCATATTTCCTTTCTGATATTGCAACCAAGTTCCAAATTATGACGATTTAGTACAACTAGGAGCACAATAAGACTATAAGCACAGAGAGTTGTGCTAGCCATTGATCTCTGGAGAGCCCACAAGGATCAATGGCTACCATTCAAGTCATGTACCCACGAGTGACTGATGCGAGCATCGTCCAACCGCAATTATACACGAAGTACGCAATACACTAAACAGAAGAATCATAAATTCTCAGTTTGGGCACCTCGGATATATTGGGAGATCCAATCATCGCTCTTTCAGCACTATATAGCTGCTGGTTCCGTTCCCCTTCTTTATCTTTGAAATTCTCCTTAGAATATTCGAAAAAGCGGTCTTTTCCTGCACCATAAGACAGAGTGAAGAAAATAAGAACAAACTATCGAAATTCAAATTATTCAGCCTACGTTCCTTCAAGTTCAAACAGAAGAGAGCAAAGTCTGGAAAATGAATAAAGACAATGGTAGAAAACGTGATAAATCGTACCTCAGAAGATTTAAGTCTTCCCTTAAATTTAGAAACAAGATCATTTGTGGTGAGTGGTGTTCTCTGCATCAACACAGCCCTGATTTCTTCCTCGGTGACGCGTCCACCAGATGACGATGGCTCCGTTTTCACCGGTGGAGTACCTTTTGGAGGCGCACTACTTTTAGAAGCAGACACAGACACAGGCTCCTCTTTGATGGATTTTTGTTCCTAATATGGATACAATGTAAATGAATGCCATATAATTAGCGAGCATGAGGAGTTTCAAAGCTTCTAAAAATAAAGCTGATAAAAACAAAGTAGCAAAACATACATTTTCAGTCTTGACCTTCTTGGGAGGTGCACTATTCGTTGCCTTAGAATCATCGCCACTTGATTTTCTCTTTCCCTTTGAGGATTTGGAGGTTGGTGTAGTTCCTCGACTGGACACAGAAGGTGTTGGTTTTGAGGGACTGTTGTCAGATGGTTCCTCTTTGGGTGCATCCTTCTGCTTTGGAGCCAGCGCCGGAGGAAAGCCAATATCATCATCCAGCTGGACACATCAGAAACAGGCCGATTAGCGGGAAAAGAACTGTGATCCACTTTTACAGGACAAATCAAATTTTCAAAAATCCCGTGTCTATGAATAAAATGGTATCTTCAACAAAAATGTCCATTGCTATTCAAAATGCACGTAGTACAGGGAAAAAAAATAAAATCATCTAACAGATGCAGTTCTGACAAAAGTGCCAAATAAAGCATTTGAGATGTTTATTATGGGAAATGGGAAATCTAGTCAGATTAAGTGTGCCAAAAAAATAAAATAAATAACCTACATCATCATCGTCATCGTCGTCATCCTCTACATCTGAATCATTCAGTCCACCACTTCGCCCAAGTAGCTTCTTCAACTCTTTTCCTGATTTGCTCAGTCCACCCTCCTTGTCATCTTCATCCTCGTCCTCATCATCCTATGAGGAAGAAGTATACAAAAAAGGTCATCTTTAAATTGTACAAAGAGCCATAACTAACAAAGCAATTGCACCATGGATAAAACTGACATACAAGTGCATGAACTTCCAAGGTAGCACCAGATACATGGTGCAAACAGAAAAACCCGAGACCCCCCAAATTGAACATGCAAGATGACGGGAGGCCTCAAGTGCTGTACTTAATATATTCCCTAGCATAATTTTCAAAGGTAAAAAAGAAGTTCAAATCAATTTGTTTACAAATATCAAAATAAAGTCTACCTATTCTCTTGATCAGTATTAGTTTCTAACTGAATGCTTAAAGAATAGTGGTTGCGGGACATTTGTGCAACAAACCTGCTTAATTTCTGGAGGAGCTGGAATCTCTGGTTCCAAATCTTCCCTTTCCTCAGGATTGTTTCCAACAGCTTCATCATCATCAGTGAAAATTTCTTCGTGCTCCCAGTCATCACCTACAATAAATGGAGACTTGATTATAAAAAGAAGACACGGAACTAACATAATCCAGACATGGTTATCATGGACATCATCAGGTACCCCTGTTATGTTCACAAAAAGAAGACATCTGGACAAGACTTAATTGATATGACTTCCCCAATGGATGACAAGACATGGAACTAACATGAAACGCCTTACTAATGAAGTAATCAAATACTTTACAGAAAAAGATGGATTAAAACCACCTTTACTTTTCACGAGACAAAAAAAAGTAAAAAAGAGGCTGTTACGATGTCTGTATATGCAGCAACATTCCACGGCAAGCAGAACCAAGCTGAACTTCACTCTTCTAAGAATTCGTGGTGATTAATAATGGTATTGGGTAGCAATTATTTAGGTTAGCAAGGAGAAAAGATAGTGCTCATGATATTTTGTTTATAAGGCAAAATAGAAAAAGGATAGATGCATACCCTTCTCGATATCATCATCATCCATGTCCACATCACCTCCCCCTACACCTTCATTATCATCATCACCATCACCACCATCCCCACCTCTTTTATTCAATCTTTTTTTCCTTTCCAACTCTTCATCTTCATCCTCATCCCCTCTATCTGAGCCATTTCCTTCTTCATCATCATCACCACCAGCTGTCTTTTTTCGTCCCTTCCCACCAGCCCCACCATTATCCTTGTCAAGCCTCTCCACTTCACCAAATAAAGCAGCTCCATTATTTGCAGCTTTCATCATCCATCTTTCATACCCATCTGCAGTCTTTTTCCTATTACTAATCTTCTCTTCAGCTTCTTCCAATGTAAGTTGCTTGTATTGCGCAACCTTGTTGAAATTGAACCTAGTACACATTATCAAAACAACCTTGTTTTGATAAGTAAATATACGATTGTAGCCATAATTGGTACTTATGAAAAGCTTTTCCCCATATTCATGCCGAGACTAATAGTGATGAACCGTAAAATAAAAACATCGGTAGCAAAAATAGGTAAGGCATGCATACCAAGAACCAGCAGGAATAGCAGAAAACTCCTTTCCAGAGGGATGTTTTATTAGTAAGTAGTAAGTTGCAGTCTGTGCACCTTCAAGATGACCCTGGTACTGAGACCGGCCACTTTCGTCCTCCAAAACCCATGGTTTGTTCTTGTACTTCTCCTATATAATGAAACTTAATGTAAATACGAAGGAGTGCAAACTATCTCGATGTCAGTTCATTAAACATCTCACAACTTACTAATTCCCAGTGGAACATAACAAAAGAAAATTACAAGAACCAAAAGCATTTGAAGCGCAACTCACACTTTAAAACACTGCTACAATCGGGTCACAGAAAACTCACAAATTTATAATGGTTATTAGCTGTAGCAACACAATCTCCAAATGATACTCGCGAAACAGTAAAAACCAAGCAAGTAATAGCCAATGGGCAAAATCAAATCGAAATTACCCGCATGGCATCACTAAGTTGGCGTCCTTGTAGTCCATCCTTGTGGAGAGACCATTTATTTTCAGAATTCTTGTTCTTCGAAAAGCTCGGCAACCCCGTCACAAATCTCCCAATGAAGTAGTTCTTATCGTTGGCAGTACTCGCTCGAACATTATACTCCTACGTCAGAAACAAATACATCAATCAATCTTTACATACATATACACATACACCATATATATATATATATAGAGAGAGAGAGGCGAACTCGAATTAAGCGAGTGACGACGGTGCCGCACTCGTTGCACTTGGCGCGGTTGAGAGCCATTTTTTTGCCACAGTCGTCGCACAGGGTCAAGTGCTTGCAATTGCTTCCGTATAAATCCTTGGTCGTTTTACATCCGCCACACTCAGGTCTCAGTATCAAATCGGTCGTCGACATTTTCCCACCTGCAGAACCACGCAATTTTCCCGAGAAACAAACACCGATTCAGAGAGCAAATCCTATCCCCAAACGAAAGCTAGGGTTTTGATTCTGAAACCTAACAATTCAACAATTTACCAATTCATTCAACAATTCGATGATTACCTTTTGATTTATAACAGAGATCGCGTATCGGTTGTGAATTTGGGTTTTCTTGTTCTTTTGCCGGGACAGAATTTTCTTTATTTTTGGGTCGATTGAAATTTCCTAGTTCGGAAGAGAATAAAAACGCATATATTGTCATCAGATATGCGGCAATTCCACGTGCTTGGTGCGCCAATGTTTAGGTTGCGCATTCAATTGATAATTTGAGATATTTTAATGAATTTATAAATTTATGGATTTTTACGAAGTTTAATTGATTTTTAGAGATTTTATATAAAATTTGGATTTAATTTCTTTGAAATCTTATAGGGAGATGTGAGATTTATGGATGCTTAAAATACACTACGAAATCTCTCTAATACCTTCTAACTTTTTAACTTTATCAAATTCTTTAAAATCAATTTATAATTGTATACATCTAGAATGTTATAAACTTCTTTAAAATCCTAATTGAACACACCCAGATTTCTAAGGATTTTAATAAACTATCTTAAAATCCTAACTTGGTCGAGTTAGCCACTTTCGAGCCGTTTTTCGGCCAAATCACGACGATTTAGCAGTCGAAAAAGGTACCTTTCTCTTCGTCTCGTTGAGAAGTATGATTTTCATTTTTGAATCACTTGATTTCGTTGAGTATTGAAGAAGTTATGAACGTTTAAAGTTTATTCAGTTTCCGGCAAATTTTCAAGTTTTCACTCGGACCAGTCAATTTTGAGGCTATTTTCCGGCAATCTCCGGCAACCATTGGGCTTCGAAATAGGTATAATCTTATTCTACACTTTCCTATCTTCATTTTGATATATTATGGGTCGAATTTGATTAAGAAACGATTGAGTTATGAAGCTTTGAAAATTGTCCAAATTTCTGGCCAAGAGCTTCGAGACACTTAACGGAGTTTTTAACGGAATGACTAAAATGATTGACGGTGGACATTCTCAGGAACCACTTTTATCGATTTGGAATCTTAGGGAGCAAAGTGATGAATTATGCAAATCTAAAGGACTATTTTAGCGATTTAACCGTAGTTTTCGTGTGAGTTTTTCTTCACATGGAAGGACACTAAAGTGGGCAGTGAACTTGTTTAGTGGATGACGTTCTTCCTACGTGTCCTCTTTCATTTTATGCCACGTAGTGCCACACCAAAGCTAGCGAGATTGGAAAACTAAAGCTCAATTTACATATAAAAACTAAGAGAGATTTTTCGTATGACTTATTATATTAACATCTCATATATTATTGAATGAATTTCACATACTTAATATACCTTATATTTATTTTTTCAATTAAAATGATCTTACTATACCCCACATGCATTCCCAAAATACCCTCACACCCCACATTCCTAACATATATGATATACCTTACATTTTCTACACACCTAACATTCTTCAAATCTTATAATACTCAATTTTTATTTTTATAAATTAAATTGACTTTGGAGTAAAACTCTAACATCCAGTGTGATTGATGTGAAGAGAAGAAAATAGTCACTTGAGAGGCGCCGATTGAACGGAATGAGTTATATTGCATTAATTAACCATTGAATGAAATCAGTTATGTTGTAGTAATTCACCATTGAAAATAGTGATAACTTCCTAAGAGAGAAGCCTTTAGATAATCGGGTTTTCTATGAATTGTAAATAAATATTAAGCTTAAATCAATCAATAATAGGCTTGGGTAGTATAGTTTCTTGGGAAATCACAAGTAGATATGTGGGACTAATCTCCTTTGAAATCAAAATCAAAGAATAAAATAACGCATATAGCTAGGTTAGGGTTTTGTTTAATAATGGAGAGTGAGAGGTTTTGATAGTTGAAGAATATAAATAATAGATTAAAAGTGATTTGTGGCGTATTTAGAATTTTTTTATTTTTTTAAAAACCTAATAATGTCGAAATTGTTATTGCATAATATGGTAGTACATAAGTCATTTAACATTAAATTTTAATATGAAGTGCATTCAACATTTTGTGAGATGTTAATAAAAAAAGTCTTTCCGTATATCTATTTTTATTTTATCACGTGACAATCATTTATTAAATTATTAAAATATGTGCTAAACACGTAACGACTAATTATCTGACGATAACGCCACATAAACCAAATATTAGTTTAGTTAGAGAATCTCTCCAAAACCAGGCACAGTAGCAAGTTAAAATCGGACGGTTAGATGAAGAGCATTCATTGAAAGATTGGTAAGCCATCTACCGCATGATTCGCGATTAGGAGCACCGACGAAACCCAAGTCTCCCAACCAACTACGTTACAGCGCAAAATTCGATATCCCCAAATATAATATTACCTTTTTATCCTTTAAAAAATCCCAAAAACCATATTAAAATAATAAACGGAAAGAAAAGCCAAATCTACTTCTTCGGGCTGCTCGTATGTAAAGTCAGCAACCTCACTCTCCATCTTCCTCACTGCAAAAGCTAAGCTCGCCCTTCCGCTCAACGACGCCGTTTTACAGCATGGCTCTTCTGACGTCCTTCATCGAAGTCCACCCGTGCTCTCACTTCCCCATCCAGAACCTTCCGTACGGTGTCTTCAAGCCCCAACCGGGTTCGCCAGCTAGACCGGGCGTGGCCATCGGCGACTACGTCTTGGACCTCTCCGAAATCGCCGCCGCCGGGTTATTCAACGGTCCGATCCTCGTCAACTCCGATTGCTTTCATCAGGTCCGTTGATCATTAATCACGGATTACTTTTAGTTGACTAAGATGATGATAAATGCAGTGATTAATTATTAATTGCTCTGTTTTGGTTGATTAGCCTGATTTAAACAAGTTCTTGGCGCTTGGACGGCCTGCGTGGAAGGAAGCTCGCGCCACCATTCAGAAGCTGCTGTCATGTATGTATGCTTATTAATCAATGTGCTTGTTGAAGTAATTAGGCTTAGTTTACACTTTTTTTTTTTTTTTTTTTTTTTTTTTTTTTTTTTTGTTACCCTCCACCACCCACACAAATACAAACACAAACACACACACCAGGTTTCGAACCTGGGACCTAGAACTACCCCACCCCTTACCCACACCCTCACCACTAGGCTATTCCTAGTGGCTAGGCTTAGTTTACACTTAATTAAGTTGCTAATTAAGATTTATTTGGTTAATTACTGGTGCAGCTACTGAGCCGACATTGCGTGACAATGAAAGTTTGAGGCAGAAATCACTTCTTCCATTGGTACCTGGAATTTTATAATCCTGCTTAGATTTTCAATATATTTTATTCAAATAATTCATATTTGATGTGGATTGATGTGTAGAGCAAGGTAGAAATGGTTCTTCCGATTACAATAGGGGACTATACGGATTTCTTTTCGTCAATGCATCACGCGAAGAATTGCGGGACCATATTTCGTGGGCCACAGAACGCGATTCCACCAAACTGGTCTGTGGATTTTGAATAACTCATTGAACATAATTTCTTATTTTAGTTTTTGTATTGTTTTTTCAAGTTAAGGAAGTCTTATTTGATGTCCAGGTTCCACCTTCCAATTGCTTATCATGGTCGAGCTTCTTCGATTGTTATCTCGGGAACGGACATTATTCGACCAAAGTGAGAACTTATCATTTATTTTTGTAGCTTTTAGATACATTGAATATGCAGGGTGAGTAAAAATTGTTGAACTTGTCTATTGGTAGTAATAGTACTTCAATTTCCAAGAATTGGTTTCAAGGCCAAACTTTTCCGTTGATGTTTTGTCGATTGCCTGCTTATATATTTGATTTATGATTTTGGTCTTATGTCACGTTCTTTATTGAATCGGTGAAAGTTGTCCATCCAATTCTGATTTCAGATGGTATATTATACTTACTGGATTTCAATCTTAAAGTTTACATTTTTTATTCGTCTTATCACAGAGGTCAAGCCGCTCCTACTGGAAACTCTCCACCACCTTTTGGTCCTTCATTGAAACTAGACTTTGAGCTCGAAATGGTTAGCCACTTATGCTATAGTATAGCATTTTAGTGTAGAAGTAGAACTCATAATTACAGTTATGCTTATCCCGTTTTTATTTACTATGTCATGTGGGTTCTCATTTTGATTGTAGGCTGCTATAGTTGGCCCTGGAAATGAGTTAGGAAAGCCGGTGGATGTTAATGAAGCAGCAGATCACATCTTTGGACTTGTGTTGATGAATGACTGGAGTGGTAGGCTTGCCTCTTGCCTTAATAGGTTTTAATCCTTCATGTTTAATGTTTGGAGCTGCTTGATAAGAAGTTGGTGTTTTGACAGCTAGAGATATTCAGGCATGGGAATATGTTCCCCTTGGGCCTTTCCTTGGGAAAAGTTTTGGTAAGAAGCGGAAACTATGATGCTGAATTCTTCATTTATTGTTTTATAAGTGTGTAAAATGTGTAATGACTGCGAAACTGACATTAACTTTGTGTAAAATGTGAATATCAGGGACTACAATATCCCCTTGGATAGTGACGCTGGAAGCTCTAGAACCTTTTCTTTGTGATGCTCCCAAGCAGGTGGTTACTCATTTTTGCATAATGCATACCCACTTAATTCAATCTTTCTTTTTAATTATAAGTCATAGAATATTTATATTATGTTCACTCTGATTTGTAGGACCCCCGTCCGTTGCCCTATCTGGCTGAAAAAATCTCCCAAAATTATGACATTTCATTAGAGGTATTTACCGGCTCATTGCAATTGGTTTCTTTTAGTTAATTAACAAAGTTTTTGGTTTCTTTTACCCTTAAGGCCTTACGGAATTTTCTTTTAGTGATTATATTGTAAATAGTCATGTGCTCTTGTGTTCTTGGGATGACGATGGAACTGCCATTTTATTGCTAGGTTCAAATCAAACCTGCTGGACAAGATGAGTCGCATGTGGTCACAAAGAGTAACTTCAATAATTTGTAAGGATTTCTCCCCAATTACTTCCTCAAGAGTCTTTAATCTTTAGCTGAGATAAGTCTTGCCCTGTTGACAACTATTGGAAAAGTAACCTAGAAGATGGTCATAATCATACTGCCTAGCGTTGAGATAACTTTTCCGGAGTAGTTTCCTTTTGGTTACGATAACGGACTTTGTATTCATTACCAAGCTTTCTGTAGTTCTACGCTTCTTGGGGGCATCATAATAAGTGCCTTTTAGCTTTTGTTGAGCTAATCAGGATGCCTAAGTACTCAGATGAAGGAAAATCCATGGTTTTGTACATTTTGTTTCGTTCTTGCTTGCTTCATTTATAAGGTGTCTTAATTTGTGTACCTCATTTACAGATACTGGACATTGACTCAACAGGTAGCCCACCACACTATCAACGGCTGCAACTTAAGGCCAGGCGATCTCCTTGGAACAGGGACTATCAGTGGGCCTGTACGGTTTCAGTTTCTTTTTACTAATTCATACATTCATATGAAGTTATGCTTGACTATAAATTCGTGGAGTTTTCTTTTATTGCTAGAGTGAATTTCATTCACTTGTGTTTCACAACAGGAGCCCGATTCTCTTGGATGCTTGTTAGAGTTGACATGGAATGGACAAAAGCAGCTGTCATTAAATGGGACACCCCGCAAATTCTTAGAAGATGGTGATGAAGTCATCATTTCTGGGTTTAGCAAGGTTACTGTTGATACAAGTCTATTTACATGTTTAATTACATTTTACAATCTCTTTTACATACTGCTTGTGGTCTCGTCATGCTGTATATTGTTGTTCTTTCTCCTATTGTTGTTCTGATGCAATGCCTCGATATGAAGTTTGCCAGAATTTTGGAATGAAACAATATCCACGCTACCGTGCATAACGTGTACTTCATACTGCCATCGGGTCCTGTGAACTTGTTATGCAGCAGGATTATCAGTCTGATTTTTACGTTTGATGTTTTGATTGCAGGGAAATGGTTACAACGTTGGCTTTGGTACTTGCTCTGGAAAGATTGTTCCCTCACCTCTTTGAAGACTTTCTTCTTGGCCTTCCAAGTAATCAGTCAAAGTACTTGTATTCCATTAGCAACCTCAATTTCATATGTTGTTGGAGCTGTGTACCATTTACTTTGTAATTCACTTGGCCTTTGTTGTTTTGTAATTCTAAACCATGCGCAATACAGCCACCCTTCGTAGAATAAGGCGGGGTTGTTCTGCTTTATGATAATCCCCTTCTATTTACTGTTTACGGTTTAGTGTTCTCTCTTTCTATACATTCAAATGTGGATGTCACCGGGGGCTTGGTCTCTAGGACCACTTGACGTTCAAGAAATATACATGATAGGTCTTTCGAGGACCATTCGAATATTTGATACTTCGGCATATGTTGATATATGTTGACATATATCAACAAGTTGTGTTGACAACACTCAACAAATTCTTTCCATATCACTCATCAAATTAGTTCAATATATGTTGATATATGTTGACATATTCACGTTCTAATTTGGCTGACAATAATAAATCCACCAAATGCTGGACAAAATCTTTGTGAACGAACTAAACTAATTTTTGCAGTGGTCTGTTTTTATCTAAATTCTTGTATTTAACACTAGAATTCTCTAAGATTCGAATCTTAAATCCGTCATTTGATGTCACCAATGGCATTGATCAATAGCTTGATTTAAAAATATGAGATATGTTATTAGTTCGAGATGTCACCGTAACATATCTAATTGTGCATGTACTGTGAGATTAAAGATGCTTTCGTGTGCCAAAAAGCGTTTCTTCCAAAAATGAGAGGGCGGCGTGTGGGTCCCGTAAATTAACGGACGGGAGCGATGGTGCTGAATCCTGTTACGCGCCAAGAGTATTCAAGAACCTTCTACTGTTTCAAAAAGACCTTTTTCTTTTCTTTTCACAAAAGTCGTTTTAAATTAAGAAATGATTTTCATTTTTCACACTCACTCAAATTCACCAAAGGCTTAGCCAAAGATGATGAAACCCTCTCGCAGTCGCAGACTCAGCTTCTCCTCCTCCGCCTCCACCACCGTCACCTACACCCTCCACAATGACCAACCTGCCCCTCCCGCCACCACCGAAATTCCCATCCAGTCCTCGGAAACCCCAATTCCCATCACCCTTCACTTACCGCAATCCACCGCAGCCATCAAAATTCAATCGGCCTACCGGGCCCACCTCATCCGCACCCACTTCAAAACAATCGCAGCCGTCCACTCCGAGGCCGACGAGTTCCAGCGCCTGATCCAACGGCAGGAAACTGTCGACGCCGTCAGGACAAGCGAGCGCGAGAAGCTGAGGATGAACGAGTCCCTGATGCGGCTGCTGCTGAAGCTGGACTCGGTCCCCGGGGTGGACCCCGCGGTGAGGGAAGCGAGGAGAAAGGTGAGCCGTCGGATCGTGGGGCTGCAGGAGATCGTGGACGCGATCGTATCGGAAGACGTGGATGGCTTCTGGGGTGGCAGAGACGGCGGGTTTGGGAGGAACTGGGACGACGTCCTTGCGGAGATGGAGGAGGAGGTGTGCAGGGACAAAGGAGGGGAGGAGATGGAGAGGTTTTGCGCTCAGTATCTGGGGTTTCGGTGCTTGCAGCGATTTTTGCAGGAGCCGTGATCTGGTTCATCGCCGGCACTGCTTTGCTTCCCTACTCTGTTATCTGTAGAGTGACACAGTCTACAAACTACCGACTGCAAATTGTAATTTTGTACTTAGTTTGGACCTTCTTTTTTTTTATGGTTTTATTCTCCATGCACTTAATTCATCGGTTTTAATTATGAAATATCGTAAAAATGCGTTATTTGCAAGCGGAAGAATGAGTTGACAGCTAGACGAGAAAAATATAAAAAAATATAAAAAATAATCTTTCACATCTCAAAAACTAAAAGGTGTAGCTTAAGCAGATGTGTATTAAACCTAGCAGGTTAGGGCAGTGCGGTCATTCTCTTGCGCCCGTAACTCAGATTTTGGTAAATTAAATTAGAGCAATTTAGAATATCGACGCATTGACAATGAAATGAACATGAGAAAGATAGATTTCAGAATTCATAAATCATAAACTTCATACGTCAAACAGAAACATACAGGCTTTGTTGTTCTTCTTGAGAACGCTCATCTACGACAACATGCAGCTACACTTGCAGCGTGACATGCATGTCTTGCAGTCGGAGAGCTTCGGGGTGCCACAATCACAGTTCTTGATGCAGTTGGCCCTCGAGCTGCCGCCCCACAAGCATCGAGCCATACAGCGCAGAACCGGCGTGCATTCTGGGCAGCCGAACTTCATCTGATTTACTATACAACTTCTGCATTGACTGCCGTCTGGTGGGCAACTTCCGCAACGGCTGCCGCCTGATGGGCAAGCCTTAGCAGCCGGAAACACAACCAACCACAGCAACAGAAGCAGCGTCAGCTTCAGCGGCCCAAGAGCTAGTGCAGGCGGCCTCTTCTCCATTACCTGCTTCTGAAATGTTTGATCTTTGCTTGCTCGAATATATATTAAGAATGATTTTGGCACGCTCTTTTTCTCGGAGAAAATGAAATCACGACCTTATATTATTGTTTGTTATGTGAATCTTTCACTGGATCAAATATAAAACAAATCTGCGGCATTACTTGTTGCCTCACAGTTCAACTAGATCATTTAGTGCCATTAATTGCTATGTATTGGTTTGCACAATGTTATAATATCTTCGCGTACATCTATGTCTTCACATCAGAGCCGGTAAGTCCATGCTGTAGGATATAGATGAGAGATTTTTTAATTTGCCCATAAGACGTGTGGTAGTATAATGACATATGGTGTACCATTTCGTATTTCAGGCACATTGAAAAATCTCTCGATATAGATAAGATTGGTATAAATGGTAGATCCTTATCGTATTGTCACATGACGTTACTCTTTCACGTGTTATTGTTTAAAAATCTATTTATATCTGTATCGTATTGTCACATGCTGTTACTAATTCGCGTTATAGTTTGAAAATCTATGTATTATAGTATATCAGTGTACCACGTACGACATTATAATACGCGAATAACAAAATGAGACGAATCGGAAAAACAAAAAGAACCCAATTCTTTTCTTACACAACCCTCAGGCAATCCGAGTTTCATGCACGTAGAACATGGCAAGGGATCGACATTTTATTTCACATCAATAAAACAGAGGTACATACAAGCCGAAACTGCAAAAAACAGACTGGTCTATCACCCTGTTTACGGAGGATGAAGCAAACAAATGTAGCGGTACAATAAACCTACTTATCAAACTAACTCTCTTCGAAAATTATACATCCAAATCCCGAATGGAAAGTCTGAGACAATGATGCGTGACCCAGTTCTGCAGGAACAAATTCTTCCATACACACTTCACTCTCCTTCAGTGAGGATCGGAACAATGAGTGGTTTCATCTGTGCAAGGTATACGATTGCCCACCTACCAAGTACGAAAGGAGCATGCTAAGTCAATATCCAGGTGGGAAATTTTGCAAAGGAGTACATTAAAAGTTCACCAACTGAAGCAAATCCAAATTGATAAAATTTTCCCAAAAAGTTAACCGAAAAAAAAATCAAAGGTAAGAGTCGATGACATACATCATCCAACAGCACACTACCGCTGTGATAACAAGTGTAAGGTGAAGCCTGCACGAGAAAAAAACAATACGTTTAGCTTTAAGAGGATTTGAAAGATGCCCCCAACACCGGAAAGGTCCAAATGTCTTTGAATCTTAATCATGCAAACAACATTGTGCAGTAAGTCTAGATATAGACACGGAGTAAACATCAAAATCAACTCCGCCTCGTCTCATTTGATGCAGACAGAAATGTTGAGGATAAATCTATACATATTTCACGAATGTAACCAATAAATTTAACTCATCCAACATAAATTCAACGGGATTTCCTTGATGTGTCTAACTAAAACTCTCACCTACCTCCTACGATTTAAAATGGTGAAGAACAACATTATCACAGATTTCCTTCCTTAGGAAACGATAGACAAAAGTTTCACAGTAACTCATCGACAATATTCATTATATAAACACCAAGAAACATTAGAAAATCATGCAATATAAATCAAATTATCGAACCCGATTAGCATGTTTCAGGTTTCCCATATCAAAGCATCTTCTGACCAAAACTCTCCTCTTCTTTCCCGACAATCTATGTGGTAGATTTTCCCTACAATGTCATCCAACAAGAATGGAGCTACGATTCGCTAAAATGCAATGCAAATGTTTCTAAACCCTTAAAAGATCCGAATTCCATCACCGAAAATCGGTTCCAATAGCATAATCAACATACAGACTATAATGGTTTCAATCTGACCAGCCCTAAACTCTAAACATCGCTAAAATCCAATTTAACATCCTACCAACTTCAAAATATTGCATCAACAATTGGAAAACAAGTTAGAAAGCTAAAATCTTTGGATTCAGAAATTAAAAGAGAAAACTAGTAGAGCAAATAAGACATACAAATTGGCCGATGCGCCTCTGCCACAGCAGATTCTGACCATGAGGGAAGCAATTAAGCCCACCATTGCAAAGATCAGAGTTGTAACTACAAAACCCATTTCGATCTTCTCCAATTCCGACCCTTTCTTCGAACAGTCAAATCCACAAACAGTTGATCTGCCAAAAGCACAATCCTTTTTCTATAAATCTGGTCACAGATCAGAACCCAGTTCGATTTTATCGTACTTAAATCCAATTCGACCTTCAAATTAAATAAATGAGAGGCAGAAATGCAATAGGGAAAGAAAGAGGGAGAGCTTAAAGCTTAGTGGTTACCGCGAATGAATGATATGATTGTCTTCAAAAACAATTTGTACGTTGCCTGAGGCTCCAAGCCTCCAACCTCTGATTTTGGGCTGTGATGGGAAGGGGATGACGAAGATTGGGATTTTTTTTTTGCTTAGAAAGATCAAATAAATTAAAACGTCATTTTGGTACTTTTAACCGAAATTTCTTCCATCTACTATAGCAAGTTCCTAGGGGCCCAATAGCATCCTCTCCGGATCTTTTGGTGAGGATCTTGGGGATTCGTCAATTGTGTTCGTTTATCGTATATTGTATGATCAGTTTTCGTTAGGTATTGTTTGTATTTAATTTTAAATAAAAATATTTAAAATGATTTCTGATCACACGATATACGATAAATGGGTATGATTCACGAATTCCCAGATCCTCACAAAAAGGATCCGGATTCACCAGGGGCCTAGGGCTGTGTTCCAAAGCAAGTTCAAAAATTTCAGAATTGGAGTAATCTCAAAATTTTCAAAACATAAATCGAAAATTCATGTACTTTTTAAGTTATCAAATATTCTGAACTTTTTCGTACGTGCAATTTATTGTTTTTTTCTTATATTTGGTATATGGTTATGCTTAATTTCCTAGTTGAAGTTACATTCTAAAATGTTACTAGGCAGATTTACTAAATGTTGGAAGTTACATTATTATAGTGTGTTAAATAAGCATGTGCTTCTGTTGAATTGTGACACCAGCAAGATAAGTGGCGGGTTTAGTAAATGTTGAATCGCTCTAGCCTGTCATTCACGTTGTCTGTGTAATTGTATCGCTTCTGATCCGCTCGATTGTTTTTATGAGACAGGGTTTCAGGGTTCGGAAGTGGAAGCTGATCGTTAGAAATCTTCCTTTTGAGGTTCTTTGCTTACTGTGTTGTCATATGAAATTTTGTTCTTGGGACGAGCTTAAGCAGAACTAGTTTCCCTACACAAATGCAGGCGAAAATGAATGAAGTAAAAGAGATGTTTTCAACAGCAGGGTTTGTCTGGGATGTAGTTATTCAACATAATTCTAATACGGGGTCTGTTACCAAGGGACAAGGATTGTCTGCCCTTCCGGTGCCCTTCCCGTACCCTCCTGTTTTGTGTGGTCACGGTTAAGCTACGTCAACATTTTATATTATTTATTTTATAGATATAATAAGACAAAAATAAATAGTAATATAAAATGTTGACGTGGCTTAACCGTGACCACACAAACAGGAGGGCACGGAGAGGGCATCGGAAGTGGAGGGCAGACAATCCTTTTCCGTTACCAAGATGTCTTATATGTAGTTTGATACGATTCTTGCATCGTTTGTTGCGTTTGAAAGTACATGTGATATTATGTTTTGGCAGGAAACGAAAAGGAAGGGGTTTCTCATGTTTGAAACAAATGATGCAGCCAGTTATGCTGTTTCAGCCGGGAATGCGGCATCTGGCTTGGGAATTTCCCTGAAGGGTTAAGAATTGACAGTCTTGTGCGCTTTGGTTAAAAAATGGGCTCAAAACAAGGAACTGAATGTGGCCAGAAAAGAGGAGCTAGACCGCCGCAATCTCTATGTAGCAAAGTTTATTTCTTTGATGAACCTCCTGGCTTTATCTAGATTTTATAAATTGTGTCCTGAATGATTGCCATTTGGTTTCTTCAAAATACTAACAGGACGGTCTTATTCTCGAGGGAACTCCAGCGGCAGAAGGGGTTTCAGCTACTGATATGTCGATATGCTAAATGTAAGTGTTGCTGATCTCTTCGTTCCCCTACATATACGCAACATACTGTAGTGAATTTCTGAAACCATGCAGGGCAGAGGAGGATGACGGAGAAGCTTCGATCTCCGAAGTATCACGTTTCAAAGACAGAATATTTATAAAAAAAATTGCCGAAGTCCCTGACTGCAAAAGAACTGAGCAAACTTTGTATCGGTGCAGTTACCTTACGAGCTGTAAAACAAAAACGAGTTATTCTAAAGGTTCGTTAGTGGCTACAATTTGCCTGCCGCGAGCTATACTAATTTGTGTAGTGATCATTTTCCTTTTTGGCATAAGATCTCCCTCATTTGTATGCAACGTCAACCGTGCTTGGATGATCTATATGAAGAAAGGAAAGCTCATAGAAACTTTTGGTCCTCAACATCACCCGATTGTGGAGTTTGCACTTGAGAATGTTCAGAAGTTGAAAGTGCGAAAAGCTTAGCTACAAGCGCAGCAGTGTGCAGCTCATCATGATCGTGTTCCAAAAGACGTGAATAGTCAGTTCAACGAACGGAAACAAAAAGGTGACAAGCAAAAGCTGGGTGACTGTTCAGTTCCAAATAGAATTGGTGATGATGGAGCTGCCACTGAAACATAGAGACCTTCTAAGAGGCCGAAAAATGGTCATCGAGATGGAACGGGTGGTGGAAGATCATTTGAAAGTAAAACCATCGCCGTTGATGCTCGCAGTTCAAAATCTTCAACAAAGACAAGTAGGGCATCAGAAAAAGAGGAAGCTATGGGAGCGGAAAGAGGTGGAGGGGGAAGAGAATGTGATGAGAAGAAAGATCCATTAGGGCGGGATGTTGCAGATAAACTCGACATGCTGATCGGACAATAAAGATCCAAGTACAAAGTGTCAGGGAAGCCAGACTGGCGTTGCGCTGGTCTTTACTTAGAAATTGAAGCAATTAGTCTGGGCTGGGACCACAAAGCAAAAGACACTTAGAGTTGACCAGACCAGCAAAGTCTATTGGACTACACAAACAGAGACAAAGTAAGCTTCAACGTTAATGTTCTTGTCGCCAGCCACAGAAGTAGTTACGAACTTACGAGAAACAAATTACTATTTATAGAAGTTGAAGTAATCACAAGAATGAGAGACATAATCATCTTCAATCAAAATGTTTTCTAACTGTATTGCTCTTTTTAACTTAAGTTAAATCCACTTTGACTTCAGCCACAAACTTTAACTAACAAGGTAAAATTGAAAATTATTTTTGTCAAATTAGTTGTGACTAAAAGGTTACGAATTCGAGTCGTGAAAACAACCTCTTTATAAAGTAAGGGTAAGACTGTGTACGATAGATCTTCCCTAAGATTATCGCAAAACGGTAACCTTATTGTCTTGCAGTCGCCCTTAAAAGTGTTATTCGTAGAGAAAGGTACTTGCCAAGATTCTTAGTAAGAGGAGAGCCAAAAAAAGGCAGAAAAACTTGAAGCCAGGGAGAAACAGAGTGTCAACAATGTGTTGGCAATTTTGGTCTTTTATTAAAGACTGGGATTGCTCAGTTACACTGACCAATTAATAAATACAATTATGGAAGTGCTTCTTCTATTTTCCAACTATGCTTAAGAAAGAAACTTTAACAAAGTTACCACACTTTTCATAAACTCAGTGAAAGCCGTATATTCTCTGTACGCCATGACGTCCGGTTCACACCGCACCATAATAGACGGCAAAAACAGCCACACCCCTGTCGCGACCACAAATGCAATCGCCAACGGCCCCGAAACGGCAGCAGGCAACCGCCACTTACCGTCAAAAGCCTTCTTGATCACAATCTCAATGGACAAACATATTCCGTGGAGGAGGAAGAAGCATGTCAGCTCCCACGTGGGCAACGTCCGTCCAATGTAATAGAAGATGAGCTCATGCATCACCGCCGACACGAAAAACGACGCGATAACAGCCGGAATCGGGGCCCACTTTGTCCCGAGGGCACCGGTGGAGATTTCCCGGACGGGTTGGTATACGGTTGGGTGTAGAATTCTGCTCACCATGATGTTCCACCTGCTTCCCCAGAAGTCCTGGAGTGAGGTGGCGAGGTAGGGTTCGTCGAACTGCGGCTCGAAATCGACTCCGAGGAAGACTCGGGCCAGTGATGCGACCAAGGCGAGGATAAGCTCAAGGCCGGTGTACATGTAAATGGAGTAGAGGAAGAGTAAGATTTTAGGGTGAATAAACCGTTTGTTATGATATACATGTACTGACGTGGAAAATATCAAAGCCTTGGTCACATAGTTGAGAGTCGATTTCTGACCTTTTGGGAGAGATTTTGAAGCAGAAATTCTCTGCGCAGGACGTTCTTTCTTTTCATGGTTTTTGGGGTCGTTTCGGAATTTGATTGGAAGGCAAGCTAAGGGGATGAAAATTGGTGGTTATGATGGTGGTGATTTAGAAGAAAATGTTGGTGATGAGTCTCAAGACCATAAAAATGGTAGTGATTTAGAGGAAAATGTTGGTGATGAGTCTCAAGATCATGAAAATGGTGGTGATATAGATTTAAATGTTGATGATGATCATATTGGTGTAGAGGAAAATATTGAATCTCCCGAACCTACATTCCATTTAAACATTTATGATCCAAGAATTTGGGATGGTCTTAATGCAGAAATGAGAGCCTTACTTGTAGAAAAGGGACCAATTCGAGAAACTAATCTCACTTATCCTAAGGACAAGCTCTCTAGAAAATTTTCCTCACACTACTATGATCGAAAATTACCAACGGGTGAAATTTATGATAGGAAATGGCTCGTGTACTCAAAAGAGTTGGATAAAATCTTTTGCTTTTGTTGTAAATTGTTTAAAACAATTACCTCAAAAAGTGAGTTAGCAAAAGATGGAATTAGTGATTGGAGACATCTTGGTGTGAAGCTTGATCAACATGAAAATAGTAAAGAGCATCTCACTAATTCGAGAACTTGGGTTGAGTTGAAAAGTAGATTGACAAAAAATCAGACAATTGACAAAGAATTTCAAATGCGAATCAAGAAAGAGACAAATCATTGGAAACAAGTGATGCTTAGAATTATTGCTGTTGTGAAATGTTTAGCCATACGTAATATAGCATTTCGTGGAACAAATGAAAGACCTTATGAGGACTCTAATGGCAACTTCTTAGGTTTACTTGAAATGATTGCGGAGTTTGATCCAATAATGCAAGAGCATTTTCGACTCATTGAGAATAAAGAGATTCATCACCACTATTTGAGCCATAAAATCCAAAATGAGTTGATAGCTACTTTAGCTTCAAAAGTCAAAACCGCAATCATTAAAAAAGTAAAAGAAGCCAAATTTTTTTCTATCATTCTTGATTGTACTCCTGATGCAAGTCATGTGGAACAGATGACTTTAATTTTGAGATGTGTTGACTTGTCAAGTAGGTCAATACATATAAGGGAGTATTTCATGGAGTTTTTAAGTGTGGAAAATACATCAGGACAAGGACTTTTTAATGAGTTACAAGATGTCCTAAAGTCTCTTGATCTTGATATTGACAATGTGAGGGGACAAGGTTATGATAATGGATCTAACATGAAAGGGAAACACCAAGGTGTCCAGAAAAGATTGCTAGAGATAAATCCCAGAGCCTTTTATATGCCATGTGGTTCTCATTGTCTTAATTTAGTAGTTTGTGATATGGCAAGTTCATGTGTTAAAGCAAAATCTTTTTTTGGAGCATGCCAATGCATATATACGGTGTTTTCCAACTCTACAAAGCGTTGGAATATTTTGCTTGAACATATTGATGGGTTAACTTTGAAGTCATTGTCAACTACTAGATGGGAAAGTCACATTGAAAGTGTTAAAGCAATTAAATCTCAAGTAGCCCAGGTTAGAAATGCTTTGTTTACGTTGGTGGAAATTACTGAGAATCCCCAATTGAGTAGGGATGCCGGATGTTTAGCATCAGGAGAACTTTCCAGTTTTGATTTTGTATTAAGTTTGGTTATTTGGTATGACATTTTGTTGAAGATTAACATGGTGAGCAAAAAATTACAATCTGAAGACATGCGTCTTGATGTTGCTGTAAAGGCATTGGAAGCACTTGTTATCTTTTTTGAAAACTACAGAGAAACTGGTTTTGCTTCTGCCATGCGTGATGCTAAAGAAATTGCACTTGATTCGGAAATTGAACCTGTTTTTCAAACTAAATGTCATAGACCTAGAAAAAGACATCATGATGAAGTTGATGGTAATGAGAGGGAACAACAGTCTGCTGAAGAATCATTTAGAACATATTATTTTCTTGTTATAGTGGATATTGCTCTTTCTCAACTGAAAAATAGATTTGAACAGTTAAAGGCTTTTGAATCTATTTTTGGCTTCTTGTTTGATGCACCGAAGTTAATTTCATTGGATGATCAACAGCTAAAAGAAAATTGTATGAATCTTGAAGCACATTTGAAACATGGAAATACCATGGATGTAGATGGAGCCGACTTATGTTCCGAATTACAGGTGTTGCAAATGATGTTACCTGAAGAAGCATTTCTCTCTAATAACCCTTGGACATCCATGGAAATAGCAAACTTTGTAAAAGAAACTGACATGTGTCCTAATGTCATGATTGCTTATCGTGTACTGTTGACTGTACCTGTGACCGTGGCATCTGCAGAAAGAAGTTTTTCAAAATTGAAATTATTAAAATCTTACTTGCGGACCACTATGACTCAAGATAGGCTAAATGGATTAGCAATCTTATGCATTGAAAATGATGAGATTGAAGACTTGGAGTATGATGATATAATTGATGATTTTGCTTCAAAAAATGCTAGAAGACAATTTCTTATAGGTTGAAATTTCAAGGAGCTTTGCTAGGAATGGTTGTATATGATTGTATTTTTTATTGTCGGGGTTTAGGTACTATGTCCCCCCCGTTGTA
Source organism: Malus fusca (assembly GCA_035220775.1). Classification (NCBI taxonomy): domain Eukaryota; kingdom Viridiplantae; phylum Streptophyta; class Magnoliopsida; order Rosales; family Rosaceae; genus Malus; species Malus fusca. The sequence goes on from CM069068.1 coordinate 40,561,492, forward strand.
TATTTTCTCAAGTAATATAATTTGGGCGTGAGGGCCTAGCCCCCCAGCTTCGACTGGGTTCCAGCCCTCGTTAAATTTTTTTTTTTTTAAACATATGTTTTCGTAATAAAAACAGGGCACATTTTGAGCTTTCGCACCGGGCACCCAAAAACTCAGGACCGGCCCTGGATGAAATGAGATATGGAAGTGGGAGGGGTGGTGGCGAGGGGACCTTTGTTAAAGGCAAAGAGGAGGAGCTTGAAGTTGGCAAGCCAAGCGAGGAAGAAAGACGACGGGCCGCCGAGAAAAATGGTGGTCAGATTGAGAGGGAGGTAGAAGAAGAAGAATACGACGGGTAGGACGGCGAGGAGTCTGGTAGTGCCCGGAGAAGTGACATTGCCGACGGTGTGACAGTAAGATAGTGATGCCACAACCAAAATCCAAACCATGAAAAATATTGGGATTTCTCCTTCCAATTTCTTCATTTCTGTGAACAATTCTTATGAGAGTACTAATTTTTTAGATGGAGAAAGATCGTCCTATCGTATTTATATATTGTACAGGTTGTGACGGAACAGTTGAACACGCTCATCCCTATATTGTAGTTTTTATTTATTTATTCAGTCTATATTATTGTTTACAAAAGGGTAATGTTAGATAGATTAAAATTGGAAACAAAATGATATGTCATTAATAAGAAATAAGCACGTTAATCAACACTTAAAATAATAATTCAAACATCAACTTTCATATTATTAGTTTACAAAATTTAGTATACAAATTCAATATCTCTAACATTACAATTTGTAAACAAGAATATAGATTGTATTTTGAAAATCAGATGACGGTGGTATTTGATAGTTGGATTTCTTTTTAAAATATTATGAAATTCAATTATTAAGTGTCCCATCATATGATTAGAGAATATGATCTTCCTAACAAATTTTTGTTAGTCAATTATAAATCCATGTCACTTGAGGATAGTGTAATTAAATAAACTTTTAATAAATCAAAGTCCAGTGGAATAGCAACATAGTGTTACGGTCTAGTGGTATTTCTCTTTCCTTGTAAGTGAGAGGTCTTAAGTTTGATTTTGGTCAAAGACAAATTCGAACCACATTATTGCTAACAAATTGGGAGGCTAAGCTCATCCATTCCCTTAATATAGATAATATCATTTGTTAAAAAAATGTAATGGAATAATTGATGGCTTTTTTTTATTATATTGATTTTTTAGTCTAAAAATATAATTTTTTGTTAAAATAAACAGCACCGGAAGCTTTTCGTTTAAATTTCCATAATTTTGTTACGAGAATTCACCATTCGAGGACCGAAAAGACTCACAGAAAAAATATAAGAAATAGTCGGTGGTCTAACAAAGACAATAAAATAATAACACAAGTCGTGAAAGTTACTTGGCCACGGGCCACCTCGGGTCCTCTTTAAAGGCGAATTGACATGCCGGAAAATTTAAAATTTGTAGGGCAATAATATGCGATGGAAACAAAACAACGGTAGATGGATGTTGCTTTCATTTTTTATTTTTTTTCATATATTGCAATCATTTTCTAGATGTGTGGTTTGATAGCGTTGCATGTGGCATATGCAGAGCTTCCCTAGGACCAAGGACTTCCCACTCATCTAACAAATTAAGACAATGGAAAAAAAGTTGAGTTCTTGTACGGTGGCGTGAGTTTGAATTTTGTTGGTGATCAATTTAATATTTAATATAATAAAATTTATTATTTGACAAAAGAAAAAAACAAATTAAAACAAAAAAGTTTCGACAAAAAAAAAAGTGTTGGAACTCATTTAAGTAGTCGAAATCAGTTTTCATTAGGTCACTGATCATCTGTAATTCATATTATAATTTACCAATTCATGATTTTTTTCATTTATTTAAGATTCATTACTGTGTGCCCAACTTTTTGTATGGCGGTGTGTTCTTTCTATATTACGTTTTTTTTCAACTTTCTCGAGCCGCTGGCTGACAAGGATATGTTAGACAATCTAAATTTTATATAAAACGGATTGTTCATTACCTGGTGCTTGAATTCATTAATGCATTATTATAAGAAAATTTTAACGAAAAGTTCACGGTCATACTGTTTAACGAAAAATCATATTTTTACATTAAAAAATTAATTTTAATACTATTCATTTTACTTTTTATTTTATTTTTATCGTTAAAACTCAAAATTTTCAAACTCGTTTCATTAGTTTTTTTTTATTATAAAGTAAAATATTTAGAAATGTTATTAGATCGAAATGTCATGATAAAGATGAATTCATTATATGTAATCATTCTTCATTTGATGGCTACCAAACGGCCCCCTTCTTCCTCCCATTACCCTTGCCATGATGGATCTGGACAAGTCCTATCCTCCTCCTACCTCCATTAACCCCATCCCGTGGCCTCGTCGGCTCCGGCATGCAAGCTTCAAGCTCACTCGCAAAGCCAACATGAGAAACCCCAATTTGTAATCCTCCCAGATTTCGTCGGGGCAGTCTCGCTGCGGGGGTGGAGTCACCGACTGAAGGAGGATTGGGTGGGCTGAATATGGGCGGGATGCGCTTGGTGGTGGTGGGAGAGGATGGTAGCTTGCGATAATGGGATGGAGCCTTGGAGGGCTGGTAGTATTTCGGTGAGGGAGAAGCCGTGCGTTTGGATAGCACGATAGTATATGTTTGGCAAACAGAATAAAAAGGCTGATTGGTTATGTTTGGGCAGATTTGAGATGAACAAGTGTTGTTATCTAGTTGTTCCACGTTTCCAAGTCAGAATACTGGGTACTCCCCGGTCAGTAGATATTTACACGGTGGCAAATACAATCTGCCACATTACATACACCACCATATCCCACAACAAAACCAGCAAGCCCTATTGTCAGATATTTACACCGTTACTGTTCTAATTTAACTATATTATTGTCGTATTACGATTTGATAGTATTCCTTTTGATTTTCATTTGAAAGTGAGAGGTCTTAGGTTCAAATATCATGGATGGATAATTCGATACCAAATTAGGCTGTCCATTGTGTGACTTTGCCGAACTCTCTCGCCCCTTAATGTAAAAATATCAATGTACTAAAAAAAAAACCTATATTATTAAGTATTAAGTTTTATCACAAAAATCATCAGTACTATTAAGAATAAAACTATACATTTATATATTATTACACACATTATTTCTTATTTTTTTTCAATTCCCCAATGTGAAATTCAACTATATGTGTCAATCTTATGTTGTTGTTATTATTATTGCCCATCCTTTTATTTTTTTTCAAATTATTTACTTACTACATGTATGCATACAATATGTCTCATATTTAGGTTATATTAAACAAAAACTTAACATATTATAATTTAAACGAAATAATCAAGACATCATCTTTTTCTCAATAAAAAAATAAAAACTTGCTCTTTACATAACTTGAGAAGTTATTACCAGGACAAGAATGAAGCCGACTGATCGAATGGGAAAATATCTATTTAAAAATGATTAAAGTTGTAGCTTTAGTTAAAAGTAAACAATGTCAACCAGAACTTATATTCGATTTTTTAAAAGCCTAAAACTTCCACCACAAGTCTGCTTTTATTACGAGGTTCTTGTTATTGTCGCTGTTGCGTTCACCGCTGTAGAAGCGAAAGCATGGCCGATATTCTTCACAAACGCGCCAACAGCCGCGTACTCCTCCAATGCCCTCACGTCCGCCTTACACCGCAGCAGAGGAGGAAAGAAGAGCCAAAACACGGTGGCCATCACAAACGCCACGGTCAACGGCCCGGACACTGACCTCGGCAGCTGCAGCTTCTTCCGTTTCCCGACCGCCTTCTTGACGCCGATCTCAGCCACCAAGCACGCCCCGTGGAGGAGGAAGAACCACGTGATCTCCCAAGTGGGCCGCGTCCTGCCCAGGTAGTAGAATATGAGCTCGTGCATGATTGCGGACACCACAAACGTCCCCATCACGCCTACGAGAGAAGCCCACCTGCGCCCGACCACACGAGTTGCTAGCGCGAGGATAGGCTCATACACGGTTGGGCGCAGGATGCTGGTGACCATGATGTTCCATCGCCTACCCCAGAAGTCCTGGAGCGAGGACGAGAGGTAAGGCTCGTCGAATTGGGGCTCAAGATCCAGCCCCAGAAGCGCTCGAGCCAACGTGGCGGCGATGACTAGGATTATTTCCAAGGCGAAGTATATGTGGAAGCAATACATGATCCATAAGAGCTTTGGATGAATGTGCTCTTTGTAGTCATATAGCTTAACCAACAAGGCAAAAAGCAGGCCTTTAACTGCGTAGTTTAATGGGGATTTTGTTCCATTTTTGTTTATTTTCGGGGCTGGGTTTTCTTTGTTTTGGGTTTTTGAATACGGGTTTTGCTGGATTTTGATGGGTAAGCAAGCAACCGCCACGAAACGGAGAAGAGATATCGAAGGGTCGGAGCAGAGAGGGCCTTTGCCGAAAGCGAAAAGCAAGAGCTTGAAGTTTGAAAGCCAAGAAATGAAGAAAGCGGTGGTGCCGCCGAGATGGAGGGAGGAGAGGTGGAGAGGGAGGTATAGGAAGAGGGACACGATCGGAATTATGAGCAAAAGTCTTGGAACTCCTTTTGGCACAAACTTAGCAATTGCATAGCAGTAACATAGAGATAGGTAAACTGAGAGCCATACCTTGACGAAGTTTCCAATCTCACCCTCCATCTTCTTCCCGAAGAAATGATGCTTCTTTGAATTCTTTTTCTTATACGATATCGGAGCAGAGGTTCGAACACAAAACCTCAAGAGCAAATATAAACGCTCTTAACCACTTCAAGAAGCTACGAACCTATAAGGCTCTCAGGATTGTTGTTGTGTGACACTGACATGAACGAATCCGTGGCTAGCTGCGAATGGAACATAAAAGATAATATTTGATCACGTGACCAATAGGATCCAATCAGACGGAGATTATATATTTGACTTGTGAAGCTGAAGAGAATAAATTTTTAGTTGCGACGGGAATACAAGTGATACACCATGTGTTTTAATATGAATGATAAGAAATTGTATTTTTTAAAGTATTAACTTTTTAGCAAACATATCCCACTATTTATTTAATGACACGTAATATATCACCCCGTATACCGGTCACACTGAAAAAACTCTCGCCGAAGACGGAGGTTGGTACGACGTTTGTTTGGTTATTATTAAAGTATTAATAGTTAAAGGGAGGGCCGGTATATTTGTGCATGGCGTCACGGAATGAAGAAAAAATTAATTCCCTCACCGACAGACGACATTTTCATAAAATAAAATAAAAAGGAAAATATCAAATCCATCCTCGGCCAGAAACGGAAAAGGTAAGATGTCATTGTGCTGGTGTCTCAAACGCAATCATACACTGCTACGTAGAAAAGTTCAATGGTGCCAGTGCCTCAAGAGTGATGGGTTTAAAACTACAATCACAGCAGCATTCCCGGTCCAAGGAAAGTTAGGCAATTAGGGGAAAGGGTTTGACGTACTATTCCACGGACTATTTCCATTCAATGTAGTTAGGCATTTTGTTTTGGTCAATGTCTTTGGCTTGAGAGAGAGAGAGAGAGAGGTAGCTGTAAAAAATTAACAACAAATGACTACGAATCGAAACTACATGTACAAAAGTGAAAATTTGTGCAAATTACAGGACCTGAAAAATGAGTCGTGTTTGTGTCACTTTTGTGTCATATAGGTTATTTCAATAGGTCGTATCAAACTTGTTATCTTAATTGGTCCTTGATAGGTGACAGATAATGACTCAATTCGTTAATAGTTCGTATCGCGTTAATAGGTCATGCAAGCTATTGTCATGCGTACGTCTAAATCTTATCGGTACTTAACAAATGACTAAATAGCGACCCGACTCGTTAACGGATTCTTAAGCAGTTGATCCAAAGTTTGTTAATTTTCACGTCATTTCGTATTGTTTTAACGGGTCGTGCAAGAAATTGATAACCCTAACAACAAGGACGGTAAAAGTGTTTATTTATTATTTTTTTCAAGTGAATAAACAAAGGGGCGAAATTTTCCAAATTTGTCACCCGCGATCGCCTTCCAAGTTTGAATCTTTGGCAGATACTGCGACTATTTCCACTGGTGTTTCAAGTAAGCGTCAAACCTGACCAACTCCAGAGTTCAATTTGTGTGTCAACACTGAGGGATCAGCATGCTTCCAAAGGAATAACGTTGCAACGAACAATTGAATAATTGAAAAGTACCCACTAGCAATTTTCAAAACCTACCACCTACTGTTAGGTTTTTGGCTCGTCAAATATGTCATAGTTAGTTTAGGATTGTTTTAAGAAACCTAGAGGTATACCCGTTCTTGTCCTAGAGGGATTAGGAAAGAATTTCAGTTTTCTTATTCAATTTAGGTTTGAATTTCTAGAAGTCTATTTGGATTTGGATAAGTGTAATTTCCTAATCCACTTAGAAATAAGAATTCATTTAGCCTTGGGACATGTAAGCCAAATCTATGTCTATAAATAGGGTGCGGCAAGGCTAATTTTGAATAGAGAAAGAAAACAGCCAGACAACCAAGAGTTTTGAGATTAGTTCTAGGGTTTGCAAAAGTTCTGTAATCTCTATTATTAATCAAAGGAGCGGTGAGAAATCACAACTGGACGTAGGCATAAGTTCTGCCGAACCAGTATAATTCTTGTGTGTTTCTAAGTTTTTTCTAATATTTGCTAGTTTAGTCTATTGTCGTTGGTTACATTAAAGAACAAGGTCTAGTGTGCGGGTTTTTTTCAACACCTACTTCTAGCAGCAAGTATTCCGAAATGTCCACAAAATTCTGGTAAACAACCGACAACATAAAGACTTAAAATGTTTAAAAGCACTTTTGATAAGCATTTTCGAATTGCAAGAGCACTTAAAATGCATTTTGGATGAAGCGTCAATAATGTGCAAAAAATAAAGTACTTGAACTGCTTTTTCAAAATTCAGTTGCATTTTACCAAGGATTTATTTTTTAAATATTTCAACAAAAACGCTTTTAAGTATTTTCAAAGCACTTCCAAACACATCCTAATTCAATTCAATTTCACCAGTGATACCAGAAACTAGAAAGCATCAAATCAGAAGAAAAGAAAGGAAACAATTTTTTCTGATGAACAGATAATTATCAAACAGTTCGTTACATTACTTTCGGCACTTTACACCTCGATTACAACACACAATTTCAGACGCGAAGCTATCTACTTAACATCGATTGCTTTACTGTCAAAATTTGGCCAAAACTACAAAACGTCGAATCCACAGAACCATACCATTACGAATTTCAATTTACTGCTGCTGCTGCTGCTCGTACATCTGCACATACAAAACGTCAAATCCACAGAACTATAACACTACAGTCCTCAAATTGTCCCATGTTACTGCTGCTGCTCGTATATCTGCATATATGTCTCTGACAGCGCAACCATTTGAGGAAGGGTTTCGGAGACATGAAGGTCCTGCATCTCATACCTGAAAACAACAGAAGTTAGGCCATGCATTTGAATTTTCTTTAAATTTACATTAGGCCAATATACAAGGAATAAAGTTTACCATAGCTCTTCGGATTTTCTTTGTACAAACACCCTGTAGGAACCTTCACCAGGTTTTCCGTCATGGACAATGTTGGCGATGAGATCATACTTTGAGCGCAGCCTCTCGTTCTCTTTGGTGGTTGACAACGGGATGTAATCTTTCAATTCGAGGTTCTTCACAGGAAAGTTCACTGCAAAATGATTATTCCAATACAAAATATGAGCATTACTGATTGATTAGTCCAGTACAAAATATTTCCATAGACATATATTCTCACCTAGTGTGGGATTCTTCTCCACAAAGAAATTGTTCTTTGTAAAACGTTGCATGTGGAGAATAAGATACTGAGGTAATCGGGTGACTCGATACCTCATCCTTGATATGCGAGGTCGGACCACTTCAGTGACTGTCTCCCCATCAAATTTCTTCAAAATGTTGAAGAGTGGGACCTAAACCACACAAGACAGAACTGAGAAATAAATACATTTTGAAAGCAAAACTCAAAATAAAATAGGTGTGCTATAATCGTTTAAACAGAGCATGATGTATGATGCAAGACTGATGAGACATACATGACGGGCATCTTCCAGGGATCGATTCAATATTCAAGGAAAATGGAAAACCAAAATGCTTAGAAGAACGACCAGTTGCTGTGTCCCTAATTTGCAATCAAATCTTAAGTAACTATATGGTATTGAACAGGAGCAGAAAGAAAGACTAAACCACTTAATTCAAGGCAATCAACTATCCTCCATTCAGACCAACAAAATTGAGGAATAGCCCAACTACCCATCTTAATGGCCAGCAAAGTTGTAAATACCTAAGATTATAATTACAGAATCCAACTCAGAGCAATCTTAGATAACTAGCTTACAAGTTGGGCAATAGCACCACTAAAGTCAATGTACGTAACTCCAGCAAATTCAGACATGTTTTACGTAGCCATGGGAATCCCCTGACAAGCTAGGAAAAAAGTTACTCAGGCACTGAAATTATTAGAAAGACATTAAAACCTTTTAAAAAGGCAACTAAAGAATGACCTTCACACTCGCTAGAAGATGCAGTACATATATAGAGACTACAAAGGTCGTATGCACAAAATAGTGTTCCAAGTACCTGGGGTATTATATTTTTCTCCATCACATCTTTGAAAAGCGGTGGTGGGGGCAAATCCAATCCAAGCATCAAGAAAGGCATTTTGTAAGTTTCCTTGAAAATGCCCTTATTTTCAGTTGCAGCACCTGAATTCTGGTCATCACCATTTTCTATCTTCTCAATACCTTTATTAGGAATCTCCTTCACAACCTCCAGTTCCCCCTATTCACAGAAATAATACATATTATACTCTAAAGAAAAGTGCAGGTTATATTGAAGCAACAACAATACAACAACAAAGGAAAATAAGAATAAGAAAGAAAACCTGAAAGCACTCATATATGATGCTGCTATTTTTCTTTGAAGTTCTAAGATCTGCGTGCAGCGTATTAAGCAGCCATGACATGAATTCGACTGGGTCAGACTGTGCTCCAATTCGAAACCTTTTCTTACTGGCTTTCATAACTGCCTGTAGGAACTCGTGTGGGCTGACCTGTAGACATTACAGATATAAAACATACGAAAATGTTTAATAACAATACCTAGTGGCATAAATATGAAATCTACAAGAATCAAGATCGAACCTGTCCTTTGAAGTTTCGTGCATGCCATATCTTTCTCGTTAGCTCCCCAAATCGATGAACAAGCGGAGACTTGCAATGTTGATAATTCTTAGGGATAAGGAAAAAGTTTCTTAGAGGAGTGACTCTCATTAAAGATTGAATCGTGACATTCACAAAATCAGTCTCCTTGATGTTATTGAGCCCCAGCTGTTTTTTGCAAAATCAAGAAAACACAGGTAACAACATTTAGGAGCCAAAATAACACCTTGCCAGATATTTTTAAGACACAAGTTGTAATGAAGTGCACCCATCAGACAGATCCATCCCTAATAGTTCCCACACGCATGAAAACACAGTACTTATGTGGTTCAAAACAATCTAGTCTAACCTTATGGATGAGAGAGAACTGACTGGTGCTTTCTTTATACCATACAAGTATATCAAAACTGTGAACAGCTATATCATAGCTCTAATTGTTGGCTATGCACGTAATAGATTTATCATAGCGGAAACTCTACAGAATTGACCAAGCGAATTAGGAAGTTGAAACATAGCATCAAGCATCAGAATTGACAACAGCAGAAACAGAAACATATATGGAATTTTGTGCAAGTAAGAACTAAAATCAATACCATTCCAGGAAGGTAATCAGAACCATCAAGTGCTCTAGACCATTGCTTGTTCTTGTCAATCTGCTCAACTTGTTCCTCAGTAAACCTACATATAAGACCAAATGGATTCAAAGTTATTTGTTTAATTATGCATAGTTACAAGGAATTCAAAGTTATTCGTTTACTCATGCATACTTAAAAGGATACCCAAGGAAGACTAGAAAAATAAGAAAATATAATTATCAAACCTTGGGTTTAGGACGTGTCGAATATCATCCAATGATGGGTCACTTATTTCATATCCATCGGGAAGGCAATAAACTTTCTCTGTTCGGAGATTGATATAAACATGGTGCCCAGCTTCAAGGCTATGAGTATATGCATGGGACTTCTTCCCTCTGCCTTGGTAATACTTCCCACAAACCAAGCATGCATACACATTCAAATTTGACAGTGACAGAGAGCAGAACTTCTCAAAATCGAAATCCAAAACCTGGACAAAGAATAAGCAAGCAATCAGTATCAATACACTGAATACTTTTGTATGGATAATATATAAACAAGCTGGAATACCATACTGTAACAACTCAGAATAGTGATATACCTGGCGATTGACAGTGTCAAGATAGGGGCAATCCCTCCTGACCTCGATTTCACGTCCCTGCCTTTGGTAAAGTCCTTGTTCAAGGTCATCATCATCATCATCCTCTAGTTCTTCAACTTGACCCCCATTTTGTACACCCTTTTGATTATCGCCGCCATCCCCGTTAAAGCCACTCACAGGTGGCCTTCTGTGGTTGTCCTCGTCGTCCACATCGCCGTAATTAAAACCCGGAAGTAGAGTGCCTTCAGAGGCAGGTGACGGCGATGAATGCTCATTCAGTTTTTGCCTCTTCGGATGCAATTCAAACCCTTCCGTGTTCACACTAGCATTACCTTCATGTTCCCTCTTAGAGCTCATTCTCTTAACCCAATTGCAATCTCCCTGTTTCAACACTAACAGAAACAAATTAGGGCAAAATTCAAACTTTGATTTTTCTGAAACCCTAGAAGCATATAACGCAGCCATGAACAGAAAGATATAAAGCAGTTCCAACGTACAAACCTGTAAAAAGCTAATACACGCCAAAAAAATAGTCGACTGACAGCTCAATAGCAACATTCCGAGTTTTAACACCAATAAAATAGCATAATGCTCTGTTTGGTTGCCGAGAAAACGAGGGAAAGTGAAAGAAAATCAGAGTGTTGAGTTATATGCGCGTCAGGATATTTCTTTGCTTTCTCGTCCGATTTGAATTTGAAAATATATCGAAAATTACATGTGATTAGATAAAATACAGATGAAATTAGCTTGGTGAAGATTGTAAAACTATTACCTTGATCAGTGTGCTGTTTGCAGTCGGAGAAGCGAGAGAGGGAGAGAGGGAGAGAGGGAGAGAGCCTTTCGATTTTGTTTCGAAGGAAAAATGGAAGGGAAGACGCTCTCAGCTGAGACGGAGAGAGTCCAATAATTTGGGCCTTCCGGAACCTTCCGCGTAATATGGGTTTAATACTTAATAGGTCCAAAGAGACGTTCTAGGCCCGTTTTTTGAATGTGATGGTAAGCCTGCTACGTGTTTATTTTCCCTATATCGACATCGTTGATAAATACGAGTTATAATATAAGTTGATTGATAACATCATCAACCTGTATCGGCAATATTAAAAAAACCAACAGGATCCTCTTCGGATTCTTTTGATGAGGATCATGAGAATCCGTGAATTGTGTCTGTTCATCGTACATCGTGCTGTCAGTTTTTGTCAAGCACTATTTATGTTTATTTTTAAATACAAATATTTAAAATGATTTATGACCGCATAATGTATAATAAACAGACACGATTCACAGATTCTCAGAATCTTCACAAAAAGAATCCGAAGCCTTGAAAAAATAACTTAATCAGAACACATGACAGTCCGAGACTCACGTTTCAAAACTTAGTCACTCAAAACACAAACCATCATGAGAATCAAATCAAGCATTGGAGGATGGCTAGTGCCATAGTGAAAATCAAGCTCTTGTGGCCCTTTTCACTCAAGTTTGACTCGAGGCTCCCCATCCCTTTTCCCAACTCCCCACATACATTAATCATATATTGTGTTAGTTGTTTCATGCTACAGTGTTAGGCATGCATTCAGCCCAAGGGTTTAAATATTGGTTGTTACGGAAATATCAACGGTCTAATTTACTGATGTATTGACGGATATTTCAAAAAGATACTCTATATATAAGTAAAAATATTGGTATAAAAATGCAGTAGTATGTATCTTACTAGCCATTAACCTATATTTCAGTTTAGGGGTTGTTTACTAATAATCATTTATTTCATTGAAAATGTGGATTAAATTTGAGCAACAACGAGTAATTATTTATTTCACCGGATAAGATTTGTTGATGCACAAAACCGGATGTCTTGGAACAACGTAAATCCGACCGTGAATATGCAAGAAATGTAAATCACACAAGATGTATCGTGGTTCACCCCAAGGTTTGGGCTACGTCCACACTGAATATGTATTTATCTGAGGGAGAGAGAGCTCTGAGAGTGAGAGCTTTGAGAGGGGGTGAGAGGGCTTAGGAATTGGCCTCTGAGGGTGAGAGTGAGTCTCTCGTTTGTGAGGGTGAAGGGCCCCTTTTATAGAATAAGGGCTTCTCCCCTAATTACATATTTGCCCCTTCCTTTATTACATAATTACATTTAAGTCCCTCGAGTATTAATACGAGGTCTAAATACGAGGCCCTAAATATGGTATAAACAGTAGTCCCCCAAGTCTTCAGTCAAGAGAGTCTTTTGGCTGGAGACTTGAAATTCAGTCCATGTGTGGGCCGAAGTAACTAGATGCTGTCTTGAATTGATGCTCGATATGAGGCAGTGCTCAATCTGAAATGACGCTCAACTAAAAGTAGCATACGCTGCGAGGCTGCTCGGCTTGTGGCTTATGTTGCCTTGGTTGGCTCAGTTTGCGGCATATGAAGGTGAGGGAGTCCCTTTTATAGAATAAGGACTCGTTCCTCAATACATAAGTAATGGGTTATGAGTGATGCTCGCTGCGAGGTGGTTGCTTAGTAGGCGGCGATGCTCTCTAATGATGATGAGGGAGTCCCTTTTATAAAATAAGGGATCGCTCCTCAATACATAAGTAATGGGCTAAGTCCCCCAAGTATTTTTCATGAGGCCCAGTTGAGGCCCAATATATGGTACACCTCGTATTTAGACCTCGTATTAATACTCGAGGGACTTAAATGTAATTATGTAATAAAGGAATGGGCAAATATGTAATTAGGGGAGAAGCCCTTATTCTATAAAAGGGGCCCTTCACCCTCACAAACGAGAGACTCACTCTCACCCTCAGAGGCCAATTCCTAAGCCCTCTCACCCCCTCTCAAAGCTCTCACTCTCAGAGCTCTCTCTCCCTCAGATAAATACATATTCAGTGTGGACGTAGCCCAAACTTTGGGGTGAACCACGATACATCTTGTGTGATTTACATTTCTTGCATATTCACGGTCGGATTTACGTTGTTCCAAGACATCCGGTTTTGTGCATCAACAAGATTAATTATTTATCATAAGAATAATTAAACTTCTCAAACAACTCTCACCACCAGCATCGGAGCATACCCACAACCTCAAGTCGGAAAGACTTATGCTTGACACTTAACTGTCAGCTGCCACTAGTATGGATTTACGTATGTATTTATAGATCGGACATCAACAAGGACTGCTAGTAGCGCGATTCAAATCTTGGTGGGGCGACACACAAGAAAGGAACCTTACCAGCTGAGCCATCCCTCGTTGGCTAACGAGAATTAACCATTATCTGTTTACCCTTCCCTCTTCTTTTCAGAGGATCGATCCTCTCGTCATTGTATGAAGTCACCAGTATCAGATTGGATTGAAAAGTAAACAAAGGCAGCAGCGGAATATTTTTCACATGTTTACAATGAATTGCAGATCGTCTCAGCTTGAGAAAACAAAACAATGGACTACAAATCGATAAAACAGATCGAATTTTTACGACGATTGCCAGTCTTTTCGGATATCAAAGGTGTAATTGATCTCCAAGTAGCACTTGTTGTCATCGTCAGCAAACTGCACCACAAAACCAAAAGCGAAAAATGTGAGACGATGAGTGGAGTTCATGTCAAAGAGGGCTTTCAGAACCGGGAGCACAATCCTAACAGGCTAACATATTTCATTCTTTTACATGGTGGTTGTGTATGTACAAAATCTACCAGTTCATTCTTTTCGCAAAAGGGTCCGGTTTTACGAATCTAATTTGAATGATCTGAGGTTATGGAAACATCAAGCGCCGGTTAAACTTACCTTGCTTCGAGCTGAATAAGATCCCCTAGCAAATATGCCAGATGGGGTTGTGTCCTCGGGCAACACATGTGTGTAAGGCTCTGACTGTGGACTAAATGTTCCAAGCATTTCTTTCGTGCTATCAACTGCGAAGAAAATGATCCGCGAGAATGAAACAACGAAACTCCCTAAGGCTTATCAATGCTGTTACATAATATGAATATATGTGTATGTGAGAGAGAGAATACCTTTCACAGCAGTTTTCCAGACTGTGTTGGTGTATTTGAGACCTGAAACGATGTTATTGCTGACCTGAAAAGTGAATTCGAGGCTGTAACGGCTACCTTCTTTCAAAGTAAACCACAACCCTTTGGGATTTCCGTCCACAGGAATCGGAAGAATTATATCAGATCTGCCAGGGGATTTAATTGCCAGGCTCATGATCTTAACTTCTGGTTCTAGAGTTTCTGCACAAAAACAAAGAGAAACAAAGCTGTTCCATCAGAGATCATAAAAATCGCATACCACTAGCTGAAATCAGCAGAATATTCATACACCAAAGCAAACATATATTTTACTGACAGTTGAAGATATATCGACGGCTAAAGATATAAAACAAAAGCGTGCAAACAAAATCATGCAAAGAAGCTAAAGGCCGGTTTGATGACCATTTCGTTTTCAGTTTCACATTTGTTTTTCTAGAACTAAAAGCGGAAATGGCGATCAAATGGGCCTAAAGTTTTGAACTTCAGCCGTAAATTGAAAGGGAAAAATCAATATTTACACACTTTCAGGCTCCATTTTTTCATTTGACAAAAACGAATTCGAAATTTCGAAGGAAAAGAAACATTACCTCCAACAGAATTAACATCCACACTCCCAAGAAGCTGTTCCTTCCACCTCCTCAAGCTCTCATCGTCCTAAAACCTCAAAATTATCACCACAAACAAACAACAACAACGTTAGCCAGATACAAAAACCCGAATGCCACATTCTTCAAAATAGAGACAACAAACCATAAACACAAACCGCATCCTTCTCAATTTGTTCTTTGAGAGTGAACTGAGGCCCCAACTCAATCTTCTTTACTTCGTCATCGTCGTCTTCTTCCTCGGTCTGACAGAGGGAACCCTCACTGGGTGATCTAACCATCCCTGTGGATAGTTGATCCGCACTTGCCTCACCGGTTTTCGCCGTCTTGTGGGAAACCTCGGCGGCGTTCTCATCGTCCAACCCCATGTTTTTGGAGCTCGAAACAAGTCCAACGGCCAGAGACATCAACAGGTCACCAACCCCCAACAAAAAGATGCACAGACAATGTAGACCCAATGACACAAGTATTACACGTAAAAAATGAAAAAACAGAACGAAATAAACAAAAAGAACAAGACAAAAGACCCAGTTGGAGAATCTCTGTGGGAAAACAAGAAGAAATTTGGGAGATAGAAACCCAATAAAATATGAGGGAGTTTCAGTAAAACCCAGAAAAGTAAACAGAAAATTAAGAAAAAAATCCAACAAGGATAAACCTTGCAGCAAGAAAAAAAAAGTTGGCTGGGTGGGAGAGAAGGGAGTGTTTAGGAGGAGTTTTCAAGCCGAGAGGAAATGGTCGTGTGGTGATCCGAAACTTTGAGAGAGAGAGAGAGAGAGAGAGAGAGAGAGAGAGAGAAGGGTGGAGAGATCGTGAGGGTCACTTATTTGTTGCAGCACTAGCTTCCACGAAGACCAGGACTCGAGGAGGGATTTTCAATTTTTGAAACAGAAACAAACACATCGGATGAGACAGGCTTAAGCGTAAGGATTGGGTGGACCAAAGATAACAACTTTTGACCCCTTCTTATTTTCCATCTTTTTATCTGTACTTTTAGTTTTATAATTTACACGCTTAATCATATTTGTTAGATCAACTCTAATGGTGAGCTAAAAGCCAAATTACCTTCCAAAATTTTCCCCCAAACCCAATCCAACCCAAGGGAAAAATTTGCGCTAAATGCTAAATGCTAAACCAAGGCCAGATTGCCCCCAAAATTTAGCCCAGAAATCGGAGTGGGCTCCACCAAACCGAGTGAAAAGGGGCGTTTGTGCGTCAAACGCAGCCCACCCACTCGCCCAACTCGCGAGACGCGCGACACCTTAGACAGCGAGGGCCCCGCCCAGGTGGGCCTGTTGACCACTTTCCGCAGCGCCTCCAATGGCTACTTCCATCCAACGGTCACGATCTACAGGCCGTAGGTTAATCCAATGGCCTAGATTCAATTTTTTTGTTTGTTTTTATATTTATATAATATTGAATCCAACAACTAAGATCAAATCTAACGGTAAAAATAAAAATCCAACGGCCCAAATTTAAATCCAACGGCTAAAATAATTAAAAATATATATTTAACTCAAAATTCACCATGGTTGAAAGATTGGTGAAAGTTGAAGGCTTGCTTTGTAGAAAATTTAGTGATTTTTCAATATTTATCGGAATTTAAATTTTTTTAGATTAAAATGTTCATAAAATTAATTTACGATAGTCTACATATTTATTAAAAAAAAATTAATTTAACAAAAAAAATAGCCTAAGACCAACTCCAATGGTGGGATAAAAGCCAAATTACCCCCCAAAATTTCCCCCCAAACCCACTCCAACCCAAGGGGAAAATTTGGGCTAAATGCTAAATGTTAAACCAAGGCCAGATTCCCCCCGAAATTTAGCCCAGAAATCTGAATTTAAATTTTTCAATATTTATTGGAATTTAATTTTTTTTAGATTAAAATGTTCATAAATTTAATTTACAATAGTCTACATATTTATTTTTTTTTAATTTTAATTTAACAAAAAAAAAATAACCTAAGTTCATTCTTTAATAATTCCGGGCTAAAATTTTAGGCTAGAACGGTTGAAGCAGAAAAATTGTTTCTAGGCTAAAAACTAAATTTTCCAGGCTAAAATATTTGGCTTTTAGCCCAACCATTGGAGATGGTCTAAGTTCATTCTTTAATAATCACGGGCTAAAATTTTAGGCCAGAACGATTGGAGCAGAAAATCTGTTTTGGACTAAAAGCTAAATTTTCCGGGCTAAAATATTTGGCTTTTAGCCCAATCATTGGAGATGGTCTTAGAGCATATGTGATTACTTTATACATCCAAGTATTTGCTACGTTTAGATAGATCATATCAGCTCCACTCGGGCAAGGAAGTACGGATCAGATATGCTCACTCGCCTAGTACCTTTCAAAATTGTAGCTCCTGGTAAAACATGAAAATAAAGAGTAATGTTAGGGAGACTAAATTTGCAAAATAAATTATGTATCATCAATAAGAATAAGCACATTTATCAACGTTTAAGTAATAAACCAATCTTCAACTTCCATGTTTCTTAGTTTCCAAAACTTTATCAACATTTATCAACGTTTAGTCTTCATAGCATTATCCGAAAATAAAAAATATAAAAAAGACTTGTCAAGAAGCTATCCTGACAACTAGCCTAATTCCCATATATGAATGTTCGACAGAGTTCGAAACCGCTACAAGATGGAATAATTCTATTTGTTAATTGATACGTCAGAGTCGTGACTAATAATGTGGCACTATAAAGTTCCACAATGCTATATAAAATTCCTAGGCAGATCATTTTCCAGATAACATATGTGCGTGAGCAGCATGACATGTTTTTTTATGATAATTTGGGGGATTAGCTTTGATGATTGATTTAAATTTCTTGGTAGGGGATTAATTGAAATTGAAACTACTAAATAATTAAAGGATCCAAAGCGGAGGAATCAAAGCAATGATTGGATTATGATTGCTCCCTATTGTAGGAAATGCATTTCCGACAATATACAAAGTCAATCACACAGTATTATTTACCTTAACTTTTTCACGTAACAGTGTATAATTGAACGAAAATATCGTTCGATGGTATTTTCGTGATTTTAAATTTGAATCCACAAGTTGTTCATTCAAGGGCCTGATCACAAGTTCGGCATTGCAGCAAATTAAACGCGTTTTGGACTTGAGATACAAAAAAATAGTGGCCACATTCTCAACGCATGTTGGGAGTGATATCAAACCTGAAACAAAATCATCACTCACTAGTCACTTCCCCATTTTCTCAGAACACTCTCTTTAGCGGAGACACCGCCGTAGGCTTCCTTCATCGAGATATTACGGCCATCTGGCGCTCTCTTCCTTAAGATTCTGGAAGTTATGAAAGCAAACCCACTTCTTGTCCCTCGCAAGGCGTATAGCAACGGATTGAAGATGACAGCAAGCATCAGTTCTCCCTTTGCAATTATGAGGTACTGAAAATGAACAATAAGAATATGAGATATAGAGAGGTCTGTATATATTCGAGGCAACGGCATTGAGTTGAATTTAGAAATGGGACAAGAAATTTCTTACCATCAAGATGATACCTATCACAGCAAGACTTGCTTGTTGTGCTTCTTGCCAGAAATTGCCGTCATTCGACCATCCAAACCATCTACCCCACCCAAACCATCCCCCTCCACCAGCGCTGCCGCCTCCACCCACCTCCTCTCTTCTCTTAATTTCTTTGTCCCATTTCTCGAATTCATCTTTCTTTCCACCAAGTGCACCTTCTAAAGCTTTCCTAGCTTGGTCCTGGAACCGTAAAATGATTAAGTTAAATTCATACATGAATGATAAACCCGCATTTAAATTACGGCCCATTAAACCAGATGAAAAGAGGGACCAAGAGATCAATCAACTCCTCTTTTCAGTAAGTTATATCTGATAAAATTGTTATTTGTCCGAATGACGATGTGCAGTGTCATGGTTAGACCTTGTCAGCAGCCCCTATACCTAGAGCGACAGATGGTGTTCGGGACAACTACATCCTAACAACATTGTCAGGGAAAAATAGGCTTCCTGCAAGCAGAGTGGAACAACCTTTTGCGTGCACCATTAACTCAACACTCGATGATTCTTTACAATTCTCCAACAAATTGAATGCTCAAACTACCAATTACTCGACTTTTATTCAAAACTCAAATCAAAGCATAAGGCTCCTAAACTCACTTTCCTCGGGCACTAAAAGAACGCAGTGTTTTCCGGACAGAATTGAAAGTTCAAATGTAACTCTCCATGCACAATTTAACTGAGCATACAGTTCCCCAAAGGCTCAAACCGCACAGGGCAAATGGCAAAGTAGAGAAGGATACCACGAGAAAACACATAATCTTCCACTGAGAAACTAACAAGAAGGAATGCATCATTGCCAAACAAAATACAAGCCCAACTGAATCTGTTTGCTCAATTTGCCTAAAATTGTTCAAAATCCACATTGTCAGCTGTCAAAATTCCGAAAATTGGTACTTTTATAATCTCTTTTGACAAATTAGAAACATGGGTTCTTCATTTCCTAGCACAAAAATACTCTAAACCACCCAATGAACGCAGAAAACATAAAGTAGAGGGAAATTAGATAACACAAGGGGAAATTGAATAGAAATTTGGGATGTTGGGACCTGTTTGCTATTGTCTGAGAAAAGGCAAGAGAACCTGCCGCGGCACTTGAGCTTGAACAGAAGAGAATTCCAGTCCTGAGTTGCTTCATTTGGGCGGGAAATGACAGTCGGAAGTAGGCGAGTGGAGGAGGACGACGACGACGACTGAAAGAGGGTTTGGGATGGCGGGATTAGGTTAAGAACCAGCGCCATCTTCGTATTTCCCACCCAAGTTTTCTCCGGTATTAAACGTTAGAACATTACAGTTAAACGATGCGTTTGATATATATTTATTTTTTGCGTTGATTCATATTTTTCTTTTTACAGATAAGCACCTGCGTTTAACATAAATTTTTGTTTGACAAATGATAGTTTAACTCAGGCCGGTTCATAGATTTTTGAAGCCCAGGGCGACTCCAAAAAATGTGTTCTCACTTCATATAAACAAAATATTTGTTTTTTTACACATAAGATATCGATAAAATTATATTTAGAAAAATACTTCAAACTCATTAATTTAGAAACACGAAAAAACTAATTTATTTTGTATCGAGAGAAGGAAATAAAAAAACTTCAGGCTTACAAGTAGAAAGATTATGAGTTTTGTCTTCCGTTTGAACTTTTAAAGTGTTTTTGTATAAATCGTTAGGTGTTTTTGTATAAGTAATGAATAGGCACCAAATTAAACCTTTTGATGGCACGTCATATGATTTGCAAATTTGGTGTAAAAATTTAGTCTACACATTACCCTTTGTTGAAGATTAGACTTGAATTAGAATTAATGTTTAAAAATAGCAACCCAATAGTTACTAGCTAGTAATTAAAAATAAATTAACAATCAAACAAAAATTGGTAAAAATTGAAAAAATAAATAAACATGCACGTAGCATTTTGAACTTAGGACCTCTCATTCATTTTAAATACAAAAATCATTTCTTCTAATAAAACTTTTGATCATTTAGCCAAATTTTATAAATTTATACTGTTATGAAAAGAAATTTGTAAAAATTGGAATTTAAAAAGGTAGACATGGTGTTTTGAACCCAAGACCTCCTCATTAATTTTAAACAACAAAATCACCGATTCTAGTTAAATTTCTTTGTCAATAAACCAAATTTTATAACTTTATACACTTATGAAAATGTATATAAATATGTCATTCTAATAATTTTGGTGTCCCTAATTTTTTTTGGCCCTGGACAGTCGCCCTGCTCGCACTGGGCCTGGGCCGGCCCTGGTTTAACCTACCTATTAATAAAATTCTAGTTGTCAACCAACACATCGGAAAATTACCATTTAACTCTCTCATCAAATTAAACTCAAATGAAAATTTTATGCAACCAACTCCATTTGTTATAACAGCTTCCATTGAGTCTCTACACCTATCCTTTTTTATTTTCGGTTTATGAAACCCTTTTTTATTTTCATAAAACATGATTTGGCTCAAGATTGCCCATTTTTCATTCTAGGGTTTCTCTGAATTTGAAAGTTTTCACTTTGTAGGTTTCCATACCAAGGCTCAATCCAATTAAGTCTGTAGCGTCAACCAAAACATGAACATAAATTTTGTTGCTTTTTACAATAATCTCACAATCATGTTAGTATAGCATGCCCTATTTAAAAAAAAAAAAATATATATATATATATATATTCTCACATTAGAAGAAACTGCTTATCATTATCTCAATTTTCATAACTGATTTTTTGTTTTAGAATTTTAAAAACTAATCCCACTTTATAATAAAAAAACAAAATGAAATGAAATTGTTCACACATAAATTGTGGAGACACTTGCTAGTATTAATGAATAAAATAATTACACTTACATGTTAAAAAAGAAGAATCAATAAAGATTAAAATAAAAACTAATGAAAAATGCTTCAAAGGTTTGCATTTGAATCAAAAACCACATACTAACTTTATTTTAATAATAAGGACAAAAGATTATAAAAAAAAAAACATAACAAGCCCACTAGCGCTGGGTGCGTACCCCTCACCCTCAGTCCACTTTTTTTTCTCCTACCTTTTGTCCCATCTACATTAATAGTTTTTTTTTCCATAGAATAATAAATAAAAAAACTTCGAATTGAATTACATTCTCCTGTTATATTTTTGTGGTGTTGTTTTCTAATAGTAGTCATGATGATGATAAACTTTTCAATATGCCACGGGATGGTATACTCAATACAAATTGTGAGAATCTTGTGTTAAAAAATTAATAACATAAAAAATAAAATTTTCCACCGCACTTGTATAATAACATGTGGTATATCATTTGTGTTACGGGCACAAGGAAAAATTTCTCTAAGATGACACCCAAGCTCAAGAATTTGGATGGAGAGCTACATTTATTATTGTAGGTATATGAAAAAAGTGAGGAAATTTTAATTTGGTAATTGAAAACAGCTTTTTAAATATAATTACTGAGAATTAAACACTAATTATAAAACTTCACCAATAAGGGTCTAAGTTTCAAACCTTATAAAACTGAATAAAAAATTAAACACTATTTATAAAACTTCACCAATAAGTATACACTATTAATGAAACTAGGCCAATAAGTAGACATCATTTATGAAATTGGATCAATAAGTAGACACTATTTATAAAATGAAAACAAGAATTAGGCATAATTTGAACACTGGACCATACACTATTTATGAAACTGGAGTAAGAACTAGACAATATTTATGAATTATGACCAAGAACTACGCACTATTTATGAAAGTGGAACAATAATTAGATACTATTATGAAACCAGACTAAAAAAGAGACACTATTAATGAAATTGTACCAATTACTATACATTATTTATGAAATTGGACCCAATAACTAGACATTATTTATGAAACATGATCAAGAACTAGACATCATTTTATGAAAGTGGACAAAAAACTAGCACTATTTATGAAATTGAACCAATAAATAGTATATAGTACCGTTCAGTTTCATAAATAGTGCAGTTTCATAGATAGTGTTTAGTTTCATAAACAATGTTCAGTTTCATAAATAGTGTACATGTACTGCGCGCGCGTCAGGTTTTTTTTTTTTTTTTTATTTTTAAATTGTGTCATTTTCGTTAAAAATTAAGTTTTTTTATCATTTTTATTAAAATTTAAGGGTTTTTCATTAAATAAAGTTTATAGCATGGTTTTTTTATTAAAATAAACTTAGTTCAAGCTCTTTTCATTAAAGTTTCCAAGATTAAACCCGTTACCAAATGGATATACATTCTTATTTACCGTTATTGCCATAAAACATCATCGATCGATTAACATAACAATTCAAACTTTCTTTTTAGTCAACATAAACATTTCAAACTTCCCCTTTAGTCAACATAACACTTTGGGTCGGTGCGTGAATAAAAGACTATTTTACGTTCAAGTTGGATCGGTATCAACGTTGGCCCAACAATTACGAACCTTTTCCTAAAAGACCACACTATTAAATTCATTGCAAACACCTAAGTCTAATTTGATTAGCCTAATTTTCTAAATTTTTGAAATATGTAAATGGTATTATTATGACACGTGTTTGTCTTGCATGGTATCACCTAAAAACGCAATCTATACACCAACAAATAAGTCTTGTTTCATAAAATGAGATCAATATGAATCTTAAAACATAATTGTGCTCAATTTTGCTTCAAGTCTTATGTTGTTTCAAGTACTCGATAGCTTATAGTCTCTTTCCAAGTCTTCTTATGTCATCTACTCATTTATTTCTGATCTTTCATCTCATGGTCGTATTTTTTAACTAGAGTATGTGTAGGTCATTGGTTCACTTATCCAACTATCCTAAACTATTTTCTCTCATTTTATCTTCAATTACGGCCACTTCTACTTTACTTCGGATATCTTCGTTCTTAATCCTACCATTTCTCGTGTGCCCACACATCCAACGAAGCGTTCTCATCCCCTCTACACTCATTATCCCCTACACTCATTCTTTGCACGAGTTGCTTTTTAACCACCCAACATTCTGTGTTATAAGGCATTAATGGCCTTATTAACTTCCTATAAATTTTTCCTTTGAGTTTTAGTGGCATACGACGATCGTCTAATACATATATTTACAGTCACTATTGGCCGAAAGATTCCTCAAATAATTGAGGGACACTTTTATAGGTTTCACTATATATCGTATTCTAACAATCCAACCGTATATTATTTAAATATTTTCTTAAATATCATCTCTACAAAAAATTACTTAAATTAAAAGCTATTCGACGGTGGTCATTAGAAAAGCAACATATTTCACCAAAATTATTTAGAGCTACTGATGATATGCATCAAAATCGACCCATGCATTTGAGACTTCACTTGTTTCTCCTTGTATACGAAATACGACGAAAACCCATATGCTTTGTGTAATGGGTGAAGTTGTTCACCAACTTTACATTATCCGTGGCTTTCATTTGCAACATTGCAGAGAACAACTTTAATTTAATACAACAAAAGATACTCTTATCTCACGATTGTATTTTAAATTAATCATATAATGTTATAAAATAAAATTAAGAACGTGCGTTTAATTTAAGAGGATGAGTTTTGACGCAGCAAAAATATTTCTTCTTTGTGATCGAAATATCACAAATTTAAGTCATGAAAATAATTTCTTTGCAAAATAAACATAAAGATATGCATGACAATCGTTCCACCGATTCTCATAAAGTGAAAAACCTTATTGACTTGAGACCGCCTTGACGTGCAATAAACTCAGAATACCGCTGTTTTCTCGAGTTCCTTTTTTTCACCGTGTGGCAAACAAGACACTCAAGTATCATGAGACTTTTCCCTCCAAAAAAAAAAAAGTATCATGAGACTTATTGTTGTAGTACATTCGAAGCTATCCCACTGTCCCACATGGAAGGGAAGTAGGTGGTAGGTATAAGAAAGAAACATGGGTTGTCTGCTGATGGATAACTCAAACTACTTTCTCGACCTTCGGATCAAGCGACATCGTTCAACAGTGGTTGACCAAACCCCACCAATCCCTATCAAACGGTCCATAGTCAAAACCACAAATCATATTTTCCTCATCTAATTTGCACTCTCAATCCACGATGCAGAGAGAGAGAGAGAGAGAGAGATCCACCATTTCTGGTGAGGGTATTACAGTAATTCGATCGTCAACTTTGGTTTGTGTAGCTATAGACAAAACGAGTTTCATTTTCTACCTCGCTATCTCTTTATCTTTAATTTATAAAGGAAAACAAAAAGAGAAAAAAAGAAAAGAAAATCAGCTTTAACTTTCGCAGATGACGTGTTTACCCCCAATCTTTTACCCATAACGAAGGGTACTTTAGTCTTCAAAAAAATTAAAATAGAAGAGGGAGAGAGGAGAGCAACTTTGGTGTTATACATTGTTGTGCTGTCGTGGGAGAAAGTTTAAATTCGTAACAATGTATGACTAACTTTGAATATCATTGTAAAAACGTTCTGATAAAAATAAGATTTATTTATGTGTCACATTAGCATATAACATAATTTTTGACAGAATTGTGACGGAATAATCACATTGATTTGTGACATATGTTTGTACCATACTTGACCAATCCCGAAACTATTAAGCACCGGTCAACGTTATACAGTTAAGGATCTACAAGAGTTTCCTTCCAAACAAGAGGCCAATTACAGCGCGACACGTGTCAACATCAGAGGCCAATCATAGCGCGACATGTGTCAACAACAGATGCCAATCACAACATGACACGTGTCAAAGTCAGAATAAAGCTAGAGACTCTCTTCTATAAAAAGAGCTCATTCTCTCACAATATTTTCTAATGTCATTTGTATTAAATACTAGTACTCACTAAAGGAGAGCTTGGACCTATGTACTTGCGTAAACCCTTTACAATTAATGAGAACTCCTCTACTCCGTGGACGTAGCCAATCTGGGTGAACCACGTACATCTTGTGTTTGTTTCCTTATTTCTATCCATTTACATACTTATCCACACTAGTGACCGGAGCAGTCTAGCGAATGTCACAAACTTAACACTTTCTGTTGTACCAAAGTTTTCGCTGATTTTGTGCATCAACAACATCTATTTTCAGGGATTACATTGATCGATTTTCAACTTCAATAACCATTTCGAAAGTGTGGATCAATTTCAAAAACAATTTGTAATAAAAACTCTTTTTGTATTTATTTTAAAAGAAGGGACTTCTGGCACTTATTTTCTGAATTTACACACTCTTAATTGTTTGTGACCTTTTGAATTTATAAAAAAATTTAGAGAAAAAATAAATATAATGTACACAAAGGAAAAAATAGCCTAAAATCATTTTCCTTTTTCAGTAATTTCTATCTCAAGTGGCTAGAACGATGGCCATACTACCGACATTTTACCAACAAAACAAACACAAAGGGATATTTTCGTCATTGCAGAGTTATAAAGAGAGAGAGGTTAAGAGTAGAGAGAGATAGAGAGAGGAAGAGAGAGACAGAGAGAGAACAGCCTGAGAGAGAGTGAAGAGCGTTTTGATTTTCCGTTTATTCAGTTACTATATGTAGGTGCCATTGCTAACGCCATGGTGTCGGACCAAGAAATAGCCGAAGCTGTGGAGACTGTGCTCCGTCAATCAGGCCCTAACGACGTCGCCTCCGTAAACGCCGTCGTTCAGCAGCTCGAGGCCAAGCTAGGGTTGGACCTCTCCCACAAGGCTGCCTTTATTCGCGACCAGATCAACTTCCTCCTCCGCCCCTTCGCCCAACCGCCGCAACCCCCCAAAGACCATTTTGCCCTACATTACAACCTCAACCCCCACCACCACAACCACCCTCACAACCTCCCCCACAACCACCATCCTCAATTCCTCCCCCAACAATTCCCTACCCATTTTGCCCTCCACCCCCACCACCGCGCCCCCGAACCCCACAACTTCCACCCGCCGCCGCCGCCGCATCAGCAACTACGCCCTCAGACTCAGCAACAACGCCCTCAGCCTCAGTCACAGCCTCAGCCTCCGCCTCCGCCTGTGAAGACCAAGGCTTTCCCCCAAAATGCCCCCACAGCCGCCCCGGAAGCGCCCAAAGAGAGGTTCGGATTTCATGTTTCAAATTTTGAAACTAAAAAATATGTGGATTTTAGGCTCCCGCTTTTCTTTCCTGTACATTTCGAAGGTTGCATGTTTATGAAATTCAATTGGTGCCCATGTTTCCAGAGTTTCCAATCAGCAACATTTCGTCAAGTGTCCGTTTAAAAATTTTGAAATTTCTACTTTTTCCTGTTTGCTTCTACCAAATTTCGCTAATTTGCATATCTTAATTGCTATTTCTCACTAATCGTTTTCTCTTTTGGGTAAATAGAGCCTACTGTGTAAATTTTTCTAACAAATTAGGGAACAAACATATGGAAATTGGCCGTCAAACCCTTCTTAGTATTGTGATGGGAAAGTTTTAACCTTTTTAGCGGACGAATTGTCATTCGGATAAAAGTCGGACTCAAAAATGCTGTTGTTTGTCTCTTTGCATAAAACATGAAATAGGAACCAGCAGGGGGTCAATTAGGAAGACTCTCACTCTAATTATATAGTAAGACTGTAAGAGTCTCAATCCTCAATTATTGAAAGAGCTGGCTTAATGGTCGTGCTAATTAAACGAGTTCGCTTGTCAGTTTGGTTGGCCGTTAATATTTTTGCATAAATTTGGAGGTTTCGTGGGTTGAAGTTTCGTCCTGTTAACAGGGTTTGGGAATAAACTATTTGGAAAAGCAGCATCATCCTTTCATTCACCGTAGCTCAAATATTATCTTGTTGTTTTGTAATTGCAAGTAATCTATTATGGGTCACTTTATTTCATGCTGCAACGGATGACCTGACATGCTTGTGTTCCGTAATGTTACTGCAGTGCTCCATCTTCTGGAACCAAGAGAAGAGGAGGGCCAGGGGGTCTTAACAAAGTCTGTGGTGTCACACCTGAGCTTCAGGCTGTTGTTGGTGAACCGGCCTTGGCGAGGACCGAGGTTATTACTCCCAAATAAACCCGGATTCTCTTTTTATGCTAACTTTTTATGTTCAACGATGTGGCTCAGATTTTTCTCGGTAGATCTTAATGTAGGTTTGTGGGTATGTTTTAAGATTTTATTTTTGCTTATTTCAGATTGTGAAGCAGCTCTGGGCATACATAAGGAAAAACAACCTCCAAGATCCAAGTAATAAGAGAAAGATTATTTGTGATGATGCCTTACGTGTGGTATTCGAGACAGACTGTACTGACATGTTCAAGATGAATAAGCTGTTGTCCAAACATATTATACCCCTTGAACCTAACAGTATGTAAACACTGAGTATTGCTTCAGATATTGTTCCATGAGGCTAGATTAATTTATATCTTTCTCCTGTGTATATACAGAGGAGTCAAGTCAAGCTAAACGATTGAAGGTAGAGGCCAAGTCTACAACTGAGAATACTGAACCTCAACCGCAACCGCAACCAGGGTCCCTTACTGTAGGAATATCTGAAGCACTAGCTAAGTTTTTGGGCTTTGGAGGAAGTGAGATGCTCCTATCTGAGGCAACAAGACTTGTTTGGGAGTATGTAAAGGTTAACCGTTTGGAGGTAAGCATCCAGGTGCAGAATTTTGTACTTCTCTCTCCCGTAGATCTAAGATGATTATTTCATTGTGTACATTGAATTTATCTCCGTTATTCCATTATCAATCACAAGCTGGATTGATTTTAGCTAGTGAGGTGATGTAATTCTCCTTACCTTTCTTCTTGCTTAACTGCTACCTTGCTTGGTTTGGACCTTTCTTCCCCATCACAGTGCATGTGGAAATAAGACTTATGATGGCGCTTTGCTTGTATTTCCATAGGATCCTCTAAATTCTACGGTGATATTATGTGACGCAAAGCTCCACGAGCTTCTTGGATGCGAAAGCATTTCTGCTGCGGGGATGCACGAGATGTTAGATCGGTATCATTTATTCAAACAATTATGATTTCTGGTAGTGTTGACTGGTTAGTATAAGTTCCGTTTGTTTAATTCGTCTCATTTCCTTCTTAACAAAATTCTATGCATATAAACTATTTAGCTTAGTTTGCTTGCCTCTCACTCGATGTGTTATCGACAATCATTGAAATGGTCTGCTTTATTCTTTTGCAGGTGCACGGGACCTTTGCCATCTGGTCTCTTCTGATCCTAGAAAACATAGGAAAGAACACTTCTTTATATCCGTTGTTTTCTTTTTCGTCGTCTCATTTGTGCATTGACGTGGTTAGGTGCTACTCCGTCTTACTTGTGGTGGTTATTTGGATTTAGAATTGCTATGTGCTGTTGGTTAATGGCAACAAGTTTCTTAGATTACGCCATTGCCTAGGTTAGTTTGTTTTAATCGTCTTCTCCTAACCTTTGAACTGTGACAGAATGATAAAATGCTCTGTACAGCGTGGAAGGACCTTTGTATTTCATAGATGGCAGTAAATGTTAGTTTTAACTGCAACTTGTGTATCTTCTTACATCGCAGTAAATTCTTATTTTAACTTTGATTTTTTTTAGCATTCTGGCTTTCGTGGTGATACATATATTTCAGAAAATTCAAATTGGATAATACTTGGAAACTACTGATCAGTCGGAAAGAAAATGTTGTGTTCCATCACTCGCAATGTCAGCCGTCAATGGCTGCCCAAGGCCGGCCACCCCGTGTTTTGGGTCAATCCCGCCCTTGCCACGGGGTGGCCTGAAGTGTAACTGCAAAGTTTTTAGATTTTAGTTTCACTGCCATTACATACAGTGCATCCCATTCTTGAAGAAAGACTTGGACGTATAACCAATTTTAGCTATTGCAAATTCTGAAATTACTTAAAAGTGGCATGTGAAATCAAAAGACACTGAAGTTTTGCAATTTCAAAACAATTATATGAAAGGTACGACTGTGCGATTGACTTAAGATATAAGGGCAACGACACCCCCGCTGTAGGTTAGTTTCTCTCGTGGGTATGGCTTAATCCAAGATAAGTTTGAAAAAGATTAAAAAGGCAGCCTTGATGAACAGAAAGAGTAAAACCCACAGAATTCCGTTTGCTTTACCCTTGAACATTGAATTGGAACCCATCTTTTCCATTAAACCCGCCATAATTCCCATTATTTTCTGCAAGTGATATAATAAGCAGAGAGAAAATATGAACATAAAGAAAATTAGTGAAATTAAAAAGTCATTAGAACCTAACTTACCAGTCTGAGGGGTTCAATATGGAGGAGTGGTTCCATAAACATCTCCACATTTCTGTAAAGAAGATAACGGGAATTATGAATGAGTAGTTTAATAATGTCGCGGTCAATATTTTAAGTCAATCAAACACGGCCATGAATGAATGGTTTGAGTTACAGCCAAAGTGGCTTCTCAACAATACGTGAGCTTCGTTTATGTTGGGAAAATGAGTAATGCTACGGAGATCACATTTTTTTACCACATCCACATCACTTGCCACATCAGATAGTACGTGGATAAGGTTAAAAAATTTGGTCTCCTTAGTATTTTTCTTGGGGAACTGTGAGAGAAGAGGGTATGCAATTTATAGAAGCAAACAAGCACCTTATGATGACCTTCCCTTTGTAGATTTGGCATATATGGAAGCTAAAGCCCTTTCCCAGAGGCACATGAGTTTTGTTCCACTCTGCATATCAAATTATAAATCCCTTATTGCAAAAAAGAAAGAGAATCGGGGTTCCTTCCATAAATAGTTACAATCTTAATTAATCTGCAGAAAAAATAATTGCAGGCGTGTCAGTTCATATACCTAAGCTCCACTGAACACCGACGTTCATTCCATGGTGCAACGTCGGCGTTACAACAAATTCGATGTTACTTCCCAAGCTTCGGATTAGATATGAGAAAAAATCCAGCACTTGCTGCAACAGAAATCAAAGTAGCACTTGCCTATACGTTATATAGTTTTATGATACCATATGCAGGTCATATGTAATACATACATACATACATACATACATACATACATATATATATATATATATATTTATGCACACACACACGTAAAATGTATACCTTCTTTCCTCGGAGGGGTTGGATGACTGAGAATAAATTGCATACACATTGGCATTCATCTCCTATAATCTCAGACAACTCGCGAATGTTTTTGTTCTTGATAGCGGTGTAGAGTTTGAGGACTGTTTCCAGAGCTCGTGGATCCTCAGCTCCCTGATGATCCCCTGGTAATCCTCCTGAGTTTCTAGCAGAATTGACTGGCACTAACAAGAAGTCTCTCTTCTTTGATTTTGGAAAGATGCTCTCATGAATACTAGGTTGTCGATGATCACAACTTGGTGGATAAAAATTGCCAAAAACATTACAAGAAGACGCTGTTTTCTTCAAATTTTTGTGAACAATGGCCCCGGTAGGGCAAATAACCAAAGTCATTTGAACATTGAATCAATATTGTAAGACATCGAAAGTTCTAAACCATATGAGATATGATATATACACAGACATAATGTAGCAGATGAATATGTTTTTTGACAAGATTCCTAACCTAAATGGCTATATACAGCAAAGGAAGTTAAGTGTCTTGCCCACAACCACAAGCTAAGTTTGTTCCTTGGTTACTTGGTAATGGTATCGCCTAGATCTCTGCCAGCTTTATTTGCTTAAAACGTAAATTTGAGCGAAAACCCAATGAAACGATTCGAAAAACACCATTCAAATAGTTACGGATGAAGCTCAAAACTTGAAATACCTGTTCTTCCGCATAAGCAAAACTAACCGTCCATTTCTGCATGTATGGAGAAAAGGTTTGGCAACTTTTTTCCTACATATTTTGATGAAGGGTTAAGGGCACAATTTCTTTGGAGAACTGGCCAGATTTTCACACCTTGCTCAGTTGCTCTACCGGCAGGCATGCCCAGCAGATGGGCAGCCAAGACTTTGGATTTTGTTCTCAAGATAACAGAAAAATGAAAGCCAGATATTGAAAGTTCATAAAAAATAACTTTCAGCATTAGTTTCAATTTCATGTTTTTAAAAACTGAAAACGAAAAAAAGTTAGTAAACAAGTTTTTAATTTTCAAACCCACTAGTACTAATGCTGATGGCAATTTATCACAGTGGTGAAAAACGATCATACCTATGAACTCTGGTGTTTAACTAATTCAGTCTTCCTTATTTTCCCATCCGCCTTTGACTCTTTTGCCTTTTCGTCCATTTTTTGCATCCTGCATTCAGGACCAAATCAATGTGATTTTTCTGTGGCAGTGTATCTTTCCGATTCCAGTTAAGAAAACATGCCTAGTAACTGTAAGTTTCCTAACAGGTCTTGGTTTCCCGTTTTGCAATAGGAATTGCCTAGTAAGTGTAAGTTTCCTAACTGGTCTTGGTTTCCCTTTTTGCAATAGGAATATGACTTCGTTTTGTAGTGGAAAACTTGGAAATTGAGAGAGAGAATCCTTCCGGCACATGGAGAAGTTCAAAGCCTTATAAATATACAAGACCTAGCCTCAAGAACCACAACTACTGAAGTCACGGAAACAATTGATAGAGAGAGAGAAATAACTACTGCTTTTTTGTTATCGAGAAAATACATGGTGATATTGGCTGGGATCGAGCAGCAGAGAAAGAAGAGGAAGATGCGGGACTGTTGCATCAACAACAACACTAGTTGTTCTTCGTTAACGCTCCTACCCACCGAAATTCTTATCGACATCCTCTTAAGGCTACCCGTAAGCTCACTGTTTTGCATCCGATGCGTCTCAAAGACCGTGTTAAACATAGTCGACTGTCCATCTTTTGTTACCCTTCACACGCATCGTTTACTTACTGTACAAGCCACCCAGAATAATTTTGACGATGTTAATCATGATCAAGTACCAAAACTCATGCATATGGATCATAGTGTCACCACAGATGAATATTATGCCTTCCAATCAGTGGAATACGACGACAAAAAGAATGCCTTCACACACAAGGAAGATGATGCAACCGCGCCGGCCGAGTTTGGTCCCCCACCGCCGCGGCCACATGGTTGCTACGACAAATTTGAATTTGTATTCTGCAACTTGCTTTGTTTTAGGTTTTGTGGGAATACGGAATCTGATACCATAAGATTTGAAGAACCATGCATCTTAGTTAATCCTCTTAGGAGAGAAGTCCTAGTGCTCCCAACAACAACCAACGCTCAACTTCCAGCGTCATGTCCCAAAGATAGCGTTTTAGATTGGTTAGCTATGGGATTGGATAATGTTACCAATCATCTCAAGATCGTCCGTGTCTCTGGAAATAAAGACTACAGCAGCCAGCTGGTGGCCCAAGTTCATGTATTGGGAACAAACTCGTGGCGGGAGGTAGACTCAGTTCCTCCTTGTAATTTAAGCGAGACGAAGTTATATGCATACGGGGACATGCATTGGCTGGTATGGTCAGAGTACAAGTATCCCGCTAATGATGATAATGGTGATGATGGTGGGGAGTATTATGATGATGATAACAATAATTACGATGATGCTGATGATTATTATGATTATGATGATGATGATGATCCAATAACATGGGCTATAAGCATAGTTTCCTTCGACTTCAGCAAAGAGGAGTTCCACCAAAGAATTCCTCCTCCCAAATACTTTGGAGACAGCTACAAGTATTTTGGCTGTGGGGATAGACCGCCAGCAGAGTTGACAGGTCCTGGCAAAAACAACCTTTTCTACCTCCACTTGGTAAATTTGAGAGGATGTATGGCCTTGGTAGATGCTTCGTCACGGGATCATCTTGAGATATGGGTGTTGAAGAATTACCATGACAAGAATCAAGAGTGGAGTCTTGAGTTCAAGGTAAAAACCACAATAATTTACGGGAGGGATACTCCTTTCTACCAGGCGTGCTTTCCTTTGTATTGCTACCGATGGGCGCACGGCATATTTTTCAATCAACACGGAGGTGCCACTCGTAGTACATATTTTTTGGATCTAAGAAGCGGTTCCACGACGAAAGCAGAATTATTCCCATCCAAGAGCATGTGCACCAGCATCTTGAGTTATACCCCATCCTTGATTTCTCTAAGAAATTACGGGAGTTTGGTTCAAGGACAACCGACTACTGCAAGTATCACGTCTGCCGAAGGCAAGAATTTAGTTTACCTCATGATGTAGCGCTAGCAGTAGCACAATGTTGCATAGTAGCTAGTTAATCTTTTTCTGTAAGTTCCTCAATGAATTATCTAATATCTACAACACGTAAAATGGTATACCAACGTAATTTGTATTTCCGGTGCTCATAAATGTGATTTGAAGTTTGGTACCTTTGTTTATTTGTTTTTCTTCACAAACAATAAGATAATATCTTAGTCTTACAAAAATATTTGGGCTGGTACAATTTTGGGTTTGAGAATTATTGGTTTGGGCCTTTTACTCTGTATTCATTGGGCCAGTGAGTTCATGAAGTCCAACTCCTTTAAATACTAAAACACCCTTGACCTTTTCGAGCAGGACACGGATATCCCCTCCGCCTTTGGTATTTTCACTTTCGCATTCCTGGACCGACTCAAAGACAAACCCGTGTTACGAGTGGCGCAGTGTTATACTATCCCATCGCGAAGCAAGTACGCAGGCATCTTAAGTTATACTTGGGACCTTAATCTCCCTTAAAAATAAATGGGATTTTGGTTGAATCCTAAAAGTGTAGTTTTAGTGTATGATTCCATTTTTAATTGCATTGAGAGCTTTTGTTTAAAAACTCTACGTATTCATTGCACTGGTGATTAAGCGGCAACAAAATCGTTGCCATTAGCAATGGACCGCGATCCCCTATTTGAAACTTTACATATCATCTTTATGATACGGGCCTAAATTATTGGGTTGACTTACAAATCTTACAACAAATCACAACTTAAAACAAATAGTTCCACTTCTAACTGCATCAAGGCATTTTGCATAAAAATCCCGCACCTACTGATTACAAGGGTGATTGAGTGAGGACACTATCGATACTATTAGTGGTGGACCGCAACTCGTCTAATTTAACATACCCATTATGGGTTGTAGAAACTTCGAAAGTAAAAGGCTTCGATTTGTTCGCGGACTTGAGAATTCAGATCAACTGGTCCAACACCATATACGGGACTGATGGAGACTAATGAAAAATCAATCGAGTGGAGATAAGGTCTTTTTCACGACCAGTAAGTAGTAACAAACAATTTCATACAGCCAACAATAAGAGCCCTCAAAGATCGACAACAAGAAGCCATTCATATACTTTTTCATGGACAATGTGATGGTAAAGTTCGAAAACTTACATTTCATGTCGATCACAATAGAACTAGAACAATCTATAAAGCTGAATTTGGTTACGAGCGCCGAGATGGAGATACATCCCCAACTACGTAAAACTAACATTTCTTCTACATACTAGAACGATTATGGTTTTCAAAAGTTGCTATATTTTTCATAGGCCTCTCTAACCCCAACTGACCTTAATACTGCTGAAGTGGGAAAACACAGGACTGGAGCACGGAAGCAAAAAATGAAGCTTCAGTCGAGCAGCCAACTGCGTGATTACGGATTTCATTCTGGCAAGTTTTCTTCAAGTCTCTCCTTCTCAGCTCCCAAACTCTGATCAATTCAAAAGGGGAAAAAAGGAAAACCCATTAGATCAGAATTCATGATGCAGAATAAAATTAGTTTTGATTTGCTGTCTCGAAACGTTAAGCCATATATATATATAGACAAACAATATGGTAAATGCTCCAGTACTTTCAGTAGAGTCAGCTTCGCATGCATTTAGTTAAGACACTAAATATGTTGGGGACATTTTACATCTTTCCAACCGTTATGATCCATACAAAAATTTAATCTGGATATGATACAGACGGATATCCAGAAGAGCAGTGACTGGAATTTCACATGAATGCCTCTTCACAGCTATATCAAACTACTAAAGCACAAAAGAAAAGATAGAAAGAAAGCAAGCAATTCTGTTAGAAATGTTAAATCTTTCCCAAGTGATTGGTGCTTAACATTCAGAGGAATAAACTAATATGTTGGTTTAAAAGATAGAACATGAACATCCGTTGCCAAGTGAGTAAGTTGATTGGACGAGCATATGTATTTGTCCCAAAAGGAAAAAGCCCCGGCCTTAGCATACACATGACTTGACAACAAATACACTTGAGAAACAACATCAACGACAACAATGCATGGATTTCAAGGTCTAAAAATAATGCTATCGTAAAATTTAGATGGATACCAGTGTTTAACGCTCGCTTATCAAATTAAGTAAGGCAACAGTGCATCAAATTAAGGGAACAATGTAGGCAACAGTGCATCAAATTAAGTAAGGCAACGGTGCATCAAATTAAGTAATGCATCAAATTAAGTAAGGCAGCAGTGCATAAACAGAGTGGTAGAAAAGAAATTAACCAATAAACAATGGCATCTGAAATTCTAAGATTGGTGACTCTTAAACCTTAAGGAGTACAAAAAACTACTTGTGGTCAGACCTTTGATGCATCAAAGTCAAACCCACTCATTTGCATCATTTTCTCAGTATCGTCCATGACTCCATGGGTGCATAAGAAAAGTTACTAGTTTATTAACATCCTAGAGCATATAAACTCTAGCTCATAGCTGTGGCGGTGCACATGTGAAAAAACTAAAGACATGCAATTCTGAGTATGAAAATTACCGTGATGTGACTAAACAAACCTATGAATCTTAAAAGATCACTTACATCCTAATTTTCTTCAAAAAAGGGATGGTTCAAGGCATCTTTAACCTTCATTCTCCTACCAGGATCATAGGCTAGTAAACCCTGCAAACATGTTATAACAAAAATATCATATAAACAAACAAACATATGAATTAAGAACTAAGAACCTAACAAACATACATGTAGCAGGTCACGGCCATGAACACCTAGTGACGGGAACAGCCATGTAAAATCAACTTCTGGATGCTGCGGCGGACAAGCCGGCCACAAAGGTAGCTGGTTCGCTGTTGGCCATTTCTCTGTGGTGATGGTTCCCAAAACTCTGCACATCCAATCATCCATATAGCTTAAGAATCCTAATATTGTTTTCAAATCTAACTAATTAAAAGGTTCCCACAACTTTTAACCCATTACAATAAAACCCCACACTTCTAAACCATTACAAATTAGTCCTCAATGACTTACAATTTAGTCCAATTACAAAAACAACTATTCTTCGTTGTGATTGAAGTAATCACAATGGTCAGTTCATAACATTAATGTTCTTAAATTTATAAAATTATAATTAATCAAAAACACAAATAAACGAGTTTACCTGGTAATCCCACGCAAGTACAGATCAACATCGTGTTTGTCTCTGATGTCAGGGAACAACCTCTTGCCTGTGCACATCTCAGCTACATAAACAATCAGAAATCAATTTAGATACGTTATAATTTCATGAAATTATAAATCAAAGCAATGACAGTAATCAATTGAATCAATTGGACGAAATATTCGATACCTATTATGCACCCGCAAGCCCAAGAATCAACTGCGTCAGTGTAGTGTTTGGCACGAAGCATCAGCTCCGGAGCCAAGTAGGCCTGCTGGAGAGCGATGATAGGGCTCAAATTTCTTTCTTCTTCAGTATCAAACATTATCTCCCCCAAATATCTAGCATCTTGGAAGTCTCGAATCTTGATTCGACCGCCGGCAAGAAGAAGGATTTTGCTTGGATTTAGGCACCGGAGGATGACCATATTCCTGTGGCAGTGAGCCAATCCGAGCAGAATCTGCCGGCTGAACTCTCTCACACTGTCCCTCCTTAAGCCGCCGCGTCGAATCTTGCGACTCAGATCAGCCGCCGGGTCATGCGACTCAAAAACGACATCGTAGCTGTCTTTCTTGCGTACGTCTTCCTTCAGATGGAGGATGTGCTCATACGGAGGGATTCGGCGGCAGATGGAGACCTCTTTCTCAACCGACAGTTTTCCATCAGTCTCGCTGAGTTTGTACCGCCTAACCGTGACGGCGGCGCCGGTGACGGTGTTTTTGGCAGAGTAGGCTCTGCTCTTCTGATCTCTGAACACCTCAGCTCCGACGACGTACTTCTCCCTGGCTGCTTCTCTTATGCTCGGACTTCCTCTCATCACTCCTCCTTCGCGCCTTCGTAAGCGCGATGGTCCGCCGCTTCCTCGGCCGAATCGGAATCCCCCGCTTTTCCCAGATCCCAACATCTTTCCACTCTTACCAGAAGAAGAAAGAAAGCGAAAAGTCACAGAGAAAAAGAGAAGGATGTTTGTTATTACAACAATAGCAATTCTAATTACATTGGAAAATGACTTAACTTGCTATATATAGAGTAACCAACAATACTTGATCACCAAGTAAATTTGCAACTAACTGTAACAAATGGTTAATACCACTACGGTCCACAGATGATCTATTTTTTATTCGTTTCTTGTATTATTATTATTGCACTCTGCGAGAGTGCGACGTTCTCGAACATTCTAATCCGATTCGTGTGACTTTTCTTCGCCTTTCTTACCCTTTTCTGCTGGTTTCGTTGCCAATTATGGACACACGTGGATGCCGTGCCATACAGGAGTCATGGGCTTCGATTCCTGGGTCCCACCTCGGAGCTCTACCAAATAAGACTCATTTTTTCCAATGGGACCATCAGGATAAATTTTTTAATGTGTCAAAAATAAAATTGAACTTGTTGTGCCGGGTCGTATTCTTACTAATGAAGGACGAAAGAAAGGGGTGGGGCGAGGGTTTATAGCTAGTGTACGACATGTGCACTCGCACCCACAAAACCTAACCCCGCTCCCTTTCTCTTGGTCAATGCACCACACTCCTCTGCCTACCGAGAGTGTCAAGTTCCACGCTCAGGTGCGTCCCTGATAATTGCATCATTGGACCTGGACTGTGAGGACTCTCAGCCACATAAATAGTTCAATGTGCTCATCGACTCCTAACCGTAAGATATGGATCATCCAAAACACATTAGCATGACGTACTTCTCCTGTTCGAACTAGGGTTTGAAACTAAACTTCTACTCAAGAGGATTGATAGGACAATTCAAGTGGGCAGAGGACATAAGGAAGAAGAAAAGAAAAAACAATAAATTTTGCATACAATACAACAAAATATACTTGATAATAAAATATTTTGCGTTTTTCCAGATCTCTATCCAACGTAATAGATTTTGTTTATTTTCGCATTAATAATCTCAATGTTATTAGTTTTCCAACGATGGAATAGGATTGATTAATGTGGTGCCACCGCCGCAAAACCACAAAACACATGCATGCAATTTGCTCATTAATTTGATTATTTATCACGAATCACTGATTTGTAGTAGTTCTTTATGGACAGAGATCTGAAGCTCAATGACTCTGAAATCTAGACCGTTCAAAAGAACGAGAAATAGATTTGGACTATTTATGGTTTGGAGTTTTGTGATGTGAGTTAGTGAAGTGAACTATTGAGGGATAGGATGGGCACAGTTTGGTTTCAAATCGGAATTGCAATTGAAAAATATTAACGATTTGTTTCGGTGCAGTTTCGTTTAAATTTATTTCTAAAATCGTGTGGTTCACAACGGTTTCAATTCGATTCATGCCGATTCACGGTTTCGAATAATAAATCATTTAAATCTTGCCAACAAATATTTAAAGCACATACAAAAGGTAAAGGATTTTTATAGTAAAAGATAGTAATTGGATCACACAACGAAGAACATGCATAACCAGTCATAAAGAATGATGAACTACAATAGAAGAAGATTTAAAAATTTAATGGCACCGAAATTTTACAAAGCTATTGAATATTATTCATATCAACAATTCACAAAACATAAACACATAAAAAATTTAGGTTACCAAACCATTTTGGTCAATTTATAAATGAAAGACTAAAACATACTTATTAAGAAACATGATCAAACCGTTGAAATTTACAAAATTTTAAAATCCAATTAATTATTTATATTTACAATTTGGTTCAGTTCTAAACGGTTCTATCAACATGAAAATTGAAACCGAAACCAATATAAACGGTTCGGTCCGATTTTTGAATCTATATTGACATTTTTTTGTCAACATGATTTTTACAATTTTAAAATTAAGTGAGTGGGGATATATTGGTCCGCAAAATCCGAGAATAGAACCACTGGACAAATAATTTCCTCTGCTGCTGGGTCCTATTTGATGGGACGCATGCACACTCCTCACCCACCCGTTGCCGCGTCTTTTTAGCTTATAAATAACCAAAAAAAAAGAAAAAAAAAAGATAATAAATGTGTGCGTGCATAATTTGCGTTTTCCAACGGATGACATAAATCCCCATCTTTTGCTAGATTTGATTAATCCGGTGCAGCCACTGCCGCCAAACAACAAAGAACAACGTATTGCATGCAATTATAATTTTGACCATACTAATCAGTATTCACCCAGTTTTGGTAGTTTTTATATATTTATAACAAATACTGTGGCAGAGATTGTAACTACTGTACGTTGTTGCATATAAAGATTCTCAAATAAAAAGACCTCAAAACCAAAATAATGCCAATTTGACCAATCTAATAACTATTATCTCGGCGGAGTTTTGGGTGTGACAAGTATGAAAACGCATCCAATACTTCAAAGTAAAAAAAAATTTGATACCAGCCTCTAGGAATTCAGTCGCTTCATGCTCCCTCTCATGGGAGACTTTGCACACAAAGCTACTAATAAAACTACTGGTTGCATGAGGATAAACCACACCAATGCGGCATGAGACATGAACATACGACACAAATTTATTAACATGGTACTCGTTGATTGATTAGATAACACCTTTTTCCTTAGCATTTCTTATAACCTATTGGACAAATTTCGTTCGATTTGTCCAAGAAAAGTAGTTGGTGGTGGATCGTATTATTATCCATGTATTCATACTGCATAAGATTCTAGAATAATGTTAGGAACGCTAAATTTTAAACCAATTTAAAAACTAAATAACCAAATAATATGTCACAAATAAAAAAAAACATATTAATCAACATTTAAATAATAATATAATCACCACTACCTATCATTAAATTTTTAGTTTACAAATTTGAACTCAAAAACATTTCCAAAGATTCTATTACGCACGGAGAGTTTCGAACCACCCATCCCCACAATAATTGCTCAATTGATGCAGCCGCTTTATCAAAACTACCTCTTCATTGCCCACTCGGCGGACATGTCACAATGTCACATGACTCACATGCCTTAACCTTTTTCTAGGTGTAATATTTTGTTAATTGTACTTTTTTTTGGTGTTGCATAGTAGCTAGTTCATCTTTTTTCTGCAAGTTCCTCAATGAATCATCTAGTATCTACAACACGTAAAATAGTATACCAGTGTAATTTGTATTTCCGGTGCTCATAAATGTGATTTGAAGTTTGGTAAATTTGTTTATGTGTTTTTCTTCACAAACAATAAGATAATATCTTCGCATTGTTGAGTCTTACAAAAATATTTGGGCTGGTACGGTTTTGGGTTTGAGAATGATTGGCTTGGACCTTTTACTCTGTCGTCATTGGGTCGGTGAGTTCATGAAGTCCAACTCCTTTAAATACTAAAACACCCTTGACCTTTTCGAGCAGGGTACGGATATCCCTTCCGCCTTTGGTCTTTTCACTTTCGCATTCCTGGTGAAAATCCAATCGATAAAGAGACAGAGCAGAACAGAGAGATTCTCTAAATGCCCGCGAAGCTCCAACAATGGCGGCAGATCTGGTGCTTGACACAGCCATCAGAGACTGGGTTCTCATCCCTCTCTCGGTGGTCATGGTTCTCATCGGCGTCCTCCGATGTCTCCAAGCTCATGCGATCCAACCAAGTTCCCGATGCCAAAATTGTCAAAGAAGGGTCTCCCTCTTAACCATAATTGCACAAGCTGGATTGATTTTAGCTAGTGAGGTGATGTAATTCTCCTTACCTTTCTACTTGCTTAACTGCTACCTTGCTTGGTTTGGACCTTTCTTCCCCATCACAGTGCATGTGGAAATAAGACTTATGATGGCACTTTGCTTGTATTTCCATAGGATCCTCTAAATTCTACGGTGATATTATGTGACGCAAAGCTCCACGAGCTTCTTGGATGCGAAAGCATTTCTGCTGCGGGGATGCACGAGATGTTAGATCGGTATCATTTATTCAAACAATTATGATTTCTGGTAGTGTTGACTGGTGAGGATAAGTTCCATTTGTTTAATTCGTCTCATTTCCTTCTTAACAAAATTCTATGCATATAAACTATTTAGCTTAGTTTGCTTGCCTCTCACTCGATGTGTTATCGACAATCATTGAAATGGTCTGCTTTATTCTTTTGCAGGTGCACGGGACCTTTGCCATCTGGTCTCTTCTGATCCTAGAAAACATAGGAAAGAACACTTCTTTATATCCGTTGTTTTTCTTTTTCGTCGTCTCATTTGTGCATTGACGTGGTTAGGTGCTACTCCGTCTTACTTGTGGTGGTTATTTGGATTTAGAATTGCTATGTGCTGTTGGTTAATGGCAACAAGTTTCTTAGATTACGCCATTGCCTAGGTTAGTTCGTTTTAATCGTCTTCTCCTAACCTTTAAACTGTGACAGAATGATAAAATGCTCTGTACAGCATGGAAGGACCTTTGTATTTCATAGATGGCAGTAAATGTTAGTTTTAACTGCAACTTGTGTATCTTCTTACATCGCAGTAAATACTTATTTTAACTTCGATTTTTTTTAGCATTCTGCCTTTCGTGGTGATACATATACAACAACAACAAAGCCTTTTCCCACTAAGTGGGGTCGGCTATATGAATCCTAGAACGCCATTGCGCTTTCGTTCTGGATTCATTTTCATAAGGATTCGACGTAACATAGGAGTGCCGGCTGTCGACTACCTGACGCCCTCCCCCTCCTCCTTTACCCGGGCTTGGGACCGGCAATGTAAGATAAACTTACACAGGTGGAGTTTTCGTGGTGATACATATATTTCAGAAAATTCAAATTGGATAATACTTGGAAACTACTGATCAGTCGGAAAGAAAATGTTGTGTTCCATCACACGCAATGTCAGCCGTCAATGGCTGCCCAAGGCTGGCCACCCCGTGTTTTGGGTCAATCCCGCCCTTGCCACGGGGTGGCCTGAAGTGTAACTGCAAAGTTTTGAGATTTTAGTTTCACTGCCAGTACAGTGCATCCCATTCCTGAAGAAAGACTTGGACGTATAACCAATTTTTGCTATTGCAAATTCTGAAATTACTTAAAGGTGGTATGTGAAATCAAAAGACACCGAAGTTTTGCAATTTCAAAACAATTATATGAAAGGTACGACTGTGCGATTGACTTGAGATATAAGGGCAACGACACCCCCGCTGTAGGTTAGTTTCTCTCGTGGGTATGGCTTAATCCAAGATAAGTTTGAAAAAGATTAAAAAGGCAGCCTTGATGAACAGAAAGAGTAAAACCCACAGAATTCCGTTTGCTTTACCCTTGAACATTGAATTGGAACCCATCTTTTCCATTAAACCCGCCATAATTCCCATTATTTTCTGCAAGTGATATAATAAGCAGAGAGAAAATATGAACATAAAGAAAATTAGTGAAATTAAGAAGTCATTAGAACCTAACTTACCAGTCTGAGGGGTTCAATATGGAGGAGTGGTTCCATAAACATCTCCACATTTCTGTAAAGAAGACAACGGGAATTATGAATGAGTAGTTTTATAATGTCGCGGTCAATATTTTAAGTCGATCAAACACGGCCATGAATGAATGGTTTGAGATACAGCCAAAGTGGCTTCTCAACAATACGTGAGCTTCACTTATGTTGGGAAAGTGAGTAATGATACGGAAATCACATTTTTTTACCACATTCACATCACTTGTCACATCAGATAGTACATGGATAAGGTTAAAAAATGTGGTCTCCTTAGTATTTTTCTTGGTGAACCGTGAGAGAAGAGGGTATGCAATTTATATGAAGCAAACAAGCACCTTATGATGACCTTCCCTCTGTAGATTTGGCATATATGGAAGCTAAAGCCCTTTCCCAGAGGCACATGCGTTTTCTTCCACTCTGCATATCAAATTATAAATCCCTTATTGCAAAAACAGAAAGAGAAACGGGGTTCCTTCCATAAATAGTTACAATCTTAATTAATCTGCAGAAAAAAATAATTGCAGGCGTATCAGTTCATATACCTAAGCTCCACTGAACACCGACGTTCATTCCATGGTGCAACGTCGGCGTTACAACAAATTCGATGTTACTTCCCAAGCTTCGGATTAGATATGAGAAAAAATCCAGCACTTGCTGCAACAGAAATCAAATTAGC
Organism: Malus fusca; assembly: GCA_035220775.1. NCBI lineage: Eukaryota > Viridiplantae > Streptophyta > Magnoliopsida > Rosales > Rosaceae > Malus > Malus fusca. The sequence goes on from CM069068.1 coordinate 40,605,368, forward strand.
ACTTGCCTATACGTTATATAGTTTTATGATACCATATGCAGGTCATATATAATACATACATACATACATACATACACACACACACACACACACACACACACACACACACACACACACACACACACACACACACACACACGTAAAATGTATACCTTCTTTCCTCGGAGGGGTTGGATGACTGAGAATAAATTGCATACACATTGGCATTCATCTCCTATAATCTCAGACAACTCGCGAATGTTTTTGTTCTTGATAGCGGTGTAGAGTTTGAGGACTGTTTCCAGAGCTCGTGGATCCTCAGCTCCCTGATGATCCCCTGGTAATCCTCCTGAGTTTCTAGCAGAATTGACTGGCACTAACAAGAAGTCTCTCTTCTTTGATTTTGGAAAGATGCTCTCATGAATACTAGGTTGTCGATGATCACAACTTGGTGGATAAAAATTGCCAAAAACATTACAAGAAGACGCTGTTTTCTTCAAATTTTTGTGAACAATGGCCCCGGTAGGGCAAATAACCAAAGTCATTTGAACATTGAATCAATATTGTAAGACATCGAAAGTTCTAAACCATATGAGATATGATATATACAGAGACATAATGTAGCAGATGAATATGTTGTTTGACAAGATTCCTAACCTAAATGGCTAGGAAGTTAGGTATCTTGCCCACAACCACAAGCTAAGTTTGTTCCTTGGTAATGGTATCGCCTAGATCTCTGCCAGCTTTATTTGCTTAAAACGTAAATTTGAGCGAAACCCCAATGAAACGATTCGAAAAACACCATTCAAATAGTTACGGATGAAGCTCAAAACCTGAAATACCTGTTCTTCCGCATAAGCAAAACTAACCGTCCATTTCTGCATGTATGGAGAAAAGGTTTGGCAACTTTTTTCCTACATATTTTGATGAAGGGTTAAGGGCACAATTTCTTCGGAGAACTGGCCAGATTTTCACACCGTGCTCAGTTGCTCTACCGGCAGGCATGCCCCGCAGATGGGCAGCCAAGACTTTTGATTTTGTTCTCAAGATAACAGAAAAATGAAAGCCAGATATTGAAAGTTCATAAAAAATAACTTTCAGCATTTAGTTTCAATTTCATGTTTTTAAAAACTGAAAACGAAAAAAAGTAGGTAAACAAGTTTTTAATTTTCAAACCCACTAGTACTAATGCTGATGGCAATTTATCACAGTGGTGAAAAAAAAAATTCTAAAAAACAAAACGTCACACAAATCAAAATAAGATAGTGATATTTACACATTTCTTATCTCTCACATCTTTACTAACTTTTATCTATTAATCTTCTTCGATTAAATCGTTTATGCGGTCAAAAACAAAAAAAAAATGTGTTTGCGGAAATAATGTTTGTGTGACCTTAAAATATGCAAAAACGTGGCACTCTCAGAGACTATAATAATACAAGAAACGGATAAAATATCAGATCATTTATGGTGCAGTTGAATATGCTGGATTTGTATCTGGGAAAAGCGGAGGGGTTGCGATTCGGTAGAGGAAGTGGCGGCCAACGCGCTTACGAAGGCGCGAAGCTGGCAGAGTGATCAGAGGAAGGCGGGGCCGAGTGATCAGAGAAGAACCTGGGGAGAAGTACCTCGTGTGAGGTGCTTATTCTGCCAAAACGCCATCTCCGGCACCGCCGTCACGCTTAAGCGGTACAACGTCTGGGCCCTTATGGTAAACTGTCGGTTGATACTTATATGTGTTTTCTTTGAGTTTCTCTTATTATCTTACAATGATAATGTTAGATACATGTTTTTTGGGTAAATTACATAGTAGCCCCTCAAGTTTGAGGTCTATTGCAATCTTATACAACATCTTTAAAACATTTCACTTTCATACCTCAAGTACTATTTTATTTCAATTTCATACAACCGTTACATTTTCCATCCATGGATCTGTTAAATGCTGACGTGGCTGCCACATATATGACACGTGGCTGCCAAATGTCTGCCACGTGGCAAATAAAATAATTTTTTAAATTTAAAAAAAAAAAACCTATCTGCCACTTTTTTGTTTTTGTTTTTGTTTTTTTTTTTGCTATTTCTTCTTCTTCTCTTTCTCTTTCTTCTTCTTCTGGGTTCGGACCCTTTTTTTTTTTCTTTTTTTTTTTCTTCTTCTTCTTCTTCTTCCTCCTCCTACTCTTTCTTCTTCTCTTCTTCTTCTTCCTTCTTCTTCTGGGTTCCGTCCCTTTTTTTTTTTTCTCTTTCTTCTTCTTCTCTTTCTCTTTCCTCTTCTTCTTCTCTTTCTCTTTCTTCTTCTTCTGGGTTCGGACCCTTTTTTTTTTTTTTTTTTTTTTTCTTCTTCTTCTTCTTCTTCCTCTTCCTCCTCTTTCTTCTTCTCTTCTTCTTCTTCCTCCTTCTTCTTCTGGGTTCGGTCCCTTTTTTTTTTTTTTTTTTTTTCTTCTTCTTCTTCTTCTTCCTCATCCTCCTCCTCTTTCTTCTTCTCTTCTTCTTCTTCCTCCTTTTTCTGGGTTCGGTCCCTTTTTTTTGTTTTTTTTTGTTTTTTTTGTTTTTCTTCTTCTTCTTCTTCCTCCTCTTCCTCCTCCTCCTCTTTCTTCTTCTTCCTCATTCTTCTGGGTTCGGACCCCTTTCTTCTTCTTCTTCTTCTTCTTCTTCTTCTTCTTCTTCTTCTTCTTCTTCTTCCTCCTCCTCCTCTTTCTTCTTCTCTTCTTCTTCTTCCTCATTCTTCTTCTGGGTTCGGTCCCTTTTTTTTTTCTTCCAATTTCAGGTTTTTAAAAAAAAAATTAAAAAATTATTTTATTTGCCACATGGCATACATGTGGCAGCCACATGGCATACATGTGGCAGCCACGTCAGCATTTAACAGATCCATGGATGGAAAATGTAACGGTTGTATGAAATTGAAATAAAATAGTACTTGAGGTATGAAAGTGAAATGTTTTAAAGATTGCAATAGACCTCAAACTTGAGGGGCTACTATGTAATTTACCCATGTTTTTTTGTTGGCCAGTTCATTTTATTATTGCCCGAATTAGTCTGTGCTACCAACCATTTTCTTCTTCCACAACAAAATTATAAACAAACTTCTAAATCTAAACAGATCACTTAGCATCCTAATTTTCTTAAAAGAATGGATGGTTCAAAACATTTTCGATCTTTTTATCAGGGTCATACGCAAGTAAACCCTCGACGACACGTTAAACGAAATATCATAAAAACAAACAGATTAATCAAGAAACTAGGAGCCTAGCATACATACATCAAGAAGATTGCGGCCATAAACACGTATGAAACAACCATGTTAAGTCAACCTCAAGATGTATGTATGCTAGGCTCCTAGTTTCTTGATTAATCCGTTTGTTTTTATGATATTTCGTTTAACGTGTTGTCGAGGGTTTACTTGCGTATGACCCTGATAAAAAGATCGAAAATGCTTTGAAGCATCCATTCTTTTAAGAAAATTAGGATGCTAAGTGATCTGTTTGGATTTAGAAGTTTGTTTATAATTTTGTTGTGGAAGAAGAAAATGGTTGGTAGCACAGACTAATACGGCCAATAATAAAATGAACTGACCATCAAAAAAACATGTATCTAACATTATCATTCTAAGATAATAAGAGAAACTCAAAGAAAACACATATAAGTCTCAATCGACAGTTTACCATAAGGGCCCAGACATTGTATCGCTTAAGCGTGACGGCGGCGCCGAAGACGGCGTTTTGGCAGAATAGGCACCTCACACGAGGTACTTCTCCCTGGGTTCTTCTCTGATCACTCGGCCCAACCTTCCTCTGATCACTCTGCCAGCTTCGCACCTTTGTAAGCGCGTTGGACGACACTTCCTCTGTCGAATCGCAACCCCTCCGCTTTTCCCATATCCAGATCCAGCATATTCAACTACAGCCATAAATGATATGATATTTTATCCGTTTCTTGTATTATTATAGCTTGTGAGAGTGCCACGTTTTCGCATATTTTCAGGTCACACAAACATCATTTCCGCAAACACACTTTTTTTATTTTTGACCTCAGAAACGATTTAATCGAAGAAGATTAATAAATAAAAGTTAGTAAAGATGTGGGAGAGATAAGAAATGTGTAAATATCACTATCTTATTTTAATCTGATTTGTGCGACGTTTTGTTTTTCAGAAAATTTTTAATGTAGCAATTTTTTAATGTAGCGAGAATGATACCTGTACTGTATTCGAAATGATTTAGTATGATTGGGCCGGGCCTTTTACTCTGTCTTCATTGGGTCAGTCAGTTCATGAAATCAAACCATTTAAATACTAAAATACCCTTGACCTTTTCCAGAAGGACACGGATGTCCCCTTGGGTCAGTAACTTTCGCATTCCTGGACGGAGTGAAAGACAAACGCCGTGTAGTGAAAATCCAATCGGAATATGACTTCGTTTTGTAGTGGAAAACTTGGAAATTGAGAGAGAGAATCCTTCCGGCACATGGAGAAGTTCAAAGCCTTATAAATATACAAGACCTAGCCTCAGGAACCTCAACTGCTGAAGTCACGAAAACAATTGATAAGAGAGAGAGAAATAACTACTGCTTTTTTGATATCGAGAAAATACATGGAGATGTTGGCTGGGATCGAGCAGCAGAGAAAGCAGCAGAGAAAGAAGAGGAAGATGCGGGACTGTTCCATCAACAACAACACTAGTTGTTCTTCGTTAACGAGCCTACCCACCGAAATTCTTATCGACATCCTCTTTAGGCTACCCGTAAGCTCACTGTTTTGCATCCGATGCGTCTCAAAAACCGTGTTAAACATAGTCGACTGTCCATCTTTTGTTACCCTTCACACGCAACGTTTACTTACTGTACAAGCTACCCAGAATAATTTTGATGATGTTAATCATGATCAAGTACCTAAACTTATGCATATGGATCATAGTACCACCACAGCTGAATATTGTGCCTTCCAATCAGTGGAATACGACGACAATAAGAATGCCTTCACACACAAGGAAGATGATGCAACCGCGCCGCCCGAGTTTGGTCCCCCACCTCCGCGGCCAGATGGTTGCTACGACAAATTTGAATTTGTATTCTGCAACTTGCTTTGTTATAGGTTTTTTGGGAATCCGGAATCTGATACCATAAGATTTGAAGAACCATGCATCTTAGTTAATCCTCTTAGGAGAGAAGTCCTAGTGCTCCCAACAACAACCAACGCTCAACTTCCAGCGTCATGTCCAAAAGATAGCGTCTTAGATTGGTTAGCTATGGGATTGGATAATGTTACCAATCATCTCAAGATCGTCCGTGTCTCTGGAAATAAAGACTACAGCAGCCAGCTGGTGGCCCAAGTTCATGTATTGGGAACAAACTCGTGGCGGGAGGTAGACTCAGTTCCTCCTTGTAATTTAAGCGTGAAGAAGTTATATGCATACGGGGACATGCATTGGCTGGTATGGTCAGAGTATGAGTATCCCATTAATGATGATAATGGTGAAGATGATGACAAGTATTATGATGATGATAATAATAATAATTACGATGATGCTGATGATTATTATGATTATGATGATGATGATCCAATAAAAAGGGCTTTAAGCATAGTTTCCTTCGACTTCAGCAACGAGGAGTTCCACCAAAGAATTCCTCCTCCCAAATACTTTGGAGACAGATACACAAGTATTTTGACTGTGGGGATAGACCGCCAGCGGAGTTGGAAGGTGCTTGCAAAAACTACCTTTTCCAACTCCATTTGGTAAATTTGAGAGGATATATGGCCTTGGTAGATGCTTCGTCATGGGATCATATTGAGATATGGGTGTTAAGGAATTACCATGACAAGAATCAAGAGTGGAGTCTTGAGTACATGGTAGAAACCACAATAATTTACAGGAGGGATACTCCTTTCTACCATGCGCGGTTTCCTTTGTATTGCTACCAATGGGCGCACGGCATATTTTTCAATCAACACGGCGGTGCCGCTTGTAGTACATATTTTTTGGATCTAAGAAGCGGTTCCACGAAGAAAGCAAAATTATTCCCATCCAAGAGCGTGCGTACCAGCATCTTGAGTTATATCCCGTCCTTGATTTCTCTAAGAAATTACGGGAGTTTGGTTCAAGGGCAACCGACTACTGCAAGTATCACGTCTGCCGAAGGCAAGAATTTAGTTTACCTCATGATGTAACACTAGCAGCAGCACAATGTTACCTTTCCCAACGGTTGCTAGCTAAAGCTAGCTCGAGGAAGAAATCGAAGGTGTAATATTTTGTTAATGCTACTTTTTTTAGGTGTTGTTACATAGTAGCTACTTAATATTTTCTTGTAAGAACATCTCCAAAGGAGATGTCAAAATGTCCAAATCAGTAATAACGGTAACAACATACATCATTAATGTTTTCCAACCGAGAAGCCAAATCTGATGTGGCATGACATGAATTGACATCTCTCTCTCTTGCTGCCAAATTTGACTGCACGTAAAATGGTATATCAGCGTAATTTGTATTTCCGGTGCTCATAAATGTGATTTGAAGTTTGGTACCTTTGTTTATTTGTTTTTCTTCACAAACGATAAGATAATATCTTCGCATTGTTGAGTCTTACAAAAATATTTGGGCTGGTACAATTTTGGGTTTGAGAATTATTGGTTTGGGCCTTTTACTCTATCTTCATTGGGTCAGTGAGTTCATGAAGTCCAACTCCTTAAAATACTAAAACACCCTTGACCTTTTCAAGCAGGACACGGATATCCCCTCCTCCTTTGGTCTTTTCACTTTCTCATTCCTGGACTGGCTCAAAGACAAACTCGTGTTACGAGTGGCGCGGTGTTATACCATACCATCCCATCGCACAGGCATCTTAAGTTATACTTGGGACCTTAATCTCCCTTAAAAATAAATGGGATTTTGGTTGAATCCTAAAAGTGTAGTTTTAGTGTATGATTCCATTTTTAATTGCATTGAGAGCTTTTGTTTAAAAACTCTACCTATTCATTGCACTCGTGATTAAGCGGCAACAAAATCGTTGCCATTAGCAATGGACCGCGATCCCCTCTTTGAAACTTTAACATATCATCTTTATGATACGGGCCTAAATAATTGGGTTGACTTACAAATCTTACAACAAATCACAACTTAAAACAAATAGTTCCACTTCTAACTACATCAAGGCATTTTGCATAAAAATCCCGCACCTACTGATTACAAGGGTGATTGAGTGAGGACACTATCGATACTATTAGTGGTGGACCGCAACTCGTCTAATTTAACATACCCATTATGGGTTGTAGAAACTTCGAAAGTAAAAGGCTTCGATTTGTTCGTGGACTTGAGAATTCAGATCAACTGGTAATGAAAAATCAATCGAGTGGAGATAAGGTCTTTTTCACGACCAGTAAGTAGTAACAAACAATTTCATACAGCCAACAATAAGAGCCCTCAAAGATCGACAACAAGAAGCCATTCATATACTTTTTCATGGACAATGTGATGGTAAAGTTCGAAAACTTACATTTCATGTCGATCACAATAGAACTAGAACAATCTATAAAGCTGAATTTGGTTACGAGCGCCGAGATGGAGATACATCCCCAACTACGTAAAACTAACATTTCTTCTACATACTAGAACGATTATGGTTTTCAAAAGTTGCTATATTTTTCATAGGCCTCTCTAACCCCAACTGACCTTAATACTGCTGAAGTGGGAAAACACAGGACTGGAGCACGGAAGCAAAAAATGAAGCTTCAGTCGAGCAGCCAACTGCGTGATTACGGATTTCATTCTGGCAAGTTTTCTTCAAGTCTCTCCTTCTCAGCTTCCAAACTCTGATCAATTCAAAAGGGGAAAAAAGGAAAACCCATTAGATCAGAATTCATGATGCAGAATAAAATTAGTTTTGATTTGCTGTCTCGAAACGTTAAGCCATATATATATATATATATATATATATATATATATGAACAATATGGTAAATGCTCCAGTACTTTCAATAGAGTCAGCTTCGCCTGCATTTAGTTAGACACTAAATATGTTGGGGACATTTTACATCTTTCCGACCGTTATGATCCATACAAAAATTTAATCTGGATATGATACAGACGGATATCCAGAAGAGCAACGACTGGAATTTCACATGAATGCCTCTTCACAGGAATATCAAACTACTAAAGCACAAAAGAAAAGAGAGAAAGAAAGCAAGCCATTCTGTTAGAAATGTTAAATCATTCCCAAGTGATGGGTGCTTAACATTCAGAGGAATAAACTAATATGCTGGTTTAAAAGATAGAACATGAACATCCGTTGCCAAGTGAGTAAGTTGATTGGACGAGCATATGTATTTGTCCCAAAAGGAAAAAGCCCCGACCTTAGCGTACACATGACTTGACAACAAATACACTTGAGAAACAACATCAACGACAACAATGCATGGATTTCAAGGTCTAAAAATAATGCTATCGTAAAATTTAGATGGATACCAGTGTTTAACGCTCGCTTATCAAATTAAGTAAGGCAACAGTGCATCAAATTAAGGGAACAATGCAGGCAACAGTGCATCAAATTAAGTAAGGCAACGGTGCATCAAATTAAGTAATGCATCAAATTAAGTAAGGCAGCAGTGCATAAACAGAGTGGTAGAAAAGAAATTAACCAATAAACAATGGCATCTAAAATTCTAAGATTGGTGACTCTTAAACCTTAAGGAGTACAAAAAACTACTTGTGGTCAGACCTTTGATGCATCAAAGCCAAACCCACTCAGTATCATCCATGACTCCATGGGTGCATAAGAAAAGTTACTAGTTTATTAACATCCTAGAGCATATAAATTCTAGCCCATAGCTGTGGCGGTGCACATGTGAAAAAACTAAAGACATGCAATTCTGAGTATGAAAATTACCGTGATGTGACTAAACAAACCTATGAATCTTAAAAGATCACTTACATCCTAATTTTCTTCAAAGAAGGGATGGTTCAAAGCATCTTTAACCTTCATTCTCTTACCAGGATCATAGGCTAGTAAACCCTGCAAACATGTTATAACGAAAATATCATAAAAACAAACATATGAATTAAGAACTAGGAACGTAACAAACATACATGTAGCAGATCACGGCCATGAACACCTAGCGACGGGAACAGCCATGTAAAATCAACCTCTGGATGCTGCGGCAGACAAGCCGGCCACAAAGGTAGCTGGTTCGCTGTTGGCCATTTCTCTGTGGCGATGGTTCCCAAAACTCTGCACATCCATATAGCTTAAGAATCCTAATATTGTTTTCAAATCTAACTAATTTAAAGGTTCCCACAACTTTTAACCCATTACTATAAAAACCCACACTTCTAAACCATTACAAATTAGTCCTCAATGACTTACAATTTAGTCCAATTACAAAAACAACTATTCTTCCTTGTGATTGAAGTAATCACAATGGTCAGTTCATAACATTAACGTTCTTTAACTTATAAAATTATAATTAATCAAAAACACAAATAAACGAGTTTACCTGGTAATCCCACGCAAGTACGGATCGACATCATGTTTGTCTCCGATGTGAGGGAACAACCTCTTGCATGTGCACATCTCAGCTATACAAACAGAAATCAATTTAGATAAGTGATAATTTCATGAAATTAGAAATCAAAGCAATTACAGAAATCAATTGAGTCAATTGGACGAAATATTCGATACCTATTATGCACCCGCACGCCCAAGAATCAACTGCGTCAGTGTAGTGCTTGGCACGAAGCATCAGCTCTGGTGCCAAGTAGGCCTTCTGGAGAGCGATGATAGGGCTCAAATTTCTTTCTTCTTCGGTATCAAACATATCTCCCCCAAATACCTAGCATCTTGGAAGTTTCGGATCTTGATTCGACCGTCGGCGAGAAGAAGGATCTTGGTTGGGTTTAGGTACCGGAGGATAACCATGTTCCGGTGGCAGTGAGCCAATCCCAGCAGAATCTGCCGGATGAAGTCTCTCACAGTGTCCCTCCTTAAGCCGCCGTTGATTCTTCGTGGCAAGCACTACAGTGACGCAGTTGATTCTTGGGCGTGCGGGTGCATAATAGGTATCGAATATTTCTAAGAACCGGTTCCACGATAATTCTAAGAACCGGTTCCACGACGAAAATTATTGTGGTTTTGGGTTTGAGAACCGGTTCCACGACGAAAGTAGAATTATTCCCATCCAAGAGCGTGTGTACCAGCATCTTGAGTTATACCCCGTCCTTGATTTCTCTAACAAATTACGGGAGTTTGATTCAAGGGCAATCGACTACTACAAGTATCACGTCTGCAGAAGGCAAGAATTTAGTTTACCTCATGATGTAGCGCTAGCAGTAGCACAATGTTACCTCATGACGTAAATTATTGTGGTTTCTACCTTCGCATTGGTAGATCTTCGCATTGCCGAGTCTTACAAAAATATTTGGGCTGGTACGATTTTGGGTTTGAGAATGATGGGCTTGGGCCTTTTACTCTGTCTTCATTGGGTCAGTGAGTTCAAGAAGTCCAACTCCTTTAAGTACTAAAACACCCTTGACTTTTCGAGCAGGACACGGATATCCCCTCCGCCTATGGTCTTTTCACTTTCGCGTTCCCGGATTGACTGAAAGGCAAACACCGTGTAGTGAAAATCCAATCGATAACGAGGCGAGGCAGAGCAGAACAGAGAGATATACCCAAAACGCAACCAAAGACTGTCGTTTAGCTCTCATTCTTTGGCTGCCCGCGAAGCTCCAACAATGGCGGCAGATCTGGTGCTTGACACAGCCATCAGGGACTGGGTTCTCATCCCTCTCTCGGTGGTCATGGTTCTCATCGGCGTCCTCCGATACTTCGTCTCCAAGCTCATGCGATCCAACCAAGTTCCCGATGCCAAAATTGTCAAAGAAGGGTCTCCCTCTTAACCCTAATTGCACATGCTTATTATACTACATGCGTTTGTATGTATTTGTGATATATGACGCTGTCTGACTTTATGAAATTGCTTTTGGTTGCGAATTCAGGCAATTGATTATTAGGGCTCGGAACTTACGTGCTGCTGCTAATTTCATACCTCCAAAGTCGTTTCGTGCTCGCCGATTGTATTACAACAACGAGGTTTGCCAATAATTCTTGTTGTATGCGCTAATTAGTCGTTTAATTTTTTTTTCTAAGAGCACTCAAATTGACATGCTTTTGTTATCTTAAGCTGAGAGGAATTTTATTTGTGGGTGTTGTTGATGAGTTAGAGTTTAGCATTGGGCTTATGTAATTTGGATTGGAAATTTGTTGTAACAGATAGTGAGAATTCTTCGTCTCATTTTGTTGTCGAAAACTTACAGCATGGTTTATTGTAAGGGGCCGATGAATACGAGAAATTTCAAGGCTTTTCGCATAGAAACCCTTTGATAGCATTACACTTAGAAACACTTCAAACCCAATTCTTTAAACAAACCCAGCTGACTTTGTAATGGAAGAAGGGAAGCTTTAAAAAATCTCACAATATAACATGTGGTTGGATAAGATTTTTATTGTATTTTCTCCAATTGAGCTCTTGGAAGTGTTTTTGTATAAAATTTCAATGCTCTCTACCTTACTAAATTTCTGTGCTCTTGAATTTACTAAAATTTCAATGCTTTCTCTATGGGTAGGAGCGTCAAAACTTTGATTCATGTATAGAGGTCTAGAAGATTCACTGAAACTAGGTTGTAGTCTGCTATTTCTTGTTGTCATTCTGTTGATACTGATGTCAAACATTTTTCACTATGGCAGGAAAATGGGTTGTTAATTGTTCCTAAGGGTCAGGCACAGAATCCACAAGCGCAAATGTTCTCTGATCCCAACATGGCCATGGATATGATGAAGAAAAATCTGTCCATGATAATACCCCAGGTATTTCAGATTGCTTGAGTTTTTAGTTTTTACTGTAATTTGGCTTCATTTTCTCAGATATTGTAACTGATTTTTCATGATTACCTTTGTGTTGGCCAGACTCTTACTTTTGCATGGGTCAACTTTTTCTTCTCTGGATTTGTAGCAGGTATGTTTCAATGCCTCTGAAACCGATTTTTCGGTTCCTGTGCTTGCATAAATTTTTGTCATCCTTCTTTTTCACGTCCTTGATGATTGACCTGTATAATAGATATACAGTAGTCATTTTTAGTAATATAAATCTTCATAATATGCTCAAGATATCATGTTTATAAGTGTCTTTATTTTCTTTTCCACAGCCAAAATTCCCTTTCCTCTTACTCAAAGGTTCAGGTCTATGCTTCAGAATGGGATTGACTTGAGCACTGTTGATGTTAGCTACGTCAGTAGCCGCTCATGGTACATGTTTATGTTTTGAGCTATCCCGTTGTATAAAATTCATCTTTTTTTTTTTCTATTGGGTGTTTTTTCTTAACTGATTGTCTCTAATTATTCAAAATTATTCTCTCAGGTACTTTCTTAATCTGTTTGGATTAAGAGGCTTGTTTAGTCTCATTCTGGGAGAAGAAAATGGTTGGTATCTCCTTATATGATTATTACCTCATGATAATTTTTCTTCCTCAGAAATGCATGTTTTTTGTCTTTTCACACATGCTCACCGCAAGTTTATATGATCTATGAGGTTGATAAACTATTAACTTTTGTTATGCAGCCATGGACGATACTCAGAAAATGATGCAAATGAGTGGCTTTGGTTTTGATCCATCAAAGGTATGAACTTAAGTAGTTTTCTGTACTCCTTAAGGTTTAAGAGTTGTTTATATTGAAGATTTCAGATCCATTATTATGTTTTTTCGACAAATCTATTTATGCACTGTTGGCCTGTTCAATTTGATGAATGAAAAGCACAGATGTGCAACTAAATTTCACGAAAGTATCCGTTTTAGAGCTTGAGTGCATGCATCGCCATTGTTCTTTAAGTACATTTATTGTCAAGTCATGTGAACGTTAAGGTCAGGGCCTTTTTCCTTTTGGGGCAAATTTGTTCGGGCTTATATGATCATCCAATCAACTTACTCACTTGACAATGGATGCCTTGTCGTTCATTAAACTAATCATATAATTATTTGGGAAGCACCCATCACTTTGAACGGTACTGTTTGTACTAGAATGGCTATTTTTTTCTGTAGCTTTTAATGTACTTGTGCTTTGGTAGTTTGATATACCTGTTAAGAAGCATTCAAATGAAGTTCCAACCATTCCTCTTCTGGATATTCGTCTGAATCATGTTCGCATTTACTTATTTTGGATGAAAACAATTGGAAATATGATTTAACTAAAAATTACTTTTATTCTGCATCACGAGTTCTAATCTAAAGGGTTTTGCATTTTTTTCCTTTTTGGATTGATCAGAGTTTGGGAGCTGAGAAGGACAGTCTTGATATAGTCCAGCATGACTGGGCCTTACCAAAATTTGAGCATCGCGCCGAAGCAGTATTGAGAGAACTTGCCAGATGAAAGCTGAAATCGTGAAGTTGGCTGCCCGACTGAAGCATCGTTTCTGTTCACATGCTCCCCTCCTGGGTTTCTTCCACCCAGGCAGTAAAGTCAGTTAGACTTCAGAGAGACCCAAGAAAAACATATGAACTTACAAAAAACGTAGCCGTCGTAGTCTTTAGCAGCTTGAACTTAAGTTAGTTCTGATCATTAAACAAGGCACTTTTTTTAGCAGATCGAACACATTGCTGCTTGTAACTCGTAATTCCTTTTCTTTTTTGTTCTGAAACTAACTGTTGAAGTGATTTATTTTCAAATTTCCCTGAAAAAGGTGGTGCAAATAAGTGGCTGCCAAACAAAAGTGGCTTGCTGTACTTTAATTAACATGATTAGCGTTGAGTAGGGTCTGCACTTTAAAGATTCAATTGAATCTGCAGCCTTCCTCTTCCTTCCCGAGTGCCCGAAACTTCGGAATCTTTTGATTGACAAACAAATCCTTGTCGCTCGAAGAAGGCCAGCAATTTTCTGTGGTAGACCAGCGGAATCGACAAAAAGAGAATATGCACACAAAAAAAAAGAGTAATGTTAGAGAGACTAAATTTGTAAACAAAATTTTAAAAATTAAAAGACATGGAAGTTGACGATTGGTTTTACTTGAGCGTTGATAAACGTGCTCATTCCTATTGGTAATACATCATTTAGTTTACAAATTTTGGAGAAACTTTTCAGTGTAACGAGAACACGAGATGATACAGCATATATCATTAAACAAATGATGAGATATGTGTGTTAAAAAGTTAATAACTTAAAAAATAAAATTTCCTACAAATTATATAAAAGCACGTGGTGTACCAACCCGTGATCCGATCACAATGATAAATTTCTTCAAATTTTATCTCCAAATTTAATCTTCTTAGCATTACCAAAAAAAAAAGGCAGAGTGCCTACCAAAACAAGTGTGGAAAAAATTAAAAGAAAGAGACGTCTGCCCAACTGTTGCAATTCCAAATTTTCCAATACATAGAACTGATAGAAGCGAAAATATGTGGCAAAAGCTATATAGATTCTGATTAACCTTGCGATTGTAACGTTTTTGGTGATTGAGATAGATGGACAAATAAAAAACTTTGTAGTTACGTGTAAAACTCACCACATTTCAGCAGACGACAATTTTATATGCAATCAAACAGTATCTCTATATCGCTCATCACAAATTTTATAGTCGCGTTATGTCTGTCTTTCTTTTTTGTAAAAATTAGCCACAATGATCCGGTATGATTTGGTGGGTGTTTTCCTCCATTTTTACATTTTAAGCAAAACACGTTGCATTTCAATTTTCACAATGATTCAGAACATATCAAGTCCATACTCAAAAGGTAAAATCTTGTGTTATGATCTACTAGCTAATAAAGAAAGAAATTTGGGGAAGCGTATGGGCAAAGGGGATCATTTACTACTTTTCCATTTCCAGCATGGCCAAATTCAAGCTTACGTGTACACACCTAGACTCAACTTGGACGTTGACTCGTAGGTCCCACTTCTTTGGGAAGCTTTGACAGACTGAATGATTCGGTAATTCCGAACAACAAGTGTAACATTGTAACCAAACACACAAGTAACTAAGTTGTTAGCTTCTCCACTTTCACAAAGGGGCGAGCGTAGCGTTATTAAAAGTTATACTTGCATGGGACCTGATGATACTTAAACAGAGCTAAGCTCCTCCGCCCGTACGAAGTTTTCTTTATGCTTTAGAGGAGAAGAATTTATTGGCATAGGCATGTCACAATGCATCTCAAGTTAAACACATTACTACATAAGAAAGCTGAAAAAGCTTGTGCATGACACTAAATTATTAGCTTTGAGATAGTCAGACATCTAATATATATTATGTATATATAGATTAAAGCAAGTAGTGAGTCATCTATATATATAGATGAGAATTCTTTATGGATTCTCTTTGTGGGGATCATAGGAATCCTTGTATCGTGGCCGTTTATCGCACATCGTGTGATCAGTTTTTATTAGGTACTATTTATGTTTAATTTTAAATAATAAAATTTAAAATAATTTTTGACCGCACGATATACAATAAACGACTACAATGTGAGAATCCATACAATTTGGATCTGAATGGGATTCAAATCCTATATATATTCATTGGTCCACTTGTAATACTAATTTCTTGTGGGGTCCAATTGGTGGGACACTCCCCACAGTAACAACATTTAGCTTTTCCTCAAGGAGGCAGATTCTCTTCCCTCCCACTTTCCGTGCCCTTCCGTGCCCTCTTGTTTGTGTGATCACGGTTAAGCCACGTCAATATTTTATATTACTATTCTTTTTTGTCTTATTATCTCTATTAAAAAAATATAAAATATTGACGTGACTTAATCGTGACCACACAAAACAGGAGGGCACGGAAAGTGGGAGGGCAAAGAATCTGCCTCCTTTCCTCAACTATTTCACTTTGCAGTACATATATGTAATTGAGAAATTTAGAAAAGATGATGTATCCTTTCGGAGTCCAACCAAATGTTGGACAAATTTGACCATAGATGCATAATTGATATTAGGATAACACTTGCATTTGTATTTTCTGAGCTCCTTCTCTTACTCGTAAATAATATATTTTTTCGTAAATGATTAATGCTAGGAGCATAATCCGATTTATATCGAACAATCTCTACCGTGCATACATATATTAGAAGTTAGTAACCAAGCAATGAAGTAAGGGGTAGGACACTATCATCCTAATTCAACCTATATCGGACAATCTTTATCTTGAGATCGATGCATATTAGAAAGTAATAAATTAAAGACTGAATGTTGCTAAACCAGTCCAACTTACAAGATAAATATATTAAAAATTAATATCAAGGACTAAATGTCGCTGAACTAAATCACATGAGTGAAGTATTTTAAGAGCAGAGCAGGAATGAATTTGGTGAGCGACGACACACAAGTCGAGGGCATCGTTTGTTCTTGTTACTTGTGTCCAAAATCCGAGTTAATCTGTAGAATCATGCATGTACGTATTGCAATTATTTGTCATTATAGAGATCCACAACAGCATAGTAAATTTATTTTTGGATCAAATTCATGGACGAGTACGTCCTTTGCTTATACTATATTACTGTGCATGGCACATGCATGATTCGAAGAGGGCAGAATAGTACGTGTGCAGTCGAGGCCCTCCAGGGTATAGTCAGAACTAAGAGTGTAATAGCATCTTCAATGAAGAAGGCAAATACAGCGTTAAAAATTAAAATCCATTTTTATGAGCTAGAAAGCGAATATGTATTTCAATGATGTAGTTAATTAGGTAGGCAAATTTTGCCTACACTAACAAAATAGACAATATTGCCAACTTTTAACATTATAGGCGGACCTCGCGTTTCTATTTATAATAAAGTATTTTACGGGGAGAAAGAGAAAAAATATGTTAATGATGAAAATAAAAAATAGAATTAAATTTGACTACTTCGTTTTCCTATTACAGTGGAGTAATATGCTTTTTTCTATAAAACAATTGAGTAGACAACCTACCATGTAACGTGAATCATTACAATAATGTTTTGTTTATAGAGATGCTCTAATCGGATTTGGATCCTATCTGGATCTAAATTGTGGAAATCTTAAAGATTTTCATATCTTAATCATTCATTGTATATCATACGATCAGAAATTAGTTGACTTTCTTTTTTTAAATTAAACACAAATAGTATCTAACGAAAATTAACCTTACGATATACGATTAACGGTTAGAATGTAATGATTCTTAGAATCCCTACAAAAAGGATCCGGAGAGGATCCTATCCCTCTAATCCAGCTGGGCACATCAGACGGCCGCAAGTGGGGTCCCTGTCACGAGCATCCGACCTGGAAAGCATCAAGAACATGGCCCGCCGGGGCCCACGCAGCCCCCCATCTTTAGAAAAGGCGGTTGCGAAAGCCAAGAGCAATGGGCTGAAAGGAAAGGAAAAGCAAGCCACGGCAGCGTTTGATTTGTTTACATGTGGATCCCACATGGGGCATGGGACGGTGATGGTAGCAGGGTGGTGCTGTCGGGTCCCCCTCAGGTATAGGTTGTTTTCTTTTGTTTGGCTGACGTCCATTTGATGGATGTGATCATATCGATGGAGTTGTTTTTTTATGGTTTCAGTTCAATCGAAGGGTGATTAAGAAGATGAACTAAAACCTTAAAAATGGTAAATTTTTTGACTAAAAACAGTAAAAGTTGTCCGCCATCCTTTTGAATTCAACAATGCCATCAAGTTTGTACCCCTCCCCACTTTTTAATTGTCTACTAATCCTTTGATTTTGATTTTAAAAATAAAAACGGAATTGAATTATTTTCATATTCCATGGCCCCATGCTTCTTTTGAATTTCTTCATATTCCACGGCCCCATGCTTATTTTGAATTTTTTTTTTTGAAAGAGACCAATTAGTGATTTTGTTATGGTAATCTATCTTTTCGAGAGTTGAGAAGATTCATAAAGTCATTTCAGTCATTCATGATTTACAATAATGCAATTGAATTAGAGAGATACTAGATCCACCTCATTGTCTTATTTTCCATCCACGTTATTATCCCACTAACCACTATTATTTCCAAAATAACCTTTAATATATACACCACTATTATTTCCAAAATCACTGTTCTAAAAATCCCCGCCTAGGCGCTAGGCGGCTGGTCACCGCCCCGATTAATGCCTAGGCGTTTGAAAATTAATAAAGGGCGCCTAGACCAGTTGAGGCGCCCGCCTAGGCCGCCTAGCCCGCCCAGAACCGCCTAGGCATCTGCTTAGGTTGCGACTCACTTTGATAGAAAATAGATAACTTTCAATTTGCATTTAATTTTTTTCAATAAATTGTAAGAGACTTGTTGAATACTTAAATGGGCACACACTATATGCTTGTTCCCCATGTTTTCATTATGTTCCAATACTTTATAATACATATGTCATTCTATTTTGTAGTTTATGATGAAATTATATATATTTTAAGTATAAACAGACACTTATTTACACGAAATATAATGGATTTACTTAAATCCGCCTAGTCCATCTAGGCGCCCGCCTAGAACCCGCCTAGCCGCCTAGGCGCTAGGCCCCAGCCCGCCGCCCGACTAGCGCCTAGCGTCTTTTAGAACCTTGTCCAAAATAACCTTTAATATATACATACATATAAAATTATAAAATTGTCTCTTAAAAAATATAACAAATAATATGTAAATGAAAACCACTAAGGTCTGCAAATTCAAATGGAAACGACAAAGGTATCCAAATTCAAAAGAATTTGACAACGATAAATTTAAAAATACGATGGACAAATTCAAATGATATACACACAAATTATTCTTCTACCTTTTCAATGGAAACATAATCTTCTACCTCTTTTGTAGAAGTGTCATCTTCCACATTTTTAATGAAAAAGTCATCTTTTAAGTCCATTGATATTTTTTTATTTTCTCTGAATGAAAGGAGATGAAAATATGAGTTAGTGTTTAAGGTAGACAAATCGTCTCCCATGCCCCACCTTTTTTTTATATTGAAATTAAGCAAAACAAGATAATTAATGTCATTATTAGTCTTTTTGTAAATAGACAAATTTGTAATTAAAAATTTCATTAAAATGTGGGTGGAAAAATAAGATCTTGGGGTGAAAATAACATCACTCTTGAATAATGATGGTGATTAAAAATAAAAAGAGATACCTAAAAATAATATCAAGAATTAAACCACTCTCGAAAAATGTATACACTAATTATGTAGGTTATAAGGGTTTTCCATTAGTATATAAAGATTCTTTTTATAGTTGTTGAGGAGCCTTTTTTTGTTCAATGGGAACTTTTACAACAGATTCCAAAAGGACATCATACAAAAACTCCGCAAATTAAGGTGAGAAAATAATAACCGTCTCATAAATGAGATAGGTATAAACGGGACACTACTTATGCATTCAATGCATGAATAAAGGTTCTCATCTATACTCAAAACAAAAAAATTACATAGAATGCATCTTAGCTCAAAAGCTAAGACCCACACAAAAGCCAAAGTGACCACACAAAAAAAACCTAAAAAAGATTCACTCGCCGCCTCCTCTGCCGCATAATTGGTGGAGACGACTAGCAAACAGAAAATCCATAAAAAACCTCCCTAGAAAGCTAAACTCAAGCTCATCTTCATCTCAACGCAAGTGAAAATGAGCTAAACCTGCAGATCAAGAGAAACCTTGCCCATTCTAGTTGCCATAGTTCCGTTCCTCAACCAAAAACAAACACACAATAAGCATCTAAATGCCTTGATCTAAGCATAAACGAAAAAAGTCAGGCGGTGTAAACACCAAGTCAAAGAGACCCTAGACCTTTATAAGGTTGACAATTGAAGTGCTTAAATAATGACTTGTGTAACTCACGTTTGTCATGTTTAACTTGCATTCTGTGAACTAAATTGAGTTATCAAAGATTTTGCCTAAATTTTGCATCCAAAAAAGAAAAGAAAGACGTTTATCTAAACTAGGCTAAGCTTATTTAGCGAAAGGTTAGGGCCTACTAACACAAAAGATTAATGGAAAAAGAAACGAAGGCGCAACACAAGAACATGAGTGCATGATGGTTAGCCACCTACATGCCCTACTGCAGAAAACACAGAAAACCCACTCAAAAGAAAAGATATGATGATGCTAATATATGAGAAATGGCCTCTACCATTTGCTATTCCTATTTATTTTCATTGCAAATTGCAAAAGTGTTATGTGAATATATTAAAATCAAACAAAAAACATTTACAACTAGACAAGTTAATGTCCTTTTAATTTGTATCAGTGACATGAGGTGTCAAATTGGAAAAAAAGATTCTTCAAGTGCTCAAACTCTCTAGAAATTTTTCAGTGTCAAGAATCTAATAACTTGTATTATGACACTTAGTGTACCGGACTTTGTTTCTGGCGCATTGAAAATCTCTCCAGACTCCCTCTTTCTCCTATTCAGTTTTTTATTAGAGTGAGGCACTCTCACATCTATATATAGCTCTCACATTTGATCATCTCTTTCACCCACTAGCAATTAAGCACCCTTCATTCCTCCCATCTTTCCAAGTATTTTTTTTGTTCAGTACTTTTCATTTGCTCTAGCAATGGCCAGTGTTGAGGTAATGCACACTTACAGAATATATATATAGGTTCATGCAATAGGTTTCATATATTTTTTATTTGCTAAGAAATCCCTTCACTTATTTGTATACAAATACAAGCTTGAAAGTTAATTGATCCGTTTGAGAAACGTAAGTTATGCCGAATCGTGTATATCAGAAATTCTATGAGCATGACCTCCGTTCTTTAGACTAAGTATTATGTATATTAGATCATCTTAAAACTTGTTTATCTTTTTAATTTTACAATTAAAATATGACTGATTTTCAACAAAATTGGTGCTCAAGGTTGCACCAGCAGCAGCGTTGCAAGAGAATGAGCCAAAGACAATCGAGGTGATCAAGACCAAGGAGGCAACCGTGGAAGAGCCCGTGGCTGCAGCACCAGCTTCAACTGAGTCTGAGGCTGCAACCACCGAAGAGCCAAAGGAAACAACACCACCAGTAGAAGCAGAAATCGAGAAACCAGCTGCTCCCGAAGCCGAGGCTCCAGTTCCGGTTGAAGTTGAGACCAAGGAGGAGGTGGCAGAAGAACCAAAGGCGGCCGAGGCAGCTGAGGTGGAGGAGCCAACAGTAGAAACGGAGACAACAGAAGCAGAAGAGCCTAAAGAGGTCGTAACAGCAGAGCCTGTTGCCGTGGAAGAGAAGACCAAAGAAGAGACCATTGAAACTGAGGCACCAGCAGCTGCTCCAGTTGAGGAAGAGAAAACAGTTGAAGCAGCAGCAGCAGAGGAAGCTACCACAGAAGTTCCAGTCGAGAAGACTGAAGAGTAGAGGATGAGAGAGAAGTTTAAGGAGTCGTTTTTCTAGGTTTGCATGTTCAAGTTGATCAGCTTTTCATCCACATTTATATTTGTTTTGTTAGTTTATGTTGTAATTGAGGTAAGGCTTTAAAATTAAATTAATGGGGTTTGGCATTTGAATTATGATCTCCACTTAATGTAAACGTCCTGCTTTATGGTTTGATATCTGAGATTATACTGAAGAATGTAATGCTTTGGTGATTAGTATGGTGTGAAAATATATGATTTGCTTTAGTTTTGAATAATATTTTTCTTTTTTGTAATATTCATCCTCTGTTGTAACAATTTGACGGATCTTTGGACTTGAGCTGATGTTGAGATCAATGACTTCGCATCGCATTAAAATGCATGGAGTTGAAAACAAGAAGAAAGATGAGAAGTCAATGGCAGCCGCACCATCTCATCATTAGACAGCTAGTTTTTCCTTCCTTTTTATTTCTTGTTGATGTTTTTGCTATTCAATTTCATTACGAGTAACTAAGTACTTTAGTTAGGGATCAGTTGAAGCCATAGTCATGTTTTCTTAAAGTTTTTTATTACGCTTTTGTTATAAACGAATTTGGAGATGTTTATTGGTTAATTTCAGATTATAATTCACTCTTTACATATGTTTGTTATGTTTGGTCACTATAATCATGCCTTGTATTTAGTTTGTTACATAGGTAAATTTAGATGGCCGAGTCTTGTGCCTATTCCAAGTGACAAAAGAACTTTTGCAAAGTTGTTGGAATTAATCAACAAAAAAAAAAAAAAAAACGGAATAGGTACCATATTCTTGGCTTTGTGTTTCAGTGAATGAATGAGCCCCGAACGTATGAACAGTAAAAATTAGCTGTCTTTAGGAGTCGGGGAGCTTACTTGCTAGCTCAACCTATAGCTTATGTGATTTCCATTGTATTATGCTTACTCGAAGTGCAACTTAGTAGATATCATGCTAAATACTTTGAGAATGTAAAGAGTTAGAGTAGATACCATGTCTAATTTGTTGCTTAGGGGAATCAATAACCTAACAAGTAGATACAATGCCTTTAGGTTGACAAACATGAGGATCTTAATCTGTTTTATAGCATTGTGTAAATCGTTGCTCTAGAAAGACAATTAGTGGTGGATTCTAAAACCCTAACCTGTCTCCTCATTTTTTTCAAATCTTATTCCAAATATGTTTGCATTTAATTATATTATATATTCCCATGTCGTCTTCGTCTTCAATCTATTCTGTTAAATCCTGTGCATATTTGATATCTTTTGTGAATAAATTAGTTTAAGTTGTTAAGAATCATAATCTAGATACGAATCTAGATTAGCACAATCCTCGTGAGAATGATCTCGTACTTACTTTCTATATCTATACTATGCATTTGATCATGTACATTTCGAATTTAAAACGTGTATTTAGTATCTCGAACATTATCCTCCAAAAGCACATATGTCATAGCATGTGCGATGGCCGGACAAGATTGGAAAATCATTTGTATAGAATTTGCATATATATCATTGCAGGATCTGTTTGTACTTAACATGTCAAGAACAGTAACGTCCGTTAAGCAGACAAATTTTCTGATCTCTTGCTTCCAAATTTATTTATACTATAACCACCCTATATAAACACTTTGACAAAATAGCAATGACACTGCAAACCTTCAACAAACAAAAACACTACCATCCACAGTACCTTCTTCTAACATTAGTCACACGACAAGAGACGACGACGACGCCAACGACAGTATCCTATACTCTGTACAATCTGAGTTCCGAGTCTTTTTTTTTTTTTTATGTGCAGTCAAGTCCCCCCATTTTACCTCAAAATGTAGATGCAACTGGTATATTACTACCATGTGCCGAAGCTACTGCCGACATGTTCTTGGGTGATGATGTTAAGGCGGCTTTTCATCACTGCCTTCGATGGATAAGGCGGGAAACACAGCCGGTAAAAGCAAGTATGAGACGAAGGCAGGCGACTGTAAGCCTCTGAGGACTTGTAAATGTAAAGCCGAGAAGCCAAACCTCGGAACCCCTCTACTGGAAGATACTTCACCGAGGTCCAAAAGAAGAGAAGAACCTTTTTCTGCTCTGCAGACATTTTCCCAACAATCTGCATAATTTTCAAGGAAAACAAAAATTTAGCCACATTGTACTTCTATGCTCATAGCCTACCAATACAAAGCAACTTTTAGCTGCTTTCCTTGTCTTTCGATCATGATTATGCTAACATCATAACATAAAATGATCACAACTGCAAAAAGATGTTGAACCCCGATGAGGAGTGTGTAAGTTTGGGTTGTGCTTTCTCATAAACTCTGAACCTTCCCACAAAGCTTCTCATACAAATCTGGCCACACACCGCTTAACTCGAAAATTTAACAAAAGCCTTACAACTTCATCTGAGCATACAACACTACACTCCCTGTTCTATCTACAGTTTTACTTTGTTCAACCTTATCAAATTTGAAACAAATGAAGTTTTGAATGTCTGATACTATTAATATCTAAAAAAACCCAGTGCTAAATAACTAATTAGTGAGCCCAATTGAAACGCTGATTTATTTGTCACTCCATTATTTCAAAACCATCAAAATGCATGCTTTCATTAATTTGAAATGTACTGCAAAAGCTTCCGTGTGCGATAAGCCAAACTAGTTCACCAAAGACTTTTCTATGAATAAAGCTGCTTGTCTATATTGAAAAATACTAGACAGCTGAGAAGAGTAGACATGTAACAAAAATATAATTACATATTGGACCAAAAGAAACAAGTCGCAAGTCCAATTTCTAATTTCAATAATCATTGGTTGATTCAATACTCTACTCTATTTCATATTTCACAGATCGGGAGTAATTGAAAAAGCCAGACCCAGTACAGAATGGTATCCCGTGGAATCCTGAATCTGAAATCTGATGCTAATAATATAATAATTGTACTAAACTAAGCAGTCTTAATACGAAAGGGATTAATTAGGTAAGTCCTAGTTGGATTGGGATATCTTAATGAACAAGGATTAGGGGTTGCTAGGCTAGGCTATTACTAAATTTTTATCAATTATAATTCCAGAATTCAGATTTAAGAGTTTCTCCTGGGTTTATTGCCCTAGAACTTAGTTATCTTTGCTCCATCTTTGATTTTATTGCCATTATCTCTCTTTTTTCTGTTATCACTGGAATCTGCTCCTAGTGCAATTGGCCCTATTTTACCCATTGGACAGCAGCTTATCACTGCTGCCCTGCATCATGAGAAAGAAGCAAAATATAAGGCAAGAAAAGCACATTAAGAGCTAATAAAACCAGAAATGAGCAAGTTTACCTTCCAGAACCAGAGTATTTGAGGATCGGTCTCTTTATAGCCATTGTAATCAGTATGCGCCTTCCAGTCTTCAACACTAATAGCACTTTCACTTCCGTGAAGCATCCAATCAAGATCTTCTAGCTCTAAACTTCGGAAAAAGATACTCTGGAGCCTTGAGCCACAAAGTATATCAGCAAAACCTTGCGCAAAGTGGGACACCTGTTCAGATATAGATGTGACAAAACGATGCTGAATTAGAAGATTAACATATTCCCCCCTGTTCTTGCTGTTCACAACAATGCTTTCCCCAGCAGGGCAAAGCTCCACAGTTTTCCGGAATCCTAACTCCTCCACTTCTCTAACAAATGTTAACACTAAAGCATCTGAATCAATAACCTTGGCATCCATTTCTAGTATCTGCTTGCAACTATTATACAAGAATGGATCTGCATCTCTTATGTCTTCCAAAGATAAATATGTATCTCCAGCCAGTTGCTGGAAAAACACACGATCAAAGACTATGCCCACCTGCACTTTATGCATCAAAGCTAATGCGATCACTCGGCCAGCAAAGGTGAAATACTCGAGGTGCAAAGGATCAACTTTAGATGCTGCAAAAATAAAAGAGCCGTGACTTACTAAAAATTTGTAGGAACTTTCAAGCATATATAAAAAAAAAAAAGTTCACGCAAGAAAAATGCTACATGATATATGCTAGGATACAAATGTTTCAGAAATGTGAGTAATGCCAACAGAAGTGACAACTTCATGCAATTGATTAGAGATTAACAATTTTAGCAGAATTACGGCCTCCTTTTGTCCGCCTACAGAACAACCAACAACAACACTAATACACTGACAATCCTTATTTTCTGTTTGTCGTTCCGTAATTTTTACATTTCTACAAATCTAGGCACAATATGCTAAAGAATTTGACCTTACCCTGGTGTCCAATGTTTCTACTAGTCAAAGTCTAAACCTGAACATTCTGTAAGGGGCATCTAATGTTCACCGGCATCAATTAGAGGGATCCAACAAAGTGAAGCATGCACATGTGATCACACACTAGGCAACAAAAGAATAGAGCATCATTATGTACTAAACTATTCCATTATACATTTGGTGCTTGACCATATCTATCGAGTAACCAACACTGTTCCGTCTGTCTGCAATTTAAAGTTCAAGGCTTGGGTCAATACCCAATCATATTTCAACATCTATCTATATATGAATGCTATATAGGATTTAGTCAACCAATTATCATCGCAGGCTGGAATTAATGTATCAAGACACGCAAAATGAAAAACAAAATGTAAATGTTGTCCAAGAACACCATGCATTAAAGGCTGAAGGAAGCACACCTGGATTAGGATAGAACCTTCTACAGTCGTTAGGGCATGCAACAAAAAGTGCATTTTGCGGATTAAATATGGCCTGGCATACCAAAAAGAACCACTCCCGCAGTACACCTGGACCTGTAGCTTCCTCGTTTTTGAATTCCATAAATAAACCGCCATGAAGTGACTCAGGTTCCGCACGCCCTATGTACTCGAATGATTCTGCCAATATTTGCGACCTATCAATGAGCATCTCATGCAGCTCCTCATAGTCTTCTTTAACATCAGGGAACATCATCATAGCCAAATGCCTCCGAGACTCAAAATCTAGCACATCTTTGTGCTTAATAAGCCACTGATGATCATCACTTCGAGTTGCATACTTGACAACTAAAGCACATAATGCAGCCCTTCTAAGCCTCATAATCATCTTAAATTGTTCTTCCCAGCTCTGATAAAGCATAGAAATTCCATTCAGTTCCTTTAAAACAGCAAGATACTGAGACCATCCAGAATGAGCGACATCACCTTCCACCCTTTCTTTCCCAGCCAAAGACTCTTCCATTTTTCCAAGGCATTCATCCATTTTTTTCGGCAAATCAGCATATATAGCGTGAAGAAGCTCAATCTCCTCTCCATATAGTGGATGCCTAAAAGTACCCCCTTTCAAGGATGCAGGAATAGAACTCTTGAAACACACTTGACTGGCAACTGCAGTGCGCAAAGGGAGCAAGAACGCTCTAAAATCACGTACATCATCCGACGACGGCCTGCCACTCGCAGGAAGGTCCATACTCACTACCAAGTCCCTAGACAAAACACGTGACAGCTCCCTAACAAATGGAGAAATCTCTTTCAACCCACCAATCAATCCCTCCACTGGCTCCGAGTCCTGCAAATTTCCATCACTTTCTAACAAGGAACCAAGTGAACCTCGGCACAGGAGGTACAGAGGGTCCTCCTCCCCTAATCTCCTAAGAAACTTACAAAACTCTAACACAATCGGTGCGCAGTAATTATGCAAGTGTTTCGGCAACAATGTAGGGTACGAATTCAGGAAATACTTGATTGAATTTTCAGCAACTGTTCTGTTAGCTGGCAGGGGAGAAACATAGAGCATCAGCAGCGCCAAGGGGGCAGAGGACGGAAGGAACACCCTGATATGGCTAACCCCATATCCTGCCGTCATCTCCTTCTGAGCCATGGTTAAGTACTGGCTCATCCTGCTCTTGATGTATTTGGACGGATCGTGAAGCTCTTCACCTCGGCACATCCGAAATGCGGCGGAGACTATGTCCTCTAGGAGTTGCCAGGCCTGAGGGTGATCGGTGCTCCGCAAGCGGCCGACCAGTTGCAAACTGGCGTCGTTTTGGATGGCGCACTCAGCAAGCGACTGGTCCGGCTGCAGCTGTTTACCTCTATATATAAGCCTTTGTTCAAAAACCGGAATGCCAGTGATCGTCTGTATGCGATCGTGTAGTGATTTAACCTTGTCGTGAGCGTAGGCCTGGATTACCAGATTATTGCCACCGGACATGGTTCTGATGAAGAATTGGAGCATGGTACGGGACCGAGTCGACTCGGAGTGGGCGGACTCTCCGTGAGAGGCCGATCGGGCATTGGGAACCCGGGGATTGAGGGCGTCGCTGTTGGCGGAGGAGTGAGGGAGGTTGGCGACGCCGTTGGACGACGAATCGATGGCGTTGGGTTCGTCCTTCCTCATCCTGACGTGGACTAGGTCAGAGAGAAGGGCGTCGTCCTCTTCGTCGGAGAAGGTGGGCCCGCCATAGTCGTCGAGTTTGCGCTTGGACGACAATCGGTGGTGGAACTGATCCACCGCGGCGGGGACGGCAGATAGGGCAGTTGTGTCGCTGCGCTGGTAGGCAGCGCAATCGACGGTGCTGCTGGTGGTGGGGCTCCCGGTGATGGACATTTACAGGGTGGGGGCCCACCCCGCCGGCCGGTTCCTTCCCTTTACGGTTTTACCTCTCGAGAGAAAATTCACGCGCACGGTGGCCGTCGGTGCATGAAATCGCAGCCGGTCCTCCCGGGAAAACAAAATTCTATAAATTAAATTAAATTAAAACGGAGAATAAAATTACCGGCGAGGGTCGAAATTGGGGGAAGCCAACGATCGGGGGCAGGGGTCGTCTGTCTCTCTCGCTCTCTCACGTCTGGGCTTCACATTCACAGCCGTCATCTACAAGACTGTAATCCCACGCTATTATATATATTTTTAATTTATATAGTTGGATTTATTTATAATTTTTCGATTAATTTAATGTTTCTGTGTTCAATTGCCGTGGATTACAAAAATGCCCTCTGGTTATTATCTACTCTCTAGTCTCCACTAGTACTAGTACCAAAGGCGTTACTGATAATTAACGGCTCTGATGCCCACTAATTCTATATTGTTAGCTTAAACTTTTCAACCCAATAATTTGATGAAATAGTTAATTACTGGGTAATTCGTCATTTTGCCAGTCACCGGTTTTTGACTTATGATAGAGTCATGGACAAGTGGAAAATATGCAAGTTCGAACCTAAGATGTTTGTTAAAATTTAGTTTAGATTTGCCATGGCCATGGCCAAGGTGAGTGTGCATAGCTTGAAGGCTTGAAGCTATAACCTCTTGAGTGCTGATTTGTCTATAATTGAGTGACGAAGACTTTGGGCTAAAGAAAAATTTGATCGATGAGGGATTTGAATTAGAATTCTCACTAAAATTGTTTGTTAAAGTTATATCATTTGGTCTCAGCGTTAGTGGATTGAGGAGTGTGAATCAGAATTCTCACTAAAATTGTTTGTTAAATCATTTGATCTCAACGTTAGTGGATTAAATTGTTAAATGTTAGAGTTGAGGAAAATAGTACCGCAACTATGATGAATAGGCGTATTAAAACGTATTGATGAAATTCTGGCCAAAAAAGTACCTGATGAAACAAATTGCTTTTTCTTGCGATCACAATTGAGAGTAATACAAACGAATTTGGATGGTATGATGTCGGTGTAAAGTCGCTGCTTCTTTATCTACTCAGCACTTAAAGCCGAGTCGGCGTACATTCAATGCACTTCTGCCCTCTAATTTCCACGCGTTCTTTCCCTAACCACATTTTCTATACCAAGTATTCCTAGTGATAAACATAAGGGGTGTGATATCCACACTCCTTTTTATTTCTCCCACATCTTTTTGGTTTTCGACAGTCGGATTTGATGAATTGAAAATGATCAACGGACAAAAATTAACAAGAGATATGTAAGAAGTAAAAAAAGATATGTGGATAGCACACTCTTAAACATAGGCTTTTTCTTACAAAGATTTTTTAGTATGCTTCGGGTAACCTATACTCGGCGGTTTTGGACCGTTAGATTGTTGGTCAAAGATACAACGATCAATATCCAACAGCTAAAAACTCTGTAATATAGGATACAGCCTTGAACATAACATAATTTTCGTTTCTTACATACCATCTGAAGAAGGCCAATCAAAGTCACTTAACAAAATACTCTGCAAAACATAGACCACATGTTGCTGCAAGAATACCATTTCATGAGATCTCAAGGGTTGGAATGAATGACGTCCCGGTGACGGCAGCATTCCAATAAAAAACTCCACCGTGATTCAAATGTGAAGGTCATAGCCCCCCTACAAACGGAACTCGGATTGGCCGCTCAAAAGTGTGAGGTTGTGCACAAAATCTTCTTCACCTGCAGATAAGTTCCAGAATGAAACATTGGTGGCGCACTTGGGTGAACTGTGAGCCGTTGATCAGTTGAATCCATTTCGGTAACGAGCATTTTCAACACAAAAGCTTTTTATCCAGCCCCTCACAAGAAACAGATCTGGTCGTGCTAGTATACAAAGTATGAAGAAACAATATCATGAATATCATCTAATACTGTAGAACATCTTAATGAGTGTGCCTAACGGCCTGATTACATCATCCGCAGGGTATGTCTAACAATCAAGCGGATCCAGCTTCAAATGTTAGTCCCACCCCAACTGCAGAGGTCCCCCGCTTGATTGTGAGAGCGCCCCTACGGATGACTTCCCAAGAATTTCACTTATAATTCTATGGAGAATAGCAAAGGCCACCTCAAATGATAGTCCCACCCTAAATCTAGACTGTTGCCGTTTCCTCCAGCAAACTATTTTGAAGATGGGACGAAATGTGAAATCGAGCCTGTGAATAATTTCAGAGTATATGAGAAGTGCTTTCCCTCATAATCTAGAGATTAGCATTGCTGTCAAACAATGCGGCATAGTGACCGTATGGGCCATCCACTAAAGAACACTCACGATCCTTCATTGAGGAACCCAGTAAGAAATGACTTGTGAGCTGTGCTGTATGTGTTTTCAAAGTGAAACACAAAAATCAAATCCTAATGTGATATAAGTAATTGAAATGAAAAGCTACAAGTGTAGGTTTCAAAGGTTAAAAGTTCTTACATACTCATTTCTTATATATACAGAACTAGAAGAAACAGAAAATACTACTTTGAAAAACGTAGTGAATATTACATTCAACAGCGGAGTGACCGTATCAGATAGTAGAGTGGCTATCGAATTCAGAATATCTTACAGAAGTTCAAGTTTTTAAATGGAAAAAGATATCATAGATAAAGCAGGTCTTGGTTAGCAGCTGTGGAAGAAGAAATGTGCACCTGATATGGTTAACAATCAGACCAAACCTGACTCGAGTATGTTCGTATAATGGAAGTTAAAGCATTCAAAGGCAACTATGCTCTAATCATTTGGCACACGCTGATGTGCTCAGCTCAAGTACACAACCCGGCTACTTCATATTCAGCCCTGAGAGAAACAATTATTTCGAAGACCAAAGTAAAAGTGGGTGAATGAGACACCCATGCATTCTGCGTTGATCCTACTTTTCGGTATCTCGAGTAACTATGGTTTCTACCTTATATTTAAACTAGTGTCCCAAGTATAAGTCAGATAATTACCTCTCTGTTCTATGTTCTCGTCTTTTGTTCTGATTGCCTACAGCACCAATTTGAAGCCTTGAGCCAGGAAATCATCCCTGACAAATACAAGAACCAACTCAACACATCAATCACTGAATACTGACTCACATAATAGCATATCTAACAATATTGCAGCAAATTACCAATTAATCGAAATTTTGATACCTAAAACAATCACAACATGGATACTTTTGCAGATACAATCAAATGGGCAATGAAATGTGAAAAAGCATGCCATTTACCTCTTCTTATTCTGCTTGTCCCCTGCTGCTTCCTGCTGCTTCTCATCCTCTCGTCTACAAGGATGAACCGGAACAAGGCTTTCCATACAAACTACAGCCTCAAACAAATCTGGCAAGCCGCGAACCTTAACACGCTTGACCTTCTGGCTTTTCAGGTCAAACCAAACAAGACTTTCGTGGTCTTGCTCGAACAACACTTCGCGGTCATTCTTTGAATACACCAAAGGCCTAACGCTCTTGATTCTTCGAGTTTGCGCAACGGTGAACAATTTACTCCAAGACTCTTTAACCCCATACTCCTTCAAGGTCCACACATCAACATCCTTATCTTCATATTTAGCTACAACGCAAAGATACCCTCCCAAGCATCCCACATCAATCTGACAATTCCTGTCCATGTTCTGCGGCATAGGCACCTCACGAAAAGTCTCATTCGCAACGTCAAATGCAATGACCAATTCGGTTGCAGCTTGATCCAATTCGAGGTTCCGAGTCACCACCCAATGCACACAACCGCTCACAAGAATCCCCATTTTTCGTGTGTTACAGAGTACATAAGGCATGTCTTCGACTCGCTTCCACTCGTTGTTTCTCAAGCTATAAACCCTCACCTCGGAATGAAACGACAGGTGATCCAGTCCGATAAACTGAGAAATCCTCACCAATTTATAGTCATCCTGAATAGCGTCGTATCCAAGACCATAAACCCTCGCGCCACATAAGCACATGTTCGAATCGCGCTTTCGATCCGATGGCAGAGACGGCAAGATTCTGTACTTCTTCGTCGACGGGTTCCAGAGAGCGATGTCTTCGGCCACGTTACAGAGGCACAGAAGGCCGTTGCAGGATCCCAAAACGCGAATTCGATTGCTGTAGCACATGAGTGGATGATTGAGCTCGACGGCGTCGTTTAAGGAGTCGAAACTGATGCAGTAGAGGTCGGAGTCCCTTTTGAGAATCAAACTGAGATGCGATTTGGACTCTGCCGATTGCGTGAGGTGGAGATGGACGAAGTATGAGCTGTCGATGAGCGACCGCCATGGTTTTGCAATCGACCGGAAGCGGAGGAGGCGGGCGACGGGCAGACGAGAGAGTATGTCGACGATTACCTCCGGCGGGAGTTCGGCCATGGCCACGGTTGCTTGGATTTGAAGCTGCGTCGTATCTAGGGTGGATTTTGGAGTCTTCATTTCTGGAATTTGCTTGCAGGGTCTAGGGTTTTTTCACTTTTGCTTTCTTTCAGTGTTCTTTGCAGTTGGGGGAAGTAATTCAATTAGGTGGGGGTCTAGGGTTTTCTCTTTATAATGACATAACGTACTAACCACGTTTCAAACATATTAAAAAAATGTATCAAGAAGGAGGAGTTCTAACTAAATTATTATAATTTTCTTTTCTTTTTTATTATAAAATTACCTTAAATCTACCACCTCTTATATTTGGGGGAAGAGGGAACTTAACTTAATGAAGTCGATTTTTTTTTTTTTAAACAAACGACTTGGTCTCACAATGAATAAGCGATAAAAAATAAATTGGTTTAAATTTGCTTTTAGTGAAAATCGAACTTAAGATCTTTTACTTATTATGGACGAAATCTTCTCATTTTAAGTTTAAGAGTTCACAACAGTATATTTTCTCCCACCCAAATATCAAGTTTGAATCCCCTTTTTCAGTAGCTTGCATTAAAAAATGAAAAATTCATTTCTTTAGGTCCATAATCACGTGTTTTGCAATAAAAATGAAAAATTATCATTTAGACATATAAAACTAATTGAAAAAAAAAAATCTATTTAACTCATCTTAGTCTTACGTTTGTGTGATCAAATACTTTATCTTGTCACGATAAAGTAAATATACTATGTCATCATTAAACCAATACAATCGATTTTATTACAAGATACTTCATGACATTTACGTCGACTTAATTTGTGCATCTGCATCCAGCATTCGATAGAGCTTATACAATACGACAAAGCATGCAAAATCAAGCAATAAATCTTAAAAGAATTCAATTTTAGACCTATTTTTGCTCCGGCATTTGAGTTGTCTTTGATCTAGTTCTAGGTATAAAAAGAAACAAAAGCAAAACTTTGAGAAATACTTACGTGTGGAGATCATGGAAAGTGAGATTGAAACTTGAAGAAGAGAAATGAAAGAATTAAGTTGTTATTGTTAAGAATGAATTTCATATTGATGGGAGGAAGGACCTTGCATGGACTTTTATGGTGGATCGGAACCTCAACTTCTTTATGGTATCAGAGCAGGTTATTTCACGTGTGAAGCCTAACGTTCACTCGTGCTTCACGTCACCCCGTTTGTGTTGTCCACGTGTTAGGTTTGAAGATTCACCACGCATAATGAAGAGTGTTGAGAATGAATCTCATATTAATGAGATGATGGATTTTGGATGGAAGTAAGTTGAACTACTCCTTATATTACCAATTAGTTTTATGATAAAACTCTAACTTTCTTTAGTTATTTCAAGGTAAAACCAAATGTACAATGTCTCACATGAAGGACTGATGCCCTACTTATACACACGTTAACATTTCCTGTTCCCGTGTGAGATACTTGGAGAAGAATCATCAAGGCCTTGCCCCATATGTGTTTTACGTCACTTTCATTTACAAAATACGTATCACTAAGAGAGATGATTTTTGAATGTCTTATTTTCAGTCCCACACGTTTTATTTCGAAATTGAGGGCAGCTAGAGATTGATATGAATTATTCTTACGTGTTGTGATCGAATTATACTAATAAAAAAATAAGTATGATAATTAGTAATAATGTAATCATCAACGATCACATCATATAATTTAAATTGATAATTTCCTTGGCATTATCTTAAAAAATAATCCAATATCATTAATCTTCAGTGATAAAATGTATTTGGGTCTGCAACGTGAAGATACACATCATTTCGAGGTCAAGAAAACAATATAAAAATCAAACTAATTGTGAATAAGCTTCTATCCCTCCACTTAACCATTCCACAGTTTCTTCATTGTTTTTTGACATTGACATAGGAAAGAGATTCTCTCTGAATCTCTTTCATCAAGGTCATCAGATCAAGTGATTCAGGTATTTGAATTTTCATCAAACGGTCAAAAATTATTATAGCTTTTAAGATATCAAAACAAGTAGGCCGTTAGATAAAATTTCAAAGGCTCGAATCACTTGATCCGATGACCTTGATAGAAGAGATCCGGAGATGATCTATTTCCATTGATATATTTCATGCTACGTGGTTTATAGTACAACCATTCAGATGATAGCCTGGCCAAACCTTGCATTATTATCAAGTACGGATTTGGATCCTCTCCTAAGCTTAGAAGGCTAAGCTTCATGAGCAAATCACATGGGCCGTTGAATTTTGATCTAACTACTACAATTATTATAACTTTTAGAGTGGTCTTCTGTTTATAGCCGTTGGATCAAAATCCAACGGTCCGTATGATTTGCTCAGAATGCTCAGCCTCCTAAGCTCAGGAGACGATCCAAATCCATCAAGTTCAATGGTTGTGGCAATTTGTAGTCCTTTTCTGCAAACGTGGCTCTGTTTCGTGGCCTCTTTTCCCGCACTAAATTTGAATGAGAGGTCATCTATTAGAAAATGTCGCACTTTGCCATGTTAATTTTTTTTTTTTTTTTTGGAAACTCACTTTGCCATGTTCTTGGATATAAAATTTGCTAACTCTTATTAGCGAATAAATGATAATTAGTAGCAAAATCCAATTTAATTAGCAATATCAAAATGAAAGCCAAACTTGTTTACAGCTTTAGTGATGAGTCAAAAACTTCTTACACCTAAGTTATATTATTAAAAGCTTGCACGAATGACCTGCAATACTTACGTGTGTATCACATACAAAAAGAAAGGTAAAATTGTCTACTATTTTATATGTTTTGAGAAGCGATATTTTAAAACACTTTAATTTATAAAGTTTATTTGTATTAAAGTGTATATCAGTAACATGCACAATTTGATAAGTCTAAATGGCATTACTCTATATATTAAAAAAAAAAAGACTCAAACTCAAAGACAAAAAGACGGACACACTATACCGGCCAACCAATTAACTCTACTTGTATGCATAACTAGATAGAAAAGCCTTCTTTGTATACAAAACCGAATATAAAAGCACCATTTCCTCGCATTATATAACCAAGTGATTTCCGTAATCCAATCCAACATCAATAACATGGATCATCATCCAATATCCGAAGACCGCAAAACCCCGCTTCTCCCTCTCCACGATCAAATCCAACGGTCGCAGAGCTTCCATTCATCCTTGAAATCCATTCTAACACTCGAGAACTTCTTCGCCCTCTTCGGACCTCTTCTGTGCACCATCATATGCCTCTGTGTGAAGCTAGATGGCCCGGTGGCCAGCCGGAACATGTTGGCGGTGCTGGTATGGGTGTTTGCTTGGTGGCCGTGCTGATGCCAGTTACCTCAATGTCCCCTCTCTTCCTCTTCCCGCTCTTCGGAATTGCCTCTGCAGATGATGTTGCCCACTCTTACATGAACGAAGTTATTGCCCTTGTTCTTGGAAGCTTTATTTTGGCTCTCGCCGTTGAGCATTATAACATACCCAAAAGATTGGCCTTGAATGTGAGTCCCCTTTTCGTTGCAATTTTCTCATATTACCTCATTCATGTGATATATGTTCACACAATATTATTATCGCCAACAAAACAAACATAAATATATTTTCAATAATATTAATACGTGTCACAACTTGAGATTTGGATGCTTTAGTTTCCGAATCCTACTAGGGTGAGAGCTGCATTGTGCCCGAATCCTAGCTCATACTACCTGCTTAGGGTTTTCAAAATAATTTATTTTTTGGATTCAAGCGATATTAGTGAAGGAGAATCGAAATTTGGACTTCAGGTACATGAATAATTTATGGTAATGCTTTTTACCAAATAAAAAAATTAATTTATGGTAATGCTAAATAGATCATCTATTTAAACTAAATTTTGGAAACTATATGTCGTGGTTGTTGATGATTGAGATAAAATTTTCAATGTGCTGGAAATACGGCTCGGTACACTAAATGTCATAATAAAGTTTGTTAGAATTTATTTTTTCAAGTTTTCAACAAATTGTATTATTACATTTGATTTGACGGCAGTGTTTGCGGTATACTAAAAAATCTCTCGATGATTGAATTACTACTTAAATATTGATTAACATATTTATTTTCTAGAATAATATTATACCCACCTCATTGCTTTATTTCTCCACCCACCTTATATTTACACCCAGCATAAAAAAAACAAAACACACATAAACTCTTTTCCCACCTACCATTACTCCCAAAATAATCTTATATATTTCTTCTTCCAATTTTCCTTGCTTTAAACAAATATACCCAACAACTCCAACTCCAAATATCATAGCAGTCCCCTTCCCAAAAAAATTCCCAGAACCGTCACTATCAACACACCCAAATCCTCAGGCCCCCCCTCCCCAACACACACCCAACACCCCTCCTCACCCAAAATCCTCGGTCGGCCTCAACGGCGCGTTTGTGGAATCGGGAGATGGTTCTCGAGTCCCCATTTGATCGAGTCGTCGGAGGATCGCAGAGGAGATCAGTGGACGAGATGGGCTTTCTGTCTGAGCATAGCCTCGACGTGTTTGGCGAAGGTCTCAGCCATGGCGAGCGAGACAAGCCAGTGCATAAGAGAGAGGAAGAGGAGAAAGAGAGGGGAGGAGGAAGAAGGAGGAGTGTTTGGGGTTGAAGCAGTGAGGTAGGAAATTAAAATGTGTGTAGTTGTGGAGGTTGAGGTCAGGGAGGGTGGTGGTTATGACGTTCTTCAAGTTTTATTTTTTTTCTTACATTTCATTTTTATGTTCAAATAAGCTTTTAAGTCCAGCTGTATAATAATTGCATGTGTTAAATTTTGGGTGGAAGTTATGTATGTGGTAGGAGTCTGCCCTCCCATTTCGGTGCCCTTCTCGTGCTCTCCTGTTTGTGTGGTCACGGTTAAGCCACGTCAACATTTTATATTACTATTTCTTTTTGTTTTATTATTTTTATAAAAAAAACAATATAAAATGTTGACGTGGCTTAACCGTGACCACACAAAACAGGAGGGCACGGAGAGGGCACCGAAATGGGAGGGCAGACAATCCAAGTCCTATGTGGTAATACTGTATTACCGACTCTCTTTAATAATTTAGGAAAACGAAGGATCTTTTTCCTTGGAGATCCTGAGAATCCGTGATTGTGATCATTCATCGTACATTGTGAGGTCAGAAATTATTTTAAAATTTTAAATTTTAAAATTAAATATAAAATAGTACTTAACGAAAATTGACCGCACGATGTATGATAAACGGTCATGATCACGGGATCCCCAAGAAAAGGATCCGACGAGGATCATTTTTCAATAATTTAGAGTAATGCTAGGGAGACTAAATTTTGAAAACTAAATGACATGTAAGTTCATGATTGATTTATTACTTAAGCGTTAATAGACGTGCTCATTTCTATTGGTGACACATCATTTAGTTTGCTAATTTAGTCTCCTTAGCATTACTTAATAATTTATCCTAATTGTGGAGGTGAAGGGGGTTGTGGCAAGATATGATTGATAAGTATTTTAAGTAAAGTGATTTTATACAAAGACAAATTTGTCAATAAAAGTACTATTTCAATGAGGGCGAAGAGATAAGATACTCGGATAAGCTTAGTAGCACTTATTTTTATTGGTGACACATTTACAAATTGGATAAGTTGATTTCCATAGTATTACTAGTTAATCCTTTTTTTTTTTCCCGAACACAGATAACCCTGGTGTTCTATGGAGATCCCTTGAATCCGCCATTGTTGCTGCTGGGAATATGTGGGACCGCAGTATTCATCAGCATGTGGATGCACAACTTGGCAACTGCGGTGATGATGATGCCCGTAGCCACCAGCATTCTCCGGCGGTTTCTGATGGGTCCCGACCAGTCCGTGGTTGTGAGCAACTTTTGCAAAGCCGTGATTCTGGGGGTGTTGTACTCCATAACCATAGGAGGGATGAGCACTCTGACGGGGACCGATGTCAATCTCATATTGGTTGGAATGTGGAAGACCTATTTCCCACAAGCAGCTCCGATCACCTTCAGCACTAGGTTCTGTTTCGCCTTCCCTTTGGCATTGTTGATGTTCTTGGCTTTGTGGGGTTTGCTTTGCTGCTTGTATTGCTCAAGGAGTTCAGGCCAGGCTCTCTCTGTTTATTTAGACAAAGCCCATTTGAAGCAGGAGCTCGAATTGCTAGGTAGGATCTCTCAAACTTAGAGCAACTTACATGCAATCAACATCGAATTGTGGTGTATTCTAAATCAATCACGCATTGTTGTGTGTGAATTTTTTGACGACTAAAATTGCTTCTAAATAAATTAGGCAAAAAAAGTTCAAATGTGTCTTTGGGGTGAGTAGGACTTTCAATAAAAAATCAACTTGTTTATAATGAAAGTATTGGTATTAAAGCGTTGATGAGAAAAAGCGTTTCTTACAAAAGTAATTTCGAAAAAACCACTCTTTTTTATAGCAATTGTTGTGGATACCCCAAATGCCATAATAAAATAGTTAACACATGGTATCACCGTATTGGTCATGTTTTTTTCTTAGCTTTTGCCCCAATGTTCAGTATCCAATCTTAGGCACTAGAGAACACCTTCTGTGTAATTGTATTTCCAAATCAACTTACAATTGTTGATGCGGCAACCGGCAGGTCCAATGGCTTTTGCTGAGAAGATGGTACTGGCTTTGTTTTCGGTGCGTCCCCAAGTACTCAGTTTCGCATAGTTTTTGAGTATGGATGTGTCCTCCAGTTATTATGACTAGCATTTTCTGCAGATGCTGATTGTTTTGTGGATGACAAGAAGCATAACGGAGGATATTCCGGGCTGGGGAGTCCTCTTCAACGGGCATGCCGGAGATGGAACTGTCAGTGTGAGTATTGACATTTCTTCTTATGTGTTCTAACTTTAAACACGAAATAGCCTTATAAACAGACCTTTCCTTGGATCAAATTTTCAAGTGTGACTTGAAATGTTTGTAGGTTATGATTGCAACATTTTTGTTCACAATTCCAAGCAAAAAGCAAAAAGGTGAGAAGTTGATGGACTGGGAAAAATGTAAGAAGCTACCCTGGAATATCATATTGTTACTAGGTGCTGGTTTAGCCATAACTGACGGAGTTCGATCCAGTGGCCTTGCTAATATATTATCTGAAACCCTAGATTTTTTGGAGGCAGTCCCATATGTTGCCATTGCACCTGCTGTGTGTCTCATAAGTAGTTCCGTCACTGAGTTGATCATATCAAACAATGCAACAACCACGCTTATTATTCCTCTCCTAATTCAAATTGCCAAACGTATGCATGTGCATCCTCTCCTTCTGATGATACCGGGTGGCATTGGGGCACAATTTGCTTTCTTGCTTCCTACGGCAACTCCTTCAAATACTGTAGGATTCGCCACTGGCCACATTGAGATCCAAGATATGATCAAGATTGGCTTGCCATTGAAGATTGTTGGGATTGCTGTGTTGTCCCTTTTGATGCCCACTCTTGGTAACATTTCTTTTCTCTTCATTATTTAGCTCACTTAAATTTTGATCAATTTTCACCTTCACTAGTTCTACGTGATGTTGTAGTTCATAAGTCACTATTAAGTTTTGGCTATTGCAGGAGCTTATGTATTTAGGACAAGTGAACCAGTTCGGTGACTTGAAAGTTCAATAATGTTACGATGTCTCACAAAATCTCAAGGTATAACAAAAAGCAGAACATGTTTCGTTAGAGATAGTTTTATGATCCCATTCATCTGTAAGTTTATCTGTGATTGTGAGATACCTATATGAATTCGAAGCACGATTTTAAATTTACATTTCATATATGATGTCCGTGATGATCAACCTTATAAATATGTGTGATTATGTACATCAAATCAAATTAACTTTAAACCAAACAAATAAATAAAGTACAACTAATGCATCTAAATTTTTGCTTATTATACAAGATCACACCATTACATCATCTCTAATAAACTAACATTACATCCCAAGAAAATTTAAGTTTTAACAGCACACCACAATATATATCGCACACAAAGTTTAAGGCTAGAGTAACCAAGATAAATCAATGATCAGAGGCTTCCATGGAGATGGTGATTTTCTGGGCTGTTATTGATCGCTATTCATGATCAATTTTGCTTTCTCCAAACTCCTTGCTCTTCAACCTCGCGAGGAAGATTTTTGAACTTTGAACAATGGCTAATCTCCATGCAGCGGAGTGCAGGCATAATTTTCCTCACAAATTCCACATAGCAAAAATTGTGTAATGCATGAAACGTGTTCATCTCGGAAAGCCATAATTGCATCTCTAATGCGTTGTATTAACACATAAAAATTAAATTGAATCAATAGCATGTAGATCAATTCAATAAAATAATAAATTAAACATAAAAGAATGATTAAAACGTAATACTCCATTGATTAAAGATCAAAATCTCTTTAGCGCAGCGTCAAGAGCGTGCTGATAATGTGTTGTAGGCATAATTTGCTGAACAATTATGGAGGCCAGAGAGAGATGGGGTGAGGTGCGTTCTATTCTACTCCATTGTGCCTTTATTTATAGTAGTATGGAATGTTAATTCTTTATTCCAATAAGATTACAACTCTAATAGGATAATATTTAGTCTAAGAGATATGGTAGAATCCCATAAAATATCCTAGGATTTACATAATCACAGTACCTACAATATATCTTCTATACATCAAATACATTTCCTTGGCTCCATTTTATGACGTCCATTTCTTCATTTCTTTGACTCCAAGATATCCATCATCAGTTACTCCCTCGTTTCCTCGTAGCTACCAATGTACTAGCCGGCAATCGTCCTCAAAATACCTATGCATTCCTTTACTTGCATTGTGGCGGGACCAGCCAGAGACCCTAGCATGTGCCGATCAACCTAACGTCCTCTAACGATGCCAACCAGTCGATGGTTGGTCTGATGGTATCACAAGAGGATGTTAGGAAGGGACATACTAGGCTCTCTTGTTCGCCTTCGCACGGTGCAAGTAAGTTCAAGGAATGCAAAGGTTCGGTGGCGACTACTATGGTACCTATGAGAAAACGAGGGAGGAGCTGATGATAATAACTTTCAGATTGACGAAAAATTCACAAATTCGACGCAACGGGTCAAACTTTGTAAAGTTTTAGCTTATGAACAGAATAATGGGCCTCCAAATTTGTAGTGAAACGGGCCTGATTAAATTTGTATGTTAGGCGTACAAAAGTAAAGCCCCATTTTGTTTTGAGAATTTTAACGAAAAGATTACGGTACTGTTTATTTCAACGAAAAATCATATTTTTACACTAAAAAGTCAATCCTGGTTCTATTCACTTTACCCTTTATTTGGTCGTTACACCTCTACACTTCTCCTCACTCCAATCCATCTTCTCCATCCGACATCGACGAATTACATATAATTTTGTGATTGCATACCAGCATAAGAATCGTCGGATATTTACGATTTCTGAGTTGAGGCTGCCCATCGGCATCCGATGCAACATGTGTGTTTGGACCAAAACTTAAACTTTGGGCTCCAGAAAGGGGCCGGCCCAAAGGGAGGCCTGAAGGGAGAGTCGGTCGAGGCCCAGCAATTTGACCGAAGCCCAACCGGAACCCAGGAAAGCAGGAAAGGGCCTCTTCTGACTTATGCAGCTCATGAAGACCACTTGCCCACCTACCCAAAGGCCAAGTGGTATAGACTGACCAGCTACACAGCCCATAAAGTACTTTATGGTGGCATTACATGTAAAAAAGCTGATGAGTCATCACCCTCAAACCGCATTCGGGCAAGGCTGCTGCTACAGGAGGACATGCTAGGTTGTCTATAAAAGAAGAAAAAGAGATCAGGCTCAAGGACACTCAAACAAACAAACAAAGCACAAACTCTGCTCAAAGCCAGATTTGCCTTCAAACGATAGCTGTAGTCAGCCAAAGCCTTCATCCCTCCCGGGATCAACTCCCACTCAACCCTTTTTGTAAGCTCTGCTACCTTGTCTAAAACATTTGCCGTAGTATCGATCTCCCTCTGAAAACTCACCTCTCAAACCTCTTTTCCTCTAAACTCTCAGCCCACTGATAAACCCTAATCCCAAGAAGTTGCAAGACGCCCAGTTTTGCCCGACAAGGTGAAAACCTTGCCTGTCCCTTCTTGATTTTGTCTTTTCATTTATTAAACTAGCAGTATGTTGTGTATTTTCAGTTGTATTCAAGTTGTTTCTAGTAAAATGATGATTAAGAAACTATCTCAGTTCTTGAATCCGATTTAAATATGTCTTCACTATTTAAATCAGATCTAAGTTCTAATCTCCCAGACATATAAGAGTGATCATGTAAAAGTCATTGGTCTCAAGGCATAAAAAAGAACTTTATGTGGACTTAACCCATCCACGACAATCCTTGATAAACAAAGAAGTCCGAAGTTACTTGGGGCGCAAGTAATCGACCGATCTAGTAGTTTTACCACTGTTATATTATGATTATGCTAGAACGTTTGAGTATGGAATGAGTTCTGATAGGAAGCCTCAAGGCCTACACCTAAGGCCCCACAAAGGCACCTATTTGGATTCGTTCTAAGCTCTGCGGGCTAGAACGTTTGAGTATGGATTGAGTTCTGATAGGAAGCCTCAAGGCCTACACCTAAGGCCCCACAAAGGCACCTATTTGGATTCGTTCTAAGCTCTGCGGGCTAGAACGTTTGAGTATGGAATGAGTTCTTATAGGAAGCCTCAAGGCCTACACCTAAGGCCCCACAAAGGCACCTATTTGGATTTGTTCAGCTCTGCGGGCTAGCTGGTCAGAAGTATAACGATGGTAATACTATGTGCGACAATGGAACCAGCAGTGTATATGTCCAATAGCTGGATTGGTTATGGATTGGAAGCCTCAAGGCCTATATCTAAGGCCTCACGAAGGCACCTGTCATAATCAATACGGTCCCTCGGATATATATATATATATATATATATATATATATATAATTGGATTCAACATCCGTTCTACGTC
The DNA here is from genome assembly GCA_035220775.1 of Malus fusca. Taxonomy (NCBI): domain Eukaryota; kingdom Viridiplantae; phylum Streptophyta; class Magnoliopsida; order Rosales; family Rosaceae; genus Malus; species Malus fusca. The sequence continues at coordinate 40,648,616 of CM069068.1, forward strand.
TGCCATGCTAAAGATGGCAGTGGCACGCCTGAGCATCCAAAAGTTAACCTTGATTGTGAGCCTTAAGGCCTACACCTAAGGCCCCATGAAGGCACCTTTCAGAGTTAACTCTGTCCTTCTCTTTCAGCTTTGCCCGACAAGCCGTGCCCGATGGGCCTTGCCCGACAAGCCCGACAGTAAAAGCAGAAGCCCGACAGCAGCCCTCAACCGACGCCAAACCTCTCCCGGGGAGCTGTGTGCTCGTCGGCCAGGAAGCCTCCCCAACGGAAATTCCTGACGCGAACATAGTTTTGGCACGCCCGGTGGGATATTTACTTCTTGATATTGTATGTCCAAAAAAGAGAAGCTATAAACTTAGCAACAAATCCAATGGGAGGTCTTCTACAAATGGCAGATCAATCAGAAAATCCTTCTTCCCTATCAGGACAAGTGGTCCTAGAAAGCCCGACCGCATCTGAGAAATCACAAGGAATGGGAACTAGTGAAGAACTACAAGCTACTATGATCCAAGTGCTAAAAAGCATGGAAAGAATCTCCTTGGAAACCAAGGGGGAAGTAAGCAGACTCTGTACACTAACAGGGAATCTATAGAGGAGGCTTGACTTAGAGTTCTCTACTCCAAAAGGGACTCAAGGAAACGGGATGAGCCAAGTTATTATGAGAAATGAACCAATCATTCCCTTATTCCCACTATTGGAAGAAGAGAAAGATAGAGGAAAGAAGAAGGTGGTTCCTGAAGAGAGTCAACCAATAACAGAACCAGTTCTGGAGAAGGAGTTTCTCATCTTCCCATTATTATCATTTAATAATAGGGGGCAGAGCGAGCAAGAGAGAACGAGGTACGGAATGCCAGCTATAATGGGAGAAACTAGCGGAAAGGAAGCCACCACTACTTCAGATAAACCTCCACCTTACAGGCCACCCCCGTTGACTAACAAGGGAGGATGAGCTAACTGGAGAAAGCCCGAGCCAAGGAGAGAAGCAGGTACGGGCAATGACCGGAACCCAAGGATTGAATCTACTCTTGTCGGTTATAATGATAATTCAGCTACTCAACAGCTGAGAGAAGAATTAGCTGAGCTAAGAAGGACAGTGGCTCAAAACGCTCAACCGCAGGCCCGCCCAGTGTTCAGGGTCACTTACCAAAAGCCGTACCCTGAATATATTGATGAGCTAAATCCATTTCCCCTCAACTTCAAGATGCCTGCATTCCCAACATTCATGGGTGAAGACAGCAGCGTGTCTTCCAGAGACCACATTTTCAAAATTTCCAATCATTGTGTGGCATATGAGGACAATCCAAATTACAAATTGAGATTGTTTGGGAATTCATTGGCAGGATTAGCATCTCAATGGTACTCTCTATTACCCCCCAACTCTATTGCCAACTGGGGACAAATGAAGATGGCTTTCCACGAACAATTCTACAGAATAGAGCCTGAACTGACCATCAATGACCTTGTTGAGGTTAAGCAATACGATCATGAATCTACTGAGGACTTCATGATGAGGTTCAGAAGAACAAGGATGAGATGCCAATTCCCTGTCAACCAAGCACAGCTCATATCTATTGCTCAAAGGGCTCTGAGATTACCTTTGAGGAAGAGATTCTATGATACACAATTCAACGAGCTGCAAGAATTGGTAATAGCGGCCACTAAGTATGAGAGGTTGTTGCAAGAAGAGCAACAAGTGAAGCATACTTCCAAGGTTCTTTCCTTCTACAAAAATAAAGCTGCAATTCATCGAGTGGAAGTAGCAGAAAGCGGGCCAGAGCATGAGGGTAGCCATGACAAAGAAGACATTGACGTGTGTGCCGCTGAAATGACTACACCTTTCAAACCGTTGACGGTAAATGGGCTAATCCAACCTGTCAAAGATCAGAAGGTCGTAATGAACGACGGTGGTTTCGTCCCCATGAAACCACCCAAGTACCAGAATTATTCGTTCGATCTAACCAAGGCACCTGAGATCTATGAATAACTGGTGCGGGCAAGAGTAATTTTGCCCGACAATACCAAGAAGATGCCTAAACCAGAAGAACTCAGAGGGAAGAAGTATTGTAAGCTACACTATACCTTCAACCACTCCATAGTCAATTGTGTCCAGTTTAGAGATTGGATACAGGACCTAATAGTGAAGGGAAAGTTGTTACTTGACAAGCCCCAAACCAGTATGTTGGTAGATACAAACCCTTTCCCGGAGGCTCCTATCAGCATGATCAACCTCATGTAAAAAAGAGGAACCAGGGTCACCAATCAGTATGACAGAAGAAAATAAACAGGGGGGGCAACGAGTTGCCCGAGGTCAATTCAAACAGTACCAAGAACAGAGCAGGAAGCAAAATACATGTTCATTCCAATAAGAAAAGAGTTACAAATCATCCTACTCTAAAAAGTTCACATCTTCACATAGGGTGATTATTCGAGAGTGATATGTTTGCATAATGGCAAAAATCCTACTAGGTTCGGCCAAAACAATGTGGCTATTTACAAGTTGAGACTGGGCTTGCTCTAACTCCGAGTTTGACTTCTCCACCCCCTCAATTTGGTTTTCAAGGGTATCTAGAAGAGTTGCTTGTTCCGCTTTAAGAGTAACTAAATGTTCCTCCAGCTTTTGGATTTCGGAAGTAACAACTCTGACCCTCTCTTTTGTCTGCAAGCTTTCTTCCATCAACTGATCAACTTGAGTGGAGATGCTCGATTCTTTTTCCATAAAGCATTTTGCCCGATTAGCTTGTTTGTCCGCTCTCTGGTATTGTTCCCTAAGAGCCCTCAAGTTCTAAAAAAAAAAGATAAAGGAATCATGTTGAGGTTTTGATAGCCGACCGGTTTTGAAAGACTCAGTTATGACCTTCTCAAGATCACAAAGAGCCTTGAGGCTGAATGAGGTAGTAAAGTCCTTCCTTGCCCATTCCTGAAAGATTCGCTGTTGCTCTGAAGAAATGGAGGTTGCTGAAGATTGTCTTGAAGATTTCAACCGTGTCTCGAGGCGCCCGAGTGCTTCAAAAAGTTTGGGCAACTTAGCAGGGTTTGAAGATGAGACAGGACGAGGGTCCTGTATCGCGGCTCCCTCTGATGAAGCAATGCCTATTAAGGATGCAATCTTTGCCTGCCCGATCTTCTCAATTCCAGAAGAAGGAATCTCAGTACCGCCAGAAGATAAATGAAGAGGAGAGCGTTTTGATTTGCAGACCAAATGAGGAGGGGAAGTTTCTCTTGGAGCTTGCTGCAAAGAGCCAAAAGTACCAGGTCAAAAACAATCCGGGGGCAGAAAGAAGGTTTGGAGAAATAAATGTACCTGACTCAGCCATGGGGTTTCACCAGGAAGAAAACTAACTCCTTGTTGGGGAGGGGATTCTTCACCACCAGCAGAAGAGGAAAGAGCTGCACCTGAACCTGTGCCAGTGCCTTAGAGGTACCCAGAGATAGCAATAATTGTCAGTAAATAGATCATAAGAAAAAACAAGAAGAGAGTAATCCCGTACCTGAGTTTGACCCTGGGGAGAAGGAGGAGAGTCATCAATAACCATCGTCGGGCTAGCAGACACCTATAAAACTGCTTCCCCAAATGACACAGGGATTTCAGGAACTATGGGCTGGTCACGCGTTGCCAGTGACGAACGGGGGGGCTCATGTATTGTAGAAGGCTGCAGAGAACGTAAGTAATAGTTAGTTGGGAAGCATTGTACATGATTTCAATATGGAAAAGAAATGACTCACCAAGTTACTGTCCTCATCCACAAAGTGCAACATAACTCCTGTAGATGGATCAAATTGAGAGGAAGGGGTTGCATCCAGAGTAGTAGAAGATGTCATAGACTTCAGAAGAGGGCCATGACTAGGCAAGGGGCAGATGCCTCTGCCTAAGTACAAATAGGAAGAAAAGAAAGATTCAGGGATTAAGTCTAGGAACTATCAAGTTACTCAAGGAAGAAAAGGTACTTCTGAAAGGTTAACCTGAGGAGGAGAAAGGCTGGTTTCTCGGGCAAGTGGTGAGGAGGCCTTTGGCGGAAGAGGCTTCTCCTCTCTTGCGGCCTGACTCAAATAATCAGGTTTAGAGTTCTATGAAGGCAAGAAGGGTGTGCAGATAAAGATATAGGTCATACCTCGAGTTCTGTAAGAGCGGTTTTTTGCAATTCCTCAGCCTTTTTGTGCATGACAGCTCTTAATGGTTCCTCCTTAGAAGCAATGATTGGTCTTTTAGATGCTTGAGGTCATGTTTCTCGAAGAAAACAAGAAAAGTTAGATATGGAAGAAAGGTAGCAGTTTGGGGAAGAAGAACAGAAACTTACTTGAAGACTGTTTCTTCTTTCTGCCTGCCTCAGAAACTGGAGCAGATTGGGCTGGTGACATATGAGGAGCAGTAGTTCTGGCTCTCTTACTCTTTCTGGTAAGAATTGGTCGTGTAGTTTAAGGTAGAGGTGCATGATCAGGATTCGAAGTCTTAATCCCAGCCGCTCTCTTTCGCTTGGGTGCTTTAATAACTGCCTCAGATGTCTCTTCAGCTCCTGAATCCCCAAGGGATTCTGAAACATCCGCACCTCCCCCAGCTTCTCGTCTCTCAGCCTCTGCGGCAGCCCCATGAAGAACTGCAGCATCATCGGAGTCATCCTCGAACTCAATGGCTTCCGATTCAACATCCACTGGAGCTGCAGAGTCAAGCAAAAGTGAGGATATAAGGGCTTCAGAGGGGAAGCAAAATTAGATTGAAAAAGAAGTACCTATCAGAAGCGACCGATTCTTCTCTTGGATCATCTCTTTCCAATTTTCAAGCTCGCCCGAGCCGGGGTACAACTTAAGATGAAGTTGACTAAAAAGACGATCATGATCCTCTTTCAAATCTCCTCCGTACTTCTTGGACCATCTGTCTTCCCACCAAGAAGAAAAGAGTGAAGTACATTCGAAGTTGAGAATAATAGAGTTTCGGGCAGCCTGACTCATTACGTCAAGACTGCGTCGGGCGGCTCGGAAGATCACCTTAGAGGGAATTTGTAGTCGAAATGAAGTGCCGCAATGGACAGAGTCAAAAAACGGGACGGGTATGGCCTGCCTGAATCATAGCTGCCTGCTGCAAAAGTTAGGATAATACACCTCCAGACCTCGTTCATATCTATTACCCCGAACTCCCCATGCCAGGTCTTTCGGTTGAATACAGCTAATGAATTTCTCTCTACAAGAGGGGGTTGCATCTTCGCCAGGAGCATCTTGAAAAATTTGGTCAGAAAACCAAGGGTATCTCCTCAGAACCGATGCACCCCATTCTAAATCTGATCGAGTCCTACAAACTCTGAAGAAATAGAAGCAAGCAAATGTGGAGTGATCTATAGGGGCAGCTTCAGCCAGGACTCGGGCAGGGGCCACACCCTCCGGGAACTCCAAATTGGCAGCACGAAGCTCTGGGAAGTACCATTGAAGCCAAGTTTGTATCATCCAGATAGGCCCATTCAAGTTAGTCTCAAATGGCTCGCCCTGAGTCATTTTGAAAAGAAGATGATAAAGATGGGAGAGAAGGAATGGGCCAGTGGCCACATCATCGAAATTATGAAGAGCTTCTACCAAGGGGATCCATTCAACCCTCACCCCTCACCCCTTTAGACTTGTTAGGGAAGACATGCCGATTGAGCCAATATAAGAGGAAATACATGTGCTCTTGATCTTTATCCACCCGAGAAGCACTTGCCCCAAAGTTATCCTTTACAAAAGGAATGAAGCCTTTGAAGGATGTCCCATAGCTCTTGAAGGTTGCAGGGTTGTAGTTCAAATAAATGAAGGTAGTAGATGAGCTTGAGCTTCCAGTAGTAGAGGAGGAAACCCAGTCTTGAGTAACATCCACTATCCTGCCCGTTGGCCTTAAACCAAAGACCTGGGCCATGTCAAGAATGGTTGGAGACATGGCGCCCATACGGAAGTAAAAGTATTTGTGCCCGAATTCCATAAAAGAAGGGCATAAACAAGTAATTCGGGCTTGGGGATAATGGAAATTTTTGAGAGCATGATTAATTCGTAAATTCCATTATTCATCCATTTCTGCTTAAAGGTGGGCTCCAATTCATCAATCCATTGAGCCCAAGCAGGGTCGTTCATCAGAGGGAAACCTCGACGGTATGACGACCATTTGGATGAAGAGATGCCCGACTCAGCCAAAAAGGGATTTGGGGAAAACCAATTATCCTTGGGCATGTTGCTTTCTATAACAGAAGGGACCCGGGAGATCCATGCGGGACCCAATGATTGTACCCCATGCACCTCAAAGAAAAGCTCGGAATGCAAACCTGCCCGAGGGCGATGAAGCCCGTTGAGTAAACGACGCATGATGGCAATTCCTTCACCAGATTTGTAGGATGGTTGAGTTTGGCTAGATCCCGAGGCCATTTGATGAAGTTTGAAGAGGGGGCACCAAAGGAGATGACAAGGGTGAGAGATATCAAGATAAAATCTGAAAGATTTAAGAGAAGAGGGATAGCTGGGAGATTTAGGGATTTTTCAAGTTACAGAGGGATTTCTTGCTATGGTCACAAGGGATTGGAGAGTTCAAACGTAAGAAATTCGTGGGTTTTGATAAAGAACTTTTCAATTGATATTGGCGCCTGGAATTCCAGGCTAAATATCAATTGAAGGGGGCACTGTTTGGACCAAAACTTAAACTTTGAGCTCCAGAAAGGGGCCGGCCCAAAGGGAGGCCTGAAGGGAGAGTCGATCGAGGCCCAGCAATTTGACCGAAGCCCAACCGGAACCCAGGAAAGCAGGAAAGGGCCACTTCTGACTTATGCAGCTCATGAAGACCACTTGCCCACCTACCCAAAGGCCAAGTGGTATAGACTGACCAGCTACACAGCCCATAAAGTACTTTATGGTGGCATTACATGTAAAAAAGCTGATGAGTCATCACCCTTAAACCGCATTCGGGCAAGGCTGCTGCTACAGGAGGACATGCTAGGTTGTCTATAAAAAAAGAAAGAGAGATCAAGCTCAAGGACACTCAAACAAACAAACAAAGCACAAACTCTGCTCAAAGCCAGATTTGCCTTCAAACGATAGCTGTAGTCAGCCAAAGCCTTCATCCCTCTCGGGATCAACTCCCACTCAACCCTTTTTGTAAGCTCTGCTACCTTGTCTAAAACACTTGCCGTAGTATCGATCTCCCTCTGAAAACTCACATCTCAAACCTCTTTTCCTCTAAACTCTCAGCCCACTGATAAACCCCAATCCCAAGAAGTTGCAAGACGCCCAGTTTTGCCTGACAAGGTGAAAACCTTGCCTGTCCCTTCTTGGTTTTGTCTTTTCATTTATTAAACTAGCAGTATGTTGTGTACTTTCAGTTGTATTCAAGTTGTTTCTAGTAAAATGATGATTAAGAAACTTTCTCAGTTCTTGAATCCGATTTAAATATGTCTTCACTATTTAAATCAGATCTAAGTTCTAATCTCCCGGACATATAAGAGTGATCCTGTAAAAGTCCTTGGTCTCAAGGCATAAAAAGAACTTTATGTGGACTTAACCCATCCACGACAATCCTTGATAAACAAAGAAGTCTGAAGTTACTTGGGGCGCAAGTAATCGACCGATCTAGTAGTTTTACCACTGTTATATTATGATTATGCTAGAACGTTTGAGTATGGAATGAGTTCTGATAGGAAGCCTCAAGGCCTACACCTAAGGCCCCACAAAGGCACCTATTTGGATTCGTTCTAAGCTCTGCGGGCTAGAACGTTTGAGTATGGAATGAGTTCTGATAGGAAGCCTCAAGGCCTACACCTAAGGCCCCACAAAGGCACCTATTTGGATTCGTTCTAAGCTCTGCGGGCTAGAACGTTTGAGTATGGAATGAGTTCTTATGGGAAGCCTCAAGGCCTACACCTAAGGCCCCACAAAGGCACCTATTTTGATTCGTTCAGCTCTGCGGGCTAGCTGGTCAGAAGTATAACGGTGGTAATACTATGTGCGACAATGGAACCAGCAGTGTATATGTCCAAGAGCTGGATTGGTTATGGATTGGAAGCCTCAAGGCCTATATCTAAGGCCCCACGAAGGCACCTGGCATAATCAATACGGTCCCTCGGATATATATATATATATATAATTGGATTCAACATCCGTTCTACGTCTGCCATGCTAAAGATGGCAGTGGCACGCCTGAGCATCCAAAAGTTAACCTTGATTGTGAGCCTTAAGGCCTACACCTAAGGCCCCATGAAGGCACCTTTCAGAGTTAACTCTGTCCTTCTCTTTCAGCCTTGCCCGACAAGCCGTGCCCGATGGGCCTTGCCCGACAAGCCCGACAGTAAAAGCAGAAGTCCGACAGCAGCCCTCAACCGACGCCAAACCTCTCCCGGGGAGCTATGTGCTCGTCGGCCAGGAAGCCTCCCCAACGGAAATTCCTGACGCGAACAAGGTGTACAAAATTCATGGTTGAAGGCACCAACTTCAACTCCCTCAAAGAATTCGTCCCTGGCGAGGTACTTGGATTATTTATTCTCCTTTAATCTTGTTCGTCTTTTGGTTTTAGTTTTAAAATAGTACCTAATATGGATTTCTCTCTCTAGGTTTTGTATTACTTTTACGAGAATGAGGAGCTAGGGTTTTCTATTTACGCATTATGTTTAGGGCTTAAGGTTACCGTTAAAAAATAGAAAATTTTGCACAAGTATCATCTGAACTATTCTGGGAGTGTGCATTTACTATCAAACAAAGTTTTTTTGACAAGCTACAACCAATACTTCCTTTTGAGTGCTATTTTACTTTCTTATTTGCTAGCACATGATCTCTGGCAATCCAAAGCCTACAAAACCACTTTTACATGATCATAAATATATGTAGTTGACTTACCACCAAAAAGTAAAGACGAATAATTGATCAGCATATAAATGTTTCTCAAATACTGTCTCTCTCAAAGTCTGAAAGAACAGACAACAATAGTCTTTGTCCGACTGATGATAATATGATCATCTGAACATACTAGGGACTGCATACTAGAAAACAGAGAAGGAAGCTTCCCTAGTCACTCTCATTTTCAAGCTTTTTTGTGTTACTCGACCTTTCCCTCGCGGTGAATGAACAGATGAATCGAAAGATATACTCACGCGTGGAGATCATGGCTAGAGGAAATGAAAGTGAGGCTGAAACTTGAAAGAAGAGAAATGAAAGAATAAGTTGTTATTGTTGAAAATGAATTTCACATTGATGGGAGGAGAGATTTTGCATAGATTTTTATGGTGGAACCTCAACTTTTTCATGATACTAGAACAGGTTGTCCTACGTGTGAAGCCCAACGGCCACACGAGTTTCACGTCATCCCGTTTGTGTTTGTCCACGTGTTAGGTTTGAAATTTGCCACACGTAAGAGGGCGTGTTGAGAATAAATCTTATATTGATGGGAAAATGGACCTTGCATATGAGCTTATAAGTAAGTTTGTCTATTCATTATATTACCAATTAGTTTTATGGTGTAACTCCAACTTTCTTTAGTTATTCCAAAATAAAATCAAATGTACATGGCCTCACAGGAAGGATTGATGCCCTACTTATACACATGTTGACATTTCCTGATCCCGTGTGAGATACTTGGAGAAGAATCATCAAGGCCTTGCCCAATATGTGTTTTATGTCACTTTTACCAACAAAATACGTATCACTAAGAGATATGAGTTTTGATGGTCTTATTTTCAGTCCCACACGTTATCTTTCGAAAAACCAAACTTGGGGCCATGACAATACTAGCCACCAACCATTTTAAAGAAAACTAAAGGAAAATAAGGAAAAAGGCCAAAAGAAGAGGAGGACCATATTAATTATACCCTACCTTAGTGAGGATTTTAAAACTTGTGATTATCTCGAAAACATTAAACTTACTGCAAATTATAATATCATTTAAATCCCTAGATTTAGGATTGCTCCAGCTAAATCGACCTCTAAGTTATGATTATTATTTGAGCACTAGATTACACTGAAGTTTAGAGTCCAACTTCTAGAGGTTTATATGTATTATTTTTACGTGTCGTAATCGGATTATACTAATAGAAAAATAAGCACGTTAAATAGTAATAATTCAATCATCAACGATCACGTCATATAATTTAAATCGATAATCTATTTAGCATTATCTTAAAAAATGTTCCAATACTACCGGTAGGAATAGGATCCTCTTTGGATCTTTTTTTGTGGGGATCAAAATGATAAATCAATCGTGTCCATTTATCGTATATTGTGCATTTATAAATTATTTTAAAATTAAATATAAATAGTAATTAATAAAAATTGACCACACAATGTACGATATACAGACATAATTAATTAATTCCTGAATCCCCACAAAAAGGATCGAAAAGGTTCCTTGTCCCTACCTGTAAGCTTAATCTTCAGTGAAAAAATGAATTTGGGTCTGCCACGTGTACAGACAGATCATTTCGAGGTCAAGAAAACAATATAAAAATCAAACTAATTGTGACCAAGCTTCTCCATCCTTCCACCGAACCATTCCAGAGTGTTCATTGTTTTTTGACATTGACATGTTTCATACCACATGGTTTATAGTACAATCATTCAGATGATAGCCTGGCTGGACCTTGCATTATTATCAAGTTCAATGGTTGTGGCAATTTGTAGTCCCTTTCTGCACACGTGGCTCTGTTTCGTGGCCTCTTTGCCCACACTAAATTTGAATGAGAGGTCATCTATTAGAAAATGTCACACTTTGCCATGTTCTTGGATAAAAATTTTGCTAACTCTTAGCGAATAAATGACAATAAGTAGCAATGTCCAATTTAATTAGCAATATCAAAATGAAAGCCAAACTTGTTTACTACTACTTTAGTGATGAATGAGTCAAAAACTTCTAACACATAAGTTATATTATTCAAAGCTCGCACGAATATGATCTACAATACCTACGTGTGACATTATATATAAAAAGAAAGATAAATTTATCTACTATTTTATATGTTTTGAGAAACGATATTTTAAAGCACTTTAATTTATAGAAATTATTTGTATTAGAGTGTGTATAAGTAACATGAACAATTTGTAAGTCTAAATGGCATTACTCTATAAAAAAAAAAAAAACTCAAACTCAAAGACAAAAAGACGGACACACTACACCGGCCAACCACTTAACCTTACTTCCTTGTATGCATAACTAGATAGTAAAGCCTTACTTCTTTGTATACAAAACCAAATATAAAAGCACCATTTCCTCGCATTATATAACCAAGTGATTTCCGTAATCCAATCCAACATCAATAGCATGGATAATCATCCAATATCCGAAGACCCCAAATCTCCACTTCTCCCTATCCACGATCAAATCCAACGGTCGCAGAGCTTCCATTCATCCTTGAAATCCATTCTAACACTCAAGAACTTCTTCGTCCTCCTAGGACCTCTTCTGTGCACCATCATATGCCTCTGTGTGAAGCTAGATGGCCCGGTGGCCAGCCGGAACATGTTGGCGGTGCTGGTGTGGGTGTTTGCTTGGTGGCTCACGGAGGCCGTGCCCATGCCAATTACCTCCATGTCCCTACTCTTTCTCTTCCCTCTCTTTGGAATATCCTCTGCTGATGATGTTGCTCAATCTTACATGGATGATGTTATTGCCCTTCTTCTTGGAAGCTTTATATTGGCTCTTGCTGTTGAGCATTACAACATCCACAGAAGATTGGCCTTGAATGTGAGTTTCTCTAGCTACTATGTTTCTCTGCTAAGATGGATCACCTTAATGGTTATTTATGCTATGATTGTTATGCTTAATGGTTATTTTAGTACAAGCGTACAGATACATGAGAAAAAGAAAGAAAGGGACCAAATGGCAAACATTGTACTTCTCTCTTCATTCACAATTTCCCTCTGTTATGTTTGCATTCCTTGTTTGGTAGAAAGCTATTGCAGCCATATTATATTACATATAATAATTTTAAATTTGGTTTGTCCGGAAATTCATTGGATTAGATTTGAGAAATCTGTCATTTACTAGTTAGTTCACTAACTAATCCCATAGATATAATAATAAGGAGTTTTAACGAAAAGTCCGTAATACTGTTCATTTTAACAAAAAACCACATTTTTACACTAAAAAGTCAATCATGATACTATTTACTTTACCCATTATTTTGTTTTTATTGTTAAAACTCAAAGTTTTCAAGTTATTTTCATTAATTTTCTTTATATAATATCCTATCGAAATTCTAAATATTGCAAAAAATATATCTGACTATTTTTTCTTCCTAAATTAATGCACTTTTGTCCAAGAATACGGAAATGCAAGAGAGGAGCGTCAATGACGCTTCCCTAATCCATGGTAAATGTAACGTTAGAAAGGAAACGTGAATTTGAATTCTCATACATTTCATTCCAAAATCAACAAGAATCAAATGGATAGTCCTCCCTCCAATGACCCCAAAATCCCACTTCTCCCACTTGATGATCCAAATCCAAACCATAACTCACAAATCAACTTCCCTTCTTCACTGGAATCCATTCTAACATCCAAGAACTTGTCCATCCTCCTGGGTCCTCTTTTGAGCACCGTTATTTGCCTCTGTGTCAACTTAGATGGCACCGTCGCTAGCCGGAATATGTTGGCAGTGCTTGCCTGGGTGTTTGCTTGGTGGCTCACAGAGGCCGTGCCGATGCCAGTTACCTCAATGTCCCCTCTCTTCCTCTTCCCGCTCTTCGGAATTACCTCTGCAGATGATGTTGCCCACTCTTACATGAACGATGTTATTGCCCTTGTTCTTGGAAGCTTTATTTTGGCTCTCGCCGTTGAGCATTATAACATACTGTTTGGACCCGATTTTACATCATCTGCCCAAGCGATCGAGGCCGTTGAGTGGGTATGATTCTCGACCGCCAGATGAGAAAGTGGAGATAATTTGATTATTAAAGGATAATATTATAATTATCTTTTAATATGAATTATCTCGGTATCTTCTTAAACCAGATAAATAGAATGCGATTCATATCCCGAATAAGCAGTACAATTCGAATTGATTTGGGATGTCTGTCAGCGCTGGGAAGTAAGATGAATTTAAAATTCATTTGATCAGAATGATGATGACTACCAACTATATATATATATATATATATATATATATATATATATAAAGCGGATTGATGAAGGACGTGATGTCTGATGGCCTAGACCATATATATATATATATATATATATAATGGATGGTTGTTTAGATAAATATTATTTGTTCAAAGCCTAGCATGTAGGTTATCTTGGGAATCTTAATGGGATAAAGCATGGCTACGAATGGGTTTTTGATAAAGAGATGAGAAGCCTAGGTGGATTAGAAATGTGATGTGATAAGCCTAGATGGATTGTTAAGTTTGAAAAGTCTTGGACCAAATCTCACGGCTCAGTTTAAAGGATGGCCCTGGTTTCTAGGTTCTAGTACGGATCAGCTTCAAGAATTAGAATTGCAATTAAACTCTGCAACATCATCTGACCGTGCAGAGCAAGTACTTCAGTGCTATAAATACAGATGCAGTGGCAACGGAAAAAAGGACCCCACAAAATCAATACAAAATTGCCCTGCGCAAATCCTCAAACAACTTGAGAACTTTTTCCTTTTCTTTTTCGCTGACACATCTTCCGTTGGCATCAACAGCACTGTGAAAGCAACCGGTGATATCTTAAGTCGGCATAGATAGCTCTATCACCGTAGAATTGGCCGAACTCGCAGTACCTTCCGTTGGCATCAACAGCACTGCGGCGGGCACGGTCAATTGTCTATCCAAGTCTCGGTCGAGAAGGTTTCTAAATCCTTTTTTGGTCGAGGTCATCTCATTAGTCTTCTCGACGAAGTGAGGTGTTACAGTTATTACATTCGGCACATTGAAAGCCGAATTCGATTTGTGAGCTTCGTAATAATAGTAACCTTGTCTTCAGGTTTGAGAATCCAGGAGGCCGAGACGTGTTCCTTTCTCGGCCGCAATCGCAAGACGCAGAAGTCAGTAGCGCGACCCAACGCAACATCAACAAATTTACTCCTCGGCCGAGCTCGGCCGACGAGTTGGCACGCCCGCATTCACCGAAGGACGTAGTTAGCTTTTAAATTACTCGGCCTGCGCGCCACGTAGGCTTTGTAGTTTTTAGGGTCAACATTTTGGCACGCACAGTGGGACCTAGTGCTAAAACTACGAAGTTCACATGATCTATCTCGATCCGGCTTCAAGGGATGAGTGTTATCGCCTTTTAAAGGAGCAAAAACAACTTCTCGAGAGTTTGAGAAGAATTCCTGAAAGGCAAGAGGCCGGGGGGCAAATCTCCACTCCGGCCACAACCAATATTCGGCCTAAGAAAATTGATTATTTGGCCGAAGAACAAAGGCCACTTGTTGTTTCGGTAGAGACTGAAAATATAGTAGGCCTAGAAGAAAAAATTCAAGTCCCTAAGCTATATACAAAAATTGACTTGGAAAAAGATTCGTCAAAAGAATGCTCCAGTGACGAACGAGGCCGAGATATTGGCCTAGCCCGAGAAACTACGCCAATTGATATGATTATTGGCAATACAGTCGATAAGGAGAAATCTCGTTCGGCCAAGTTATTTGAATTAAAAGCCGAAATTATGCCCGGGGGGCATAATAATTGTTCAACACATTCGGCGGCCGAAAATGAAAAATATTTCATTAAGTTAAAAATATTCGGAGAAAATTCTTTATTCGGCCTAAGATCTTGGCTGGGAATAAAGCATCGTTGGCCTCCTCCTCTTGATAGCTCGGCCACTTTTGTTTTCTTTTATTAAGCAAAGGAATAAATTATTTTCTTAATCATCTGGCTACTTAAGCCGATGCATAAAAAAAAATAAGGGGGGCAATGTCCTGAACTCTAACAAAAATTCGGCCGTCTAGGCCGAGGCCGAGGCAAGTTCAGGTAACGGCTGTTTAGGCCGAGGTAATTTTTTGCCGAGCTCGGCGAAATTGGATACGTGCATGCGAGGTTTTCCTAGTGATGGCAGACTTATTCAACAAAAGTGGATATTTAATTGGATATAGGCTTTAGCCTATGGATGTGGCTGTTGGGAATTGTCAGAATACCATTGGAAAGACAAGTGGATATTTAATTGGATATAGGCTTTAGCCTATGGATGTGGCTGATGGGAATTGTCAGAATACCATTGGAAAGACAAATATATATATTATATATATGTACATATATAAGACTCGGCCATGAGGTTTGGTAGGTGGGTTGTCAAATCCAAGAGTTTAATGAGCTTTGGCCTTGGAATCTAGAAAAAAGGAGTAGGCATGCATGATATATATATATATATGTATATATATGTATGTATCTGTATATATAGGAAGGCCGAGGTCTAGGAACAGTTTTTATCAACCTCGGCCCCAGTTCTTCTTGGTCTCGGCCCCATTTTATCCTCGACCCCATTTTTTTTTTACTGATACTTTTTAAGTTTTTTCTTGATCTAGGCGGTCGAGAGACCCCAGTTTTTTTAAACAGTCGAGAGATACGGCAAGTTTTTATTGGCTGTGAACAACTAATTTCCTTCACCATTCGGCTTACGGGCCGAAGCTCAAGGAAACTGGGGGGCAATGTTTGGACCCGATTTTACATCATCTGCCCAAGCGATCGAGGCCGTTGAGTGGGTATGATTCTCGACCGCCAGATGAGAAAGTGGAGATAATTTGATTATTAAAGGATAATATTATAATTATCTTTTAATATGAATTATCTCGGTATCTTCTTAAACCAGATAAATAGAATGCGATTCATATCCCGAATAAGCAGTACAATTCGAATTGATTTGGGATGTCTGTCAGCGCTGGGAAGTAAGATGAATTTAAAATTCATTTGATCAGAATGATGATGACTACCAACTATATATATATATATATATATATATATATATAAAGCGGATTGATGAAGGACGTGATGTCTGATGGCCTAGACCATATATATATATATATATATATATAATGGATGGTTGTTTAGATAAATATTATTTGTTCAAAGCCTAGCATGTAGGTTATCTTGGGAATCTTAATGGGATAAAGCATGGCTACGAATGGGTTTTTGATAAAGAGATGAGAAGCCTAGGTGGATTAGAAATGTGATGTGATAAGCCTAGATGGATTGTTAAGTTTGAAAAGTCTTGGACCAAATCTCACGGCTCAGTTTAAAGGATGGCCCTGGTTTCTAGGTTCTAGTACGGATCAGCTTCAAGAATTAGAATTGCAATTAAACTCTGCAACATCATCTGACCGTGCAGAGCAAGTACTTCAGTGCTATAAATACAGATGCAGTGGCAACGGAAAAAAGGACCCCACAAAATCAATACAAAATTGCCCTGCGCAAATCCTCAAACAACTTGAGAACTTTTTCCTTTTCTTTTTCGCTGACACATCTTCCGTTGGCATCAACAGCACTGTGAAAGCAACCGGTGATATCTTAAGTCGGCATAGATAGCTCTATCACCGTAGAATTGGCCGAACTCGCAGTACCTTCCGTTGGCATCAACAGCACTGCGGCGGGCACGGTCAATTGTCTATCCAAGTCTCGGTCGAGAAGGTTTCTAAATCCTTTTTTGGTCGAGGTCATCTCATTAGTCTTCTCGACGAAGTGAGGTGTTACAGTTATTACATTCGGCACATTGAAAGCCGAATTCGATTTGTGAGCTTCGTAATAATAGTAACCTTGTCTTCAGGTTTGAGAATCCAGGAGGCCGAGACGTGTTCCTTTCTCGGCCGCAATCGCAAGACGCAGAAGTCAGTAGCGCGACCCAACGCAACATCAACAAATTTACTCCTCGGCCGAGCTCGGCCGACGAGTTGGCACGCCCGCATTCACCGAAGGACGTAGTTAGCTTTTAAATTACTCGGCCTGCGCGCCACGTAGGCTTTGTAGTTTTTAGGGTCAACACATACACAAAAGATTGGCCTTGAATGTGAGTCCTCTTTTCCTTGTTGTTTTCTCATATTAACCCATTTATGTGATACATCGTTCACATAATATTATTGACGTCAATAAAGCAAACATAAATATATTTTCGACAACATTAATATATGTCACAACTTGAGAATTGAGTGCCTTAGTGTAACCCTACTAGGGTGAGATCCACATTGTGCTCGAACCCTGTCGCATACCATCCGCTTAGGGTTTTCAAAATAATTTCTTTTTTGGATTCAAGCGATACTAATGAAGAAGAATCGAACTTTGGACTTCAGGTACAAGAATAATTTATGGTAATGCTAAAGAGACAATATATTTAAACTAAATTTTGGAAGCTATATGGCATGGTTGTTGATGATTGAGAGAAATTTTTTAATGTGCCGGAATACGACTCGGTACACCAAGTGTTATAATAAAATTGGTTGGATTTTCTTTTTTCAAGTTTCCAACAAAGTGTATTATTACACTTGGTTTGTCCGGCAGTGTTTGTGGCACACAGAAAAATCTCTCGACGTTTGATTATTACTTAAAAAGTAACGTTATGGAAACTCAATTTGTAAACTAAATTAGCAAATCAAATGATCTATCACTAATAAAAATGAGTTATCAACAATTAAGTAATAATTCAATCGTCAACTTACATGTCATTTAATTTACAAAATTTAGTCTAAAAATTGAATCTCCTTAGTATTATTCTTACTTAAATATTGATTCACGTATTGGTAGAACATTTACAAATTGGACAAGTTGATTTACCTAGTATTACTAGTTAACCCTTTTTTTATCCCGAACACAGATAACCCTGGTGTTCTGCGGAGATCCCTTGAATCCGCCATTGCTGCTGCTGGGAATATGTGGGACCGCAGCATTCATCAGCATGTGGATGCACAACGTGGCAACTGCGGTGATGATGATGCCCGTAGCCACCGGCATTCTCCGACGGTTTCCGACGGGTCCCGACCAGTCCGTGGTTGCGAGCAACTTTTGCAAAGCCGTGATTCTGGGTATGTTGTACTCCATAACCATAGGAGGGATGAGCACTCTGACGGGGACAGGTGTCAATCTCATATTGGTTGGAATGTGGAAGAGCTATTTCCCACAAGCAGCTCCGATCACCTTCAGCACCTGGTTCTGTTTCGCCTTCCCTTCGGCATTGTTGATGTTCTTGGCGCTGTGGGCTTTGCTTTGCTGCTTGTATTGCTCAAGGAGTTCAGGCCCGGCTCTCTCTGTTTATTTAGACAAAGCCCATTTGAAGAAGGAGCTCGAATTGCTAGGTAGGAGCCCTCAAACTTAGAGCAACTTACATACAATCAGCATCAATTGTGGTGTATCATAAATCAATCACGTCGTGTGTGAATTTTTTTAAAACTAAAATTACTTCTAACTAAATTAGACAATAAAAGTTAAAATGTGTTTTTGAGGGAGTATGACTTTTAATAAAAAAATCAACGTGTTTCTAATGGAAGTACTGATATTAAAACGTTGATGAGAAAAAATGTTTCTTACAAAAACAATTTCGAAAAAACCACTCTTTTTTAAGGCAATTGTTGTGAATACCCCAAATGGCATAATAAAATAGGTAACACATGGTATCACCGTATTGGTCATGTTCTTTTTGGCTTTTTGCCCAATGTTCAGTATCCAATCTTAGGCACTAGAGAACACCTTCTGTGTAATTGTATTTCCAAATCAACTTACAATTGTTGATGCGGCAACCGGCAGGTCCAATGGCTTTTGCTGAGAAGATGGTACTGGCTTTGTTTTCGGTGCGTCCCCAAGTACTCAGTTTCGCATAGTTTTTTAGTATGGATGTGTCCTCCAGTTATTATGACTAGCATTTTCTGCAGATGCTGATTGTTTTGTGGATGACAAGAAGCATAACGGAGGATATTCCGGGCTGGGGAGTCCTCTTCAACGGGCGTGCCGGAGATGGAACTGTCAGTGTGAGTATTGACCTTTCTTCTTATGTGTTCTAACTTTAAACACGAAATAGCCTTACAAACGGACCTTTCCGTTGGATCAAATTTTCAAGTGTGACTTGAAATGTTTGTAGGTTATGGTTGCAACATTTTTGTTCATATTTCCAAGCAAAAAGGAAAAGGGTGAGAAGTTGATGGACTGGGAAAAATGCAAGAAGCTACCCTGGAATATCATATTGTTACTAGGTGCTGGTTTAGCCATAGCTGACGGAGTTCGATCCAGTGGCCTTGCTAATATATTATCTGAAACCCTAGATTTTTTGGAGGCAGTCCCATATGTTGCCATTGCACCTGCTGTGTGTCTCATAAGTAGTTCCATCACCGAGTTGATCACATCAAACAATGCGACAACCACGCTTATTATTCCTCTCCTAATTCAAATTGCCAGAAGTATGCATGTGCATCCTCTCCTTCTGATGATTCCGGGTGGCATTGGGGCACAATTTGCTTTCTTGCTTCCCACGGCAACTCCTTCAAATACCGTAGGATTTGCCACTGGCCACATTGAGATTCAAGATATGATCAAGATTGGCTTGCCATTGAAGATTGTTGGGATTGCTGTGTTGTCCCTTTTGATGCCCACTCTTGGTAACATTCCTTTTCTCTTCATTATTTAGCTCACTTCAATTTTGATCCATTTTCATCTTCATTACATGGTGATGTGTTCACAAGTAACTATTGTGTTTTGGCTATTGCAGGAGCTTATGTATTTAAGACAAGTGAACCAGTTTAATGACTTGAAAGTTCAGAAATGTTTCGATGTCTCGCAAAATTCTAGGGCATAAAAAAAAGTAGAACATATTTCATTAGCGATAGTCCTATGATCACTTTCATATGTGAGTCAGTGACTGTGAGATACCTATATGAATTCAAAACACAACTTTAAATTACATTTTATATATGAACTCCACGATGGTCAACCTTATAAACATGAGTGAATATGTATGCATATACATTTTTGCTTATTATACAAGATCACATCACCACATCATCTCTAATAAAACATTACATCCCAAGCAAATTTAAGTTTTAACAGCACACCAATATATAACTCGCACACGAAGTTTAAGGCTAGAGTAACCAAGATAAACCAATGATCGGAGGCTTCCATGGAGATGGTGATTTTCTGGGCTGAAACTGTTGGGTCCAAGATAAACCCTATATTTATGTTTGCGCGAGGCAGGAACTGTTGGGTCGTGCAAAGCTGTTTTGCTCGACGACAGGATGCGTCGCGCAAAGTGCCGTCGCGCAAAGGTTGTTTGCGCGACGTATGTGCACGTACGTCGCGCAAACATACTTTGCGCGACGAAATTTGATCCGTCGCGCAAAATTCCGTCGCGCAAACATGTTTTTCTACTAGTGTTGCCACTCCGGTTAATCAGTTTGGGAGGCGGAAACTGCAAACCCAGTTGCAGCAGCTACCTCCCTCCCCCATCTCTCTTCAAAACCTTCTCCAATTCCTCCATTGCTCATAAATTCAACATACATATAGTTTCATATCTTTTCATCATGCAATCCCTCCCTTGCTATTTAATGGTCTTTGATTTGGAGTAAGCATATCTAATTTAGTTGTTGAGAATTGAATTTTTTTTTTTTTTTTAAGAAACGTGAATTGAATACTTTTGATGGCTTATATATATGAAGTTTCAATCATTTGTTTTGAATGTTTATTGTATAACGGTATAGAATAAGTTGAATTTGATGAGAGAATGCTTGTTATTTGTTGCAGCTTTACATTTATTTATTTTGTACTCATAAGGAAAAGGGCAAAAAAAAAAAAAAGACTTTGCGCGACGCAGGTGTTCCTACGTCGCGCAAAGCTATTTTGCGCGACGTATGTACGACTGCGTCGCGCAAAGATTTTTTTTTTTTTTTTTTTTCCATCTCTTCTTTTGTTTTTCTTTTGGGGTTCTTGCATTGCCTTTTTCTTTTGTGGTATCCACTTGTGTAAATGTTTTAAATTCACGATCGAATTTGTTCATTGTATTCATATAGGGTTAAAGAGTGTAACTGTAAAAAATCATCAAAATCGGAGTTAAAATAACCGTTAAATTGGTAATTTTTTGTTTATAGCCGTCAAAAAGGTTTGTCCCGTTACTTAATCTCTGAATGTTTGTTTTTTGCGATTTTTGGCGTATGCGATCTCGAAGCATATACAAACAAATTTGACGGTTGGATCGTTCAAACTAGTTTCGTACAATGCGTATCCCATCAAAACATTAGATTCACTAACACTTGGAGTTTATTTATACTTCCATTAAGTATAACATAAGATTTTGTGGTATTCGCTTGTGTAAATGTTTTAAATTCACGATCGAATTGGTTCACTATATTCATATAGGGTTAAAGAGTGTAGCTATAAGAAATCATCAAAATCGGAGTTAAAATAACCGTTAAATTGGTGATTTTTTGTTAATAGTCGTCGAAAAGGTTTGTCCCGTTACTTGATCTCTGTATGTTTTTTTTTTACGATTTTTGGCGTATGCGATCTCGAAGCTTATACAAACAAATTTGACGGTTGGATCGTTGAAACTAGTTTCGAACAATGCGTATCCCATCAAAATATTATATTCACTAACACTTGGAGTTTATTTATACTTTCATTAAGTATAACATAAGATTTTGTGTTATCCACTTGTGTAAATGTTTTAAATTCACGATCGAATTGGTTCACTGTATTCATATAGGGTTAAAGAGTGTAGTTGTAAGAAATCATCAAAATCGGAATTAAAATAACCGTTAAATTGGTAATTTTTTGTTTATAGCCGTCGAAAAGGTTTATCCCATTACTTAATCTCTGAATGTTTGTTTTTTGCGATTTTTGGCGTATGCGATCTCGAAGCATATACAAACAAATTTGACGGTTGGATTGTTCAAACTAGTTTCGTACAATGCGTATCCCATCAAAACATTAGATTCACTAACACTTGGAGTTTATTTATACTTCCATTAAGTATAACATAAGATTTTGTGGTATTCTCTTGTGTAAATGTTTTAAATTCACGATCGAATTGGTTCACTGTATTCATATAGGGTTAAAGAGTGTAGCTATAAGAAATCATCAAAATCGGAGTTAAAATAACCGTTAATTTGGTGATTTTTTGTTTATAGCCGTTGAAAAGGTTTGTCCCGTTACTTGATCTTTGAATGTTTGTTTTTTGCGATTTATGGCGTATGCGATCTTGAAGCATATACAAACAAATTTGACGATTGGATCATTGAAACTAGTTTCGTACAATGCGTATCCCATCAAGTTCAATGGTATATATATTTACTAAGTAGATTTTAATTTATTTATTTTGTACTTATAACACTTAAGAAATTGAATGATATATATGTAAAAAAAATTATTGTGGGTTTTTGTTAGAAAAATATATTATTGTGGTGTTATGTTTAAAAAATTTGAATTTGAAATGAGGAAAGTCACATTTTCAGTAATTTTTATAATAATTTTTTTTAAAAAAAAAAACCTTGCGCGACGCCTTAATACGTTCGTTGCGCAAAACTACTTTGCGCGACGTCAACTTGTATACCTCTGTCGCGCGAGTTGTGATAAATTTGGCGGCCCTATATTGAAAAATAGGCGCTTTTTTTTCAATTCTCCCTCTTTCTTTCCTGTGAACTCCAAACTTGAACCCTCCCTCTTTCTTTCCCTCTTTATTTCTGAGTTGTGATAAATCTGAACCCTCCCTCCTTCTTTCCCCTTCTTTCGAACCCAATCTTGAACCCTCCTTCTTTCCCCGTAGACCCCAAATCTCCCTTTCTTTATTTCCCTCTTTCTTTCCCCTTCTTTCGAACCCAATCTTGAACCCTCCTTTCCCCGTAGACCCAAAATCTCCCTCTCTTTCTTTCCCTCTTTCTTTCCCTCGATTTACTGAAATAAAAGTAGGAAGGAGAAACTGTTTGATCATCAATGACTGGATTTCACGACAACGAGTCCGCGGCTGGGTTTCACGACAACGAGTCCGACTCGGAACGAGTCGAATCAGGTATTGGGCCGTGGAAGGGACTTTTTAGTTTCTTCTTTTTCTTCTGTAGGTGTATGGGTAAGGAAGGGACTTTTTAAATATTTGGTGGAAGTTTCTGTAGGTGTATGGGTAAGGAAGGGACTAATTAGGAACAAAGAGTGGGGTTAGGAGGTAAGTCCATATCTTCCTCACTATATTTCCTTTACATTTCCTTATTTGAGCACACTGTTAAGCGGCTTCTGCTTGTGTTATCTTTAATTAACATTTCCATTTAAACAGGCTCAGAGGATTGTGCAAGAAATGTGTAATGCTCCAGATGGGAAACACCTTAACAGCTTGGCATGTGTTGGTCTGCTTGAAGTGATGCTCGTGGAACATCTGCAGAAGTTATTATTAATTCACATTGCAATATACGACTCGTTAGTTTCCTATGTTGAAAATTTGTTATGATTTTTTATTTAGCACTTTTTTTCCTTCACCTTGGCAGGGTACAGGACTCTTTTTCAGTCAGATTACTTTCACATGTAAATGAGCAAGTGACTGAACCTCTTTTAGTTGAATTCATGAATTTCACGTCTGTAGTTGAAGAGAAACTTTGTATTTCAAAGTTAAGGTGCAACTCTTTTTTATATACGCCACTTATCCTTTTTAATTCTTCCCATTGGGGTGGGTGCAGGTAGAATAAGCATCTTGAACCTTGACCATCATTGTTAAGTTCGCTTTGTTCTTCTTATGGTTCTGTAGCTTTAGTTGATGCTGTTGGTTCTTCCTTTCAATCATATTTAAATATACTATTAATAACAATATTAAATACAAGTGTTTGTGGTGGTTTAAGTGTATTGATTTGTACATTTAAGTACCCATCTCTGATATGGTGGCGGGGATTTAATTTTCTATGTGTTATAGTGAAACAGATAATTCATTGGACACTCAAGTACCATTCCTCCCTTTGGTTGAGGTTTCAGTGAAGGCTTTACTTGTCATATCATCAGTAGCTCTACCTGCAGCTCCAAGTGCAGCGACACGAGTTTTGTTCTGTGCTCATCATCCATACTTGGTTGGAACTGCAAAGAGAGACGCAGTTTGGAAGGTAAATCTTTCTCTTGGACTTTTGTTATTTGAAAAAAGAAAAAAAAGTGATCTTCATTATGTTACTTGGTTTAGAAGGTTTTTCTGTTTCTCATTTTTAATCTGAAAGTCCCCATCTCATATAATATAATCTTGACCCAAAAAAAAAATAATGACAATTGTTTCTTCCTCTTTTAAAAAAAAAATAAATTGAAATGAAAAGACAAGAACAGATTTAAGAAGCAAGTAGGTCTTGGATGGCGAGGTACATGTCAACCAACACTCCTGCTGAAAACATGTCAATTAAGAAAACCAAGTATTGGAAGATTACTTCTCTTCCATGCAAGGCTCATAAAGTTTTTAAAACTTATTTGGAAACTGCGTCCATTAAGTTTTTGCCTATGTTTTAACAATAAGTCATGAGACTCTGAGAGTTAGGTTTTCTTCCCTCTTTTACTGGTAAAAAATATATGTTCATATAGAGTTGTGTGCCTTCCTATGCTAATTTTCATCTATTGTGGTTTTGACATCATTAGCAACATTTTGGCCGATGTGGATAATTTGTTCAAGGTAAACCAACCAATTCTTTTGGAGTTTTTTTTTTTGTTTATTTTAGTTGATGGATTTAATCTTCTTTCATTAAGAGCATAATAGCAGTTTCTTTTTATGATGTTTGTTGAGGTAGCTGTATAATCTGATACATTCTAATGCAAACCTTCCTAGTATTGGGCTGTGGAGATAGCTCTATGCTTTGTTTGATGCTTTTCCAAACCTTACAGCATGGTATTTTGGAGATAGCTCTACTGCTGGTTGATTAGCTCATCTGGCCCTCAAGTTGTGCCAAGTTTCAATTTTACAATATAGACAATCCATAGTAGAGGTTACTTACATTAGTACGGAATTGATTGTTAATTTATTGTGTAAAGATAAAGTAGATCCCACTTTGTTGGCATTTATAGAAAGACCATGATGAAATTGTTTTGCATCTTTTCAGTTTTGACGAATGATAAGTGTTATTAATTTATGAAGTGATGGATCAACTTTTATGTTATTATGAAATCTGTTGGAGAAGCAGAGTATATGGACTGATATGAAATTCGTAGACATATTTATGGCTTGGTTTAACTTTTCAGTTATTTTTTTGTGATAATTTCTGTTAAGGAGAAGCAATGGAGAAAATGATAGCTACAGAAGGACTCGAATGCATTTCTTAAAATTCTGCACTTGCTCTAAACACCAAATAGACATCTGATCAAACGATGAATTGTAATTAGAAGGATGTAAGAATGCCATCTTTGCTTATACATTGTTCTATGTGCACTATAAAATATTGAAAGAACAGAATGTCATCTTTCAGTATATACACGCAGACTCATTCGGTCTTCTCACAAAGTTTTGCAATTTTGTTCATCTGTATGTGTGTTTTTTGTATGAACATGGAGGTGTTCTTCTTGTACAAATTAAAATGTGAAAACGAAGCTATGAATTTGGTTTAGTTTGGTTTTTATTAATTTGATTTTTTTCTTCTTTTGCAGTTTTCGGTTGAAGGGTTTTGATCTTTTTTTAATCAGTTGAAAGCGATAGACGTGGGTTTTTATTTTGTGAAAAGGTATAAATTCTTCGCAGCAGATTTGCTTCTCCTCCTCCCCTTTTCTGTCACTCTCTATCATATAATATGGGATTTATTTTGTGTCCTATAATAGTACTTGTTAACTATATACATCTCTTTGCAATGAATGCCTCAGGATGTGGTGTTATATGCCTAAACACGTATATGTGCAGAGGTTGATGCATTGAAGGAGGAAGTGACAACCCTAAAGGGTCAGCTTTCGATCTAGGAAGAGCAGATGAGGGCGCAGCTGAGGGCCCAGGACGAGGAGATGAGGAACTATGCCGGGACGGTGAGAGACCTTGTACAAGACATACAGATGTCCGGCCTCCAAATCTCTCTACCACCACCTCATCTTGCTCCACCTTCGACCTCAAAGCCACCTTGCCGTGCCAATACCTAGTAGCCTAATGTATTAAACTTAGTTCACTTGTATTTTCTTTTTTGTTCGGACATCTTGTATGTACATTTTCATATATTTTATAATTAAATACTTTTGCTTGGTTAACTAATTATTCTTCATAATCTAAATACAATATTTATCAAAAATTAAAAAAAAATTATTTTTGACCAAAAAAAAGGGGTTTGCGCAACGAACAAGATACGTGCGTCGCGCAAAGTGTCTTTGCGCGACGCACACATGCGTTGCGCAAAGGGCCTTTGCACGACGCATGTATCTTATTTGTCGCGCAAACGGGCTTTGCGCGACGCACGGCCTGCGTCGCGCAAAGCCACTTTGCGCGACATAGTCTTTGTGCGACGCACATCCTGCGTCGCGCAAAGCCACTTTGCGCAACGTACGTCCTGCGTCGCGCAAAGACACTTTGCGCGACGCACGTTGCTTGTACGTCGCGCAAACTCTAGCGTCACTGCCTTGGCGCGACGGTTGGCGCGCGACGAATGTTGCGTCGCGCAAACCTTTAGGCAACGATTTTTGACTTTGCGCGACGAAGGTGCGTACGTCGCGCAAAGTGTTTTTCCTACTAGTGTCTCTTCATTATTTAGCTCACTTCAATTTTGATCCATTTTCATCTTCATTACATGGTGATGTGTTCACAAGTAACTATTGTGTTTTGGCTATTGCAGGAGCTTATGTATTTAAGACAAGTGAACCAGTTTAATGACTTGAAAGTTCAGAAATGTTTCGATGTCTCGCAAAATTCTAGGGCATAAAAAAAAGTAGAACATATTTCATTAGCGATAGTCCTATGATCACTTTCATATGTGAGTCAGTGACTGTGAGATACCTATATGAATTCAAAACACAACTTTAAATTACATTTTATATATGAACTCCACGATGGTCAACCTTATAAACATGAGTGAATATGTATGCATATACATTTTTGCTTATTATACAAGATCACATCACCACATCATCTCTAATAAAACATTACATCCCAAGCAAATTTAAGTTTTAACAGCACACCAATATATAACTCGCACACGAAGTTTAAGGCTAGAGTAACCAAGATAAACCAATGATCGGAGGCTTCCATGGAGATGGTGATTTTCTGGGCTCTTATTGATCACTCCATACTGATCAACTTTGCTTTTGTCCAAACTCCTCGCTGGTCAACCGAGCAGGGAAAATTTTTGAACTTGAAACAACTGCTAATCTCCATGTAGCTAAGTGCAGGCAAAATTTTCCTCAAGTTCTCCCAATCTTCCTCAAAGCCCAGAAACTTCAAACACAAACCCTCAACATTTTTCCAAGTGGACTGATCACTGGTCAGTCTCACAATGTCACAATTCTCGACACAGAGATACTGCAATCTAGAAAGCTTGGCCGGATGAAACCAGTTGGGCATTGTCTTGGAATGATAATTCCTTACATACAGCTCCCTGAGATTTGGAGGCATCTGAAGATTGTCTAACTCACTCAAAGTTTTATTTTCTTTACATTCTTCAGCATCAATGGTAAGAACCTTGAGAAACCTGAGGCTTGATAGGATGCCTATTTCATCTTGGGAGATTTCAGCGTCAGCACTTAGGACAATTCGAAGAACTCTTAGCTCCTTTAGTTCTTTGAGCTCACGAAGGGTGCAACCTTGTTTTTTGGCCGGATTCACCACCTTGAATCCGGTGAGTTCTTGTAGAAGACGGAGGCTCCCTAGACCCTTGGGTAGGCAATCAAGGGGACAATCTCCAAGGTCCAAAACAATGAGCCTCTTCAAACATTTGATTGATGGGTGTATTTTGACTAGGTTTTTGCATCCTTTCAACACCAAAAGCTGGAGGTTAAGCAGTTTCTGAATTGAAGATGTGACTTCCTTTATCTGAGTTCCACTCAAGTTTAGACATGCTAAGCGTTTGAGAGAACTGATATAGCTGAAGAGATCCTCAGCGCACGTCACTGTTAAATAACACATGTGAGACGTGAGACGGAATATTTTGTTTTGTTTCGTTTTTTGTTTTTGTTTGTGGAAAATGATTTCTACATGTCTCTTCTTCTTATACACACTCATTTTTTCCTTTGATTTATTCTATCCAAAGGTCATAAATAAAGTATGTGTGCATAAAGGTAGAAAAGAGGCGTGTGACAATCATTCGTGTGACAATCATTTTTTATGCACAAACATCACATATACAAGTGTACACACTCAATAGATCGAAATTAGAAAGCATGATGAGGAATTTAAAGTACGTCCTACCTGGAGACGGGGTGCTGCTATCTTCGACAACTTTAGAGTAAGACAAGTCCAACACCCTGAGGGACTCCAGCAACCCAAAATTCTTGCCAAAGTTATTAGGAGGGCTTGACATGAGAAAAAATGTCCTCAACTTTGGATTATCTTCTAGTTCCTTCTTGTCATCATCCATGTCTTCGCTGATACTGAACCATCGTGGCTTTTGCTCATCTTGCTCATGTTTCTGCATTAGCTTTCCCTGCTCGTTGAAGATGCAAAATGCCTCCTCTCTCGCAATCTTGATAATTACCTCCCGCACCATATCGTGCATCTTGCACTTATAAACTTTCCCATCATACCATCGCCGATCCACTACTTCCAGCAGGCATCTGTTCACTAGTTCTGCGAGATATTCATATCCCAATTCTATAGCTGTTTTTGAATCCTTTTGCTGGACGAGGCCCTCCCCAACCCACCAGTGAATCAACTGTTCGGCATCTATCTCAAAGTCTTCAGGATAAATGGAGACACACAATAGGCATTGCTTGAGACTGGTATGTGGAAGTTCATCATAGCTTAACTGCAGAGAGTCGATGACATCTACAGTTTTTCCTTCGGTTGTGAGTGCATGGAATTTGTTCGAAATGTCTATCCATTCTAAAGGAGAATCAACCTTCTCAGACAATAAGCTTCCTAAAGTCTTTATTGCCAGAGGAAGGCCACCACATTTCTTCAAGATATGCACCGAGACATCTTTATAATGATCACCAGGGCATTCTCCATTGCTTTTTCGAAATGCATATTCACTGAATAAATCCCAGCTGTCTTCGTTCTTCAGAGGTTGATGGTAATGAATTTGTGTGTTTCTAAGAACCATTTTTTGCGCAACGTGTTCATTCCTGGTGGTAATAATGATGCAGCTGGATTTACCAACTGATGTTGGTAGCTTGGAGCACAGGTCTTTCAACCAATCTGATTTGTTTTTGTAAGGCCACACATCATCCAGGACAATGAGATAGGATTTACCATTAAGGACAGTGATTAGTCCGCGCAAAATTTCATCATTATCCAAGGAAGACGTTTCTTCATTAACTTTACTGAGTAACTTCTTCAGGATCCACTGCTCGCAGAAATTTCCGGAAACACACACCCACATTGTCTTTTCAAAGTGATCCAAGATTTGAGAATCGTTAAAGAGTTGTTGAGCAAGGGTGGTTTTGCCCAAGCCCCCCATCCCCACAATGCCAATGTAGTTCATTGCTGGTTCCTTCTCGTCGTCTTTAAGTATCCACCCTTTCAACTCTTCTATGTCCCCATCCAATCCATATGTCTTATGTGGGTTTAGTGAACCAACAAATGGCCTGCTGCTGCTGATGTGTTGGCTCATACTATTATCTGGTGCAGCAGCTGATGCACTCAAATACTTGACCAACTCGTCGTGCACGTCCTTCATATCAGAATTAATGTTTGTCAACCTCCTGCTCATCTTATGCGGGAAAACCGGATCCAGAGGCAACAAGCATGAGAAGAACCTATTTTTCTTCTTTTCTTCCTCCCTAATCAGGCAATCCGTCAATGCGTTGTCGGCTGCATAAATCACTTCCCTTAGCTCACTCAAATTTTTCTTGATCATTTCCTGATCAGACGGCAGTTTCAGTTTCTTATCTGCGTCGACAACTAAGCAATTCATTTTTCCAAGCCATTTCTTCATCTTCTCAAGCTCACTTTTGAAATTAAAACAGAACTGAGCTTCGTGCGCTGCAACACTGAGTACTTGTGCTGTTAGGGCCTGAACCAGAGCTTCTACTAGCATCGTCATCGATCTGTTAGATTTTTACACATTTCGCTCTTAGTTATATTATATTTATGATACTATTATTTAAGACAATTAAAAATAGATAAAATCCATATTAGAACATTTTATCATAGAATAAGTCAAAAAATTGCAAGTGGTGAATTGTCACGATGGTTAGAGTCTTTTTCTCTAACACAATGCATCTCGGATTCAAACTATTATTCTCTCCTTAATATAAATCGGTGTAGAACATTGCTTGTAGTGATAATAATAATAATAAATAAATAAATAAATAAGATGACAAACTCTTTCCTCTCCTCAATAATAGTAATTTAAAAAAAAAATTGTTAGACCCAATTGTAAAAGAAATTATAGAGTGAGTGAGAGGGAATGGCAAAGAGAGAGAAGATGGGATCAAAGGTTTCTGATGTGTGTTTTCTTTTTAGTCTTGCGCCTTTATTTACACTAATTCATGGTGGCTTTACTTGACCTCCAACTAGTTTACACAATCACACCTAATATAGGATATGGATTTGCTCA
Source organism: Malus fusca (assembly GCA_035220775.1). Taxonomy (NCBI): domain Eukaryota; kingdom Viridiplantae; phylum Streptophyta; class Magnoliopsida; order Rosales; family Rosaceae; genus Malus; species Malus fusca. The sequence continues at coordinate 40,679,112 of CM069068.1, forward strand.
TCACCTTCAACTACTAGGTCGTGAGCATTACCACCTTTCTTGGAGTGCACCATGTGATTAACCATGGTTAACCAGCTTAAATTTTATATACCTAAAAAATAGCTTAATAATTAAATTACATTCCTTTGTTTCCAATTCTGCCTTGCTTCAAGCAAGTAGATCATCGTTTCATGATTGAAATGATCCGTAAGAGCAAGTCAAAGAGCCATAGGATCCTCTTTAGTAGGGTACTTTGTTTGTAATGTTTTATGCATGTCTTTGAATAAGGATCGAGTGATGGTTTATTCAGCTTCTTCCTCGCTATTGTTGGCTTCACTAATTTTCTAACTTTTTAATAGTTAAGTGGAGCTTCATATCTTATACCGTGAAGTGGAGTTTCACCATTGTTGACTCGAAGTATGCATGTTGGGCTAAGGTGGAAAAAATGTAGCCTGAGAAAAACTTGAAAAACGACCTGAGCTTCTGGCCCAATAAAGACCAAAGTCTGAAGCGAATTTGGGCAGCGATGCCCAAAGCCAAGACTTGACTGGTGTGCGCTGAAGGAGCAGAACCCAAAGAGTTCTATTGGCTAGTTTACTTTAGCATTCTGTTTGGATGAGAAAATTTAAGATTATTAAGAAATTTTAAAATGATCAAAATTTAAATGATGAAATTTTAAAATGATCAAAATTTAAATGATGAAATTTTATTTTTTATAATATATGAATTTTCTTATTTGGTTAACCTAAAAAAAACAATGAAATTTGAATACGGAATTTGTTATTTTTAAACTCACTCATAGAAATATAGAAATGGCATTTATTTACATGAAATTTAAACTTGGGAATTCCAAATATTTTTTCCATGAGGTAATTCTAATACTATGTTTGGATGAAGAAATTTAAGATTATTAAGGAATTTTAAAATGACAGAAATTGAAATGACGAGATTTTATTTTCTAAAATTTGTGAATTTTATTGTTTGGTTAACAATGGAATTGAATGCAGGATTTGTTATTTTTAAACTCTCGATCATAGAAATTGAGAAATGACACATATTTACATGGAATTTAAACTTAGAAATTGAAGGTTCCAAATTCCAAGTTTTTATTTTTTCCACACGGAAATTCTATGAAACTGTGTCCTGGAGATTTCCATCCAAACGGAGACTTAAAAATTTTATATTTTGTAAGTATGCAGAAGTTGTATGTTATGAAATTTCCAGAATACCAATTAATTATTATAAAAGAATATGCAATTAAGTTGTAGATGTTCGTCAATTAATAAATGAATTAAACAATTTGTTTTATAATCAAAACCCTAAAAATGAAAGAGGACGTGAAAGAAATAAATTCTCTGGAAAAAGAAGTTATATGAGTTGAAATAAAAGTTTTGTAATACGATAGCTTGACTCCGATCTCTGTGTAATGCGTTTCATGCTTACTCTAATTCCTTCGTACTCCGATTCTTGGTAAACATGCCCTTAGCCCAACGGTAGTTGGTGGGTGACGCGGGATGGAGCAACCGGCTCGACATCAACGTCGTTACTGACTCAGATGCAGAAAACAGGTGGCTTGAGGGTACCATCACTGCCCAATCCTCGACTTCCGTTGAGGAGGGAGGGGACTATGACGTTAGTCGCATGGGGAGAAAGCGGCTGACGGCGCGGGAAAAACATCGTGAGTGCTGGATTTCCATAATCCGGCGAGATTCAACCGGAATCTGGTGTCCGTTCGTTAGGGATGATGTCTCGACCTCACGGTCTATTCGGCTCAGTCACGAGCAGTAGTTGGCTTGGCTCAACTCAAGCGCTGGGCTGATAGTTTGGGCTTTTGGCCAATACCCAACTCGAGATTTAATTATTGCAGAATTCGAGTTTAGGGTTTGTTTATTTGATTTCCAGATTTTTGGTAACTCCACATAACTCACAAACACCATAATTCAAGAAATTCACGATATGATATATAATTTTATAAATTATTAAATTGGGTTCATGCTTCATGGTGATTGTTTATATAATCAAGACTTTGAAACATGAATTTGAGTTTAGAATTACCCGGTTGACGTGGCCAAACTTTGAACTTGAAGTGACCTCCCCAATCTAGTGCAGAGCACTGCTGCCCTTGCTAATGGTGAATCTACAAAGAAAGCCATATATAATTAGAACAAACATAATTGTGAATAAATGATAATCACCACTATAAAAGTTTCGTAAAGAAATATAGGGAGATGATCCTTCAAAGACTATTTGATTCATCGAACTCCATATACTACAATAAAATACCCTCTTAGCGAGAAGATAATTCCTCTATAAAAGCAGGAAATGAGTCGCATAAAGGATTTTCATCAAGGTAATCCCCTCGGAGATGGCCTAAGGAGAGGAATTATTGATTGCCTTTTTACGATGAAGTATTTCTTATTATATAGTGTAGCGTCAAAAACATGCTTGTCTTACTTATAAATGTGTTGAGAAATAAATTATAAAGCGAGAAGAAACATGAAAGAGATACATGTGTGTTTTACCCTTAAACTTGTGCCTTTATTCATACTAATTCATATTGCTTTTTACTTAACCGCAAGAAATACAGTCAGACACAGAAATAATCTTCTAGATCCTATAGAACTTGTGCCTTTATTTAAATTCGTAACAGACTCTATTTGTTTTCTTAATATTTTGCTCTATTCATCACATATATGATCTGGTTTTGGTGTATCTAGTTTCACAAAAATCAAGTTTTTAAGAACATTTAAAGTATTTTTTGGCGTAAAACGTCATCCTTTCTTGACGTCCAAAACATATAGTTCGAGGGCACAATCAAATCAACTAAGAACTTGACAATAATTAATCTATCATCATTTAGAAGCACATACTCAAATTAACGTATGCACGCAGATCGATCGAGTTGGACTTGACTATCGGAGGACTTCAAATCCTGCTGATCAGATACAAAGAATTAATCCATTTGTGATAATATACATATATAGTATATGAAACCAGAAATTATTAATTGATGACGTTTACTCTGTAATCCATAGTATAATTAGCTGGGAAAGATGGAGAAGAAGGTGAATGCTACCTTGTTTTGTTTCCTGGTGAAAGCTAGCTAGCTGCTTCGTCTGCATCTGACTATGTAATCAGTGAGATTGATGCACCAAGACTACATAAAAACACCTTATAACTTGTATTCTTGGGCTTGATATTTCATTGAAACAATATATATATATATATAGAGAGAGAGAGAGAGAGAGAGAGAGAGAGAGAGAGAGAGGCACACAAGTAGGGGGCGCTGAGACTTTCTAAGATAGTCCGGTTTTATATTTCGATTTTTTTTTTTACTAAAATAGAGGGAATGAGTTTAACTTTATAAATGAGCTAGTAATAATGTGATTTGAATTCGTTTTTTATAAGAATCGAACCTAAAACTCATCACTTAAAAGTAAAAAAAAAATATCATTAGACTGTAGTACTAAATTACATTTTTTGAGGTTTTAAAAGTTAGATTTTTATTTAGAAAATACAGACATTTTAATAGTTAGAAAATACAAAAAATTATAATTTAAAATTTAAAATATTTGAAATATCGGAGAACACAAGAACTTTTTTATGTTTTGACGGTCTACAATACTCTATTATTGGGACTAGGATTCTCTCCCTTCCTCTTTCTATCCCCCTCCATCTCTTCCTCTCACATTTTTTATTTTGTCTTTTTCTTTCTATAAAAAATTAATATAAGATGTTGACGTGGCTTAACCGTGACCGTTCAAATAGGGGGGAGAGAAGAGGAGGGAAAAAAAGAGGGGAGATAATCCTACTTCCTATTATTGTTGTCGACTTCTAGTAATCATGGTTCTTGTGGGTGACGGATGATAGCCATGACGTGTGTATAATTAGGGGTGGAATTTTTTGCCAAATTATCATACCAACCGTACCATACCAAAGTTGTGCCAAAAAAATTTGTACCATTCGAAATGGTATGGTATTTGTACCATACCATACATTTTTGGTACGATAATGGTATTCAAAACCATTATCAGTGATATACCGTACCGTATCACTACTATTAATATTATATCATTTATTTATTCATTTATATATAATTAGGTATTATTATCAGTATATATTGACTTTATATTTTTTTCGTAGTCATTTATCCAATCATCTTACCCTCTAACCTCTACTTTCCCAATAAAAAAATACTAAGCCTTCTTGCGCTGCGACTTTTCATCTTTTCACTCATCTAGCCACTAACTTCATCTCTGTTGCTCCAGTTCCGACGACTCTCTCTCTGGAGTCCATCTCATCTTCTCCTTCATCAAATTGGGATGTCTTTCTCCTTGGCTTCGTCTATCAAGTTAGTTTTGTTACAATTTTAAAGAATGTAGAGATGAAATTTAGGAATCTTTGTACTATTTTTTTTAGGGATATTGGGTTATTTCAGCAATTCTTCCATTTATTTACTTCTTGTTTCTTAAATGAATCTCTATAAAATTCTCATAATTAAATAAAAAAAGTTTTAGAAACCCAAGGGTAGTGGCCAAAACACGTTTGGGCCTTGAATTGGGTTGGAAAAAAAATCAATTTTTGGCCAAAAACTAAGTGGTAATTACCATTACCATACCATACCAACCGAATTATTTGGCATGTTGGAATTCGGTATACCGAAACTTTGGCATGGTAATGATAATAGATTTTGTCATACCAAAATTTTGGTATGGTAATTGGTACATGGGTTTTGATACGGTAATCGTACCAATACCATCCCTATATATAACATGTAATGGATGACAACATTAAACGAAGTCCATCTTTATGAACTTTAAGTCAGGACAAACTCTATTATTGTTATCGCCCTTTAATAATTAGACAATTAGATTTCTTATTTAAACCCGTAGGGTAGGTAACCTTCTTTTTTAAGTGGAGACTTAATAAATTGTTATCTTTCAGTCACAATATGCCGTTAACTTTAAAATGTGAATAGAAACATGACTTTATGCCCACACTTAGATTTAATGGTTTTTAATTGTTAGAATTCGAAATTGTTTTTTTTTTCTTTTTTTAGAAAATCTCGACAGTACGAGAGGAATTTATTGATTAAAAAAAAGTTATACCTAGTCAAGAATGACAAAAATCTTACCCCTCATAAAACAAGAAAAACAAAATACAAGAAAATAGATGAGACATACACATTACTCTTGAAAAATAAAATACAAGAAAAAAGGGGGACTAGACCTTAACCCTCTTTAAAATAGAAAATACAAGAAAAGGAAAGGGTGGACATAGGACCAAAACTCTCTAAAATAAAACATAAAAGGTAAGAACCTACAAGGCAAGCTACAAACCAAAAACGAAAAATCCAAAAAAATTAGGTAAAAAGAAAACCACACATCAAGAAGGGGAGATAAACCTGTAGACCGGCATACCCAAGAAATCTGATTGCAAAAAATGAAGAATCTCTATAGGAGGAGTGGAATGTCAAACAAGTGAAAACAAGAGAAGCCCTAAATTGGCCAATTTATCAGCAACTGCATTCCCTTCTTGAAATGTATGAGATCAACATAATACCATGTGCTGCAATCGGAAAATACCGTTCTTCCAATGAGTTTGGAGTGACCAAGGAGGATAAAAAAAACCATAAGCAAAATAAGATATCACGCTAGAAGAGTCACTTTCAAGTCATAAATTTTGCCAACCTTGCGCGCAGTGACGAAGCCACGTGAGGGCGAGGAGTGGCGGCTCGCCGGGAAACACCACTGGATAGCTGGGTTCGCTACTCCCCTCGCCGGAAAACCCACTGGTTCATCTCCTCTATTTGCTAGGCGATATGTTCTGCTGCGCGCAAAAGCAGCAGATTGCTATTATTTTTTTTTTAAATCCATGCCAAAACGACGTCGTTTTGGTCTTGGTAAAAAAAAATAAAAATTTTAAAATAAAACGGCGCCGTTTTGTATATTTGAAAATATATATATATATATATTATAAAGGGGGACCGCGTGTCGCCCCTTGTCCCCTGTTCCCCTTTACTTCAATCCATCCCGTCCCGTTCACCAATCAGAGACAGAGAGAGAGAGCAAAGCTGCTCCCAAAATCCCAGCAGCCAACCAACGCCAACCGTTCCCCTTTAATTTCTGTTAGGCTGATTCCTGTTGAGCCATCACAAGCCACTCTCTAGCCGCTAAGTTGTCGGCTTCCACCCTTTAAAGGTAAATTTTTTAATTCCTAAATGTATAATCTCTAACTCTAATTAATTATTTAATACGAATTTCGTTTAATTGGTATAGAATCATATGGTAATGCACTAATATGGTTATTGGTTATTGATTATTGATGTGAATCATATGCTTTTATGATTATTGATATGAAATTATGAAATTATTTTTTAGGGTGAAAATTAAAATTTGAATTCTTGATGGTTGAATTGAATTTTTATTTATTGAATAATTTGTATGCTTATTGGTATTGATTAATTGAATTGTTGGTTGGTTGGATTAGTTATTATGCATACTATGGTATAGTCTACTATAGGATTAAGAGTCTAAGAACTTTTTTTTCTTTCCATTTTATAGTTACGTAATTGAACGATACTATAAGAAACAATGCTTAAATCCTCCTTCAAACATTTCGGGTAGTCATTCTCCTTCAAATATTTCGAGTAGTCTTCCTACTCCTTCAAATATTCCAAGAAGTCCTCCTTCAAATATTCCGAGTAGGTCGCAACAAAGTGAGGCCACGGAGTTGGACCTTGCACATATATAGACATTGAATGCTTGATTATCCACCTAATTATCGTGAAGCAATTCGTAGACACTATCTTCAAATTGATCCTTGTCAACCTAGAGACCACATCATGCCAAGAAAGGTTAACGACAATCGATGTTTTATCATCGGTTGGTTTGACAAGTTTAAGTGGTTGGAGTATAGTATATCAAAAAATGCTGCATTTTGCCGTTATTGTTTTTCAAATGTGATTTTGATCAAATGGGTAGCACTGGAAGTGATGTCTTCACTGAGATAGGGTTTACAAATTGAAAGAAAGGACCCGAAAATCTTCGAGTTCATGAGGGAGGTGTTGGAAGTCTTCATAATAAAGTTGTACAACAAGCTAGAGATTTAATGACACAAAAACAACACATTGAGACATTTGTGATTAAGTAAACCGATGAAGCTCACATTAATTATCGTACTTTATTGAGTGCCTCACTTGAGTGCACAAGATGGTTGTTGGGACAAGGTTTGCCTTTTCATGGCCACGATGAATCGTTGAAATCAAGCAATAGTGGTAATTATTTTGAGCTTATGCAATTTCTTTCCAAGCATAATGAACAAGTTAGGAAGGTTGTGTTTGAGAATGCTCCCAAGAATCTTAAGTATACTTCCTCTTATATTCAAAAATATCTTGTCTGTGCTTATGCCATTGAAACTGTAGATGCATTCCCTAAAGATATGGAAGGTGCATTTTTTTTCTCTTTTGGTTGATGGAGCACGTGATTCTTCAACTAAAGAGCAAATGGCGGTGGTATTGCGTTATGTGAACAAAAAAGGAGAAGCAATTGAAAAGTTTTTGGGTGTTCAATATGTCTCTTCTACAACTAGTAGATGGCTTCAAGAGGCCATTGAAAGATTGTTTGCTACAACAAATTTGAGTATGTCCAAGTTACGAGGACAAGGCTATGATGGAGCTAGTAATATGAAAGGTGAGTTAAATGGTCTTAAAAAAAAGATTTTGAACAAATACCCTCAAACATTTTATATTCATTGTTTTGCACACCAACTCCAACTAGCTCTTATATTTGTGGCAAAGGAAAATGAGGATGTAGCCAATTTCTTCATCAATGCTAGTAGTTTGGTGAATCTTATTGGATCATCTTGTAAGCGTCGTGATGCATTTAGAGATAAACAACAAGAACAAATTCAGACATCTCTTAATCTTGGTAATCTTGAAACGGGTAAAGGGTTAAATCAAGAAAGTAGTCTCATGCGTCCATGTGATACACGGTGGAACTCGCATTATGGTACTATAGTTAGTATTATTGTTATGTTTGAAGTTGTGGTGGAGGTGGTTGAATGGATTAAAAGTGATCACAACTAAGATAATCTCGGTGAAGCAACTAGGTTATTCAAAGACATACAAACTTTTGATTTTTCGTTTCACCTTTTCTTGATGAGACTTATATTGGAAATTACAAATGAGTTATCACAAGCATTGCAAAAGAAAGATCAATATATTGTGAATGTGATGGCGTTAGTGGAAGTGTGCAAGCAAAGACTACAATCCTTGAGAGATGATGACTTTGGGGACTTGTTTCATGATGTAGAAAAGTTTTGTGAGGAGCACGATATTATCGTTCCTAACATGGAGGATTTGCATTTCGTACCTGGAAAATCAAGGCGTAAATCTCCAAAAATCACAAACTTCCATTACTATCTTGTGAACCTCTATTTTCAAGTCCTTGATATGCAACTAAAGGAATTGAATGATCGCTTCAATGAGGTAAACACCGAGTTGCTTATTTGTATGGCATGTTTGAGTCCCGTGAATAATTTTGCATTTTTTGACAAAGCAAAAATTGTTCGTTTAGCCCAACTTTATCCTCAAGATTTTGATCGTATGGACCTCATGAATCTTCCAATTCAACTTGACAATTACATTCATGATATGAAGATGCATAGTGAGTTTTCATCATTGAGAGGAATTAGTGATCTTGAAAAAGAGTTAGTGAAGACCGGGAGGTGTGAAAGCTATATGTTAGTGTATAAGCTTTTTACATTGGCTTTGGTGTTACCGGTTACAACGGCTTCGGTGGAGAGAGCTTTTTCTGCTATGAAGATTGTGAAAACACCATTGCGTAACAAAATGGGAGATCAATGGTTGAGTGATAGCATGGTTGTTTACATTGTGAGAGATGTATTTGCTTTTATTGACAATGAGCCTATTATGCGACGTTTTCATGACATGAAACCTCGCCGGCAACAATTGTAATTTGGTTGTATGGATTAATTATGGAAGACATTACTATATAAAAAGATTTAGTTGTTGCCATTTTTCTTTAAACTTGCATTCTTTTATGTTCGCCCCTCCCCCCCCGAGAAATCCTGGCTTCGCCACTGCCTGCGCGTGAGCCAATTCCACATTAAGAATGACAACATGCTATGCATAGAAAGAAGTACCCTAAGCTCAGTGAGAAACCACCAAGAAAATAACCTGCAGAATCTCGAAAAACCCCACCACAAGCCACAAGACCCAGGTTACCTTTAGTAAGGCCATCTATACGAGATGCCAAAAAACAAGAACTATAAAAGGAGCTTTACAAAATTCGGCCCCAATTCCAAGAGAGATTAAAAATTGCTTAAACAAATTCCCCTTGTTAATATTTGAACTACATTTTATTTGGAATTTTGGCACTTGCCACCTCCATGAATCTTCTTCAACTTTTTTTTTTATTTCCCTCCTATGTTTAAGGGTGTACTATCCACACCTTCCTTGTTAATTTCTGCCTTTTGATTTTCTTCTATTCATCCAATTCAAATGCCGAAAATTAAAAAGGTATGTGATAAGTAAAAATAGGTATGCAGATATCACACTCCTATGTTTATTCTACAATGCCAATAAATATAAGGCAAGCAATTGTACGATTCATGTTTGTATAAGGTTTGAGTTTTCGAAGTTCCGTTGCCTATATTGGACGTATGATGAGTTTGGTTGTGTTTTTCAATATGTGTGGGTGTCATACGTATTTGGATGTTAATTTGTTTTTTAAGTTATAGATACATTCTATGTTTTTATAAAAAGAAATTGTTTTCTGCTACGTATTCTGTTTGTTTAGTTACCTATCTATTAGGTAGATAGAGTATATGTTTTTCTTTATTTTGTATAAATAAATTGGTTTACGCCTATAGCTGCCGCTTCCGACAGATATCCAACTTTAAAGCATGAATAGTATCCAACTTTGTTTCTAATTATTATTTAAAACATGAATGATTGAACAGATAATTATTATCCCTCAAGTAAAGTATGTGATGACGAGGATTCGAGGAAGCAAAAGAATGTGATTATTTATAGCATATAGAATGATTCGCCATAAAATATTTCCAGGCATAATTTTTTCCCTATCACCCTTTTTGCTTTCTTGAATCATGTAAACTCAACAGAAACCTGTCCAAATAGTGCAACTAGCTCTTTGCTGATATATGAACAGAAACACATGCAAATAAAGTGGACCGACTCTCTCTCCTGTTCCACCCGCATCAATACGTCGTTTAGGATTTGTTGAACTAAATCCCCCCATGTTCAAAGTGGAGTTGTCCTTCACGTGTGGTTGGTAGAAATTAGAAAAAGACATCACACTGGCCTTCAACTTCACATTGAAGGTGCTTTGGATGACTTTATGTATTTGCACTTAAGATGTAAAGAGTGTTGAGTTTATATGTAAAAAATGTGAAGTGCACGTTAAAAATGTGAAGTTTATTTTGAGAGTGTCGTGTGAGAATATTATGAGAAAGAATACGGGGTGTAATAAGATAAATTTTAATTGAAAAAGCAAATGTTGAGTATATTAAGTATGTGATGTGTATTCATCAATATGTGGAATATTAATATAATAAGTCTTTAATGAAAATAGTCTCTCAAAATGTGTTTTTAACCAAAAATATTTAACCAACTTTGTTTAATCATAACGACGAATTCATTAAACGTTTCCCTTTTTTTTTCAGTCATCTTCTCTCCTCTGCAACTTTGAGTCATAAACCAGCAGCACCTTGTTTACTCCATCTTTGGTCTACCTACGTTGCCTCTCCAAGACTCCACCATCACCACTCTTCTTCTCTCTGTACTACCCAGTACCTAGAAAAACTGAAGACAAAATGTTCCTCCCAAAATGAAATTTTGATTTAAACAAAAATAAATAAATAAATAAAATATCAAATAAATTAAAACTGATTAGATCCATTATCTTTTCTAAGTAAATCCAAACTTTCGAAATCATAATATCAAATTGCTCAATGACACAAAAATAAATTGGTGAGTGGCAGTAGGACTATTACTTAGTGTTTATATCTGCATCCATAAGTTCGTCTAGCATATTGGGATTGCGAAGGAGAAAACAAAACGAAACTGGTTTGGGATGTGGTGGTAGAAGAGAAGAAGATAAGTGGTGGCGGATGCGGCCACGGTGGAGAAGGATGTATGCCGTCGTGGTGGGTGCTTTTAAGGGTTTTTTTTTTTTTTTTTTTTTTTTTTTTTGACCTTTAGGGGCATTTTTTTTTGGGATGTGATATACACACATCCCATTTTACTTCTCACATACTTTTTTTATTTTCGATCGTCGGATCGGATGAATTGAATAAGATCAATGAACATAAATTATCAAGGAATGTGTGAGGAGTAAAATAAGGTATGTGGATAGCACGTCCCTTTCTTTTTGTTCTTATGATTAAAGCCTTTTCTTTTTGTCTTTATGATTAAAGCTTAACTTTTTAGACAGCAAGTAGAGCATTTTTTGAAAAGCTTTACTGTTGATGCCCAAAGAAAAATGATAGATTATGCATGAAACACGAGTTTTGGAGCATTTTTTGAAAAGCTTTACAATTAGGCCTCGTTTGGCACACCGTATAGAGCACCGAATAGGACTAATTATACGGAGCCGGTTGTTTGGTGCCCTCCCGTATTAAATAGTCACCGGATTAATTTAGTCAGTCTGCCAATTTAGTAGGGTATACACCTGCATAATAAACCCTTTCAAAAGGAGTGGATTATTAGTCCGGCTCCCTTCCCTCTCTCTCGCACTTCGTTCTCCACGACACCTCCTCTCGCCGTCGTCCCTCTTGCCGTCGTCGTTCTCACTGACGTCGTTCTCCCCGTCGTCGTTCTCATCGACGTCATTCTCCTCGTCGTCGTTCTTGTCGGCACCGTCAATGCCTACGGTCGCCACGTCTTCCTCTGCTACAAGAGCCCCGAGGCCTGGCTGTCGCGCGTCGAAGGCTCTGAGTCCTGGCCGTCGCATGTCTTCCTCTGGGCTTCTTCTGCAACTGGGGAGAGATTCTTGACTGCAATTGCAGGGGAAGAAGAAGAAGGGAGAGAGAGAGGGAGGGAGTCCCAGGGTGAGGCGGAGAGATCGGGAACAAAAATGATGATTTTTTTTTAATTTTATTTTAAGTTTGATTTAAATAAAGGAAGATTTTGTTTGAATTCTTCATATCCGGTATAATACCAAACACATTATAAATAATACGATTATTAGTCTGATACTGCACCAAACGCCCGACTAATTTAGTCAGTACTATCCGGTGGCTATTTATCCTATCCGACAGAAATAGTCAGTACAGTCCGAGCTGTCAAACGAGGCCTTAATGACAGAATTTGTTGCTGATCTTCATCTCCGTCTATAAGATTTCAGAAGCCATGTACAAAAATTATAAACGCCTTTTTATTCCGGTACTATGAATGAGTCCTATTTACATAATCGCACCAAAGTATACTAAAATAGTAAAAAAAATTATCATCTATTAGTATCATAATTAAAATAAGGGTTAGGATCCGAAGACATGCACTTTCGATAAATATTTTGACACACATTTTGTAGGATCCCACTCCATAATGTATTTTAACGATCAAAACCGTTCATCTTAAGATCATGTCAACCAAGAATCATCCAAATCCAAAACTATATGTCCGTTGAATTAAATTTAATGTTTCTTTGTAGAATTGTATTCGGTCATTATCTTCCTTATAAATGAATATCTTAATGATTTTGGATTTTTCTAATTTTTTGCAAGGATGATCAATAAATCATGTACTAAAATATAGACGATTTAGATTTTTGAAATACATTACGAATTAGACCCTACAAAATAAATGTCTAAATGTGTGTCAAAAGGTGAGTCCCGAATCTCAACCCTTACACACAAAAAAAATAAAAAATAAAATTATGTGACCGCAAAACCATTAGCACATATGTAAAAGAAACCATGAAACCAAAAATAATGATGAATAAATTAAGCAGAAACTAGAAACACTTATTCAAATTGCAAAACAACAATTATGGTAAGACCTAAATTAAGGATAGTTTAATTTCACGCAACATATCAAATTAAAGCCTTAATATATCATGTGATCAATCAACAAAATCATTAGTGAACATATAAAAAAAAACCATGAAACAAAACAAAATGATGAATAATCAACAACAAAAACGCGTCTTTCAAGATCCTAATATTAAAAAAATTAAAATTATGTGATAAATCAACAAAATCATTAGGGTACAAAAGAAACCAAGAAACAAAACAAAATGATGAATAAATTAAAGTAGAAACTATAAACACTTATCCAAATTGCAAAACAACAGTTATAGTAAGACACAAATAAAAGTAGTCTTTAATTTTCTGCAACAAATGATATTAAAGCCTTGATCTCTCTACATATCTTTCCACTCTCCCTCGGCAAACAAGAAACAAAATAATCAAATCTCATAGTTGATTAATGGGGACCTTTAGAAGTGGAGGCTCTGTGCAATTGCACAAGATACTCCCCCTTAATGCTGGCACTAAGTACTCTATTATTGTTCTTGTCTTTTAGGAATCATGGTTTTCGTTCGTAGGATTAAGCTTTAAACAAAGTCTATCTTCTGGAATTTTAAAGCTTAACTTTTGGACAGTAAGTGGAGCATTTTTTGAAAAGCTTAACTCTTGAATTTTGATGCCAAAAGCAAAATGACAGATTATGCATGAAACACGAGTTTTGTACAATGAATAAAAAAGTGATAGATAGGAAAATAATTGTTCATAGATATGACCTAATAATTGTTCATAGACATGACCTAATTATTTCAAGCAAGATTCCAATCAAATATGCATGTACACCACTCAAAAAAATTCCAATCGTTCATAGACATATGTGTAAAAGGGAGAGGTAGCCGGTAGTTGAGAGATATTGATCTTGTTTTATATTGTTGTTGCTAGACCAAAGGGAAAGGGAGAGGAAGCGAATGCTGACGAGACACCCTTCTACAATAAAGAGAGTAGATTCATTCAATATTTCCATCTTTCCTGCGGCTGGGTCTTGACCTAGGAACATGGATTGCGTACCGCTCTTCCTACCATATCTCTCCCCCGCTGAACAAGTGGAACCACCATATTCGTGTATATAAATTTATACTTTATTTTATAGTGGAACAATCATGGTGAACCAGCATGTAATGGACGACAACTTTAAACAAAGCCGATTGTTTGGAGCTTTAAAGCTTAACTTTTAGACAAGAAAGCTCAACTCTTGATGCCAAAAGCAAAATGCCAGATAATGCATGAAACAAGATTTCCAATCAAATTTTCATGTACGCCACTAAAAAAAAAATCCAATTGTTCATAGACATGTGTAAAGGATGACAACTTTAAACAAAGTGGGTTCTTTGGAGCTTTAAAGCTTAACTTTTAGACGGTAAGTGGAGTTTTTTTTAAAACGCTCAAGTCTTGAACATTGATGCCAGATTGTGCATGAAACACGAGTTTTGCTGCCCTCAAATTCGGCACTGATGCTCCGTGAGCATATATGAAACAGAATCCTGACATATAGGATAAGTTTTTATATAAACCAAGGACATACATGGAGTATTAATCGTGAACCGCATGCATGTTATCTATATGTATTATAATTATTGGGGTTTGGAATGCATAAACATTAATTGGAAGATAAGGTCTACATATTTACATTAAGTCTCTAGCAACAGATCAATGTCCTAGCTCAGTTAGCGATTAGTTGCATTACTTGTTTTCTAAGTAAAAGTCTGTTAAATTAAAGTAAGCTACATATATTAATTAACAGAACTTAGCTAGGCTTGTATTGATCCAGTTAGTGAAATAATCAGGGATAATTTTCTCGTTACTTCTCTTACAGAAATACAGGATCCAATAGTTATACGTGCCTGCTGGCTCAGATTAAAACATTCAGGACAAATTTATAAATAATTTATGAACTGCAACAGGGCAAATAGATGATGATAAAAGGAATAAAGGTCTAGTTGGTCAAGAGGGATAAAGGCAAAATGTTTAAAATTGAATAAGATGTTGGTTACATAAATTTAATCCTTAACTTCTTGGTTTAGGGTTTCCTCTACTCTTAATTAATCCACAATTCACATCTGTGATAAACTTTCAGGCCAGCATGGTCCACTACCAATGCTACCGATATTGCTTCCACTTAACCACCTATCAAAGAATTTGAGGAATAAGAGATTGTGTTTTAATTGAGGGTAATGCTAGGGAGACTCAATTTGAAAACTAAATGATGTATTACCAATAAGAATGAGCACGTTTATCAACGTTTAAATAAAAAACCAATCATCAACTTCCATGTCTTTTAGTTTTCAAAACTTTTTTCTACAAATTTAGTATCCATAGCATTACTCTTCCCTTTAATTAATTCACAATTAACTCTCTTTTATTTATGATTTTGATTCACTCTCCTTTTTCATTAATTGTGATTTAATTGTCTGTCCCCCTAACACTCATGCTTCTAATTTTCTCCTCCTTTTTTTTTTCCTTCTTGTCAATCCGCTCTATTTTCTTTTGTTGAGTTTCATGTACATGTCGATGCTTATCCAATTATCTATCTTGGGGTATTATTTTTCTCGAATACCTAATGTTTTGTGTTTAGATATCTTCATGTTGTAAAATAGTGGGTATGTTTGCCCACATGTATATAGTAACTCTTTCACAAGTTTAATAGTGTCATTTGTTTGTTTCCTATGAGGTTGCTCTATAAATAGAGCACTACATTTGATCAAATTAGACTTGGAAGAGAAAAACATCTAATAGCAATAATATACATTACTTCCTCTGCAACAGTTTGTGTTGGTATAATACTCTGCAACTGCTTCGTTCCTGTCCCGAGTAAAGGTTATCTTTCTAAATTTTGTCTATTTATAACACTTCACAAAATTTGGTGGCTATTTTGGACTTCTAACAACCATCTTAATCTCTACAAACAACCCCACAATCACTTTACATTGTGAATCTGTGATAGTACTGTACTAGATTTTTTTTAATTTTATTTTTGTTTTGTCAGAATAATCAGGCAATAACCTTTTTATATATAACAATCTACTGTAAAGTTCATCTATATATATATATATATTCATCAAGTCTAAATCAAAACAAATATATATAACCTTTTTAATTAGAAGTAGCCTCAGATGGAAATTCATAATCGGCCATATATACGGGCCACAAAAATAATCCAAATACTCATTCTAGACAAGGGTTCGTTTGTTTCTCACAGCCTCACAGAAGGTGTGAAACGAGCTGGATTTAGCAGAGCACATCGACAAGGGCAGTGATGATGACGTGAGTTATTTAGTGTATGAAGGAGGGGAAAGAGAAAAACATAACAACCAATGAAAATAAAATATTGAAAATTTGAGAGCAAGAACATAAAGTACTTAACCAATATTTCTAACGAGCCTGATAACTACTGTAACGTGTATGAATAAAACTAGAGAAAAGTTTGAAGAGAAGAAATGGAGACACTACTACATATTGCATCATCAATAACATAAATGAGGGTGCCATATAAAATATGCTTTATGACGCATAAAATGGGTCATTGTTCAAGTTCAATAACACATTTTTCACGTCATAAATCTAAAACAAGTGTAGTTGATTAAAAATAATGACGCTTAAACCGTGACGGCCTCGGAAGGCTTGGTGGGGGCGTCGCTCTGATTCTAGTTTTGGTGGGTTCAACATATATAGCACGAACGTGGATGCAGACTGGCAAGGGAACCCTGGATCTAGTCTGTGAAAAATGGTGATAATCAATCGAATCCTAGCTAGGGCGTGGTTGAATTAAGGAGATGATATAGGCAAGCGCGACGAATATAGATAGATATGGGAGATTCGATTGGATGAGACGATGGGAGGTATTCATGTTATAAACAATCTTCCTTATTCGTGAAAAAGAAAACTCGGGGTTTCTGTTATTTAAAAAAGGTATTCATGTAATAAGCATTGAAGGTTTTGGTTTTTTGTTTGAAATTAGTGTGGCTGGAGTGGTACGTACACCATGTCATTATATGAATGGAGAAAATGTTATTTTTCAAGTGTTATTCCACTTGTATAATGATATGTGGTGTACTATCCCATATTCTCAGCACATTGAAAAATCTCTCGTTAATTGCAATAACAAAATCTATCTATTTGGATTTAAACACAATTGCCATGCTACAAGAGCCATGAAATTTTGGTGTAATAGTTGGGGGTTATCTTATTCAAAACTTAATAGCGGCAGAACCAGAGCATAAATTAGATATAGACAATTAAACCATAGCAGGGATTTGAAACTGAATCAAGAGGAAGGTTCTATCCAAGGATGATAAAGCAAAAAGACTTAACAAGAGTGAAGGTCGATAAGCAGGAAACAAATGGAGGTCTCTCTCCCATGCAGGTTTTGACCTCTTGTTTGCACCTTTACAGGTTTTTTTTCCGAGTTTTTTTTTTCTTTCCCTTTTTTAGTTCTATTTTATAAAATCCACATCTGCGTCCATGTAATTTAATCACTTTTTGGGAGAATTTTTTTATCACCATCATAACTGTAGTATATTCTCACCATCTTTGGATAAAACCTTCCTCTTGATTCACCATACACCATACATCACTTATGTGGCACATTAATCATTTTGTAAATTTTTTTTTTCATTCGATATGTCAGATTTAAACTATTATTAATTGCATAATAGTTGTAATTAGTATTTCTAAAACAAAAGATAATAACAAAAATTGTAAAAAACATTTATTACCCACTAAAAATAGATTTGAAGCAGCTATCAGCAACTCTCTTTGCTAACGGCCTTTTTTTACCATTATTATTGATGTAGACTTTTTGACATCTCCTTTGAATTACAGTTGGAAATCATTTATCTTTTTTTACTGCATTCCATTAAAGATAAATGTTCATCACACACCTAAATGTTAAATGTTAAATGATAAATGATGAATGTTAAAACACTAGTGCTGCCTTTTTAAACACCTTAAAGATAAATATTAACTGAACAACGCAATCTTAAACATTTGTATCTCAGATTCTCAACTGTCTCATCCCTATCTTCCTCCCTCCTCCCATCTCCTTCCTCTCTCTTTTTTTTCCCCTTCTCTGTCATTGGAGCAAATATCACAAATCAAAAATCCCAAAGTGGTGAAGTATTTTTCTTTTTTCTTTTTGGTCGAAAAAGTGGTGAAGTGTTATTGAATCCAGAAATTTATGTCCGTACAGGAAATCCAAATTACAATATTGATTCCAATTGCGATTTGAGATTGAATCTCCGGTTTGGTTATGTTACAGAGAAAGGGTAAAAAACAGAAAGGGGACAGAGCGAGAGGGTGAGGGTTTTTGCTTACCAACGAATTTGCAGAAAACAATAAAAAAGTGTGAGAGACTCCGGGAAGACGAAACGATGCCGTGCCAAAAATTGTGCGATTACTGCGTTCCATACATAACTAATTAGCCAACAGACAAAATACAAATTATATAATACAGACAATCACAAACCCAGCCCTGTAATTTATAAATTATAAGTAAATAAGTCATGTACTGAAAATATGAATAAAATCATCACAAATAAACCCATTTCTTCAAAAGCTTAATATCATCAAAAGAAAAGAAATATTCGAGAAACCCAATTGGGAACACCACAAAAATGACATCAGTATCACGGTAATTAAGGAATGGAGAGTTCGGAGGTGGACTCGGTGTCCATGGCCCGGACGATTTGAAGTAAAAGATGGAGGAATGGAGGGGGGTGGCCTCGGGGCGTGGGTGTTTGTTGCCGTTGTCGGGGTGGTGGTGGAGGTGGTTGGGTCGAAAAGAGAGGAGGAGGAGTCCTGTTGGAAATTTTTATTATGTTTAATTTATTTATTTTTAACCCTTTTCAAAAGTATTTTAATATTAAATTTAACCCTGATTAGTTGGTGGGACACATGGTAAGTTATAAGAGAGATGAGCATCCATCAAAGTTGGCGGTGGTGAGCAAAAATGCTTTTGAAAAGGGATGTGTTATCTATATACATCTTTTTATTTCTCACACACATCTTGTTAATTTATGTGTTTTGATCTTCTTCAATTCATCCGATCCGACGGCCAAAAATTAAAAGGGTAAAAAAAGGTGTGTATATCACAACCCTTTGAAAAATAATGAAATGAGTATTGTCCTTATTAAGAGCAAGTCCACCGGGGGTGAGAAAGGCCAGCACCCATCCAAAATACTAGCACGGCACCCAGTGAAACCACTCCAGCCCAGCATTTTGACCGGCACCCAGCCCAAGCTGGTCTCCAGGCCAGCCTAAAATTGACAGAGGCGTGAGCCGGCCCGTATGACGCCAGCGTGACGTCGTGGGCTTTTTTAATTTTTTCTGCAATCTCCACCTGCACCGCCTCACCGCAATCTCCACCTCCATCACTCTCCGTCGCGCCTCCGACGCCTCCCGATCCCTGAGGTTCTTGGAGTTCTGTTCGTCGATGTACCTGAGGTTGTCTTTAAAGATCTGGAACTGCCGCTCCTTCTCTCCCAGGGCGTTGTATGCCTTGCCGTGCTCCGCCAGCCACCCCTCGTAAATCGACATCACCTCATCGTCGGTCCTCCAGCTACCTGTGGACTTGTTGTCTCCGAGGTTGTTGTCGTATGAGATGATGGACATGTCGAGGGCCGATGAGACAATGAAGATCGTGAGGAGGAGAACCGCCACGGCCGGCGACGATCAGTACGGCCCCATGTTTTTGCTGTGTTTGTATGCTGAGAAAATAGAGAGGAGAAGGGTGGGAGTGGTGAGAAGTAGGAGAAATAAAAATGCTAGACCTTTCGAGAGAAAGGAAGAAAAAAGAAATGATAAAATATTAATTGATATGAATAAAATAATATAATATTAGATGGACTGGGTGCCAGCGCATTTTTAGGGGTGGAGATGCATTGGTCTATTACTGTTCACTAAGGTATATTACTGTTCACTTGAGTAGATAAATGAGCTGGGTGCTGGCACAAAGTCCTTAGGGGTGGACTTGCTCTAAAGAGATTTCGAATAATGAAATGTGTATGGCTATACTTTTCATATTTTTCTAACCACTTTTTTATCATTTTTCTAATAAAGGTATGAACCACAAACACATGTGAGCCTCATCTATATTAAAGAAGTGATATAATTACAGTACGAAAAATGTGATAAGAATATCATTTTTGTGATAAAATTGTTCGCAAGTACATATTTTATATTGATGACCCCATTACCGATTGCGTTGTTGACCACCTTTATAATATAGATGGATCTCACTTCCACAGGTGGTTTCTTAATATATATAGGCAATCGACATTGATGGAGCAAATTATCTTCTACAACGAGTCACGACCTAGCAATAGAAATGAGTAAGCCTTCTCTAAGACTGCAGCTTACTAAGCTTGTTTTATACCATATTCTACTTTGGCAACTTGGACGCTGGCCTCAATCCAAATTCCACTGTAGAGCCGACGTGGCTCGACTGCCAGTAGATGAAGGTATTCATTACCAATTTCACTCCATCTGTTTTAATCATCAGTTAACTTTCTGATTATATCGCCTTCAAACACATGTTTAATTAATTAATTTCAGCTAAGAGGCCCGATCATCGTATTTATTAAATACTTACCCAAATATTGGCAGTGTCTGCTCTCCGAGCCATTATGAGAGACTTAGAGTTCAAGCAACAACCAATTATTAGAGACACAATGTGCTTCGATAAATTCTCAGCTTATGGTTTTAAATACAATTGTGATTGCAACAACGCGACTAATCTATGCCGCATCTCTGAAATGTATGTATGAAGCAATATTTCACAAATACGCATTAGGTCAAATAAATCATCAAAATCTTGTTTAAATTATATATAGAATGGTTTAACCCTTTTTTTTGTGCACTCATTTTGTGTGGCAGTGCAATAAGCAACTTTGATTTAACTGGAACTATTCATGAAGGTGTGGGTTATCTTAGTAATCTACGGAGACTGTACGTAATCCGACTCTTTCTCTGCCCACCAATCTTTAATGAATTTCAGTTGTTTATGTTATGTTGCAGACTCCAGTAACAAATTTGGGGTGTAAAAAGAACTAACCTTCACAAAAATATTCACTAAGCAAGAGTGTTAAGAAATCATAAGTTCAACCTAATTAAATTTTTTTTCTTTCTTTCAAATATCATATCAAAAGCATTCTATCCAGCAACAAACTTCATGGCAGCATACCTGATACGTTGGGGAATTTGATGCATCTCGTAACCCTGTAAGTAAATATATACTAGATGGTGAGACGCACACACTAGAATTTGCATGATTATGAATATATGGATAGTTTTACATGAAAATTCATTGTTAATCAATCAACTAGATGCTTTAGTATGTACTTGTGAAAATTAGAATCCTGAATTGGGGTTCTCTGTATCAAGAGATCTATCGCAAAATCAACTCAGTGGTCCAATACCAGCAAGCTTAGGGGGTTTGGGTTCTCTTCAATATCTGTAAGCGCTTGATGTCGCCAATTTAATTGTGGAGAGTCATCTTGATTAATTTCCATTAATTTCTTTGTTAAAATTCTTATCAAGTCATTTTCATGCTCTATATATATAGATATCTGCAATCCAACTTGCTTAGCGGAGGTATACCACGAGGTTTTGGTTCATTGACGAATCTTATTGAATTGTGAGTACATTAATTAATTATTTCTTTTCTTAATCTCCTCCACCTCAGATTTTAATCTGTGATGGATTAATTCATTTCATGCATGCTTTACTTTCACCGGCTTTTGCAGATATCTGCAGTTTAATAAGCTATCAGGCTCAATTCCTGAGGATTTTGGAGATCTTTCGCTTCTTACAACTATGTTTGTTCTTTTTGCTTACACCACATTTAATTATACTTACGGACTTGTGATTTTATTTGTATGCATGTTTAGATAATTAATCTTCTAAAACATTAATTCTAAGAAATCTTTTGTCATTTTTTTCCATAGGGATCTGTCTGAGAATCAGCTCTCTGGTCCTCTTCCAGAAAGCCTCGGAAAGTTGAAAGCACTCACAACCTTGTAAGTTTAAATGAAAAAAAAAAAAACCAAACTCATCGCTTAAAAACTAAATAAAATGTAAATAATAATCAAGAGTTAATATGCAAAAGTAATTAACATAGGAGTGTCTCTTTCATTGTTGTAGCTTTGTGTCGGCCAATTATTTGAGTGAGAAATTTCCAAATACTTCTTATGGCAACCTCACAAGCCTGAAAAAGTTGTAAGTGTTCACTCCTGTCAATGATTAATTTGAGGTTTGCCACACATTAATTAAATAATTAAGAGAATACGATGGTGACTGGTGAATGCATACAGTTCAATAGCCGGGAATTACATTTCTGGTCCCTTACCAGTTGAAACCATAGCCAAGTGGACTGATATCTATTACCTGTAAGTAATTTTTAGCTTCACAATCAGCAGTTAGCAATATTATTCTCTCCCTCTTACTATTTTTTTTTTGTCAGTTCTCCCTCTTACTATTAAGGTTTCTTAAAAAGACAATTTTTTTACACGGCGTGCAGGGTGCTCGTGGGAAACAATTTCGAAGGACGGGTGACTGAAGAAATATTCAGTTTGCAAAACCTTCAGTATCTGTATAAGACATCTTCCTCTTTCTTTCACTTTGCTGGTTCTATAATATATGTGTGTATGTATGTGTGTGTGTGTGTATATATATATATATGTGTACATATATATATATATATATATATATATATACATATAGGCTAATGCTATGGAGGCTACATTTGTAGATAAAATTTGCAAACTAAATGATGTGTTAAGAAATTTTTAGTTGTGGCGGGAACACGGATGGTACACCACGTGTTTTTATGCAAGTGGTGGAAAATTTTAATTTGTAAGTTATTAACTTTTTAACACACAACCCACAATTTATATAGAGACATATGGTGTACCATCTCGTGTGAAGGTCACACTGAAAAATCTCTCGTGTTACCAGTATAAATGAGCACGTATATCAATACTTAAGTAATATCCAATCATGAGCTTCCATGTCATTTTATTTACAAAATTTTGTCTACAAATTTAGCTTCTCTGACATTACCCATATATATATTTTGATTAGAGGTTGAAAATGTATATATATATTTATTCCTCTACAGGTTGATAAGCGACCTGGCAACAAATCATAGTTTCCCATTACCACAAAAGATCGCCAACAGTGCTAATTTCTTATCTCTGTGAGTGGTTTGTTGTAATAATTGCTTCTAGCCCAGTTTGTGCCCAAAGGCTTCATTTTTCATTCTTCACGTTGGTTTTCTACAGAACACTGAGGAACTGCTCAATCACCGGCCCAATCCCCAAATACATTGGTGAAGAAATGACATCTCTAAGATACCTGTAATTTCACTTCACTTTTGTAATTTTGCTTTTGGAGTTCTCCTGTTAATTTGGCTGGAAAGAAAATTGAATCAGTTTTAGGGCTTGTTTTATAATCATAAGCGCTTATGCTATAAGTGTTTTCATTAAAAACGCTTCAATTTTTTTATTATTAAAAATTCAAGTGCTTTCTTGCAAAAGCACTTACAAGTGTTTCCTAAAAAAGTATATGATGTGCACTGGTTTTCCCAAAACACACTTTTAGGATCCAAAATCATTTATTACTTTTTGTGACAAACGTGGTTGTAATTGCATTTAATTATTAAAAAGTACTTTTAGCTATTCTCAAAGCACTCTCCAACAAAATTTCAGCCACGTCATTGGACAATTAATTAAGCATCGTCTAAAATATCTTTCTATGTTGTATTTTTTATTTCACAATATATAGCCAATTACACGGAACCATAATTGAGTATGTTCTTAATATCATTGTAGATCAAAACTCCTTTAACTGTTAATCCTCTGTGTTTTGTCTTGCAGAGACTTGAGCTTCAATAAGTTAACCGGTGGCCTCCCTCATTATATGAAATCAGATATGATTTACATGTAAAGGAATAACATTCTTAACTGGAAGAATTTAGATCAACTACAGATCTAAGTCTTGTTAATTACATGCGTTAATATAATATATACGTGAAATTATGTTCAGGTCTTTTTCTGGAAATATGCTTAACGGGCCAATCCCACGTTGGATATTTCAGGCCTCCCAAACTAGGATGTATGTCTTCATATTTTGAACTGAAGTTGGAAGAACTTTCATTTGTAACAGCTTTAATTTTTTTTCTTATATTTACAAATTAATTAATGAGATTGATGCATGCTATGTTATTTTTAGGGATCTTTCGTTCAACAATTTTTCAGCAGTAGACTCTGCAGTTCCAAGCAACCTACATCTGTGAGGATATGTTCTTTCTTCTTTTTCTGTTGACGAAATTGAATGGTTCCACTTCCACTACTAATTTCATCGAGGCCTTTTGTTTAAACCTCACCACAACTATTGTAGCACATCGCTTAAGTTGGGGACAATATCAATTATGAATTTTTTTTGTTTCATGACCTTAACTTCTTTTTTTCTTTCTTTCAGGAACTTGTTTGCCTGCTGCCCCAACTCCTCAACCTCTTTACCAGATATGTATGTTTTTTTCCCTTTTGTATTAGTAAGAGACTCGATCATCAGAACCTTGTATAACATATTGGTAACTACTTTTAGGATGGATACATTTGGAATGAAGAACACATACTGTCCTCGAAACAAACCAAAGTGTAAGTTTATTCTTCAGAAATCGGCATCCTGAAAACAAACTAAATGCTGCAGGATATATTATATGTTAATTGTTCTTGCAGACCATTCCTTGTTTATTAATTGTGGCGGTGAAGAGACAACTGTTCTTGGGAATACATATGATCAAGATAATGACACATCCCTCTTTTACACAAGCCCAAAGAAAAACTGGGCCTTCAGCCTTTCCGGAGACATTGGTGTACTAAAAAGTAATACTAGTGATTTCATCAAGAGCACGACACGTGGAGTTTCCATTACTGAAGCGCCGTTGTATGAAAAAGCTCGTCTGTCCCCGATATCTCTCAAGTATTATGCTTTTTGTTTGCGTAAAGGCAAATATAATGTGATGCTTCATTTCCATGAAATTATATACATCGATGACGCAGATTATACTAGTTTAAGAAAACGCGCATTTGATGTATATATCCAGGTAACGCTTCTTTTTTCTGGTCATGGTAACAATCACATCATTCTACTTTTATTTATTGTATCATCTTATTTTAAGTAAATTTTGTTGCAGGGTAACAGGATATTAAATTATTTCGATATTAGAGACAAGGAGGGCCGTGTAGGAAAACCAATAACTGTAAATCATTCAGCTGAGGTTGTACATGATAGTGATCTGTTAGAGATCCACTTGTACTGGCCTGGAAAGGGGTCTATTAGTTACCTGCCTAATTTTAATGGACCTCTAATATCAGCTATTTCTGTGAATCCTGGTAATATTTTATTTCGGAAATCGGTTCCTTTTAATTTATTTTGTCCAAATTAACACTCATGTATTATTAATCTCTTCCCACTAATTTCAGAGTTCGATATTAATCCCGATAAATCTAAACGTCTACGCATTGCATTGATTACGATTGCATCCTTCATTGCTGCTCTGCTGCTTTTATTGGCTTTCGCTTGGAGCATGGGCTGGCTGTCAAGCAAAGAGGTGCCCAGTAAGTATATAAGCTGCATACTAAGCTACAATTACATACTGCACTCTGCATTGCAATACGAGAATATGCCCTCTTTGATACACCAAAACAAAAAGAATTAAAGTTGTTTGATTGATATATGTTCTTTATGCATTTTTTTCTTTGAACAGAAATCAAAATCGGTCAAGAAAAAATAGATGACGAGCTTAAAGACAAACTTGTCACAGTCAAAGAATTAATAAATGCTACCGAAAATTTTAGCGACAAAAAAAAACTTGGCCGTTCTGGAACAGTTTATAAGGTAAACTTCTGTACTTGTATACATTCTATAATTTTTGTAATTTTTTTTGTTCTATAATTTTTGTGTGAATGAAGGCAGAACTGCAAGGTCACATTGTGGCCGTAAAGAAACTCGATCCCGCTCAATTTAACGAAAAAATCGAAGGCCTGAACAAGGAAATTGGCACCATAAGGTCATTACAACACAACAATATCCTTGAACTGTTGGATGTGCATATTGATAAAGACCTCCAACTTCTTGTTTACGAGTATATGGAAAAGCAATCCCTTGCCGACATCTTATTTGGTTATGTATTTTCTACTTCTTGTTTACTTGTACTGTGATGTTTTGATACATATAATGGTTTTAAAACTATCATGAAAGACGAATACAACATATAACGTATTGAAGTGTATGCAACTGCAGGCTCGAGTACTTCTAGCACATTCAAGCTTGATTGGAATACAAGGGTTAACATTTGCTTGGGAATAGCAAAGGGTTTGAATTATCTACATGAACATCCGAGAGTAAAGATTCTTCATACGAATATAAAATCCGCTAATATTCTTCTTGATGCAAAATTTGAGGCTAAGATATCAGACTTTGGATTTGCAAGTCTTTATACCAAAGAAGATAAAGTTAAGGTCATCACAAGAGAAGTTCCGCAGTAAGTAAACTAGTAACTCACCAGTTTTATGGGGCAAATTTAAGTCTATGTAAAACTAAATGCTTATGTTAACTACAGAGGCTACATGGCGCCAGAGTATTTCCAAACAAATGTTTTAACGAGCAAAGCGGATGTTTACAGCTTTGGGGTGGTCATGCTTGAAATTGTTAGTGGGAAGAGAAACATATTGAGCAAAGCAAGCGAGGAAACCCAGGTTCTTTTAGATAGGGTAAGCAAGAGTGACAGCGTTGTGCTTCAGTGTTTTCTTCTCTATATTTGATTATGCATTTTTAGGTGTGATTATGCATTCAAGCTTTGATGCTAACAACCCATCCTGCATATGTGCAGGCTTATCAAGCACTTGCCGGAGGAAATTTGAAGAGCTTGGTTGATAAAAGTTTGTCTAAATATGATGAAAAAGAAGCCCTCGTCATTATGAAATTAGCAGTGTATTGCACCACTCTAGGTCCAAGTGTCAGACCTACAATGTCTGAAGTTGTGAGTGTTCTTATTCGCGAAAAAACCCTTGACGAGGTTTTTCCACCCGCCAAGCTCACTGGCGATGGCAATGTTGCTGGTTCCACCTCTTCGGGGAAGACTTCAGCAGCATCAACTTCGTCTAATGATCACGGGAAAATATTTCTAGATTGAACAAGTTTCATATGATTAGCATTAGGCGTTCTTGAATTGCTACCGTTACTGATGTGGTTTAATCTTTTTTGATATGGGTCCAAAACGACTAAAAATTGAACCTATTTCAAAAGTCAAAAGTCACTAAAAATTGGATCTTTTTCAAAAGTTGGCATATAAAATTGGACCTATTTCAAAATTTTCCAATGTTGTTATATCACAACATTGAGGTTTTGGTTTTGGCTTGAAATATTTCCCTTTTGGTAGTCATTGTATATCATGTTAATTGTGAGAAATTTTTTATTGTGTTCGGAACACTGAGTGGTACATTACGTGTCATTATACAAAGGACAATGCTAGGAAGACCAAAATTTTAAACTAAATTTACAAACCAAATAACGTGTAACAAAAAGAAAATAAGCATATTAATCAACACTTAAGTAATCATTCAATCATCAAATACTACATTATTTGGTTTACAAATTTGGCATCTCTAGCGTCACCCTTATATAAATAAAGGGAAATGTTTTTTTTTCAACTATCCTCCAATTGTAAAGTAACATGTAATTTACCACTTCGTCTTATGAGTACAATGAAAAATCTATCATTAATGATCTAACTCGTCACGCTTTTACAGAAACCATTAAAGATCTAACTTGTTACACATTAGGCGACCAGTTTTCTGATCGATCTTATTTTGTTTGACTTTTTCACCATATTTGATGGGTCAGATTAGAAACGGCAGATGTTGCACTTTATTGGATAGGGCCCTAAAATTTCCTTTTTAAGTGGAGCCTTTGGACGATCCGTTCCTAAAGGAAATTGGACCCTCGGCCTTGATCTAATGAACCGATGAAGAGGTGATGAACTAGGTTAATGTGGATCAGGATCCTCTCCTGAGCAGATGGAGAGGATCCTCCTGATCAGGCCCATCGGGCCGTTCATTTTTTATCCAACGGTTATAATTATTATAATTTTTAGAGGGGCCCTTTGTTTGTAGCCGTTGGATAAAAAATGAACGGCCCGATGGGCCTGGTCAGGAGGATCCTCTCCATCTGCTCAGGAGAGGATCCTGGTCCGGTTAATGTGACTTCAATTTTTCAGCTCTTCAGTATGATTAATTTTATTTTTTGTTATTCTTCCTTATTAATTGTAAGTTTTGGAGGAGGAGTAGTCATAATAAAAATTAAACACTCGTCTGGCCCTTTTGACTCGGATTCAAGGCTGCCCACCCGCTTTTCCCCTTTCCCCTCAGAGCACACCTCTTTTTTTTTTTTTAAGTCCCTCAGAACACACTAAACTGTTGACAATATTTTTTTAGGAAAACTAATGAAAATGGCTTAAAAACTTTGAGTTTTAACGATAATGACAAAATAAAGGGTAAAGTGAATAGTATCAGGTTTGATTTTTTAGTGTAAAAATGTAATTTTTTGTTAAAATGAACAGTACTGCATGCTTTTCGTTAAAACTCTCGATTTTTTTTAATTGTTTTGGTTGCTTGATTTGACTTGTGTAGTGACCGAGGTACACTGTTGTTTGACTTATTCATAAGTTTGGTAATGCGAGTAAAAGGAAAGAAATGGAAAGAAAAAAAAATTGAAATGTACTGCAGCCTCATGGTTGAAATTTTAAAAGTCAAGACCAAAATGCAATCGTTTTCTTATCCTGTGGTTCAGTTTCAAATCGAAAGCATTTCAAGATTACAAAACTAAATCGTTCGGTGTGATTCAATTGGGTTCGTAATTTGATTTTGGTTTTCGATTTCTAGTGCCCACACCTAATTGTAATCTCGCAATTCAGAAAATGGGTTATCCTTCAATATTAAATCCTTAAATGATGGATTTATAAGAGTTTTCCATCAGTTAAACAATCACAATTTAATTTTTGGTCATTTTAACAAGTGGCCCTCTACAACATTGGTGAAGAGGAGTATTGCCTTTGCACCACGGTGTGAGTTCGAATCCCCTCGACTCTCTAATTTAACACTTAATCTAATAAATATATCGCTTGACAACAAAAAAAAGTTGATCATTTTAGTAAATTGCCAAAAAATATTGATATGATGCTCCAAACCATGACCATACCCACATAACAAGCATTGTATTTTATCCATCAGGTTGGTCATCCATAACCATATATAGTTTCTATTGATATAAAAGTGAGATGAAATAAATAATAATTCGAGGCAATCATTTGAGAGAGTGAATTTCAAATGAGGAATGAATGGACTTTGCATGAGTTTATGAAGAGTCCGATTACCTATGTTGTCAATTTATTTTAAAGTAAAAACTCGATTGCAAACATGCTTTCAAAGAGTATAATTCTTCCCCTTTTCTTTTTTCTCATTCTCCTATTTGAATTGTCACGATTAAGTTTTGTCAACATTTTATATTAACATTTTTATAAAGAGAAAAATAAAATAAAAAGTGTTACGAGGAGAAAAGAGAAAGCGAAAAAATTTGTAGGGGAGAGAATCTCACTACTCTCCGTCTTCATATGCATGACGATGATCCATCCTTGTTTGTCCTTTGACCATGTCTGTCCCTTGAGTTTATCTAAGTTTCTTTTTTATTGGTCTCCTGGGTTTGAAGATTTATGTAAAATAACTATTTTGTCCATATTTTGTTTGGGGTAGTTGTTCACTATACTTTTCTATAAAAGTGATGGCATTGCAGGATACTGAAAACTTCACCATTTTTGCCTTCTCATTTTATGAATAAGTATAACTGTAGTTTACTTAAGGATAACACCATACCCTAAATATATCAAGAAAGCAATTGCGAAGGAAATCCCCGAATGACCCAATAATGGTCAGTAATATCCAGAATACACAAGTGAATATCTAACCTT
Organism: Malus fusca; assembly: GCA_035220775.1. Lineage (NCBI taxonomy): Eukaryota > Viridiplantae > Streptophyta > Magnoliopsida > Rosales > Rosaceae > Malus > Malus fusca. The sequence goes on from CM069068.1 coordinate 40,709,179, forward strand.
CCATGTACAAATCTCATAAAAGCCGAATTTGATATTAAATTAGACTGTTCATTATGTAACTTAGTCGAACTCCGCCCTTAGTGTAAAAATATTGATGTACTCCCAAAAAAAAAAAAAAAAATTCTAACCTTCCATGTACGCCAATCCCTTTACTTTCCTGCCCCTTATGCACGTCCAACCGCCACCTATATATCTTGCCATCCCCCAATGCAGGTCATCAGTCATCGCTTGTCATTTGTGGAGTGGAGCCAGTTAAAGAAACTTCAACAAATTGAAGAAATCAACGGTCACGATGCGCCCTCACTGCCTCCTCATCCTCGCCCTCGTCCTCCTTCCTCCGGTGGCCACTGCCGCGGACTGACGGGGTCTTATAACCGGCGGTTGGCAGCCCGTAAAGAACATGAGCGACCCCCATGTGAAAGAGATCGCAGAGTTCGCGGTGTCGGAGTACCCCAAGCAAGCCCAAGGCCAGAACAAGTTGGTGTTTGAGAGCGTTGTCCGGGGCGACAGTCAGGTGGTGGCGGGCATCAACTACCGGCTTGTCATTTCCGCAAAAAACGAGTCGGTGGTTGACCCCGCTGCTGACGATTATGAGGGCATTGTGTGGGAGAAGGCTTGGGAGCATTTCAGGCAATTGATCTCATTTCATCAATTGTCAAAAACAATCTAATTATATGGAGATTATGATAATTTCGTATTTTAATCGTTGTCTTTAATTAATATGCTCTACTGTACTCTGGATTGCTTGAAGCTATCATCACCTTTCATTATAATAAAGAAATTGAATGAATAATTGATGTTTAATTCTTAATTTTCTTGATCTTTAATGGGTTCAGTTATTATTTTTAATCGAGTAGGGCCAAATTGCTTACTGAATGTATGTGAGAATCACAAACCAAATGTAGGAAATAGCTATTTTTAACAAATAAAATAGGGAAAACAATTTTTGGAATTGCTCTACTTACCTAGATTTAGAAATGATTTATTAAAAAAAATAATTAAGCTCCCTAATAACGTTACGAAAAAATAAAAAACAAACTCATTATTAAATAAGTGAAAAACTTGAATAAAATCACAGTTAACCATCATAAGCATCAATATAAGGCTTAATTCACAATCCAGTAAAAGCATAAATACCATCACATAAGAATCAAAGTCTAGACAGTCACCTTTCTCAAATCCTTTGAGATGCATAAGACAACTCTTAAAGAACATTGCATTGGTTGGTGGAGGTAGCTAGACGGTCACCTCTGCCAACTCCCCTCAAAGACATACAAAACATGAATCTTAACATGAATAAAACAATACTTGTTCTTTTCCGTTGCAATTGAAAATACTCACAAATAACTTTAACAATTAAAGAGTAGAAAAAATACATAAACTTTTGATTTCATTGAGTTACAAGTTTCTTCCCAAAACTTTGTATTCTCAATTAGATCAGACGATTTACTTAAGAGACTTAAAACAAAATCGTTAGCCATCATAATATGCATGCTTATTATAGCACAAAATGACATTAGCAACCTAAAAGTGGAGAATATCTATAATACTTACACACTGTAAGTACAATTATTTATTAACAGTCAGAGATAATCGTTAAATATCACTAAAACATATTTGACCTGTAAATGAGTGATTGGATTTCAACAAGTTATGAGGACCTTGTCATGAAGAATATTGTGAAACGTTCCTTAAGGATATTACTGAACTTTGATAAAATTCGCATTCTCTTCTAGGAGACGTATGTGAGAATCACAAACCAAATAATGTAGCAAGCAAATATTGGAAGAAATCACATCACAAAATTAAGAGAAACTTAATGCGAAGGAGTGTAGGTTCAAAGCATATGGTGAGTTCAACAAATATAATTAAAATCTATTAAATTTGTACTGAAAAAATAAAAAGCCCTTCATCATACATGCATCTGCGTCACATGTATAATCCAGCCATGCTCCAGTGAAGGTCATCACTTGTCATTTGTGGAGTGTGCAGTAAAAAATCATCAACAAAATAAAGAAAACAACGGTCATGATGCGCCCTCAATACCTCCTCCTTTTCGCTAGACTTGGCAGTTTTTGACACGACACGAAAATAACGGGTTTCGGGTCAACACGATAACTTTTCGGGTCACTATCGGGTGACCCGTTAAGAACCCGTTAATAACGGGTTCTTAACATGTATACACGCGGGTAACACGTGGGTAACCCGTTTCGATCCGTTAAGAAAAAAAGTATTTTAATAATTTTAAAGTTTAATTACTAAAAGATTTATTATAAAATACAATAGTCATATTAATATATACAATATATTCTATATTAAATTAAATATATAGTTTTGTATTATCGTTCTATATAAATTATAAAAAAAAATTTTAAAAAAAAGTTTTTGTTATTATTTATTTTTATTATGAGAGTTCCTTATTATCATTACTAGGATAAATTTTACATAACATATTCTTGTCCAAAATTAAAATATACTAGTATAGTATTTGTATATGCAAGAACTAAGAAGACATACATACAAGTATGAAAAATGTGAAAGAATATATAAACACTTGTGATTTATCATTATTCCTCTACGAATAGATAATTGTTACACTTATATTATCATTTAGATTTTTAAAATCCTTCAAACCCTCATGAATAATGTTTTTTATTTGAGGGAAAAATTAATAAAATTAATAATAATTATTGTAGAAGTGTAAAAAATGTAAAAATATATATATACAATCACTCATATATAAAAAAATGTAAATGCTTTAAATTAAAGATCAAATTTATTCATTACATTCTTATAGGGTCGAAGAGTGTATATGTACAAAATCATCAAAATCGAAGCTAAAATAACCGTTAAATTGTAATTTTTCGTTTATAACCGTCGAAAACTTTTGTTCCGTTATGTAATCTCTGAATGTTTGTTTTTTACGATTTTTTAAGTTTGCAATCTCGGAATGTGTACAAATAAGTTTGACGGTTGGATCGTTGAAAAAAGTTTCGTAGAATGCATATTGCGTCAAAACAGTAGATTAAACAAACACTTAGAGTTAATATTATACTTCTATTAAGTATAAAATAAGTTTTTGTGGTATCCACTAGTGTAAATACTTTAAATTAAATATCAAATTTATTCATTACATTCTTATAGGGTCGAGGAGTGTATTTGTAAAAAAATCATCAAAATTGGAGCTAAAATAACCGTTAAATTGTGATTTTTCATTTATAACCGTCGAAAACTTTTGTTCTGTTACGTAATCTCTGAATGTTTGTTTTTTACTATTTTTTACGTATGCGATCTCGGAATGTGTACAAATAAGTTTGACGGTTGGATCGTTGAAAAAAATTTTGTAGAATGCATATTGCGTCAAAACAGTAAATTAAACAAACACTTAGAGTTAATATTATACTTCTATTAAGTATAAAATAAGTTTTTGTAGTATCCACTAGTGTAAATACTTTAAATTAAAGATCAAATTTATTCATTACATTCTTATAGGGTCGAGGAGTGTATCTGTAAAAAATCATCAAAATCGGAGATAAAATAACCGTAAAATTATGATTTTTCGTTTATAACCGTCGAAAACTTTTGTTCCATTACGTAATCTCTGAATGTTTGTTTTTTACTATTTTTTACGTATGCGATCTCGGAATGTGTACAAATAAGTTTGACGGTTGGATCGTTGAAAAAAGTTTCGTAGAATGCATATTGCGTCAAAACGGTAGATTAAACAAACACTTAGAGTTAATATTATACTTCTATTAAGTATAAAATAAGTTTTTGTGGTATCCACTAGTGTAAATACTTTAAATTAAAGATCAAATTTATTCATTACATTCTTATAGGGTCGAGGAGTGTATTTGTAAAAAATCATCAAAATCGGAGCTAAAATAACCGTTAAATTGTGATTTTTCATTTATAACCATCGAAAACTTTTGTTCTGTTACGTAATATCTGAATGTTTGTTTTTTATGATTTTTTACGTATGCGATCTCGGAATGTGTACAAATAAGTTTGACGGTTGGATCGTTGAAATTTTTTTTGTAGAATGCATATTGCGTCAAAACAGTAAATTAAACAAACACTTAGAGTTAATATTATACTTCTATTAAGTATAAAATAAGTTTTTGTGGTATCCACTAGTGTAAATACTTTAAATTAAAGATCAAATTTATTCATTACATTCTTATAGGTCGAGGAGTCTATCTGTAAAAAAGTATCAAAATCGGAGATAAAATAACTGTTAAATTCTGATTTTTCATTTATAACCGTCGAAAACTTTTGTTCCATTACGTAATCTCTGAATGTTTGTTTTTTACGCTTTTTTACGTATGAGATCTCGGAATGTGTACAAATAAGTTTGACGGTTGGATCGTTGAAAAAAATTTCGTAGAATGCATATTGTGTCAAAACGGTAGATTAAACAAACACTTAGAGTTAATATTATACTTCTATTAAGTATAAAATAAGTTTTTGTGGTATCCACTATTGTAAATACTTTAAATTAAAGATCAAATTTATTCATTACATTCTTATAGGGTCGAGGAGTGTATCTGTAAAAATTCATCAAAATCGGAGCTAAAATAACCGTTAAATTGTGAATTTTCATTTATAACCGTCGAAAACTTTTGTTCCGTTACGTAATCTCTGAATGTTTGTTTTTTACGATTTTTAACGTATGCAATCTTAGAATGTGTACAAATAAGTTTGACGGTTGGATTGTTGAAAAAAGTTTTTGGACCGCCAGCAATAGATAATTTTGTAGTAGTGAAACCTTAAATTTATTTAACCATCGATTGTCATTTACGCTTTATTCTTCTTACTGAATTTCATTTTTAAAATTTTATTTTTTGAAAACATGATCATCTGGCGGATGTAAGAAGATGATATCACGTTTCGATATTTACGGTTAACTGAAATATGAGTCAATGTCATATAATTTGTAGAAACTTTATAAACATCAAACAATATTTTCACTAACCGTAAAACTCTAAATATAATATCAACGATCCAAACCGTTCATCTACCTGCACCCTCTAATAGATCATGTTTTCAAAAAAGAAAATCTAAAAAAACGAAATTTGATGAGAACAATGAAGTATAAATGTAAACAACAATCAACGGTTAAATTTTGATCTATGAATTATATGATTATAGTGGCGAATTTCGAAGTTAAACTCTTCATGAAAGTTATAAAGCTTGTCATTACGAGTGTTTATATATTTTTTTCTATATTTTTTTACACTTCTACATTAATTAAAAAACTATTAAAGACTTTAGGTAAGCGAAAATATACTTAAAACAAAATTGTGTTTTTATGTTTTGGATGTGATAATATGGAATGTATATACTTATTTAGTATTATGTTTTTCATTTGATTATTTATTGGTTTAAAATATGTTTTCCTTAACGGGTAACGGGTCGGGTCATATTACCTGTTAATATTATCAGGTCGATTTCGGGTCGGGTCATTTTACCCGTTTATTTTAACGGGTGTTACACGACACGACCCGTTAAGATATCAGGTATGACACGAAAACGACACGAACACGGAAAACACGACACGAATGCCAAGTCTACTTTTCGCCCTTGTCCTCCGTCCTTTAGTGGTCGCTGCCTCGGACCGATGGGGCCTTTTGGTCGGCCATCGGGAGTCGTACACATCAGCGACCCCGTTTGAAAGAGATCGGGAACTTTGAAGTGACGGACTATAACAAGCAGGGCAGTCTCTGAGATTTTGAGAGCTTTGTGACACACCCCGATCTAGAGGATCAAGGCGTGCTGGCCGTCACGTGAGCGTGACGTAACCAACAGTGCGACACGGAAGCATGATAATAGAATACGAAGGAATTTAAACCAATCTCTAGATGAACAACCTACTAGAGTAATGGGAGAGTTAAGATAATATACAAATTCAGAGCATAGGTTTTAGTGCAGTCAAGTAAGACTAAAATAAAGGTACTTCACCCTCGGGTGAGTCCTACATGTCAAGAGTCTGTCAGGATGCCGGAAAAAGACCTCGAGAGCCACCAACCGCTAACTAGAACCTGGAGGGGCGCAAAACAAAATGAGTGGGTCAGTAAAATCAAGATTTTTCCAAAAACATTTCATTAAAATCATTTTTATCCCCTCACTGTAAAACCTGTATACTTTCCCAGAAAATAGTATATATATACATATATATATATATATATATCATCAAAAACTCAAATCAAAATCGTTCAACGCTTTTAAGAAAGAATGTGCTATGCCATGTCATATGCCAAAGTATAATATGAATGCATCAATATAAATCAGGTGAAAATAAGTCAACCGGAGACCCTAAAGTGGTCATGTACGGTTGATTCTAAAGCTCAACATCCTCGCCAACCGGGGTCACCTCGGTGACCTGTACGGTCTAACTCTGCACGTCACTCGGAACTACATAAGGTAGTCTGTACAATGAAAGGTGTATAATTACGCTCTAGTGCTTCTCACATCAATCAACTGTGCACATAATCTAAAGTCACCCACCAGTCGGAACCCCTCTAATGGTCTGTACGACTGGCATGTCGGAACCCTCACATGGTCTGTACGACATCCACCTACTTGGATCCAAGACGAGCGTGCGGTGTGGTGAATAAATATAAGCACTAACACCTAGGGTGCAGATTATGAGCTTAAACGTTCAACATTAAATAATTCAATGAATAATGAACTCACCTGACTTACCTGCGCCTCCACAGCACCATGCAACATGTATGTATCATATATATCATTTCATGTACATATATATATCAATTATCAAATCAATTATTCAATGTTTTCATGCATGGCAATTTAAATTCATAACTTTCATAAAACGCGTATTTTCTGGGAAACAAATGTATATAGGTAAATAAGAAATCAAAACTGCCCACTCACTGGTATGTCGATGGGTCGTAACCCCCGCGATGTCCCTGGATACGCTCGTCCTCGGGATACTTGTCACCTATATGAGAAATAACTAAAATAACATTATTTTTAAGCACATCGCCAACATTTCGAAATAACTTCTCATACGATGCTCAATTAGGGCATATGAATATACCACATCGACCTACTCGACGTCACGAGCGTCGAGAAATTTTTAGAAAAATTTTAGGAGCCCGCACGCGCCCGCACGCGCCAGCACAGCCACGGGGACACGCGCCCCCGCGCGCACCATCTTCAACCTTGGCTCGCCGGACTGGTTTTTCCGGCGGCCGGTTTCCGGCGAGTTTTAAAACGTCCATATCTCCTTCGTTTTTCACCCATTTTCTTCGTATTTTATATCAAATTGAAGCCCTAAGAGTGTACTATCACGTTGGACTAGTTTTAGGGTCTAAAAACAACTAAATCTCACCTGGAAATTTCAAAGGGTTAGGCCACTCTCGAACTCGACGATCCCGACGTCCAAAGCTTGCAAACGAACGTCCCCGAGCTTCCTTAGGACCTCCTAAAGCTCACTACAAGCTTGAAATTCCCTGAAACACGACATTTAACGTGTGCATGAACAGTACCCAAAAATGGTGATTTCGGATTCTACGTGAAATCGAAGGTTTCACGGCCTAAGACTAGTACCAATCGACTCACAACGTCTCAAGGATGAAGATACATACCTTATTTGCTTCGATCCGTCGAGATTTGCAAGGTTTTGGGTGTGTGCCGTACATATGGGTGTCTAGAGAGAGAGAGGGTGTCGGGGTGGAGACAGGGAATGAGAGAGAGGGTTACGGGTTAGAGAGAGAGAGTGAGCTTTAGTCCAAAATCAATCCCCACCCTCCATTTAGAAATCCCTAACCAACAAACAAAATTATCCTTTCAATATTACTATTATACAATTCTCCCAATTGATTAATATATGAACCAAATTAATGTCACATATACACGTACCTTAGTACCCGTCAAGGGTAAAATAGTCATTTCACGTTCCCGTCAAAGGTACTTCCGGGACGGGCTGTGACAATCTTCCCTCCTTATAGAATTTCGTCCCCGAAATTCCCATAACCAAGTAAACCACTTAATATTCATAAAATAATCTTGGGTACATCTCTCTCATTCGATCTTCGGTCTCCCAGGTAGCTTCCTCCACATAATGGTTCTTCCACAACACCTTCACCAAACTCACCGTCTTGTTCCTTAGAACCTTATCTTTCCAATCCAAGATCGTGATTGGTTCCTCATCATATGACAAATCCGGATTAATCTCTAACGGTTGAGGAGGGATCACGTGAGAAGGATCAGAAATATAATGCCGAAGCATAGAGACATGGAACACATTATGGACCTTAGATAACTCCGGAGGCAACTCCAACCGGTAGGCAACTTCGCCAACTCTTTCAATAATCACATAAGGTCCAATATATCTCGGACTTAACTTTCCTCTTTTTCCAAATCGTACCACACCTCTCCAAGGTGACAATTTCAAAAACACCAAATCACCCACATCATACACTCGATCAGTAGTATGCCGATCCGCTAAACTCTTCTGTCGATCCTGAGCTGATTTCAGGTTAGACTTAATCACCTGAATATTTTGAGTTGTCTCATCCACAATCTCTGGGCCTTCTAACACCCTTTCACCAACTTCAGACCAACATAGTGGCGTACGACACGCCCTACCATAAAGTGCCTCAAATGGTGACATACTAATGCTCGAGTGAAACTGTTGTTGTAGGCAAATTCCATCAAGTCTAGACGATCATGCCAAGAATCACCAAATTGAAGTACTGAAGATCTCAACATATCTTCCAACGTCTGAATCGTCCGCTCAGATTGTCCATCAGTTTGAGGATGATAAGCAGTGCTATAAAGCAATTTCGTACCAAGAGCTTCCTGGAAAGCTACCCAAAACTTAGAAGTAAATCTTGGGTCTCGATCAGAAATAATATTCACAGGAACTCCATGATACTTCACAATCTTCGAAATGAATAACTTAGCCAATTTATTCAGAGGATACTTCTCCCTCACTAGAATGAAATGCGCTGACTTGGTAAGTCGATCCACAATCACCCAGATACCGTCGAATCCATTTCGTGTACGAGGAAGTTTATACACGAAATCCATGGTGATATTTTCCCATTTCCACTGGGGAACGAGAAGTGGCTGCATTCGCCCAAATGGCTTCTTTCTTTCTGCTTTAACTTGCTGGCAAATAATACATCTGCTCACATACTCAGCAATCTCTCGTTTCATACCCGGCCAATAATAAAATGGTCGAATGGTATGATACATTTTAGTTCCTCCCGGGTGCATCGCATAAGCTGAACAATGCGCCTCATCCAAAATTTCCTTCTTTAATTCTTCATTATTCGGAACATACATTCTGTTTTCTTGCATGAGCATACCATCTGATTCCCGAACTCTGAGATCTTTCTTTTTCCCTTCATTTCTTAACTGAATCAACTCCTGAATTTCCTCATTCACCGTCTGGGCTTCGAGTATACGATCAACCAAAACTGGCCTGACTTGAAAACTAGCAAGAAAAGCTCCATTTTGATTTTCCAACTCTAACTCTACTCCAGTTGCTCTCAATTCAGCAAGAAGAGGAACCCGACTAGCATATAAGGCATTGAGTCTACCTTGAGGTTTCCTACTTAGTGCATCTGCTACCACATTAGCACGACCCGGATGATACTCAATAGAACAGTCATAATCACTTAGCAATTCCATCCACCTCCGCTGACGAAGATTAAGATCATGCTGGGTAAACAGATACTGAAGACTCTTGTGATCAGTGAAGATCTTACACTTCTCACCATACAAATAATGCCTCCAAATCTTCAAAGCAAAAACAATTGCTGCCAATTCAAGATCGTGAGTAGGATAATTCTTTTCATGATTCTTCAACTGCCTAGAAGCATAGGCAATTACCTTATGATGCTGCATTAAAACACATCCCAAACCATTTAAGGAAGCATCACTATAAATCTCATAATTACCGCTATCATCCGGAAGCACCAATACTGGAGCATGAGTGAGGCAATATTTCAATTGCTGGAAACTCCGCTCACAATTCTCATCCCACTCAAATGTGAGATCCTTCCTTGTCAACTTCGTTAACGGCAAGCAATCACAGAAAAATCCTGAACGAACCGTCGATAATAACCTGCCAAACCAAGAAAGCTTCGTACCTCAGTGACGGTTCGAGGTTGTTCCCAATTCTCCACCGCTGCTATCTTTTGAGGGTCAACTTGAATTCCTTGAGCCGATACAACATGCCCTAAAAATGCCACTTCAGTCAACCAAAACTGACATTTACTGAACTTAGCGTACAACTGATGCTCCCTCAATTTCCTTAACACCAAATTAAGGTGTCGGATATGATCTGCTTGAGATTTAGAGTATACCAGAATATCATCAATAAAAACAATAACGAATTTATCAAGATATTGCTGGAATACCTCGTTCATCAACCTCATGAAAGCGGCAGGTGCATTGGTTAACCCAAATGGCATAACCAAAAATTCATAATGTCCATAACGGGTTCTGAATGCCGTCTTAGGTACATCATCATCTTTGATCTTCAACTGATAATAACCGGATCTCAAATCAATCTTAGAAAATACGCACGCACCAATCAGCTGATCAAACAAATCATCAATACGAGGTAATGGATAACGATTTTTAATCGTCACCCGGTTCAATTGCCTATAGTCAATACATAACCGCAGAGTTCCATCTTTCTTCCTCACAAATAATACTGGGGCACCCCAAGGTGAAGAACTAGGTTGAATGAAACCTTTATCAAGTAATTCTTGCAACTGAATTTTCAATTCTCTCAACTCAGCAGGAGCCATTCTATAAGGAGTTAGAGATATAAGATCAGTACCTGGAAGCAGTTCAATAGAGAATTCCACCTCTCTGTCTGGCGGCAACCCCGGTAGATCATCAGGAAATACATCAGGATAATGTCTGACCACACTAACTTCTTCTATACTACTAGGAGCAGTATCATTTAACACCACATGTGCTAAATATCCTTGGCAACCCTTCGATAATAATTTATTTGCTCTCATGGCGGAAATAACACCATGTCTCACCCCACTTCTTTCGCCCACGAAGGTAACCTCGGGTAGTCCAGGGCGATAAAAAGTAACTGATTTCCCATAACAATCAATATGGGCACGATTATGATGCAACCAATCAGCCCCTAGAATCACATCAAAATCCACAATATCTAACGGAATAAGATCAGCTAGCATAATTACGCCCTCTACCATCACTGGACATCCAGGATACACACTATCAACATAACACTTATCTCCTCTAGGCATGGCAAACTCTAAATCAAATCCTAGAGGTGAAGGGTGAGGTTGGGTCGCTTAAGCAAACGTATGAGAAATCACAGAGTGCGTAGCACCACAATCAATCAAAACCTTAGCAAAATGACCAAGAACATTTAACGTACCCATGATCAAGTCTGGATGGTTCTGAGCCTCCCGCAGAGAAATATGATTAACTCGCCCATGAGCTTGTCGTCCACATCGGCCTCTACTGCCCTGATTACCTCGTCCCTGAGGATTACGTCCCTGGCCTGACTGACCAGGCTGCCTGGATGATCCCGCACCACCAGTAGCAACTTCCCTCTGACGGGGCTGACCTCCCTGATGCCACTGCGATCTACCTGCTGGCATAGAGGAATAAGAAGAATAACCTCCAAAGTCCTGAGAATAAGGCTCCTGGGAATACTGATGAGGTCCAGAGGCATAATGAGCAGCAGCTCCCTGGTAGTGGTAGGCACCACCACGACCCGACTGGCCATAACTACCTGATCCAAAACTCTGCTGAATCGGTGCTGGAGGTGGCATAGTGGCCTGTTGCGGTCTCTGCGGTCCCATTTGTCCACAAGTAAAACAAGCACCACCACTACCTCTCCTGCATTCACCATGATGACGAAAATTACAACGGCGGCACCACGGGGCGCCAGAACCACCAGTACCACCAGGATCCCTTTGTCCCTGAAATCTGGGTCCACCAGAAAATCTGCCACCACCTCTCCTCGGACCAGTAAAACTATATCCCCCGCTAGAAGAACTCGAACTCGCTCCACTCTTCTTAAAATTCTGCGTCTGCCGAGGTCCCGGAATGGAAATACCCTTACCTTTATCATTCTTCTTCTGACCATCATTCTTATCTTCGTCATCCTCACTGTCAGGAAGATTATCAGAGTCCTCCATCCTAACCAAAATCTCGAAATACTCATGATAATCGGCGCAGGGAAGTGCATTAGCAAAAGTCCTCAATTTCTTCTTAGATCCCAACTTAAAGCGACAAAGCATCTCTACTGGATTACCAGCTATATCCGGATCATAACGAGACAAGTCTGTAAATTTTCTGTAGTACTCATGAGCTGACATATCTCTTTGTTTCAACCTGGTGAATTCCTGCTTCTTACGGTCAATGTACTCTGGATGGACAAATCTCTTCTTAAAATTATCCTTAAACACTGCCCAGTCAGATGCCATCTCCGGTGACATAAACCGAATCTGATTCTGCCACCAACCTGCTGGCTCTCGTCCCAAAAACCAAGAAATGGTTTCAACCCATCTGTTAGCAGGAAGGTTTCCCTGACTTTGCATCACCTGAAACGTCTTTTCAATGTGGTCCAGCCATTTTTCTGCCCCCTCGTGACCTTCATTACCCATAAAACGGTCTAACTTCAGGTTGTACATGGTATCCAGGGGTGTCCTCTGAGGAAGGGGAGGAGGACGAATAACATTCTGAAAGGCATGGGCAATCGCTTCCCCTAACTGAGCTATGTCAGGGAAGTTAGGTTCAGGAGCACGATGGGACTCCCTACGCTCTCTACGAGGCGGCATAATTCTGACAGAAACATCAAAAGATCATTAGAACATTAACAATTATACAAGACTGCAACCTAAGCTCTGATACCAAACTGACACACCCCGATCTAGAGGATCAAGGCGTGCTGGCCGTCACGTGAGCGTGACGTAACCAACAGTGCGACACGGAAGCATGATAATAGAATACGAAGGAATTTAAACCAATCTCTAGATGAACAACCTACTAGAGTAATGGGAGAGTTAAGATAATATACAAATTCAGAGCATAGGTTTTAGTGCAGTCAAGTAAGACTAAAATAAAGGTACTTTACCCTCGGGTGAGTCCTACATGTCAAGAGTCTGTCAGAATGCCGGAAAAAGACCTCGAGAGCCACCAACCGCTAACTAGAACCTGGAGGGGCGCAAAACAAAATGAGTGGGTCAGTAAAATCAAGATTTTTCCAAAAACATTTCATTAAAATCATTTCTATCCCCTCACTGTAAAACCTGTATACTTTCCCAGAAAATAGTATATATATATATATATATATATATCATCAAAAACTCAAATCAAAATCGTTCAACGCTTTTAAGAAAGAATGTGCCATGCCATGTCATATGCCAAAGTATAATATGAATGCATCAATATAAATCAGGTGAAAATAAGTCAATCGGAGACCCTAAAGTGGTCCTGTACGGTTGATTCTAAAGCTCAACATCCTCGCCAACCGGAGTCACCTCGGTGACCTGTACGGTCTAACTCTGCACGTCACTCGGAACTACATAAGGTAGTCTGTACGATGACAGGTGTATAATTACGCTCTAGTGCTTCTCACATCAATCAACTGTGCACATAATCTAAAGTCACCCACCAGTCGGAACCCCTCTAATGGTCTGTACGACTGGCATGTCGGAACCCTCACATGATCTGTACGACATCCACCTACTTGGATCCAAGACGAGCGTGCGGTGTGGTGAATAAATATAAATATAAGCACTAACACCTAGGGTGCAGATTATGAGCTTAAACGTTCAACATTAAATAATTCAATGAATAATGAACTCACCTGACTTACCTGCGCCTCCACAGCACCATGCAACATGTATGTATCATATATATCATTTCATGTACATATATATATATCAATTATCAAATCAATTATTCAATGTTTCCATGCATGGCAATTTAAATTCATAACTTTCATAAAACGCGTATTTTCTGGGAAACAAATGTATATAGGTAAATAAGAAATCAAAACTGCCCACTCACTGGTATGTCGATGGGTCGTAACCCCCGCGACGTCCCTGGATACGCTCGTCCTCGGGATACTCGTCACCTATATGAGAAATAACTAAAATAACATTATTTTTAAGCACATCGCCAACATTTCGAAATAACTTCTCATACGATGCTCAATTAGGGCATATGAATATACCACATCGACCTACTCGACGTCACGAGCGTCGAGAAATTTTTAGAAAAATTTTAGGAGCCTGCACGTGCCCCCACGCGCCAGCACAGCCACGGGGACACGCGCCCCCACGCGCACCATCTTCAACCTTGGCTCGCCGGACTGGTTTTTCCGGCGGCCGGTTTCCGGCGAGTTTTAAAACGTCCATATCTCCTTCGTTTTTCACCCATTTTCTTCGTATTTTATATCAAATTGAAGCCCTAAGAGTGTACTATCACGTTGGACTAGTTTTAGGGTCTAAAAACAACTAAATCTCACCTGGAAATTTCAAAGGTTTCGGCCACTCTCGAACTCGACGATCCCGACGTCCAAAGCTTGCAAACGAACGTCCCCGAGCTTCCTTAGGACCTCCTAAAGCTCACTACAAGCTTGAAATTCCCTGAAACACGACATTTAACGTGCGCATGAACAGTACCCAAAAATGGTGATTTCGGATTCTACGTGAAATCGAAGGTTTCACGGCCTAAGACTAGTACCAATCGACTCACAACGTCTCAATGATGAAGATACATACCTTATTTGCTTCGATCCGTCGAGATTTGCAAAGTTTTGGGTGTGTGCCGTACATATGGGTGTCTAGAGAGAGAGAGGGTGTCGGGGTGGAGACAGGGAAGGAGAGAGAGGGTTACGGGTTAGAGAGAGAGAGTGAGCTTTAGTCCAAAATCAATCCCCACCCTCCATTTAGAAATCCCTAACCAACAAACAAAATTATCCTTTCAATATTACTATTATACAATTCTCCCAATTGATTAATATATGAACCAAATTAATGTCACATATACACGTACCTTAGTACCCGTCAAGGGTAAAATAGTCATTTCACGTTCCCGTCAAAGGTACTTCCGGGACGGGCTGTGACACTTTGTGTGAAATTTATAAAAGCGCTCCTCCTTAAGATAAGTCTTTAAAAATTGTAGGACAATGTATTGACGCTAGAAAACAATCAGTTAAATCAAAACAAAGTTTAACACTCATTGATTTCAATTTTAAAAATATCATTAAATAATAAGTAAACAGAGCTACAAACATAACGTTCACTAAATAATCAAAAGTAGTTCAATCTTAAACAACCAAACAAGAAAACAAACTTCAAAAACTCTAACCTTAAAGTTTCACTTGAATATGTAACATTATTATATAATAATATTGAAAAAATACCGTCTTTTATGGTGTATTATTGGCACTCAGAATATCTTATTGTAATCTAATTTTTTGTATTTAGAAAGAAAAAAAAAATACGCTTATAAGAAATGTAAGATAAGATTTTAAAGTGCTAGCAAAATCAATATTTGAATATAGAACATTATTTCATTACAAAAGCAATTTTAAATATAGAATATTATTACATATAACTATTAGGTGACAAAAATTTTGGGACCCCTTCAAATTTGGGACCCTATACAACTGCACATTTCACACCCTCTCAACGCCTAACAAGCAATTGGAAACCAAAGGCAAGAACAAGTTGGTGTTTGTGAACGTTGAAGGGGGCGAGTTCATAGTGGAGGACGGCATCAAATATCCGCTTGTCATTTCTGCCAGGAATGAGATGGTGGCTGATCCTGCCGCCACCTCTGCCGTCGGTTACTATCACGCCTTTGTGTCGGAGAAGCCTTGGGAGCATTTTAAGCAATTGCACTTTTTTGCATCAATTGGCAGAATTTAACTAATTTTCAGGACAATGATCATTTCATATTTTAATGCGTTGTTTTAGGCACTAGTGAACTCTGGATTGCTTGACGTTTCAACATATATATAAATAGACATATGTGTGTGTGCGCGCCAAATGAAAGATTTTAGTATAGTAACTATGATAATTCTTCAAGATTGAGGAAGATTAATGTATAAATATTATAATATATATACATAGCGATAACCTAATGAGTACTTGGCCCATATTAAAAACTTAAGAAGGATTGGATATTGGGGTGAGTCTATATTTTAGGAGAAAATGAATGTAAATATTTTGTAATTATTAGAATCATGTTTTAGGAAGGATATTGTGTTCTTTATTATTTTTTGTTTCCTTTTGTAACAAGAATTGTATGTCATTTTATTCAGAATTATGGAATACAGAAAAGTTAAGCCGTAAAATTCTATTTGGTATCAGAGCCAAGTTTGCCGTAACCCTAGAAACTGTAAAACAATATTTTCTTCCGCTGCTGTGTTCGATTGACTTGTTCTTGCGCTGCTTGTTGTAGAAATCGATCAGGCCGTGTATATTGGATTTGCAGTAGTGTGATCTTGCTGCTGCTGTGTGTGGTGCTGTGCTTTTGCAAGTGTACCGTGTATTAACTTGCAGTGTGTAGTTGTCTGCTGCTTGTCTGCTACCATACTAATACTTGAGGCTGCTACGGTATTGACTGTGTTCTCCAATTAGAGTTGTTGCGTGGAAAGTTGTACTGTGCTGCCACCTTATTTTTTGTACTGTGTGAATTTCGTGAGCGTGTTTTCTTTGCCGTGATCTTCTAGTGCTGCAGTCTGCAATTGTTTCGTAATTGCCGTGATTAGTTGTTGCTTTGTTGACCAAAACAAAACAAAACACAAAAAAATAAGAAAAAGAAAAGTAAAGGTATTTGCTGCTGCAAGGCAGCAAGCATTAATTCATCAAGTGGGTTGTTCCCATTCTACCTTGGGTTTTTTTTTACTGCTTGTTGTGACGTGAGCAATGATTGTGCATATGGTAATTACCAAGTTGGGGATAATATCAGTGTTGTTGAAAGTGGGCCGTATGATCCGTTTCTCTGATAATTCTACATGGTATCAGAGTCAGGGAGCGGGCTCATACCGTACTGCCACGTGATGGGTGGGTCCCCTTGGCCCCGCACAATGATGGTGGGTCCCTTGGCCCTACGTGTAGGGTGAGTCCCCTTGGCTCCACGTGGTTGTCGATGTGTGGATCTCTCACGTGTGACCTGCTAATTGGGTCCCACGTGAGGGGGCGTGTTGAAATGTCCCACATCGACCGTATTAATGACAAAAGAAGAGTTTAAATATCCTAATCTCACTCCAACTAATACCGAGGCCTTTTGTGATAAAACCCCACACCTGACGGATTGTGCATGTGGTAATTACCAAGTTGGGGACAATATTGGTGTTGTTGGAAGTGGGCCGTATGGTCCGTTTCTATGATAATTCTACACTGGAGTTGTTATTTAATGACGAATTTGAATTTAGTTATTATGTGGCTAAGGTGAAACATAAAAGATATATATTACGGCTGAATCTGAACGTGATGCATGTGCACGCATACCTGAAGATATGGGTTCGGGATTTAGGTCGCAAAGCATCAACGAGTTGAGTTGGAGCTTGGAGTGGGAGAGAGCCGTTGCCAAGATGCATAACACTTTAAAGTAAGCCATGCTATGTTCTTCATGAACCTCAGCAGTATGTGTTGAGCATTGAAGCTTATTTGTGTATGGATTTTATGATGAGCAGATGTCAGAGCTATGTAAAAACATAAGGGAGCTGAAGTCGATTCTCTACGGCAATAGTGAGTCTGAACCCGTTTCAGAAGCTTGTGCCCAGTTGACCCATGAGTTTTTTTTTAAAGAGAACACACTTCGACTTCTGATTACATGTCTTCCGAAATAGAACTTGGAGGTAAGCATTCAATGCTTTTGTTCTTTCAACTTAAATTGTTTTGCCTACATTCTCCATTATCCATTATGGGTTTACGTTGTACAGGCTCGAAAAGATGCCACTCAAGTTGTTGCAAATTTGCAAAGGCAACAAGTTCAGTCCAAGTTGATTGCATCTGATTACTTGGAAGCGAATATTGATTTGATGGATGTTTTGATCCAAGGGTAAGCCACCATGCCGTGTACTTTGGATACTTGGTCTCTTATGTTGCAGTGTTTCTTTTTGGTTATCACTCTATTTGCAATGATGCTTTGAGCATTTCCAAATATTTCAACCATGGACTCTCGAAATTTAGTTTAGATATCCACGAGTGTGCTCATAGTATCTTCTTCTTATGTAATGAGTGCATTTTTAAGTTCCTTTCCAATTTTTTTACAGTCAAAGATCTTGTTTAGGGATTAAGTGGTTGACAAAAGATGCTTTCACAAACATGCTGATTAATTAGATTTTTTAATGCTTTGGGGTTCTCAGTTACATTTTTTTCATAATTTTTTTGCAGCTCACTAGGTTGAAAATACAGCAATTATTATGTATACAAAAGCGTTGCTTGTATGCAAAACTAGATAGAAAAGCCTTACTTCTTTGTATACAAAACCGAATATAAAAGCACCATTTCCTCGCATTATATAACCAAGTCATTTCCTTAATCCAATCCAACATCAATAACATGGATCATCATCCAATCTCTGATGACCCCAAAACCCCACTTCTTCCTCTCCGCGATCAAATCCAACGGTCGCAGAGCCTCCATTCATCCTTGAATCCATTCTAACAATCAAGAACTTCTTCGTCCTCCTCGGACCTCTTCTGTGCACCATCATATGCCTCTGTGTGAAGCTAGATGGCCCGGTGGCCAGCAGGAACATGTTGGCGGTGCTGGTGTGGGTGTTTGCTTGGTGGCTCACGGAGGCCGTGCCCATGCCAATTACCTCCATGTCCCCACTCTTTCTCTTCCCTTTCTTTGGTATATCCTGTGCTGATGATGTTGCTCAATCTTACATGGATGATGTTATTGCCCTACTTCTTGGAAGCTTTATTTTGGCACTTGCTGTTGAGCATTATAACATGCACAGAAGATTGGCCTTGAATGTGAGTTTCTCTAGCTACTATGTTTCTCTGCTAAGATGGATCACCTTAATGGTTATTTATGCTATGATTATTATGCTTAATGGTTATTTAAGTACCAAGCGTACAGATACATGAGAAAAAATAAAGAAAGGGACCAAATGGCAAACATTTTACTTCTCTCTTCATTCACAATTTCCCTCAGTTATTTTTTATTCATTGTTTGGTAGAAAGCTATTGCAGCCATATTTTTTTACATATGATAATTTTAAATTTGGTTTGCCCAGAAATTGATTGGATTTGAGAAATCTGTCATTTACTAGTCTGTTAGTTCACTAACTAATCCCAGATATATAGTATCCTAGCGAAATTCTAAGTATTGAAAAAGTATATCTGGTTATTTTTTCTTCCTAAATCAATGCACTTTCGCCCAAGAATACGGAAATACAAGAGAGGAGCGTCAATGAAGCTTCCCTAATCTATGGTAAATGTTACGTTAGAAAGGAAACATGAATTTGAATTCTCAAACACTTCATTCCAAAATCAACAAGAATTAAATGGATAGTCCTCCCTCCAATGACCCCAAAACCCCACTTCTCCCACTTGATGATCCAAATCCGACCCAAAGCTCACAAATCAAATTCCCTTCTTCACTGAAATCCATTCTAACATCCAAGAACTTGTCCATCCTCCTGGGGCCTCTTTTGAGCACCGTTATTTGCCTCTGTGTCAACTTAGATGGCACCGTCGCTAGCCGGAATATGTTGGCAGTGCTTGCCTGGGTCTTTGCTAGGTGGCTCACGGAGGCCGTGCCGATGCCAGTTACCTCAATGTCCCCTCTCTTCCTCTTCCCGCTCTTCGGAATTGCCTCTGCAGATGATGTTGCCCACTCTTACATGAACGATGTTATTGCCCTTGTTCTTGGAAGCTTTATTTTGGCTCTCGCCGTTGAGCATTACAACATACACAAAAGATTGGCCTTGAATGTGAGTCCTCTTTTCGTTGTAGTTTTCTAATATTACCCCAATCATGTGATACATCGTTCACAAAATAATATTGTCGCCAACAAAGCAAACATAAATATATTTTCGATAATATTAATGCGTGTCACAACTTGAGATTTGTGTTACTAGGGTGAGAGCTGCATTGTGCCTGAATCCTAGCTCATACTATCTGCTTAGGGTTTTCAAAATAATTTATTTTTTGGATTCAAGCGATATTAGTGAAGGAGAATCGAAATTTGGACTTTAGTTACATGAATAATTTATGGTAATGCTAAATATATCATCCATTTAAACTAAATTTTGGAAACAATATGACGTGGTTGTTGGTGATTGAGAGAAATTTTTCAATATGCTGGAAATATGGCTCAGTACACCAAATATCATGATAAATTTTGTTAAGAGTTTTTTTTTTTTTTTTAAGTTTCCAACAAAATGTATTATTACACTTGGTCTGATGGGCAGTGTTTGCGGCATACTGAAAAATCTCTCGATAGTTGAATAACTACTTAAATATTACTTAACGTGATTATTTTCTAGAATGGTGTTATGTCCACCTCAATGTCTTATTTCCCCACCCACCTTATATTTACACCCACCATAAAAAAGCAAAACACATAAACTCTTTTTTTCACCCACCATTATTCCCAAAATAACCCTATATATTTCTTCTTCCAATTTTACTTGCCATCAAGTATCCACCCTTCCAACTTTTTTATGTCCCCATCCAATCCATATGTCTTAAGTAAGCGGAAATCTTGTGAACCAATAAATTGCCTGCTGTCGCTGTTGATTTGTTGGCTCATGTGATCTGATGCATTGTCACGACCGGCGGCAGCAGCTGTTGGAATCAAATACTTGACCAAATGCGTCAACCTCCCGCCCATCTTATCCGTCAAATATTTCTTGACCATTTCCTGATCACCCACTTGTTTCAGTTTCTTATCTGCGTCGACAACTAAGCCTTTCATTGTTCCAAGCCCTTCCTCCATCTGCTCAAGCTCATTTTTTAATTTAAAAGCGAACTGTGCTTCCTGCGCTATAGCACGGACTACTTGTGCTGTTACGGCCTGAACCAGAGCTTCTACTAGCATCGTCATCGATCTGTAACATTTTTGACACATTTCGCTCTTACTTATATTATATTTATGTTACTATTATTTAAGACAATTAAAAATAGATAAAATCCATATTATAACATTTCATCAAAAAAACATTTTACCATAGAAAAAGGTCAAAAAAATTTGCAAATTGTGAATTGTCATGGTGGTTAGAGTCTTTCTCTTTAACTCACTGCGTCTCGGGATTCAAACTATTTCTTTCTCCTTTTTGTAAATCAGTGTAGAACATTGCTTATAATAATAATAAATAAATAAGATGACAAACTCCTCCCTCTCCTCAATAATAGTAAAATTAAAAAAAAAAATGTTAGACCCAATTATGAAGAAATTATAGAGTGAGTGAGGGGGAGTGGCAAAGAGAGAGAAGAGGGGATCAAGGGTTTGTGATGTGTGTTTCTCTTCAGTCTTACGCCTTTGTTTACGCTAATTCATAGTGGCTTTACTTGACCTCCAACTAGTTTACACAATCACACTTAATATAGGATATGGATTTGCTCATCACCTCAACTATTAGGTTGTGAGCATTACCACCTTTCTTGAAGTGCGCCACGTGATTACCATGGTTAACTAGCTTAAATTTTATATACGTAAAAAATAGCTTAATAATTAAATTACGTTCTTTTGTATCCAATTATGTCTTGCTTCAAGCAAGTAGATCATTGTTTCATGATTGGAATGATCCGTAAGAGCAAGTCAAAGAGCCATAGGATCCTCTTTAGCAAGGTACTATGTTTGTAATGCTTCATGCGTGTGTCTTTGAATAAAGATTAGAGTGATGGCTTATTCAACTTCTTCCTCGCTACTGTTGGCTTCGCTGTTTTTCTAACTTCTTAATAGTTAAGTGGAGTTTCACCTCTTATACCTCGTTAAGTGGAGTTTTGCCATTGTTGACTCGAAGTATGCATGCTGGGCTAAGGTGGAAAAAAATAGCCCGAGAAAAGCTTGAAAAACGAGTTGGGCTTCTGGCCCAATAAGGAACCCAAGTCTGAAACGAATTTGGGCAGCGATGCCCAAAGCCAAGACTTGACTAGAGCGCGCAGAAGGAGCTGAGCTCAAAGAGGGCTATTGGCATGTGTCATATGAAATTAGGCGGAGTTTTGTCAAAGAGGGCTATTGCCACAGCTTGTACTATGCTACTTCATGCTATAATTTTCTTGTGTCCATTTAGCATTTTATATGCAATTTCATGGTTCTTCATTCTTGTAGGAAGGATTTCATTGTGTCCTACGATTTTCTTCTTATTCCTTGATTATTATTTGATTTGTTTTCGCTTTTGTAATGCCTGCGAAACTGTTCGGTAAAGGAGAGACTACAATATGCAAGCGATGAATTAGCCAATCACATGTTGCTCTCTTTATGCCTTGAATGAGTTGGAGAACATTTGATTTTGATTTTTTATTTTCTAAATGGATGTAAAGATAAATTTACATATTGAATTAGGTCTGTGAGGATAATTTAGGTAGTAAATTTGGATTTAAAAAGATATTGATAGTTAATTAAAATAATAGAGTACAGAGAGTAAGTTAGGTGCAGAAATGAGTTTTTATCATTAATAGCCAAAATATAAGCCTTAAATTCATAAATATTAGTTTTTATAAAAAAATTCAAATGTATCCAAAATTTCACTTAATTAAATGTACTCCATTGACCTCAAAATTAAAACCTAATTACAACTAAAAAGCCAATAGCCTTTTAATCTTATTCATCGTTGTTCATTAGGAGGGGAGTGACATAATTGTAGGCGTTGAACAAGATTAACACGATGAATATATGTCGGTTGCAATATTGTGAAAGTGAAACGCATTTTAAGTATCAAAATTGAAGTATAAATTGATTTATTAGAATCGATAGGAGCTATGGAAAAACCGGTAGATCGATCCATAAGTGTGTGCCCCAAATTAAGATGTTACACACACACACACACACACACACACATACAAAATGCTATGGAACCGTGCGTGCACTGGAGATTTCCATCCACTTGAAGACTTGAAAATTTCTATTTTGAAAGTATGCGGAAGTTATATGTAATGAAATTTCCAAAAATATCAATGAATTACTATGCAAGAATATGCAATTCAGTTGTAGGTGTTTGTCAATTAATAAAACTTCTCAATGCACATCACCTGGATCTGTAATTGTCTTCAGAAGAGCACCTCCTCTCCAATTTACCCAAACATGACCTTCTGGGACTTGGTGCAAAATTGATATAGTTGATGATGTTGGAAGAATCATCTGGAAACATCAAGACGTCCCAGTTTTAAGAATTTAGCATACTAATCGAAGTTCCCCAGCTAGCATATCATAATATTTAGCAAAAATACAATCCAAGTCTATTGCAACTATCATTACAGAAAATGAAAAATTCCGAAAAAAAAACTTCAATTCGATGCATTATAGGGAAATCTTGTAACTCTAATTCTCAATCAACTAATTCAAATATTTAGACAGTGGATCAATGAAGTCACCAGATGCATTTTATTGCACATGATCATGCTAGCAAACATATGATCATTAATGACATGACAAAAGAATGCATTACGAAACTGTAAAAAAACCGAAATTAATACTTTAACACAAAATATATGCATTCAGTGGAAATCAAGAACAGATGCATGATACACGAAATAGAGGAATTACTTAACCATAATTAAACCTAAAAGTGAAACAAATTGATGAACAACTGAGTTAGTACTGCATAATCAAGTGATGGATTAAGCTCGAAGATAAAATGCAATGAAATAAACGAATGTCGAAGAAATATAAAGCAAATTAGCAGTGAAAAAGAAGACCTAGCCATAGTTCCGACTTGGAGAGCAAAGTATAAAGTGTGAGAGGGGTTACCAGGGCTAAAATGGCGAGGAAAGCGAAGAGGACAAAGAAAATGGCTGAGGTTGATTATGTGGAATACCTGGTCTCTGCTGGTTTGGATCCACAATTAAGCTACAAATCACCCAAAACAATAAAAAAACAACTCAAAATACGTCCCAGTTTTAAGAACCCATAAAAATAAAAATTCACATTCCAAAAACACTTAGTGGATTGTTCATATCAACATGGATGCTGTATTATGTATTAAAAAGGTAGCGGATTGATAAAAATATAACCAAAAATGAGAATTATGGTTGTTTAATTGTACCTAAGGTGCGGTAGTTATTTGTTGGTGTTGTGGTTGTTGGTGTTAATCGGCGTTCGAGGGAGTCGAAGACCTTGAATTATAGAGGAAGGTGGAAATTGGGATTAATATTCAATTTCTCTGTGTACCGGACAATTTAAAGATTTTGAGGCTTTTTTTTTTTTTTCACTTATACAGTTCTACACACTTTCTAGCCCTAAATATTTCCGAAAAACATACGGAAAGTGAAAGCAAGAAAATTACACACAACAAAACTATTGAAATTTTAAAACCCACTTCCCAAATTAGGTTCTTTGACTGGCTAATGACCATATTGGATATAAATTAGGGAAGTTTAATGAAAAGCTCCTGGTACTATTCACTTTAACGAAAAACCACATTTTTACACTAAAAAGTCAATCATGGTACTATTCACTTTACCTTTTATTTTGTCCTTATCGTTAAAACTCAAAGTTTTCAAGCCATTTTCATTAGTTTTCCTTATAAATTATCATCCCAAACACAGCGATTGCTGAATTTTATTTTCTAGACATTCTAATTAATCACTATTTAACTCAAGAATACAATTCATCCAACAATAATTAGTAGATAAAACAAAAGC
This sequence comes from Malus fusca, assembly GCA_035220775.1. NCBI lineage: Eukaryota > Viridiplantae > Streptophyta > Magnoliopsida > Rosales > Rosaceae > Malus > Malus fusca. Next base: position 40,733,996 of record CM069068.1, read on the forward strand.
AGCAACATAAAAATCATGAGGTTACCTGAATTCTGAGGGCTGAGGGAGATAGCTTAATGGCATCAGGTTCCATTTGCAGTCAAGAGTTGGAAACTGAATTCGAGACTCTTCTTGGTTCCTATTAACAATACATAACATGGTGGACCAAATTAAAAACAACTTCAAACCAAAAATTATAATCTGGTTTTTTCTAATTCTTTAAGAATTCTCAGAACCCTGAACAAAGGGAAATGGTGGTCATATTCTCCTTACTCTGTCATCACAAAAAACAAAATTTGAAGTTGAAAACTTGCAATCTGTTATGTAACTTCAGTTCTGTTAGTGGTTGTTTGAATGTATTTATGGCATGTATTTCTTTTCTTTTTTTTTTCTTCACCTTTTTTCTCATATGAATTTACCCAAATAATATATTTTTGAGAAATCCATCCCCTTGCATGCCGCGTTCTTATATAATTGTTGTTTAGCTAATTTTGTGATCTTTATCTTAATAAAAGAATAACTGGTATTTTTTACTCAATCATGGTCATGAGTTTAAGTAGGAATCACTTCTTCACCTTTAAATCAGGCTACAAATTCAAAATTTAAAACACAAACTTCAAATTAAAAACAAAATTCATAATTCATAATGCAAAAACCCAAATTAAACACAAAATTAAGATTCTTTCATAGATATAAAGTTTAAGATTAAGAAAGAGAGCGCATACAATTGGGGTAAAGTTCAAAAATTTACCAAGGGGGTTTCGGAAGAGGCGCAGAAAGAAGAAGCTCGGCATATCATATCAATGATGTGATGGTATCGAGAGCCATCGTTTCCCTTATAGATGGGTGATTCGACCTCTTATCGATCTATACTGCTTCAATTTCTGCAAGGTGATTGACGAGGCAATTGACGACTTCGATCATGCTTCCTACGCTCGGCGAGATAGAGTTGGAGAAGCAAGATTCTGGTTTTTGTTTGAGAGAATCAAACATGAATCAGATAAGAAGCAATGGATTGAGAATGGTGGGGGAGAGTTTCACTGCAAGAGAGAGAGAGATGAGTTTGAGACAGGTGAACGCAAAGAAAGCAGAATAAAGCAAAAGAGTCGAGAAGCGGAAGGTGCAGCGATGATGGAAGCGTGGGCTAGGAGGGCAAACTCATCTTTGTTAATGAACAGTGTTTTTTTGTTGAGTTTTAGTATACGAGTAAATTGTAGCTATTGTCTCTTAATTTTAACTCAACTGGAGCAATGGTCCCTCAACTAAAAATTCATTATCATTAGTCCATCAACTCATCAAAACGTGTAGCAATGGTCCATCAACTAAAAATCTATTACCATTGGTCCCTCAACTTTAATTCAACCAGATAAATGGTCCCTTAACTTTAATCCAATTGTAGCAATAGTCCTTCCAACATAACTCGTTTTGATAAAAATTTTGACGTAGTTGACGAAAATGACCATAATTACACACGTTGATGAGTTGAGGGATCCTAATTATATAAATGGTTATTACAACATAACTTATTTTGACAAAATTTTGATGAAATTGATGAAAATGACTATAGCTACATATTTTGATAAGTTGAGGGACCAATGGTAATGGATTTTTAGTTAAGGGATCATTGTTACAATTTACTCTTAGTATATGCATATAAGGACCCGGCTTCTCTGCCCTCCCACTTCCCATACACTCTCATTCCCTCATATTTTGTGCAGTCACGGTTAAGCTACGTCAACATTTTATATTAATTTTTTATAGAGATAATAAGACAAAAAATAATAGTAATATAAAATGTTGACGTGACTTAACCGTGACCGCACAAATAGGAGGAGATGGGAATGTATGAGAAGTGGAAGGGCAGAGAAGCCAGATCCTATGTATAATGTGTGTGTGTATATATAGAGATATATATACAGATACATATTTATGTGTGTGTGTCTATATATATATATATAAAAGCACAGAAGTAGGGGGCGCTGATTATCTTTTGGGACTTTCTAAGATAGTCTGGTTTTATATTTCGATTTAAAAAAAAAACAAACAATATTAGTTATATTAAAATAGAGATAATGAGTTTAATCTTACAAATGAGCTAGTAATAATATGATTCAAATTCGTTTTTTACGAGAATCGAATATAAGACTTATCACTTAAAAGTAAAAAAAAAATTACTAAACCGTAATACTAAGTTATATTTTTTGAGGTTTTATAAGAGATTTTCATTCAGAAAATACAGACATTTTAATAGTTAGAAAATACAAAAATTTATAATCTAAAGATTAAAATATTTGAAATATCAAAGAACACAAGAACTTATGATTCTTTCCCCCCTTTTTTCATCATCTCCTCTCACATTCATTATTTTGTCTTTCTCTTTCTATAAAAAATTAATATAAGATATTAACGTGATTTAACCGTGACCGATCATATAAAAAAAAAGAGAATAGGATGAAAAAGAAGAAGAAAAAAAAAAAAAAGAGAATCTTACTAGAACTTCTTTATCTTTCGACGGTCCACAATACTCTATTATTGTTGTCGACTTCTAGTAATCATGGGTCTTGTGGGTGACGGAAGATAGCCATGACGTGTATATAACATGTAATGGATGACAACATTAAACGAAGTCCATCTTTGAACTTTAAGTCAGGACAAACTCTATTATTGTTATCGCCCTTTAATAATTAAACCCGTAGGGTAACCTTATTTTTTCAGTGGAGACTAAATAAATTGTTATCTTTTAGTCATACTTAGATTTAATGGTTTTAATTGTTATGATTCGAAATTGTTTTTTTTCATTTAGAAAACTTTGACAGTATGAGAAGAATTTATTGATAAAAAAATAAAGATATACCTAGTAGTGAAGGATAAAAACTTTGCTCCTTATAAAGCAAGAAAAGATGGGAACATACACATTACTCCTCTTGAAAAATAAAATACAAGAAAAAAAGGGGGACTAGACCTTAAGCCTCTTGAAAATAGAAAATATAAGAAAAGGAAAGGGTGGACATATGACCAAAACTCTCTAAAATAAAACCTAAAAGGTAAGAACATGCAAGACAAGTTGTAAACCAAAAAAGGAAAATCCAAAAAAATTAGGTAAAAAGAAAACTACACATCAAGAAGGGAAAATAAACATGTAGACCGGCATACCCAAGAAATTTGATTGCAAAAAAGGAAGAATCTCTATAGGAGGGGTGGCATGTCAAACAAGTGAAGACCTAAATTGGCCAATTTATCAATAACTGCATTCCCTTCTCGAAATGCATGAGATCAACATAATACCATGTGCTGCAATCGGAAAATACCTTTCTTCCAATGAGTCTGGAGTGATCAAGGAGGAGGAAAAAAACAAAAACAATAAGCAAAACAAGATATCACGCTAGAAGAGTCAATTTTGCCAATCTCGTCGTAAGCCAATTCCATAGCAAGAATGACAGCATGAAGCTCTACATAGAAAGAAGTACGATACCACAAGCTAAGTGAGAAACCTCCAAGAAAATAACCTGCAGAATCTCGAAAAACGTCACCACAAGCCACAAGACCCATGTTACCTTTAGCAAGGCCATCTGTAGCAGATGCCAAAAAAAAGAATAGAAAACTTCATTTTAATCCTTAAAAAAGATGAGTTTTAGATTATAACTATATGTAAGATTAAAATCCAATTTAGTCCCTAACACATTTAATCATATAATTTATTAGTTGTATTTTGATGTTTTATTTTATCCTTTTATTTTTATTTTAATGTATTAATTACATTTAAATTTAATTTTTATTTCATTCATCATAATATATTTTAATGTCTACATTTAGGCAACTAATTTTTTTATAATATATATTCCGATAACAATTTTGTATGTTCTTTATTTAGGTACATTAATACATTTGAATATTTTGGTATATCCATCGGTACAAACATGTAGTTACATTGATTCAATATAATGCATTTCGGTCCATATAATGTATTTCGTTACGTACACTTTGGTACACATATTTGAGTATCTACTTTTAGGTACATTAATTCAATTATTATATTTCTGTAAATACATTTAGGTACATACATTTTGGTATTGATATTTAGGTACATACATTTTCGGTATTGACATTTTGGTATTGATATTTAGGTACATACATTTTCGGTATTGACATTTAGGTACATACATTTCAGTAGTGACATTTAGGTACATACATTTCGGTATTGACATTTAGATACATTAATTCAATATAATACATTTCGGTACATACATTTAGGTTCATTATAATATATTTTGGTACAATCATGTAGGTACAAATATTTCGGTACAAAAAAGGGAATTTTATATATTTTGGCACAATCATTTCTGAACACTTATGTATTTATATATTTTTGTATCACATATTTTTTTTTAATATTTTCTCATTTACATTCATTTCTAATTAAAAAAAACTAAATATGTGCATATTAATAAAATTAAAATTTAATATGGAGAGATTAAATAAAAATACACATTAAATAACAAAAATTGAATCTAAATTTTGATAAAAATACACTCAAGGGATTAAATTGAATATTTAATCTAGCACCAGGTTTTTTTTTTAATTTTAATCTTTTGCAAGGATTAATATTCAAAAACCCCAAAAAAGAACTATAGAAGGAGCTTTACAAAATTCAGCCCCAATTCCAAAAGAGATTAAAAATTGCTTAAACAAATTCCCCTTATTAATATTTGAACTACAGTTTATTTGGAATTTTGGCACTTGCCACCTCCATGAATCTTCTTCAACTTTCTTTTTTCTTTTTCCTCTTATGTTTAAGGGTGTACATCCACACCATGTTATTAATTTCTGTTTTTTTATCTTCTTCTATTCATTCGATTCAAAAGTCAAAACTTAAAAATGTATGTAAGTAGTAAAAAAAGATTGTGTAAATATCGTACTCCTATGTTTACTCTGCAGTGCCAATAAATATAAGGCAAGCAATTGTAAGATTCATGTTTATATAATGTTTCAGTTTTCGAAGTTCCATTGCCTATATTGGAGGTATGATGAGTTTGGGATTTTGTGTTTTTCAATCTGTGTGGGTGTCATACGTATTTGGATGTCAAATTGTTTTTTATGTTGTAGATACATTCAGGTAGATAAGAGTATATGTTTTTTTTTTCTTCATATTTTCCCTTCTAACTTTCTACTAAATAAATTTGGGAAGTTAACCTCCTACTAAATAAATTTGAGTATCGTGTTAACTTTTTACTAAATATATTTGGTAAGGTATTTTATATTGCTTATTTTAGTTTTGATAGGTAACTATTTTGTTTATATGCGTTGCAGGTGCCCCATGGCAAGAACACTCAAAATAGGAAACAAAAAAGAAAGATGCATAAATTAGGGATTTTAATTAATTCTCATAATTTAACACTAATATATGCCCACACACAAAGTGTGTGTGAATTTTTTTTACTTTGGTTGCTAAAACTGAAGAAGAGAGGAACAGAGTGAGAGAGAATTGAGAAGAGAGGGAGAAAGGTTTTTTTTAATTTATTTTTTTAAATTAGAGATGATAAACTTACATGTAGGTGCGGTCAAAAAAAAATATTTTGTGAAATTATGTTACTATCCTTAAGTTTGTTGTTGTGATAGAATATAAAGATGTTTTTTCATTTTATATTAATTAACAAAGAGAATTTCATTAATGTGATTTTAAATAATGGCGGAATGGACATAAAAATAGAGAGTTTTAATAAAATGAGTTTCACAAAACTATAAACAAATATTTTTTAATTACATGTTATGGGCAACCGTCTGAAGGGGAACCACGATTACTGTACTTGGCCCAAAAGCAAGTCTGCATAGACTCGCTAGCACGTGGATTTCCACTAGCATTTAGATGAAAATTTCAAAATAGGGCCCACTTCGAGAAAAACCAGACATTAGATATATTTTTGTTTCCCATTTTAACCCTATCGCGGAAAGGAGAGGAAGAAGAAAATGGGTTAACACCTCATAAGGATGGCAATTTAATCTATCAAACTCACACCCGGTAATTAATTGATCCAAACGGTTCGGTTTCAGATTAGATTTTGGGTACTTTATGGTTATGGATATTTATAGGATAAATTTTTTGATTTTAGGTTTGGTTAGGTTATTGGGGTATCCGTCCCGAACTCATGCCCAAAACCGAAATGTTTTCATTTTAATAAAAAAATATAAATATTTATTATATAGAGAATAGTTACCAACAATCATGCATTAAGTCCGTACTAGTACCTATATGCATTGTATTATTAATAACTAACATATGCCCTACATTTTGTGTGTGAGAATAATTTTTATTTTTATTTTAAAATGGGAAGGAGAAAGAGAGAAACAATGAATGTGGATTAGAGAGAAAAGTTTTTTTATTTATATTTTATTTTTTAAAATTAGTGGATGTTAGGATCACTAACATACCTCGACCCGGAAAGTCTAATTGAACTCCAAATCGAGTTGTGCTGGCTGATACCTGGAGGGTGACGAAGCCATAAAGTGTAGTGTAGTGGAAAAAAGAATGTGAATAAATCTAAACCTAAAAGTGACTAAACAAAAGAGTGCGCAGGTGAGCAGGATTGCACCCATTTCACACGTGATGGTAGAGTATAAGAACAGTACAGTAATTAGGGTGAGGGTTATACCACTAGTGATAACCATCTCCTGAGATTTGCTAGAATCCTCGTTTATACATAAGCTCAGCTACTAAACCTGGAGGGGTGAAAAACAAAGTGAGTGGGTCAGCAAAACAACGTTTGTAAGAAAACCTTTATTTTCGAACATATTAACCCCTCACCATAAAACAAGTATAGTTTCCTTAAAACATACTACGTAAGTATGTAACAACAGCAATATAACCAGAAATATACCAAGTCATGATATATCAAATGCCACAGTAATATAATCATGTGATAATCAATTGCTCATCAATCTATGCTAGCATACGAGTCGGAGTTGCATAATGCAACCTGTACAATAGGACTAGGTGTAATCAATACATTATAGTACTACGATCATGTGAAGATTAGCGCCGAGGCGCGGTCACATACGAGTCGGAATTTCCTAATGTAATATGTACGACAGAACTGGCACTTAACTTGGATCCAAGGTGAGTGAATGGTGCAGATGTGAACATACACGTGAAGGACTGGCCTTGGCCCTGGGCGGAGTAGTAACACCGGGGTGCAGCAAGATGAGCATGTACATATATGTATAAATGTCATAACAGTAATATCCCAACCATATAGTTGCATTTATCACAATTTATATTACAATAATGATACTAGGCGATATAAGCGTAAAAATGAAGTAAATACGCATTTATGAAAACTATAACTATGTATGGGAATAAAAACAAATTGCCCACTCACCTGGAGTCCGTGCTACAATTCCCTAACACAAATATCGAGGTGTCACGAACAATTATCGCCTAGAACAATTATCAAATCACGTCTCATAAACATGTAACTTTCATAAAACACAACCCCAAGGACGTTCTAAAATGATTTGAAACTCATTGACTAAAAATCAACTATCACTCAAGGGTCAATGGTAGGGTCCATAACCCTACAAACTCGATATGGAAGGTCCGCACCTTGGATTTCCGATCCGTAACTTCCAAAGAGTTTCAATAAGTTGCTAGAACGACATCCTAAAGTTTCGGAATAATCCTACGGTCGGATCTCCGTCAATTGTTAAAATTAAGTGGTGGTCGATGTTTTATTTTACGAACTTACAAATCCAATTCGGGCTCCAACGGTCAGATCGTCAATTCATATAAGGACCCTGTGGCGGACAACTAGGTGGTCAACCATGAATCTACATTAAAACATCATAATTTCACTAAACGGATGTCAAATATGAAATCGGGGCTTCAAAATTAGCCTAAGATGGTCAGGTGGGGTCTCGGCCCACGCGTCGCCGCGCATGGGGTCGGCTGCCACGGTTCGCTGGAAAATTCCACTATTTCTAAAAATTCTCAAATTTCACATAAATGAAGATCTCAAATAGAGGAACAACTTTCATTCCTAGCACGAAGTCTAAAAGTAGACAGAAGATGGTCAATTTTTCCCCAAAGCCAGCCGGTGCCTATAGCTTCTCGGCGTCTATTCGTCGTCTACGGTGGTCCAACGGGGTTAAGGTTGGTCTGGATTTGCGGTCGCGGAGGTGTTAAATTAATGGGAGGTCGCGGAGGTGTGGGTCGACGGAAAAGCTGGGAACTTTCTCCCTTTTTTTTTTTTTTTTTCCTAATTGGCTGATTGGTCACTTGTCCTTGTAGCTGATTGGTCCCCCTTATTTGTGCCTAAAATCTGATTGGGCTTTTTCCTTGAAGGAGTTAAATTAATTTACAAACTAAAATATAAATAACCAAATTCAAACGTCCGTAACTATACCGTTATAATCCGGACTCGCAAATGGCTTTCGCTCATGCGTTCGTACCAACGAGTACTAAAAAAATACTCTAAAAGAATAAGTCTTACGTCTCTCAAACCGATGGTCAACAAAAGTCAAAGTCCTTGCCTTTAGGGCATTTTCATAAATTTATGATTTTAAAATTAATAAAAAGGTAAAATTAGGGACGGGTTGTCACAATCACCCTTGGGTGAAGTTTTGAAAAAAAAACTGTAAAATTTAGTTTGTGTAAATTTACTTTATCGCCCATGATTTTGTTTTGTTGTAGAAGATAAAATTATCTTTTTACCCTCTTTTGATTGACAAATAGGATGTAGTTATAGATATAAATCATATGCTTAGAGTATTAATTTCACTTTTAATAATATTAGTATCAATTGTATTAATAACACTATTTAATATTTGACCTTATTTAATATATGCATTATATGCATTTGTATCAGTAGTCTATTGAAATTTGTTTTATTTAAATTTTACTATTTAATTATAAGAAAAATCGTGGCCAATAAACAATTCGTTACTTGACGAGTTCAGTTATGAGAAAAAACTTGTTAGAAGATTCTTCGGTTTCGAGTTCGGAGAAAATAAACGGGTTCAGATATAAGAATGACATATCCGAACCTGATCCGCTCTGTTGCCATCTCTATTGCTTCCTAGGCTTGAGGGAGGGCATAATAGGAAATAAAAGTAGATGAATAAAGTCGGAAAAAAGATATTGCGAGTGACCGTTTATCGTACATCATGCGGTTAGTTTTCGTTAGGTAATATTTATATTTAATTTTAAATTTTACATTTTGAAATGATTTCTGATCGTTCGATATACGATGACCGATCACGATCACAAGATCGCTAGGATCCTAGGAGGCTTTCTTGAATCATGTAAACTCAACAGATCCTGTCCAAAATTAAGGATAGTTTAATTTCCCGCAACATATGAAATTAAAGCCTTAATAAATCATATGATCAATCAACAAAATCATTAGTGAACATATAAAAAAAAAAGCATGAAACAAAACAAAATGATGAATAATGAACAACAAAAACGCGTCTTTCTAGTTCCTAATCTTAAAAAATTTTAAATTATGTGATCAATCAACAAAATCATTAGAGCATAAAAGAAACCAAGAAACAAACAAATTGATGAATAAATTAAAGTAGAAACTATAAACACTTATCAAAATTGCAAAACAAGTTATAGTAAGACATAAATAAAAGTAGTCTTTAATTTTATGCAACAATTGATATTAAAGCCTTGATGGTCCCCCTTAATGCTGGCACTAAGTACTCTATTATTGTTATTGTCTTTTAGTAACCATGGTTTTCATTCGTACGATTAAGCTTTAAACAAAATATATCTTGTGAAATTTTAATGCTTAACTTTTGGACAGCAAGTGGGGCATTTTTTTAAAAGCTGAACTCTTGAATTATGATGCCAACAGTAAAATGACAAATTATGCATGAAACACGAGTTTTGTGCAATGAATCAAAAATTGGTAGATAGGAAAATAATTGTTGATAGATATATGACCTAATAATTGTTTAGAGATATGACCTAATTATTTCAAGCAAGATTCCAATCAAATTTGCATGTACGCCACTAAAAAAACAATTCAATCATTCATAGATATATCATATATGTGTAAAGGACGACAACTTTAAACAAAGTCGGATGTTTGGCCCTCCCACTTCCTTGATCTCTTATTTTGTGTGGTCACGGTTAAGTCACGTCAACATTATATATATATATATATATATTATATAGAGATAATAAGACAAAAATGAATAGTAATATAAAATGTTGATGTGGTTTAACCGTGACCACACAAACAAAAGGGCATATGAGGGCACGGGAAGTGGGAAGACAGAGAATTGTTGTTTGGAGCTTTAAAGCTTAACTTTTAGACAATGAGTGGAGTTTTTAACGGAATGACCAAAATGATGGATGGTGGACAATTTCAGGGATCACTTTTATCGATTTGAAATGTTAGGGACCAAAGTGATGAGTTATGCAAATCTCAGAAACTATTTTAGCTATTTAGCCATTAAAAATAATATTAAATTTTAAAATAGTCTCTTAGCATTTCTCTTGTGATATAATAATGTTTGCTTTTGATGGGACAACATACATAGAAAGGAATGGGGCGGGAGTGAAAGACGAATCACCTTTCTTTCGTGATTGTTACTATTTGGACCACAGTATAAATTGCGTTGTTGACCACTTTTATAATATAGATGACTCATTTCCACAAGTGGCTTCGTGGTATACAGTGACGGAGTCATGATTTCACGTGAGGCAAAACCTTTCACAAATGTTAAGGTGATACTATCCACATATTCATTTTTATCTCTCATACACATTTCTTAATTTTCTGACAATTTAACTAAAGTGTGCGAGAGGTGAAAATGATGTGTGAATAGTACTACCTCAAATGTTAAAAAAAAAAAACTAAACGGATAGTATCTACAAAATTACAAAAAATAAAATAAAACAAATATAATATGATACGAGTCCAAAATAATAAATTCATCGATAATAATTCACAACAATCATACTTGTACTCGACGAATTTTCATATTTTGAAACAGTATCATGATAGACTCGTCATCTATATTATTTAAAATATATTTATCAATATAAGTAACCAAACAATTATTTATCCACAAATCACCCATTCAATTGTATAGGTTGCTCTTCAAAATATTGCAAAAATACTCGCTCAAGTTTACAAATCCAAAATAAATTTGATAATCAATTAAAAAAAATTGCGATAGATCAGTTTAACAAAAAACAAAATCATAATTTAAACAAATAATTTGCAAGAGAGATGAGAGAGTAAAATACAAATATTAGTGTAAAAATTGGGATGCGAAACGAATTTGAAAGGCTGCAGTAGAGAACAAGTAGGCTAAAAATAAAGTGAGGATGGGCCTAGCCCCACCGTGGTCCCTTCTTCCCTCCGCCACTGGTAGTATATATAGGCAATCGACATTGATGGAGCAAACTATCTTCTATAACTAGTGACGAGCTAGCAATAGAAATGAGTAAGCCTTCTCTAAGACTGCAGTTTACTAAGCTTCTTGTTTTTTACCATGTTCTACTTTGGCAACTTGGACACTGGCCTCAATCCAAACTCCACTGTAGAGCCGACGTGGTTGGACTGCCGGATGATGAAGGTATTCATTACCAATTTCACTCTCTATTTTAATCATCATCTAACTTTCTGAGTATATCGCCTTCAAATATGATTATATATAACCCAAAGTGGATCACAAACACATGTTTGATTAATTAATTTCAGCTAAGAGGCCTGATCATCGTATTTATTAATTACTTAACGAAATATTGGCAGTGAATGCTCTCAGTGTCTTTATGAGCAACTTAGAGTTAAGGCCAGAGCAAATCATTGGAACGACATATTGCAGTGACGTAGTCTGCACTTACGGTTTTGTCATTGAATGTCATTGCAATAATGAGAGTGTATGCCGGATCACTGGAATGTATGTATGAAACAATATTTCACATATACACGTTAAATCTTGTTTAATATATATATATATATATACATATAATTAATTAATTAATTAATGGTATACTAACCTTTTTTTTGTGTGGACTCATTTTGTGTGGCAGTAGAATGAGCTACTTAGGTTTAACTGGAACTATTCATGAAAGTGTGGGTAACCTTACAAGCCTAACCTACCTGTACGTTAATCGCACTCTTTGTCTGCCTACCAATCTTTAATGTAATTTCAGTTGTTTATGTTATATTGCAGACTTCATGACAACTCTGGGGTGTAAAAAGAACTACCCTTCACAAAAATATTCATTGAGCAAGGGTTTAAAGAAATTATAAGTTCAATCTAATTAAATTTTGTTTTTTTCTTTCTTTCTTTCAAATATCATATCAAAAGCATTCTATCCAACAACACACTTCATGGCGGAATACCAGATACCATTGGGAATTTGACGAATCTCCAAGTCCTGTAAGTAAATATTGTTGGAAATTTATATTATAATATTTAATTTCAAAAATTGAATGAAAAAATATATGTCACTGACGCAAAGTGCATATAATTAGGTTTCTTAATAAAACCAAATAGTGAAGCAGTACCATTATGCAAAAGACATGACTTTTGTAATGGCGTATGAATTAGATGAAAAGGTGGCATCAATTCATGATCAGCCACTACGACCCTTCCTAGAAGTCACTTGGGTTCTTTATAACTCTTAATCACAGCCGTGTAAAAGCAGAATGAGACAGAGAGTTAATTAGATCGTACTGGACATAAGAGTATTCCTTTGTACTCTATGTTTTTTTTTTTTGTTCAATTCTGAGTCGTGTCTTAAGAGTATGAAATATAGAAGGTTCGCCATAATCCAAAGATTGCAGTGCTTCAACTTCAGATTATAGATTGTTAAATACTAGGAGACGGACACCTACCGAACTATAAGCACAAGAGTAGGGGCGAAATTCTATCTTCAGGACATTGCATTTATGCAAGCCTCAATCTCCAAGTTTATCAGTCCTTCTTAATTTCTCTCTAGTTGTTTATATTAATTTTGTACATAATTTATGTTGTGAATTTTTGTATGATTATTATCATTGGAGTTCTTTTATTATTTTCATATTTTCTAATTTTGCTCCAACAAATATATACTAGATAGTTGTACATTGAAATTCATTGTTAATCAATCAACTGGATGCTTTAGTACGTACTTGTGAAAATTAGTGTTTTGAATTGGGGTTTTTTGTATAAAGGGATCTATCGCGAAATCAACTCTGTGGTTCAATACCAGCAAGGTTACGGCGCTTGGTTTCTCTTGAATATCTGTAAGGGCTTAATGTCGCCAATATAATTATGGAGAATCATCTTGATTAATTTCCGTTAATTGTTTTTGTTAAAATTCTTATCAAGTCATTTTCACTCTCTATGTATAGATATCTGCAATACAACTTGCTTAGCGGAGATATACCACAAAGTTTTGGTTCACCGACGAATTCGAATCTTACTGAATTGTCAGTGCATTAATTAATTAATTATTTTCTTAATCTCCTCCACCTCATCATGATTTTAATTTGTGATACATTATTTCATTTCATTCATGCTTTACTTTCTCGGGCTTTTGCAGGAATCTACAGTTCAATATGCTATCAGGCTCAATTCCTGAGGATTTTGGAAATCTTTTGAATCTGAAAATTATGTTTGTTCTTTGCTTACACCACATATAATTATACGACTTGTGATTTTATTTGTATGCATGTTTAGATAATAAATAAATAGATATATATATATATATAATTAATTAATCTTCTAAAACATTAATTCTAAGAAGTCATTTCTCATTTTTTCCGATAGGGATCTGTCTGAGAATCAGCTCTCTGGTCCTCTTCCAAAAAAACTCGGAGACTTGAAAAATCTCACAGCCCTGTAAGTTTAATTGAAAAAAAAAAAAAAAAAAACTCATCGCTTAAAAACTAAATAAAATAGAAATAATAATCAAGAGTTAATATGCAAAAGTAATAAACATAGGAGTGTCTCTTTCATTGTTGCAGCTATGTGTCAGCCAATAATTTGAGTGGGGAATTTCCAGAAAGTTATGGAAACCTCACAAACCTGAAAAAGTTGTAAGTGTTCACTCCCGTCAACGATTAATTTGAGGTTTGCCACACATTAATTAAATAATTAAGAGAATATGATGGTGACTGGTGAATGCATGCAGTTCAATAGCCGGGAATTACATTTCTGGTCCCTTACCAGTTGAAACCATAGCCAAGTGGACTAATATCACTCACCTGTAAGTAATTTTTAGCTTTACACTTAGCAGGTAGTAATTTTAAGGTTTCTTAAAAAGACAAATTTTTTACACGGCGTGCAGGGTGCTCGTGGGAAACAATTTCGAAGGAAAGTTGACTGAAAAAATATTCGGCTTGCAAAAGCTTCAGCATCTGTATAGGACATCTTCCTCTTTCTTTCAGCATCAAAGAAAATTAATGTATCCATATAAGTTTAAAAATGGATTAGAAAAAAATTGAATAGATTTTATATAAAAAAAGGTACATTTTTTTGCTAGCAAAAAAGGTACATTTTTTTGCTAGCAAAAAAGGGTACATTTTACATATAACAAATTGGTATATTTAAGAATGGGTACATTTTAAGATTAAAATTTTGAAAAAATTACATGAATGGGTACATATAAGATTAAAAATTTGAAAACATTTTTTAAAAAGCTAATGGGCACAAACTTATTTTAATTTTTTTATTTATTTTGGAAATGTTTTGGATTAAAATTAGTTAGAAGTTTAATAAATGTGTGAGTATTAAAATCCTAAATCAATTATTAATTTTTATTTTAAAAAATTATGTAACTGACATGTAAATTCATTATTACATTAATGCTAGGAACTTTGATCAAAATATGAAAACTAATAAGGTTTCAATCAATGAACATTAGTAATTAGGGACCGGATACTAATTTTTTCTATATATATTATGATTAGAGGTTGAAAATGTATATATATTTATTCCTCTGCAGGTTGATAAGTGACCTGGCAAATGACGGTTTCCAATTACCACCAAATATCTCCAACAGTGCCAATTTCATTTCTTTGTGAGTGGTTAGTTGTAATAATTGCTTCTAGCCCAGTTTGTGCCCAAGGGCTTCATTTTTCATTCTTCACGTTGGTTTTCTACAGAACACTGAGGAACTGCTCAATCACCGGCCCAATCCCCAAATACATTGGTGAAAAAATGACATCTCTAAGATACCTGTAATTTCACTTCACTTTTGTAATTTTGTTTTTGGAGTTGTCCTGTTAATTTGGCTGGAAAGAAAATTGAATCAGTTTTAGGGCTTGTTTAATACTCATGAGCGCTTATGCTAGAAGTGGTTTCATTAAAAAAGCTTTAGTTTTTTATTATTAAAAGTTCAAGTGATTTCTTGTAAAAACATTTGGAAGTGTTTCTTGAAAAAACATATGACATGCACTGTTTTTTTTCAGAACACACTTTTATGACCCAAAATCATTTATTACTTTTTGTGAAAAACGCAGTCATAAGTGGTTTTAACTACTAGAAAGTACTTTTAGCTATTCTAGAAGTAATCTCCTACAAACACTTAACCTCATCAACGGACTATTAATTAAGCACCGTTTGATATATCTTTCTATTTTTTTATTTCACAATATATAGCCAATTACACGGAACCAGAATTGAGTTTATTTTTAATACCATTGTTGATCAAAACTCCCTTAATGTTAATCCTCCTGGTGTTTTGTCTTGCAGAGACTTGAGCTTCAATAAGTTAACTGGTGGCCTCCCTCAGAAAATGAGTTCAAATATGATTTACATGTAAAGGAATAACATTCTTAACTGGAAGAATTTAGATTAATTACAGGTCTGAGTCTTGTTAATTACATGCGTTAATATAATATATACGCTTAACTATGTTCAGGTCTTTTTCTAGAAATATGCTTAACGGGACAATCGCACCTTCGATACTTGGGGACTCCCAAACTAGGATGTATGTCTTCATATTCTGAACTGAAGTTAGAAGAACATTCATTTGCAACAGCTTTAAGTTTTTGCTCATATGTACAAATTAATTAATGAGACTGATGCATATGTTATCTTTTAGAGATCTTTCGTTCAACTATTTTTCAGCAGAAGGCTCTCCAGTACAAAGCAACCAACAACTGTGAGGATATGTTCTTTCTTGTCCTTAATGTTTCTGTTGATGAAATTGAATGGTTCCACTTCCACATTCCACTACTAATTGCATCGAGACATTTTGTTTAAAAGTCCACAATTATTGTTGCACATCACTTAAGTTGGGGGCAATATCAATTATAAAATATTTTGTTTCATGACCTTAACTTTTATTCAGGAACTTGTTTGCCTGCTGCGGCAACTCCTCAACCACTGCACCAGATTTGTCGTATACGTATGTTTCTTTTCCGTTTTGCATTAGTAAGAGACTATCATCAGAACCTTTTATAACAATATTGGTAACTACTTTTAGGATGGATCCATTTGAAATGAAGAACAGATACTGTCCTGAAAACGAACCGGAGTGTAAGTTTATTCTTCGCAGCCTGAAAATTACAAACTAAGGTCTCGTTTGGCAGGTCAGACTGACTATTTTAATCAGATATGATCGAATAATATTAACTAAATTAATCGGATGTTTGATACAGTATTAGACTAATGACTTATAAATAATACGGCCTTTGGTACTGTCCCAAATAAATACTTCGAACTATTATTAATTTTATTAAGGACAAACAGAAAACCCAAATTTGTGATGAAATATTATGCCTCCAAATTATTTTTTTCTTTTAAACTTTCTTATTAATATATTTTTAAAAAATTAAAAAACAGAAAGAAAAAATTCAGCGCCCTTGTCCACCCCACACCCCAACAAACACCATCGCCGCACCACCCTAATTCAAATCCGGCGACAAACACCATACCCACCCCCACCCTTAGTCAATTCGGGAACACTTCAATTGCTGAACACGGCTTCTCGCCACCGCATCTTCCCCAACCCAGCAAACCGAACAGAGTTGCTCACAATTTTTCATTTCCAAATCGAAAGAAGCTCTAAACACAAAAAGCTGGGTAATTCTGTAAAACCCTTTTCTGGAGGACGAAACGAAGCCGATGCAAAGACAGAGAACCTGCTTCATCATCACTTTCACCATCCTCCTCAGATCTGTAATTAGGGCATCAGTTCGTCGATGGTGCGGTCGTCGG
Organism: Malus fusca; assembly: GCA_035220775.1. Taxonomy (NCBI): domain Eukaryota; kingdom Viridiplantae; phylum Streptophyta; class Magnoliopsida; order Rosales; family Rosaceae; genus Malus; species Malus fusca. The sequence continues at coordinate 40,751,144 of CM069068.1, forward strand.
CGAGGCATTGGCTGGTCTTCAGCAATGCCTTGTGGTTCGCCAAGGACACGGCGTCGAGAGGTAATTGTGGGTGCGGTGGATCGAGGGGACCGAGAGAGTGAGCAAATTCCTACCCGACTAAATAATACAGAGGGTTTAGAGTGTATTAGTTATACGGCGTGAGCCGTATATAATAGGTGGGGCCAGGATAATTAATCCGGAATCTATTTAATACGGAACTGCATCAAACAACCAGATTCGTATAATTAGTCATATCTGACACTCAATACGGTGTGCCAAACGAGACCATAAATGTTGCAGAATATATTATGATATATGTTAATTTTTTCTTGCAGACCATTCCTTGTTTATTAATTGTGGTGGTGAAGAAACAACCGTAAATAGGCATAAATATGATCAAGATAATGACACATCCCTCTTTTACACAAGTCCAAAGAAAAACTGGGCTTACAGCCTTTCCGGAGACTTTGGTGTACCAGAAGGTAATACTAGTAATTACATCAAGAGCATGACACGTGGAGTTCCCATTCCTGAGGCACCGTTGTATGAAAAAGCTCGGCTTTCCCCGATATCTCTCGAGTATTATGTTTTTTGTCTACGCAAAGGCAATTATACTGTGACGCTTTATTTCAAGGAAATTGTATACACTAAGGATGAAGACTATAGTAGTTTAAGGAAACGCGTATTTGATGTATATATTCAGGTAACAGTTCATTTTTTTGGTCATGATCACAATCACATCATTCTACTTTTATTTATTGGATCATCTTATTTTAAGTAAATTGTGTTGCAGGATGTGAGGAGACTAAATTATTTCAACATTAGGGAGGAGGAGGGAACTACAAAAGGACCAATAACTAAAAAGATTTCAGCTGTGGTTGTAAATGATAGCGGTCTATTGAACATCCACATGTACTGGCCTGGAAAGGGATCGTTTCAATACCTTCCTAGTTTTAATGGACCTCTAATATCAGCTATTTCGGTGACTCCTGGTAATACTTAATTTCGTAATTCGATTTCTTTTTAATTTATTTTGTTCAAATTAACACATGTATTATTATACTTTTCCCACTAATTTCAGAGTTCAAAATCGATAAAAATAATGGTCAACTTGTTGCATTGATTACGCTTGCTTCAATTGTTGCTGCTCTGCCGCTTTCATTGGCTTTTGCTTGGAGGATGGGCTGGCTGCCAAGCAAAGAGTTCCCCAGTAAGTCTATATGCTGAATGCTGAGCTACAATTAAATACTGCACTATGCTCTGCAATACGAGAATATGCCCTCCTTGATCGATACACCAAAACGAAAACAACTAAAGTTGTCTGATTTTTTTTTTGGGAAACTAACTAAAGTTGTCTGATTGATATATGTTCTTGATGCATTTTTTTCTCTGACCAGAAATCGAAACAAGTCAAGAAAAAATAGTTGATGAGCATCAAGACAGCGAAGAGCTCCCCAGTAAGTCAATAAGCTGAATGCTGAGTTATAATTAAATATTGCACTATGCTCTGCAATACGAATATGACCTCCTTGATGGATACACCAAAACGAAAAGAACTAAAGTTGTTGGATTTTTTTTTTTGGAAACTAACTAAAGTTATCTGATTGATATATGTTCTTGATGCATTTTTTTCTCTGAACATAATCGATATAGGTCAAGTAGAAAATGGTGATGAGCAAAGAAACACGAAAGATCAAGGCAGGCGGAAGAACACAGAAAAAGATCAAGGCATGCGGAAGAACTAAAGTTGTCTGATTTTTTATTTTTTATTTTTTTTGGGAAACTAACTAAAGTTGTCTGATTGATATATGTTCTTGATGCATTTTTTTCTCTGAACATAACTCGAAATAGGTCAAAAAGAAATAGGAGATGAGCATCAAGACAGCGAAGAGCTCCCCAGTAAGTCTATAAGCTGAATGCTGAGCTACAATTAAATATTGCACTATGCTCTGCAATACGAGAATATGCCATCCTTGATCGATACACCAAAGCAAAAAGAACTAAAGTTGTCTGATTTTTTTCTTTTTTTTTGGGAAACTAACTAAAGTTGTCTGAATGATATATGTTCTTGATGCATTTTTTTCTCTGAACATAAATCGAAATAGGTCAAGAAGAAATAGGTGATGAGCATCAAGACAGCGAAGAGCTCCCCAGTAAGTCTATAAGCTAAATGATGAGCTACAATTAAATATTGCACTATGCTCTGCAATACGAGAATATGCCCTCCTTGATGGATACACCAAAACGAAAAGAACTAAAGTTGTCTAATTTTTTGCTTTTTTTGGGAAACAAACTAAAGTTGTCTGATTGATATATGTTCTTGATGCATTTTTTTCTCTGAACATAAATCAAAATAGGTCAAGAAGAAATAGGTGATGAGCCGAGAAACACGAAAGGTCAAGAAGAAATAGGAGATGAACAGAGAAACACGAAAGATCAAGGCAGGCGGAAGAACACAAAAACAAAGAGGAAGAAAAAGGAAAAAATAGGTGATGAGCATCCAGACATCGTCAAAAAATTGGGTATGTTCGGATTGAGCTATGGATTTCCGTTGGGTATGTCAAGCGAAGAGCTCCCCAGTAAGTCTACAAGCTGAATGTTGAGCTACAATTAAATACTGCACTATGCTTTGCAATACGAGAATATGCCCTCCTTGATGGATACACCAAAACGAAAAGAACTAAAGTTGTCTGATTTTTTTTTTTTTTGGGAAACTAACTAAAGTTGTCTGATTGATATATGTTCTTGATGCATTTTTTCCTCTCAACATAAATCGAAATAGGTCAACAAGAAATAGGTGATGAGCATCAAGACAGCGAAGAGATCCCCAGTAAGTCTATAAGCTGAATGCTGAGCTACAATTAAATACTGCACTATGCTTTGCAATACGAGAATATGCCCTCCTTGATGGATACACCACAACGCAAAGAACAAAAGTTGTCTGATTTTTTTTTTTTGGAAACTAACTAAAGTTGTCTGATTGATATATGTTCTTGATGCATTTTTTTCTTTGAACATAAATCGAAATAGGTGATGAGCATCAAGACAGCGAAGAGCAACCCAGTAAGTCTATAAGCTGAATGCTGAGCAACAATTAAATACTGCACTATGCTCTGCAATACGAGAATATGCCCTCCTTGATGGATACACCAAAACGAAAAGAAATAAAGATGTCTGATTTTTTTTTTTTTTTTTTTTTGGAAACTAACTAAAGTTGTCTAATTGATATATGTTCTTGATGCAATTTTTTCTCTGAACATAAATCGAAATAGGTCAAGAAGAAATAGGTGATGAGCAGAGAAACACGAAAAGTCAACAAGAAATAAGTGACGAGCAGAGAAACACGAAAGATCAAGGCAAGCGGAAGAACACAAAAACAAAGAGGAAGAAAAAGGAAAAAATAGGTGATGATCATCCAGACACCGTAAAAAAATTGGGTATGTTGGGATTGAGCTATGGATTTCCGTCGGGTATGTCAAGCGAAGAGCTCCCCAGTAAGTCTATAAGCTGAATGCTGAGCTACAATTAAATACTGCACTATGCTCTGCAATACGAGAATATGCCCTCCTTGATGGATACACCAAAACGAAAAGAACTAAAGTTATCTGCTTTTTTTTTTTTGGGAAACTAACTAAAATTGTTTGATTGATATATGTTCTTGATGCATTTTTTTCTCTGAACATAAATTGAAATAGGTCAAGAAGAAATAGGTGATGAGCATCAACACAGCGAAGCGCTCCCCAGTAAGTCTATAAGCTGAATGCTCAGCAACAATTAAATACTGCACTATGCTCTGCAATACGAGAATATGCCATCCTTGATGGATACACCAAAAAAAAAAAGAATCTAAAGTTGTCTGATTTTTTTTTTTTTTTGGAAAATAACTAAAGTTGTCTGATTGATATATGTTCTTGATGCATTTTTTTCTCTGAACATAAATCAAAATAGGTCAAAAAGAATTAGGTGATGAGCATCAAGACAGCGAAGAGCTCCCCAGTAAGTCTATAAGCTGAATGCTGAGCTATCATTAAATACTGCACTATGCTCTGCAATACGAGAATATGCCCTCCTTGATGGATACACCAAAACGAAAAGAACTAAAGTTGTCGGATTTTTTTTTTGTTTTTTGGGAAACTAACTAAAGTTGTTTGATTCATATATGTTCTTGATGCATTTTTTTCTCTGAACATAAATCGAAATAGGTCAAGAAGAAATAGGTGATGAGCAGAGAAACACGAAAGGTCAAGAAGAAATAGGTGATGAGCAGAGAAATACGAAAGATCAAGGCAGGCGGAAGAACACAGAAACAAAGAGGAAGAAAAAGGAAAAAATAGGTGATGAGCGTCCAAACACCGTCAAAAAATTGGGTATGTTCGGATTAAGCTATGGATTACCGTTGGATATGTCAAGCGAAGAGCTCCCCAGTAAGTCTATAAGCTGAATATTGAGCTACAATTAAATACTGCACTATGCTCTGCAATACGAGAATATGCCCTCCTTGATCGATACACCAAAACGAAAAGAACTAAAGTTGTCTGTTTTTTTTTTTTTTTTTGGGAAACTAACTAAAGTTGTTTGATTGATACATGTTATTGATGCATTTTTTTCTCTGAACATAAATCGAAATAGGTCAAGAAGAAATAGGTGATGAGCATCAAGACAGCGAAGAGCTCCCCAGTAAGTCTATAAGCTGAATGCTGAGCTACAATTAAATACTGCAATATGCTCTGCAATACGAGAATATGCCCTCCATGATGGATACACCAGAACGAAAAGAACTAAAGTTGTCTAATTTTTTTTTTCTTGGGAAACTAACTAAAGTTATCTGATTGATATATGTTCTCGATGCATTTTTTTCTCTGAACATAAATCGAAAAAGGTCAACAAGAAATAGGTGATGAGCAGAGAAACAAGAAAGGTCAAGAAGAAATTGGTGATGAGCAGAAAAACACGAAAGATCAAGGCAGGTGGAAGAACACAGAAACAAAGACGAAGAAAAAGGAAAAAATAGGTGATGAGCATCCAGACACCGTCAAAAAATTGGGTATGTCGGGATTGAGCTATGGATTTCCGTTGGGTATGTCAAGCGAAGAGCTCCCCAGTAAGTCTACAAGCAGAATGCTGAGCTACAATTAGATACTACACTATGCTCTGCAATACGAGAATATGCCATCCTTGATCGATACACCATGATAAAAAGAAATAAAGTTGTCTGATTTTTTTCTTTTTTTGGGAAACTAACTAAAGTTGTCTGATTGATATATGTTCTTGATGCATTTTTTTCTATGAACATAAATCAAAATAGGTCAGGAAGAAATAGGCGATGAGCATCAAGACAGTGAAGAGCTCCCTAGTAAGTCAATAAGCTGAATGCTGAGCTACAATTAAATATTGCACTATGCTTTGCAATACAACAATATGCCCTCCTTGATGGATACACCAAAACGAAAAGAACTAAAGTTGTCTGATTTTTATTTTTGGAAACTAACTAAAATTGTCTGATTGATATACATTCTTGATGCATTTTTTTCTCTGAACATAAATCGAAATAGATCAAGAAGAAATAGGTGATGAGCATAGAAACACAAAAGGTCAAGAAGAAATAGGTGATGAGCAGAGAAACATGGAAGATCAAGGCAGGCGGAAGAACACAGAAACAAAGAGGAAGAAAAAGGAAAAAATAGGTGATGAGCATCCAGACACCGTCCAAAAATTTGGTATGTTGGGATTGAGCTATGGATTTCCGTTGGGTATGTCAGGCGAAGAACTCCCCAGTAAGTCTATAAGTTGAATGCTAAGCTACAATTAAATACTGCACTATGCTCTGCAATACGAGAATTTGCCATGCTTGATGGTTACACCAAAACGAAAAAAACTAAAGTTGTCTGATTTTTTTTTTTTGGGAAACTAACTAAAGTTGTCTAATTGATATATGTTCTTGATGCATTTTTTTTTCTCTGAACATAAATCGAAATAGGTCAAGAAGAAATAGGTGTTGAGCAGAGAAACACGAAAGGTCAAGAAGAAATAGTTGATAAGCAGAGAAACACAAAAGATCAAGGCAGGTGGAAGAACACAGAAACAAAGAGGAAGAAAAAGGAAAAAATAGGTGATGAGCATCCAGACACCGTAAAAAATTTGGGGACGTTCGAATTGAGCTATGGATTTCAGTTGGGTATGTTAAGCGAAGAGCTCCCCAGTAAGTCTATAAGCTAAATGCTGAGCCACAATTAAATACTGCACTATGCTCTGCAATACGAGAATATGCCATCCTTGATCGATACACCAAAACGAAAAGAACTAAAGTTGTATGATTTCTTTTTTTTTTTGGGAAGCTAACTAAATTTGTCTAATTGATATTTGTTCTTGATGCATTTTTTCAATGGACACAAATCGAAATAGGTCAAGAAGAAATAGGTGATGAGCATCAAGACAACGAAGAGCTAACTTGTAAGTCTATAAGCTGAATGTTGAGCTACAATTAAATACTGCACTATGCTCTGCAATACGAGAATATGCCCTCCTTGATGGATACTCCAAAACGAAAAGAACTAAACTTGTCTTTTTTTTTTTTTGGGAAACCAACTAAAGTTGTCTGATTGATATATGTTCTTGATGCATTTTTTTCTCTGAACATAAATCGAAATAGGTCAAGAAGAAATAGGTGATGAGCAGAGAAACACGAAAGGTCCAAAAGAAATAGGTGATGAGCAGAGAAACACGAAAGATCAAGGCAGGCGGAAGAACACAGAAACAAAGAGGAAGAAAAAGGAAAAAATAGGTGATGAGCGTCCAAACACCGTCAAAAAATTGGGTATGTTCGGATTGAGCTATGGATTACCGTTGGATATGTCAAGCGAAGAGCTCCCCAGTAAGTCTATAAGTTGAATATAGAGCTACAATTAAATACTGCACTATGCTCTGCAATACGAGAATATGCCCTCCTTGATCGATACACCAAAACGAAAAGAACTAAAGTTGTCTGTTTTTTTTTTTTTTTTTGGGAAACTAACTAAAGTTGTTTGATTGATATATGTTATTGATGCATTTTTTTCTCTGAACATAAATCGAAATAGGTCAAGAAGAAATAGGTGATGAGCATCAAGACAACGAAGAGCTCCCCAGTAAGTCTATAAGCTGAATGCTCAGCTACAATTAAATACTGCAATATGCTATGCAATACGAGAATATGCCCTCCATGATGGATACACCAAAATGAATAGAACTAAAGTTGTCTAATTTTTTTTTTTTTGGGAAACTAACTAAAGTTGTCTGATTGATATATGTTCTTGATGCATTTTTTTCTTTGAACATAAATCGAAATAGGTCAACAAGAAATAGGTGATGAGCAGAGAAACAAGAAAGGTCAAGAAGAAATTGGTGATGAGCAGAGAAACACGAAAGATCAAGGCAGGCGGAAGAACACAGAAACAAAGAGGAAGAAAAAGAAAAAAATAGGTGATGAGGATCCAAACACCGTCAAAAAATTGGGTATGTTTGGATTGAACTATGGATTACCGTTGGGTATGTCAAGCGAAGAGCTCCCCAGTAAGTCTATAAGCTGAATGTTGAACTACAATTAAATATTGCACTATGCTCTGCAATAAGAGAATATGCGCTCCTTGATCGATACACCAAAACGAAAAGAACTAAAGGATTCTGATTTTTTTTTTTTGGGAAACTAACTAAAGATTTCTGATTGATATATGTTCTTGATGCATTTTTTTCCCTGAACATAAATCGAAATAGGTCAAGAAGAAATAGGTGATGAGCATCAAGACAACGAAGAGCTCCTCAGTAAGTCTATAAGATGAATGTTGAGCTACAATTAAATACTGCAATATGCTATGCAATACAAGAATATGCCTTCCATGATGGATACACCAAAACGAAAAAAACTAAAGTTGTCTGATTTTTTTTTTTTTTTGGGAAACTAACTAAAGTTGTCTGATTGATATATGTTCTTGATGCATTTTTTTCTCTGAACATAAATCGAAATAGGTCAAGAAGAAATAGGTGATGAGCAGAGAAACAAGAAAGGTCAAGAAGAAATTGGTGATGAGCAGAGAAACACGAAAGATCAAGGCAGGCGGAAGAACACAGAAACAAAGAGGAAGAAAAAGGAAAAAATAGGTGATGAGCATCCAGACACCGTAAAAAAATTGGGTATGTTGGGATTGAGCTATGGATTTCCGTTGGGTATGTCAAGCGAAGAGCTCCCTAGTAAGTCTATAAACTGAATGCTGAGCTACAATTCAATACTACACTATGCTCTGCAATACGAGAATATGCCCTCCTTGATGGATACACCATAACGAAAAGAACTAAAGTTGTCTGATTTTTTTCTTTTTTTGGGAAACTAACTAAAATTGTCTGGTTGATATATGTTCTTGATGCATTTTTTTTCTATGAACATAAATCAATATAGGTGAAGAAGAAATAGGTGATGAGCATCAAGATAGCGAAGAGCTCCCCAGTAAGTCTATAATCTGAAGGCTGAGCTACAATTAAATATTGCACTATGCTCTGCAATACAAGAATATGCCCTCCTTGATGGATACACCAAAACGAAAAGAACTAAAGTTGTCTGATTTTTTTTTTGGGAAACTAACTAAAGTTGTCTGATTGATATATGTTCTTGATGCATTTTTTTCTCTGAACATAAGTAAAAATAGGTCAAGAAGAAATAGGTGATGAGCAGAGAAACACGAAAGATCAAGGCAGGCGGAAGAACACAGAAACAAAGAGGAAGAAAAAGGAAAAAATAGGTGATGAGCATCCAGACACTGTTAAAAAATTGGGTATGTTGGGATTGAGTTATGGATTTCCGTTGGGTATGTCAAGTGAAGAGCTCCCCAGTAAGTCTCTATAAGCTGAATGCTGAGCTACAATTTAATAATGCACTGTGCTCTGTAATACGAGAATATGCCCTCCTTGATGGATACACCAAAACGAAAAGAACTAAAGTTGTCTGATTTTGTTGTTTTTTTTTTTGGGAAACTAACTAAAGTTGTCTGATTGATATATGTTCTTGATGCATTTTTTTTTTCTGAACATAAATCGAAATAGGTCAAGAAGAAATAGGTGATGAGCATCAAGACAGCGAAGAGCTCCCCAGTAAGTCTATAAGCTGAATGCTGAGCTACAATTAATTACTGCACTATGCTCTGCAATACGAGAATATGCCCTCCTTGATGGATACACCAAAACGAAAAGAACTAAAGTTGTCTGATATTTTTTTTTTTTTTTTTTTTGTGAAACTAACTAAAGTGGTCTGATTGATATATGTTCTTGATGCAATTTTTTTTTATCTAAACATAAATTGAAATAGGTCAAGAAGAAATAGGTGATGAGCAGAGAAACACGAAAGGTCAAGAAGAAATAGGGGATGAGCAGAGAAACACGAAAGATCAAGGCAGGCGGAAGAACACAGAAACAAAGATGAAGAAAAAGGAAAAAATAGGTGATGAGCATCCAAACACTGTTAAAAAATTGGGTATGTTGGGATTAAGCTATGGATTTCCGTTGGGTATGTCAAGCGAAGAGCTCCCCAGTAAGTCTATAAGCTGAATGGTTAGCTACAATTTAATAATGCATTGTGCTCTGTAATACGAGAATATGCCCTCCTTGATGGATACACCAAAACGAAAAGAACTAAAGTTGTCTGATTTTGTTTTTTTTTTGGGAAACTAACTAAAGTTGTCTGATTGATATATGTTCTTGATGCATTTTTTTCTCTGAACATAAATCGAAATAGGTCAAGAAGAAATAGGTGATGAGCATCAAGACAGCGAAGAGCTCCCCAGTAAGTCTATAAGCTGAATGCTGAGCTACAATTAAATACTGCACTATGCTCTGCAATACGAGAATATGCCCTCCTTGATGTATACACCAAAACGAAAAGAACTAAAGTTGTCTGATATTTTTTTTTTTTGGGAAACTAACTAAAGTTGTCTGATTGATATATGTTCTTGATGCATTTTTTTCTCTGAACATAAATCGAAATAGGTCAAGAAGAAATAAGTGATGAGCAGAGAAACACGAAAGATCAAGGCAGGCGGAAGAACACAGAAACAAGGAGGAAGAAAAATGAAAAAATAGGTGATGAGCATCTAGACGCCGTCAAAGAATTAATAAATGCTACTGAAAATTTTAGCGACAAAAAAAAACTTGGCCATTCTGAGACATTTTTTATGGTAAACTTCTGTACTTGTATACATTCTATAATTTTGGTAATTTTTGTTTTTTATTGTATAACTTCTGTGTGGATGAAGGCACAACTGCCAAGTCATACTGTGGCCGTGAAGAAACTATATTCCGCTCATTTTAAGGGAAAAATCGATAAACTGAAAGAGGAAATTGGCATCATAGAGTCATTGCAACACAACAATATCCTTAAACTGTTGCATGCTTATATTGGAAAAGACCTCCAATTTCTTGTTTACGAATACATGGAAAATAAATCCCTTGAAGACATCTTATTTGGTAACTTATTTTCTACTTCTTGTTTACTTGTACTGTGATGTTTATATTCTTTTTAAAACTATCATGAAAGACGAATACAACATATAACGTATTGAAGTGTATGCAACTGCAGGCTCGAGTACTTCTGGCACAATCAAGCTTGATTGGAATACAAGGGTTAACATTTGCTTGGGAATAGCACAGGGTTTGCAATATCTACATGAGAGAGTACAGATTGTTCATACGAATATAAAATCCGCTAATATTCTTCTTAATGAAAAACTTGAGGCTAAGATATCGGACTTTGGATTTGCAAATCTTTATTCTGAAGAAGATAAAGTTATGGCCATCGCAAGAGAAACAAAGAAGTAAACAAACTAGTAATTCACCTGTTTTATATGAGGCAATTTTAAGTCTGTGTAAAAGTACATGATAATTTCTTATGCTACCTACAGAGGCTACACGGCGCCAGAGTATTTGCAAACGGATGATTTAGATAGCAAACTGGATGTTTTCAGCTTTGGGGTGGTCGTACTTGAAATTGTTAGTGGGGAGAGAAACGTACGTAACCAATCAAAGAAGGAAACCGAGGTTCTTTTAGACAGGGTAAGCAAGAATGACAAGATTGTGCTTTTATGCTTTCTTCCCTATATTTGATTAGGCATTTTTAGGTATGATTACGTTTAAAGCTTGATGCTAAGTATCGATCCTGTATATGCGCAGGCTTATAAAGCAAATAGAAACGGAAATTTGAAGAGCTTGGTTGATAAGAATTTGTCTACATATGATGAAAGAGAAGCCCTCATCATCTTGAAATTAGCATTGGAGTGCACCACGATGGGTACTAGTGTCAGACCTGAAATGTCTGGAGTTGTGAGTGTTCTTCTTGGCGAAAAAAGCATTGACGAGGTTTGTTCACCTGTCAAGCCCACTGGCGACATTAATGTTGTTGGTTCCCTCGAAGAGTTGGCAGGCATTTCTGATATGGCTGCCAAGCCCACTGGCGACATCAATGTTGTTGGTTCCCTCGAAGAGTCAGCAGGCATTTCTGATATGGCAGAGTCTCTTTCCCCACTTTGGGGAAGTTGACTTCAGTAGCATCAACTTCGTCTCATTCAACCTAAGGCGCACATGATCATCGGAAAGTATTTCTAGATTGATTAAAAGTTTCATGCGATTAGCATTAGGCGTTCTTGAATTGCTACCGTTACTGGTGTGCTTTAATCTTTTCTGTGGTTTCTGTACTTTGCATCCTTTTGAACTTTGTGAACCCTTTCTTCCAGCAGAATGTCGTATCAAAACTTGGAAATTTGTAACAAATGCAGAGTTATTTCATTCACAAGTTATGACTCCACCGACCTTTTCTTCTCCCGGTAAAAACTTTAACTAGGCAGCTTTGTGCATAATGTACAAATATCATCTTTTGCACGGATTCCGTACTGTTACAACAATCAACAATCTTCTGTTATAAGTCGAAAGCAACCAAAAAAATTATATAATTACAATCTTGTACGTGTTTTTTTGCACAGATTCCTTATTCGTGCAACAATAAACAATCTTCCTTATTCGTGAAAAAGAAAACTTTGGGTTTCTGTTATTAAAAAAAGGTATATTCATGTTTTTGTTATAAGGAAACGATAGCCGAGATATATTCATGATACAAAGCCAATCAAGGCAAAGGAGTGTCCTCAAGGAGAACATCCAACAGAAGCCCCGAAACGAAACACTCCAGATACAATCTTGATTAACTGATGATGTGGTGCCCATGTGGTGGTCGGGAGAGGTGAGGTAGGATGCCCAGAATTTTTTTTTTAATTTTTAAAAGTTTTAATATTCATGTGAGCCCATATTGACACGTGACATCCAGTCATTATCTACGTGAGCGTCATGTCATCAGTTAATAGAGGTTATGATGGAAAATTTAACAGATGTATGAAAATGTCTCATAATTATGACTTTAGGTACTAGACTTGGATGAAAAAAAATTCATACACCAAAAGTTGAAAATCAAGAAATTTCAAAGTAGTAAACTGAGATTAATAAAAAAATTTAACGACTTGTACATAAAAATTTATCCCAACACCTCTCCACCATTTTATTTATCCAGATTTCGGAGAGCAACTATCAACCGTTAGTGGGATAAGGATTACTCAACTTCCAAGATATTTTCTGAAAACAAAATAACTAAAAAATATTGAAAGTTAAAATGAAAATAAATGAAAAAAAACTTGTTTAATACCAATAATTCGTTAAATAAGATAATTTTAATTATTTTATGTATTAAAAATAATTATTATATAATTTTAACTATGTATTTCCAGTAATAAATAGAATTCATGGATTCAACGGGTGAAAAGGTAAAGGCAAAATTGGGTTGGAGGAAATTAGGGAACACAATTAGGAGTCCACGACAGACAAACAACGATTGGAATCTGTACGTCCAACCAAGGTGGAGAGCAGCGGAGAGCCTCCTCCAGCCTTCTTCTGACGGCGCCGAGGCTTTGTCCTCAGCCACCGCCGCAACAGCCGCAGCAGCATCAGGATAAACGACCCCATCGCAGCCAAAGCGCCAACAGCAACAAGATGAAGGGATTATTCAAGTCCAAGCCCCGAACCCCCGCCGACATCGTTCGTCAGACCCGGGATTTACTTGTCTATGCCCAGCGCGCTCCCGATTCTCGCGAAAGCAAACGCGAGGAAAAGGTATCTATTTTCCATCTATTAAAGCAATCGATCCAATTCAATACGATCTGATTGAAATTTTGATCCGGGTTCTCCCTTGTTTCTATATTCTATTCTGTAAAAACTTGGGAATTTGGGATTGTTCATGTTTTTTTTTATGACCAAAATTGTTTGGGATTGGTTGATGATCAAAGTTTATATTTTCAAACTTCTTTTTTTTAGCAACCTGGTTAAGGAATTTATTCATTCGGATTTCATTGAAAATTGACGATTTTGAATTCTGAAATAGTTAAAATTAGTTTGTGAATTTCTTCTGTTTGAATTAGTTTGTTCAAATGCAAATTTTTTTGTTCATCCTAGTTTCTTCTTCGATATTGTTTGTGTATGTGTTGAGCATTAAAGCTTATTGTGTATGGATTTTGTGAATGAGCAGATGTCAGAGCTATGTAAAAACGTAAGGGAGCTGAAGTCTATTCTCTACGGCAGTAGCGACTCTGAACCCGTTTCAGAAGCTTGTGCCCAGTTGGCCCATGAGTTTTTTTTTAAAGAGAACACACTTCGACTTCTGATTACATGTCTTCCGAAATAGAACTTGGAGGTAAGCATTCAATGCTTTTGTTCTTTCAACTTAAATTGTTTTGCCTACGTTCTCCATTATCCATTATGTCTCAAAAAGATGCCACTTAAGTTGTTGCAAATTTGCAAAGGCAACAAGTTCAGTCCAAGTTGATTGCATCTGATTACTTGGAAGCGAATATTGATTTGATGGATGTTTTGATCCAAGGGTAAGCCACTATGCCGTGTACTTTGGATACTTGGTCTCTTATGTTGCAGTGTTTCTTTTTGGTTACCACACTCTATTTGCAATGATGCTTTGAGCATTTCCAAATATTTCATAATTTTTTTGCAGCTCACTAGGTTGAAAATACAGCAATTATTATGTATACAAAAGCGTTGCTTGTATGCAAAACTAGATAGAAAAGCCTTACTTCTTTGTATACAAAACCGAATATAAAGGCACCATTTCCTCGCATTATATAACCAAGTCATTTCCTTAATCCAATCCAACATCAATAACATGGATCATCATCCAATCTCCGATGACCCCAAAACCCCACTTCTTCCTCTCCGCGATCAAATCCAACAGTCACAGAGCCTCCATTCATCCTTGAATCCATTCTAACACTCAAGAACTTCTTTGTCCTCCTCGGACCTCTTCTGTGCACCATCATATGCCTCTGTGTGAAGCTAGATGGCCCGGTGGCCAGCAGGAACATGTTGGCGGTGCTGGTGTGGGTGTTTGCTTGGTGGCTCACGGAGGCCGTGCCCATGCCAATTACCTCCATGTCCCCACTCTTTCTCTTCCCTTTCTTTGGTATATCCTGTGCTGATGATGTTGCTCAATCTTACATGGATGATGTTATTGCCCTACTTCTTGGAAGCTTTATTTTGGCACTTGCTGTTGAGCATTATAACATGCACAGAAGATTGGCCTTGAATGTGAGTTTCTCTAGCTACTATGTTTCTCTGCTAAGATGGATCACCTTAATGGTTATTTATGCTATGATTATTATGCTTAATGGTTATTTAAGTACCAAGCGTGCAGATACATGAGAAAAAAGAAAGGGACCAAATGGCAAACATTTTACTTCTCTCTTCATTCACAATTTCCCTTAGTTATTTTTTTGGGAACTTTAACGAAAAGCTCTCAGTACTGTTCACTTTAACGAAAAACCACATTTTTACACTAAAAAATCAATCCTTGTACTATTCACTTACCCTTTATTTTGTCTTTATCATTAAAACTCAAAGTTTTCAAGCTCTTTTTATTAATTTTTCTTATTTTTTATTCATTGTTTGGTAGAAAGCTATTGCAGCCATATTTTTTTACATATGATAATTTTAAATTTGGTTTGCCTAGAAATATGAAGCTGAGAGGAAAACATAATTTTAGGTATGAGACTGGGATAAAAAACACTTGATGTATAAAATTTGAAAAACCACAATACTTCAGGGTAGTAAAGTAAGAATTATCCATTTAATTCTTAGTACAATTCTTATAAATTATGTTTATTTATCAGTAAACCTGCACTCACTAATCAAACCCTATCATCACATAATCTCTATCATACATTGTTCAAAATGCTTTTGATTCTCTTCTTGTGCTTCATGCCATAGTGGCATGTGTCATATGAAATTAGGCGGAGGGGTCAATCGTAAATACTATCAGTGCTGGGATATAGAACAACGGTCGTGGGGTTCTGTTTGCCACAGCTTGTATGCTACTTCATGCTATAATCTTCTTGTGTCCATTTAGCATTTTATATGCAATTTCATGGTTCTTCATTCTTGTAGGAAGGATTTCATTGTGTCCTACGATTTTCTTTTTATTCCTTGATTATTATTTGATTTGTTTTCGCTTTTGTAATGCCTGCGAAACTGTTCGGTAATGGAGAGACTACAATATGCAAGTGATGAATTAGCCAATCACATATTGCTCTCTTTATGCCTTGAATGAGTTGGAGAATATTTGATTTTGATTTTTTATTTTCTAAATCGATGTAAAGATAAATTTACATATTGAATTAGGTTTGTGAGGATAATTTAGGTAGTAAATTTGGGTTTAAAAAGATATTGATAGTTAATTAAAATAATATAGTATAGAGAGTAAGTTGGGTGTAGAAATGAGTTTTTATCATTAATAGCCAAAATTTAAGCCTTGAATTCATAAATATTAGTTTTTTATAAAAAAATTCAAATGTATCCAAAATTTCACTTAATTAAATGTACTCCATTCACCTCAAAAGTATGCGGAAGTTATATGTAATGAAATTTCCAAAAATGTCAATGAATTACCATGCAAGAATATGCAATTCGGTTGTAGGTGTTTGTCAATTAATAAATGAATTAGACAATTTGTTTGGCTGAATGTCTTTTCATTCTTTCAACTTATCGGATTGGGATGTGGGAATGATCAAAACCCTAAAAATGAAAAAGAACATGAAAGAAAGAAAGAACATAAAAAATCTCATCTGCATATGGTTTTTGGTTTTTAACTGAGGGTACATTGGTCAAAATCAAAGCATGATAATTTCTTCAAAATTATTTAATGAGCATCATATACAGATAAGATTTCCAAATACATTAATGTGAATTTTTATTATATTTGCAAGTTTTAATAAAAACTGACATTTATGAATTTAGGTGTCAAAATTTGGCTATAAACCATAAATTCTCAGTAGAAAGAAGTTATGAGTTCAGAGAACTTTTTAGTTGTAATGGTAACACAAGTGGTACACCACACGCTTTAATAGGAATGGTGGGAAATGATGTTGTTTACTGCAACACTAAAAGTTGTCCTCTGCTATGTTGGTCATTAAGGAAGCATCCCAAGCAAGGGAAAAAAATTGAAATAAATTTATAGACTGTAGAATTATATCATGAACAAAATAAGGATAATGCGTGTTTACCTAGTGTTTTTGTGTGCAGAAAGAAGTCTGATTTTGCACAAAATGGAGATGACCTTCTCTGGCAATTCTATATGACGCGATCAAACTTTTGTGCATTTCCAACTTCCTTGCAACCAAGTTTCTGCAAAAACAGATCAAATTCAAGAAAGTAATTAGACCAAGGCATAAGAGATTATAAGAAAAAAGTACAGAAAATATAAACCACATATACCACTTATTATACTACTTTGTATTCCAAATATACCTAAAATATATATCGATTTCTAGTGAATGGTTCGGTTCCAATTAATTCCACTTTAGTTTCTTTCAAACCCTTCAACTTATCCTTGACTTTTTTTTTAACGGCATCATATTAAGAGTTAGCTAATAATAAATATACAAATCTGTTAACCTTTAGTTGACCCTCAACATGTGCTCGGAAGAGGGCTCTTCCAACATTATGAAATCAAGTTAAGAGTTAAAAAGGAGCAAGAAAAAACTAATGTAAGAGCTCTATGAAATTGAGGCAGAGCATATTACCTTATAGGGCCTTTTTAAAATCTGGTCAACCAAGTTCTATTGCCATGGTTTCATCATCCAATTTGTCAACCATCTGAAAAATGAAGAGAGAGTATCTACATAAGTAAAATCTGAAAAGTAACAGCAAAAAATGAGTCGGTTGTTTAAAACAACGATCTAGCTTAAGACAACATCCATACCTGCACATAATTCACAACTTCTAAGACAGAACAGTGTAATAAGGAATTTCCACCAAGTGAGATCCACCAGTCCCTCTCAAAAATCCCACTTCAATAAAAAGGAAGTTAGGCCACACTATAATATGCATTGCTCCAGCTTTTTTAAAAAATGATATTCTACGAAGCTAAATGCTTGAAGAACCTAAGAAGAAGATAATATAAAAATTTATACTAAATTGTAATATTAAATCTACATATACTAAAGTAAAGTTATCGTAAATGCCCAAAAATAAATCTAAACAAAAACTTGAAACTAAAAACCAAATAGTTATCAAACGGCTCATAAAGGAATACACATTTTGGATTTATTGCCGGTCCACAATACTCTATTATTGTTGTCGACTTCTAGTAATCATGGTTCTTGTGGGTGACGGAAGATAGCCATGACGTGTATATAACATGTAATGGATTCTTGTGGGTGACGGAAGATAGCCATGACGTATATAACCTGGAATGGATGACAACATTAAACGAAGTCCATCTTTATGAACTTTAAGTCAGGACAAACTCTATTATTGTTATCGCCCTTTAATAATTAAACCCGTAGGGTAACCTTATTTTTTCAGTGGAGACTAAATAAATTGTTATCTTTCAGTCATATTCAGATTTAATGGTTTTTAATTGTTATGATTCGAAATTGTTTTTTTTTTATTTAGAAAACCTTGACAGTACAAGAAGAATTTATTGATAAAAAAATAAAGATATACCTAGTAGGGAAAGACAAAAACTTTGCTCCTTATAAAGCAAGAAAAACAAAATACAAGAAAAGAGGGGAAACATACACATTACTCCTCTTGAAATATAAAATACAAGAAAAAAAAGGGGACTAGACCTTAACCCTCTTGAAAGTATAAAATACAAGAAAAGGAAAGGGTGGACATATGTCCAAAGCTCTCTAAAATAAAACCTAAAAGGTAATAACATGCAAGACATGTAAACCAAAAAAGGAAAATACAAAAAAAATTAGGTAAAAAGAAAAACTACACATATAAACATGTAGAAAGGCATACCCAAGAAATTTGATTGCAAAAAAGGAAGAATCTCTATAAGAGGGGTGGCATGTCAAACAAGTGAAGACGAGGGAAGCTCTAAATTGGCCAATTTATCAATAATTGTATTCCCTTCTCAAAATGCATGAGATCAACACCATGTGCTGCAATCGGAAAATACCTTTCTTCCAATGAGTCTGGAGTGATCTAGGAGGAGGAAAAAAACAAAAACCAGAAGCAAAACAAGATATCACGCTAGAAGAGTCAATTTTGCCAATCCCGTGCGTGAGCCAATTCCACAACAAGAATGACAGCATGAAGCTCTACATAGAAAGAAGTACGATACCACAAGCTCAGTGAGAAACCTCCAAGAAAATAACCTGCAGAATCTCGGAAAACCCCACCACAAGCCACAAGACCCAGGTTACCTTTAGCAAGGCCATCTGTAGCAGATGCCAAAAAACAAGAACTATAGATGGAGCTTTACAAAATTCAGCCCCAATTCCAAAAGAGATTAAAAGTTGCTTAAACAAATTCCCCTTGTTAATAATTGAACTACAGTTTATTTGGAATTTTGGCACTTGCCACCTCTGTCACAGCCCGTCCCGGATGTGCTTTTGACGGGAATGTGAAATGACTATATTACCCTTGATGAGTACTAAGGTACGTATGTATGTGGCGTTATTATGGTTTAATATTGGTTAGGTTGGAAGGGATAATTATATAATTAAGTTGGTTTTTAAAAGATTGATTTTTTTTGTTAAATTGGTTAGGATGTTATATGGTTGGTGTGGATTAAGGTGGACCACACAAAAGGACCTCTCTCTCCTTCTCCCTCCCGTAGCACTCTCTGTCTCTCTCCCTCACGACCTCACTCACATACACCCAAATACGTACGGCACACCCCAAACCCTCCAAAAACTCGACGGATCGAGGCAAATAAGGTAGCATCTTCATCCTTTTGACGTCCTGAGTTCATTGGCGCTAGTTTTGGGAAGTGAAACCTTCGATTTCACGTGGAATCCGAAACCTCCATTTTTGGGTACTGTTCATGCAATCGTTAAATGTCGTGTTTCAGGGAATTCCAAGCTTGTAGTGGGCTTTAGGAGGTCCTAAGGAAGCTCGGGGACGTTCGTTGGACAGTTTTGGACGTCGGGATCGTGGGTTTCAAAGTTGGCCGAATTCTTGGATTTTGCTCGGTGAGATTTCTTGATTTTTAGACCCTAAAACTAGTCCAACGTAATAGTACACTCTTAGGGCTTCAAATTGATATAAAATACGAAGAAAATGGGTGAAAAACGAAGGAGAACAAGAGGTTTAAAGTTTGGCCGGAATCGGGTCGCCGGAAAAACCAGTCCGGCGAGCCCTGTGAAGAAGATGACACGTGCCGCGCGTGGCCTGCGCGTAGGGCCGAACCCTAGCCGGCGCGTGAGGGCGCGTGGGGGGTCCAAAATTGTTTCTAAAAATTTCCCTACGCTCGTGACGTCGAGTAGGTCGAGGTGGTATATTCATATACCCAAATTGAGCACCGTATGAGAAGTTATTAAGAATTGTTGGTTAGGTGCTTTAAATAACGTTTTATAGTTTTCGCATTTAGGTGAAAATGTGAATTGACGATCCGACCGTTGGATCGTCACCAAACTTTGATGCGTTGTAATACGTAATATTTAAGGATTATAGGAACTTACGGATTGGGAATCCTATTTACGGATCTTCCGGAATTGGAGTTGTAAGTCCATAATATAGAATGTTAACCGTCACTTAGTTTTGTTAATTGACGGAGATCCGACCGTTGGATGGTAATGAAATTTTAGGATGTTGTCCTAGAGATATATTGTGGACCTCTGGAAGTTATGGATTTAAAATTTGAGTGGCAGATCTTCCGGATCGAACGACGTAGTGACGTATTTGATATAAGTTATATATTCTATCGATATGAATTCTGAGGTTGGATTTGATTATTGTTTTAGGCGCTGATCGTCATGATGCCTTGGTGTTTTGTGCTAGGGAGTTGTAGGGCAAACTCCAGGTGAGTGGGCAGTTTTGTTTTCGTATTACCTATATACTATTGTTTTTCCCAGAAAATGCATTTATTTGAAAATATGTTTTTCAAATGCCATGCATAGAATTATTTGAAGAAAATATGAATTGTTATATGAATTATATGATTGATATATGATGCATACATGTGCATGGTGCTGTGGAGGCACAGGTAAGTCAGGTGAGTTCATTATTCATTGAATTGTTTGATGTTGAGACGTTTTAAGCTCATAACATGCACCTTAGGTGTTAGTGCTTATATTATTCACCACACCGCACGCTCGCCTTGGATCCAAGTAGGTGGATGTCGTACAGACCATGTGA
The DNA here is from genome assembly GCA_035220775.1 of Malus fusca. NCBI lineage: Eukaryota > Viridiplantae > Streptophyta > Magnoliopsida > Rosales > Rosaceae > Malus > Malus fusca. Next base: position 40,771,850 of record CM069068.1, read on the forward strand.
GGGTTCCGACATGCTAGTCGTACAGATCACTAGGTGTGATTCCGACTAGTGGGTGACCTTAGTTATGCGCGCTGATGATTGATGAGAGAAGCACTAGAGCGTATTTTTACACCTTTCATCGTACAGACTACCTTACGTAGTTCCGAGTGATGTGCAGAGTAGAGCCGTATAGGTCACTGTGGTGACTCCGGCTGAGTGGGATATTGAGCTATAGAATTAATCGTATAGGACCAACTGCAGGGTCTCCGATTGATTCCTTATTTCACCTGATTTATATTTTGATTCATGGCATGGCATATTTTTCTTGAAAAATGTTACAGACTTGGGATTTGAGTTTTGAGATTTCATATGGTTTTATATATACTATTTTCTGGGAAAGTATACAGGTTTTACGGTGAGGGGTTAGAAATGTTTTAAATGAAATGTTTTGGAAAAATCTTTGGTTTTACTGACCCACTCAATTTTGTTTTGCGCCCCTCCAGGTTCATGATAGCAGAGCTTTGGTGGCCACGAGGAATCCAACGGTGTTCTGACAGAATTCACAAAAGTAGGATTCACCCTTGGGTGTTATATCTTAGTAATTGTATTCTTTAAAGTTTCCGAACTGTGTAAATGGTTACGTCACTCTCACGTGACGGCCAGCACGCCCTCCTTCGGGACGGGGTGTGTCAACCTCCATGAATCTTCTTCAACTTTCTTTTCTCTTTTTCCTCTTATGTTTAAGGGTGTACATCCACACCCCGTTGTTAATTTATGTCTTTTGATATTCTTCTATTCATCCGATTTGAAAGTCAAAACTTAAAAAGGTGTGTAAGAAGTAAAAAAAGATTGTATAAATATCGCACTCCTATATTTACTCTACAATGCCAATAAATATAAGGCACACAATTGTAAGATTCATGTTTATATAATGTTTCAGTTTTCGAAGTTCCATTGCCTATATTGGAGGTATGATGAGTTTGGGATTTTGTGTTTTTCAATCTGTGTGGGTGTCATACGTATTTGGATGTCGATTTGTTTTTTATGTTGTAGAAGTTCGTGGCTGGAATTTTCATCGGGGATGTTTCCTAGCCGACGAGCACACAGCTCCCCTTGAGGTTGGCGCCGACTGATGCTTTCTGTCGGGCTTTTGCTTTACTGGCAGGCTTATCGGGCAAGGCTTGTCGGGCAAGGCTGAAAGAGAATGACAGAGTTAACTTTGAAAGGTGCATTTGTGGGGCCTTAGGTATAGGCTTTGAGGCTCACAATCAAGATTAACTTTTAAGTGCTCAGGCGTGCCACTGCCATCTTTAGCATGACAGATGTAAAATGGATGTTGAGTTTTAGTTGTACATATACCCAAGATGCTGTGTTAGTTATGACAGGTGCATTTGTGGGGCCTTAGGTGTAGGCCTTGAGGCTTCCAATCAAGAACTAACCCAGCACTCGAATATACGATGTCTGTTTCATTGATTGCAGAAGCGTTATAACCATTATACTTCTGATTATCCGAGCCCGCAGAGCAGAATGAACCCAAATAGGTGCCTTTATAGGGCCTTAGATATAGGCCTTGAGGCTTCCCATCAGAATTCCTTCTATACTCAAACGTTCTACTATAATCATAATATAATAGAAATAAAACTAAGAGATAGGTCGATTACTTGCGCCTCAAGTAACTTCGGACTTCTTGTTTATCAAAGCTTGTCGTGGATGGGTTAAGTCCACATAAGGTTCTTTTTTTATGCCTTGAGACCAAGGACTTTTGAATGATCAATCTTACATGCCCGGGAGCTTAGAACTTAGATCTGATTTAAACTGTGAAGACATATTCAAATTGGATTCAAGAACTGAGAGAGTCTTTTAATCGTCATCTTACTAGAAATAACTTGAATACAACTGGAAATATACAACATATTGCTAGGCTAATGAATGAAAAGACAAAACCAAAGAGGGTCAGGTAAGGTTTCACCTTGTCGGGCAAGGCTGATCGTCTTGCAACTTCCTATCTTTGTGGTTTATCAAGGGGTTTGAGAGCTTTAGAAAGGGGGGTAGGGAGATGAGTTTATAGGAAGAAATCGATACTACAGCAAGTTTTAAGACGAGGTAGCAGAGCTATTACAAAAGGTTTGGGTGAGGGTTGATCCCGAGAGGGATGAAGGCTTGGGCTGACTACAGCTTCGTTTGAAGGCAAATCTGGCTTTGAGCAGAGTTTGTACTTGTATTTGTTTGTTTGATTGAGTGTCCTTATCTCTGATTTCTCTTTCTTCTTTTATAGACACATCGGCTTGGCCTCCTGTAACAGTAATCTTGCCCGAATGCAGCTTGAAGGGTAATGACTCATCAGCTATTTACTTGTACTGCCACTGTAAAGTGCTTTTGGGCTGATTAGCTGGCTGGTCTACACCACTTGACCTCTAAGTAGGTGAGCAAGTGGTTCAAATGATCTGCACCTAGTCGAGAAAGGCCTTTTCTGCCTTCTGGGCTTTGGCTGGGCTTCGGGCTTTTCCCCTTTCCAGACCTCCTTTTGGAACAACTCCTTCTTGAGCCCAAAGTTCAAGTTTTAACCCAAACAATAGATACATTCTATGTTTTTATATAAAGAAATTGTTTTCTGATGCGTATTTTGTTTGTATAATTACCTTTCTATCAGGTAGATAAGAGTACATGTTTGTTTTGTTGTTCATATTTTCCCTTCTAACTTTCTACTAAATAAATTTGGGAAGTTAACCTGCTACTAAATAAATTTGAGTATATATCGTGTTAACTTTATACTAAATAGATTTGGTAAGGTATTTTATATTGCTTATTTTAGTTTTGATAGGTAACTATTTTGTTTATATGCGTTGCAGGTGCCCCATGGCAAGAACATTCAAAATAGGAAACAAAAAAGAAAGATGCATAAATTAGGGATTTTAATCATTCTCATAATTTCACACTAGTATATGCTCACACACAAAGTGTGTGTGAAATTTTTTTACTTTGGTTGCTAAAACTGAAGAAGAGAGGAACAGAAGGAGAGAGGTTATTTTTATTTATTTTTTAAAATTTGAGATGATAAACTTACATGTAGGTAAGGTAAAAAAAAAATATTTTGTGAAATTATGTTACTGTCCTTAATTTTGTTGTTGTGATAAAATATAAGGATGTCTTTTTATTTTATATTAATTGACAAAGAGAATTTCATTAATGCAATTTTAAATATTGGCGGAATGGACATAAAAATAGTGAGTTTTAATAAAATGAGTTTCACAAAACTATAAACAAATTTTTTTAATTACATGTTATGGGCAACCGTCTGAAGGGGAACCACGATTACTATACTTGGCCCAAAAGCAAGTCTGCATAGACTCGCTAGACACGTGGATTTCCACTAGCATTTAGATGAAATTTTCAAAATGGGGCCCACTTCGAGAAAAACCAGACATTAGATATATTTTTGTTTCCCATTTTAACCCTCTCGCAGAAAGGAGAGGAAGAAGAATATGGGTTAACGCTTCATAAGGAAGGCAATTTAATCTATCAAACTCAATCCCCGTAAATAACTGATCCTAATGGTTCGGTTTCATATTAGATTTTGGGTACTTTATAGTTATGGATAACCATCGGATAAATTTTTTGATTTTGGGTTTGGTTAGGTTATTGGGGTATCCGTCCCGAACTCATGCCCGAAACCGAAATGTTTTCATTTTAATAAAAAAAATATAAATATTTATTATATAGAGAATAGTTACCAATAATCATGCATTAAGTCCGTACTAGTACCTATATGCATTGTATTATTAATAACTAACATATGCCCTACACTTTGTGTGTGAGAATATTTTTTATTTTAAAATGGGAAGGAGAAAGAGAGAAAAAAAGAAAGTGGATTAGAGATAGAAGTTTTTTATTTATATTTTATTTTTTAAAATTAGAGGATGTTAGGATCACTCTTGGGTGAGGTTTTGAAAAAAAAACTATAAAATTTAGTTTGTGTAAATTTACTTTATTGCCCATGATTTTGTTTTGTTGTGGAATATAAAATTATCTTTTTACCCTTTTTTTATTGACAAATAGGATTTTATTAATGTAGTTATAGATATAAATCATATACTTAGAGTATTAATTTCGCTTTTAATAATATTAGTATCAATTGTATTAATAACACTATTTAATATTTAATATTTTATCTTATTTAATATATGCATTATATGCATTTGTATCAGTAGTCTATTTAAATTTGTTTTATTTAAAATTTACAATTTAATTATAAGAAAAACCGTGGTCGATAAACAATTCGTTACTTGACGAGTTTAGTTATGAGAAGAAAACTCGTTAGAAGATTCTCCAGTTTCGAGTTCGGAGAAAATAAACGGGTTCGGATATAAAAATGACGTATACAAACCTGATCCGCTCCATTGCCATCTCTATTGGTTCCTAGGCTTGATGGAGGGCATAACAGGAAATAAAAGTAAATGAATAAAGCTGGAAAAATATCCCGCGATCTTGACCATTTATCATACATCGTGCGGTTAGTTTTCGTTAGGTACTATTTATATTTAATTTTAAATTTTAAATTTTGAAATAATTTCTGATCGTTCGATATACGATGAACAATCATGATCATAAGATCGCTAGGATCCCTAGGAAAATGATCCGACAAGGATCCTTTTCCAATAAAGCCCATTGCGTCTTTTAAAAACTAAACCACGTGGAATCCAAGAGGGGACTCAGTGGAGGGTTGGACTCACTTTTGAGTGAGTCTCACAAGCAATTATCTTTTGGTACTAATGTTTTATTAAGCCCTTAGGGAGAGTCTCATTTTTTAGAGTTTCTTTAATATTTTTATTTTTTTTATTGAAAATTAAAGAAATTTTTTTTATTAGCACTTCACATAGTATTGAATACACCCATATTAATACTTATATACTCTAATATGCAATAACAATTTCGACTTTATAAGGTCTTAAAAAATATATATATATATATATTTTTTTTTTAAAGACACCCCAATCACTTTTAACGTGTATCACAAAATTATTTATCTTCTTCACACCTCTTAAAACCACTATCGCCCTCTATTATGGAACACAATCCTAACCAATAAAGCTACAAATACGTTAATTAGGAAGAAAAAAAAAAGGAGTATGAGATCGACGTTTCAAGAGCTTCACATGAGGTAAGACTTCATATTCTTCATTGTTTTAGATCATTTCAACGACATGGACATGCCTATAATTGCATTCTGAATGATATCTCTCAAATAAAGTAGGAGGCTGTGTTATGCCTATACAGCCGCTTCCGACAGATATCCAACTTTGTTTCTAATTATTATTTAAAACATGAATGATTGAACAGATAATTATTATCCCTTAAGTAAAGTATGTGATGAGGAGGGTCCGAGGAAGCAAAAGAATGTGATTATCTTTAGCATCGAATGATTCGCCATAAAATATATGTCCAGGCATAATTCCTTGAGTTTAATTTTTTCCCTATAATCCTTTTGGCTTTCTTGAATCATGTAAACTCAACAGATCGTACAAAATTAAGGATAGTTTAATTTCCCGCAACATATGAAATTAAAGCCTTAATATATCATATGGTCAATCAACAAAATCATTAGTGAACATATAAAAAATAAAATAAAACCATGAAACAAAACAAAATGATGAATAATAAAAAACAAAAACGCGTCTTTCTAGTTCCTAATCTTAAAAAAATTTTAATTATGTGATTAATCAACAAAATCTTTAGAGTATAAAAGAAACCAAGAAACAAACAAATTGATGAATAAATTAAAGTAGAAACTATAAACACTTATCAAAATTGCAGAACAACAGTTATAGTAAAACATAAATAAAAGTAGTCTTTAATTTTCTGCAACAATTGATATTAAAGCCTTTATGGTCCCCCTTAATGACACACCCCGATCCAGAGGACCAAGGCGTGCTGGCCGTCACGTGAGCGTGACGTAACCAACAGTGCGACACGGAAGCATGATAATACAAAATACGAAGGAATTTAAAACATTCTCTAGATGAACAACCTACTAGAGTAATAGGAAAGTTAAGATAATACACAAATCCAGAGCGTAGGTTTTAGTGCAGTCAAGTACAACTAAAATAAAGGTACTTCACCCTCGGGTGAGTCCTACATGGCAAGGGTCTGTCAGGATGCCGGAAAAGACCTCGAGAGCCACCAACCGTTAACTAGAACCTGGAGGGGCGCAAAACAAAATGAGTGGGTCAGCAAAATCAAGATTTTTCTAAAAACATTTCATTAAAAATCATTTCTATCCCCTCACCGTAAAACCTGTATACTTTCCCAGAAAATAGTATAATAACATATATATGTATATATCATCAAAACTCAAATCGTACTCTTTCAACGTTTTTTAAAAAGAAATGCCATGCCAAATCATATGCCAAGTAATATGCATGCATCAATATAAATCAGGTGAAAATAAGTCAACCGGAGACCCTAAAGTGGTCCTGTACGGTTGATTCCAAAGCTCAATATCGTCATCAACCGGAGTCACCTCGGTGACCTGTACGGTCTAACTCTGCACGTCACTCGGAACTACATAAGGTAGTCTGTACGAGGACAGGTGTATAATTACGCTCTAGTGCTTCTCACATCAATCAACTGTGCACATAATCTAAGTCACCCACCAGTCGGAACCCCTCTAATGGTCTGTACGACTGGCATGTCGGAACCCTCATATGGTCTGTACGACATCCACCTACTTGGATCCAAGACGAGCGTGCGGTGTGGTGAATACTAATATAAGCACTAACACCTAGGGTGCAGGTTATGAGTTTAACCATTTCAATGTCAAATAATTCGATGCATAATGACTCACCTGACTTACCTGCGCCTCCACAGCACCATGCAGTATGTATGCATTATATTTCAATTCATGCATATTTTTATATAACAATTATCAACTCAAACTTTCAATGTTTTCATGCATGGCAATTTATATTCAAAACCTTCATAAAACGTATATTTTCTGGGAAACAATTGTATATAGGTAAATACAAAATCAAAACTGCCCACTCACTGGTATGTCGATGGGTCGTAGCCCCCGCGACGTCCCTGGATACGCTCGTCCTCGGGATACTCGTCACCTATATGAGAAATAACTAAAATAACATTATTTTTAAGTACATCGTCAACATTTCGAAATAACTTCTCATACGATGCTCAATTTGGGCATATGAATATACCACATCGACCTACTCGACGTCACGAGCGTCGAGAAATTTTTAGAAAAATTTTTAGAGCTCGCACGCGCCCTCACGCGCCAGCAAGGCCACGGGGACACGCGCCCCCCACGCGCGCCACGTCACCTTCTTCCTCGCGGGGCTCGCCGGACTGGTTTTTCCGGCGACCCGATCCCGGCCTAATTTCAAACCTCCATATCTCCTTCGTTTTTCACCCATTTTCTTCAAATTTTATATCAAATTGAAGCCCTAAGAGAGTACTATCACGTTGGACTAGTTTTAGGGTCTAAAAATTAAGAAATCTCACCGTGAAAAATCCAAGATTTCGGCCAACTTTGAAACCCTTGATCCCGACGTCCAAAACTGTCCAACGAACGTCCCCGAGCTTCCTTAAGACCTCCTAAAGCTCACTACAAGCTTGGAATTCCCTGAAACGCGACATTTAACGTTTGCATGAACAATACCCAAAAATGGTGATTTCGGATTCTACGTGAAATCGAAGGTTTCACGGCCTAAAACTAGTACCAATCGACTCACAAGGACTTAGGGATGAAGATACATACCTTATTTGCTTCGATCCGTCGAGATTTGCAAGGATTTGGGTGTGGGCCGTACAAGATGGGTGTCTAGAGAGAGATACCGTCGAGAGGGAGGAGAGAGAGAGAGGGAGAGTGACGGGTTAGGGAGAGAGAATGAGAGTGTTTTGTCCAATTCAATCCTCACCCTCCATTTACTATCCCTAATTCACAATAACCCAATTCACATAACTATCCTTTAAATAAATTTTAACATACTAATATACACATATATCCAAATTAATTTATATGAGAACCAAATTAATGTCACATATATATACGCACCTTAATCACGTCAAGGGCATTCCCGTCATTTCATACATTCAATGTGAAAGTCTCGGGACGGGCTGTGACACTTAATGCTGGCACTAAGTACTCTATTATTGTATTGCCTTTTAGTAACCATGGCTTTCGTTCGTACGATGAAGCTTTAAACAAAATCTATCTTGTGAAATTTTAATGCTTAACTTTTGGACGGTAAGTGGGGCATTTTTTTAAAAGTTGAACTCTTGAATTATGATGCCAAAAGTAAAATGACAAATTGTGCATGAAACACGAGTTTTGTGCAATGACTCAAAAAGTGGTAGATAGGAAAATAATTGTTGATAGATTTATGACCTAATAATTGTTCACATATATGACCCAATTATTTCAAGCAAGATTCCAATCAAATTTGCATGTACGCCACTAAAAAAAATTCATTCATTCATAGACATATGTGTAAAGGACGACAACTTGCATAACATATTTCACAATAATAAGAATCCAAGAATATTCCACACACACGTCAGTGATTCGCAATATGTATGCATTTCACATAAATGCCTCATTATTTATAGGAATTATGAAATAATGCAATCTCAATGCTAATCATAATTAACACAAACATGAACTCGAGAATATTGCATATTGTAGAGCAGGATCATTCGCTCTGATACCACTTTGTAACGACCCAAAATTCTAAATTGGAAACTAAAACCGGTGATAGGCCAAAATAAAATCATGGTTAATCTCTACGCTATTAATCATAATAAATTTCTTTCCTTAAAAGAAATCCTGCACGATATTAAATTTGGATTATTTTATGGCTGCATCTAACCGTCTCGTTAGACTGCCTATGTACCTTATGAAGGGATCAAGCTATTCTTAATTCACATTATGCTTCTAGATCAACATATTAAAACTTCATTACGATCCAAAGGTCGGATCTTCGCCAATCACGAATTCAAGTGGTAGTCGACGATTTATTTTACAAACTTACAAATCCAATTCGGGAAGATCCGTGCGTCGGATTCCCGATCTGTAAGTTCTCAAGGTCCTCAAATATTACATATTTTAATGTATCAAAATTTGGTGACGATCCAACGGTCGGATTGTTTATTCAGGGTATCCTCTCGGATGATTGTTTGTTAACTCCTTGATATTAATAAAACAACTATCGTTTCTTTCAAAAAAAAAAATCCAGTCTATTTAAATAAGCTCCATATATTAATTAACAGAAATTAGCTAGGCTTGTATAGATCCAGTTTGTGAAATAATCAGGGATATTTTTCTCATTACTTCTCTTACAGAAATACAGGACCCAATAGTTCTACGTGCCTGCTGGCTCAGACTAAAACATTCAGGACAAAATTCTAAAAGGTGCTTTAAAGCTTAACTTTTAGATAGTAAGTGGAGCTTTTTGGAAAAACTTGACTCTTGAATTTTGATGCCAAAAGCAAAATGACAGATTATGCATGAAACACAGGTTTTGTGCAATGAATCAAAAAGTGGCAGTTAGGATCAGAGGGAGCGAAAGGTACGGTGGTACAGGGCCCTAAATTTGAAGGAACCCCCAAAATTTTTGTCATCTAATATTATGTAATCAGTTATATATTTAAAAAAAAAATGTTTTTGTTAGTACTTTAAAATCTCTTTGTGCACCTCTTATAAGAGTAATTTTTGTTTTCCTTTTTAAATATAAAAATTTGGAGTACAAAGAGATATTTTGTATGCCAGTAATAACACTCGAAAAACGATATATATAATAATATTATATGTTCAAGTGAAACTTCAAAATTAGAGTTTTTTCGTTTTTTTGTTTTTCATGTTTGGTTGTTTAATTAAGAATGAACTGCTTTTGATTATTTAGTGAAGGTTATGTTTATAACTCTTTTTACTTATAATTAATGACATTTGTAAACTAGCATTCAGTGAGTGTTAAATTTTGTTTTGATTTAAGTGACTGTTTTCTAGCATCAATACATTGTTTAAAAAAAAAAAAAAAAAAAAAAAAACCTATCTTAAGGAGGGGCCTTCTTTCAAATTTCGCATAGGGCCTCTAAAATCTCATAAACGATCCTGGTCAGGATAATAATTGTTCATAGATATGACCTAATTATGTTAAGCAAAAATCCAATCAAATATGCGGGTATATATAGGAGTAGATGGCCGACCATGGGTGTAGGGTTTTGCCCTACACATGACGGCTTCCTATTGGCCAAGTTATGTCATCCGTAGGATGCGCAAGGAAAGAATTTTTCCAAGATATTAAATAGGAGATAATATCTTGGAATGACGATGGGAATATCCCTAATTGATTGTGATAGGGATTCTTAGGGCTGGTTTGGTATTGCTGTGCTTTGAAAAAAAACTGCTGTGAGAATAAGCGGCTGTGCTGTGAGAATAAGCGGCTGTGAAATAAAGCCAGTAGAGTGTTTGGTAAACTTTTTTGTGAAAGTGTTTTTGGAAAAAAAAAGCAGGATGATAGTGCGTCTTTTCATTAAAGGAGCACTGTAACTCCGTGTGCTTTGAAAAAACTGGCTTTTTTTCAAAGCAGCAAATAGCAGCTTCAGCTTTTCCTTTGATTTTCAGCTTATTCTCACAGCAGCTTCCAAAATAAGCCCTTTTTTTCAGTTTACCAAACACAAAAATGACCCTCAGCTTTTTTTCACAGTGGCTTTTTTTAAAATCACCTCAATCCCAAACGGGGACTTACTTGATGTGTTCGTCTTTATTTAAAATTGCATTAAAGATAGGATTTCGTAATTAATCCTTATCTTTAATACATTTGACTTTTCCATCCCATGAGCAGGGGAGCTGTAAGCAGTCGTAGTCTGCTGCTTGAACTTTTAGGGATGCTTAGTTGTGAATGGGGATGTTTGAGAGCCCTGCCCATTTAATGAGGGCAATCTTGTCTTTCTTGAGTAAACATCCACGTGTCGCCTTGTGAATTTTTGGGATTATTTTTTGCTCCACAAGGAGTCCTGTTAAAAAATTATAAGCATGCCATGTTGCTATGATATAATTAATAAGTCAGATTTACATAATTTCACTAAAGGATACTGAAATAGTTAAAAAATTATCATATATTAGTATCATAAGTAGAAGAAGGGTTGGGATACGAAGACACGCTTTTGACACACGTTTTTGTAGAGCCTACTTTGTAATGTATTTCAACGATCCGAACGATTAATCTTTTACGTGTTCTCTCAAAGATCATGTCTACCAAAAATCACTCAAATTCAAAACCATATGACCTTTGAATTAAACTTAATGTGTCTTTGTAGAATTGTATTCGTTCATTTTCTTTACTACAAATGAATGTCATAATGGTTTCAGATTTGTGTAATTTTTTGCAAGGATAAATATGAATGATATACTAAAATATGAACTGTTTGGATTTTTGAAATACATTATGAAATGGATCCTACAAAATAGGTGTCAAAACATGCGTTAAAAACATGTGTCTCCAGATCCCTTACCTTAAAAGAAATTTTAAAACATGTGATCAATTAACAAAATTATTAGTAAACATATAAAAGAAACCGTGAAACAAAACAAAAAGATTAATAAATTAAAGTAGAAACTAGAAACACTTGTCCAAATTGCAAAACAACAATTATAGCAAAACTTAAATTAAAGGCAGTCCTTAATTTTCAGCAACAGATGATATTAAAGCCTTAATGTCTCTCCATCTCTCCATTCTCTCTGCCCAAAAAAGAAACAAAATAATCAAATCTCACAATTGATTAATGGGGGCCCTTTGAAGGTGGGGGTATGACTAAGCAAGAGAAAGAAGAGACTCGAGTATGGCTACGTGCTGTGAGTGCATTTTTACTCATTACTATTTAGTGTAATGTATACTCATCATTCTATTTATCACATTTAGATGAATTTGAATTTTCAAATTTGTACATATTCACTACACCAATCTCGAAATTCAAATTCATCTATCTGTGATAAATAGGATAGTGAGTATACCACGTGTTGTCCTAAGTTAGTGACTCCACTGTCTCCTCTTTTCTTTCTCTAACACGTGTCTAGTCATTTAAACCTAACCTTAACCTGTTAACTTTTAATAAAAAAATAAAAAAACTGAAAATGAAGAAACTTACAGCCACCGCTTCCCCACCTAGCCCGACCCCGACAGTCTCCCACGCCAGCCAACCCCACTTCAGCAACGGCTACCCCAACTCCTCGCCAAAGCCTCCCCCATCTACACGAAATCCAAATTTCTTCCTTCCTCAAACCAAAATTTACATAAAATTTGTTGTTTGACGGGCTGGGTCGATCACGATTGGGTATTATTTGAACAGACAAGAAAATAGCGGACGAGACTGGAAATGAGGTTTTTCCGGGCTCCCAGTGTTGGGTTTTGTTGTGAAGATTTTGTTTTAAAAAACATATTAAAAATGGTTAAACACTGGAATGAGAGAAGACGAACATTTATTATTTATTTATTTTAATTTATTAAAAAATCACAGAGTTAAGTGGTATGACGTGTCAAAAAAATAAAAGAGGAGATATAGAAGAGACACCACTTACTGGACAGCAGACCCGCAGCCCTCAAGTATCGTGCTGCCTTCATTTATTCCGCTTGTTCTCTTTTGGTAAAATTTTTAATTGTTCCGCCTTTTGAAAACAAAATGTTATTCACACATTTGTATTTGGGTTCGTTTAGATGTGATTTTAAAATAATTTAAAATATTTTTAGTGAAATTGATTTTGAGTTTCAAAATTACTTTAAGTGTAGGGTTTAAGATCTTTTTGTAGGAATCACTTAAAGTGTTTTTCAGGTTTTCACTTGGATTTGACTAAAGATTGGTTTCAAAAATATTTTCACCAAAAACGTTTTCAGTCATTTTAAAAGCATACCCAAACGAACCATTTACTTCCCACACATCCTTATTAATTTTTTTTCATTGATTTTCTTTAATTCATTTGATCTGACGGTCGAAAATTAAGAGAGATGTGTAAGAAATAAAAATGAGTATGAATATCACTAATCCTTAACAAACGTCTTTAAACGATATGAATGACGTTTTTAACAAGACACGTCATTGATGTTTTAATTGGGTGTCATGGATAATAGTGAGAATTAATAGAAGAGAGCAGAAAATGCGAAAAGAAAAGGAAAAAGAAAAAGCAAAAAAAAGGAAAGTGAAGGAGCATTAGAGTGATGTACATTGTTTAAAAAGGATTAATCAAATTAATTTCCATGTCATCAATTTACATCTCAACCATTGAAAGTATATTCACACACCTTAAAATACTTTTCCTATACCTTCTTAATTTTTTAATATTTTTCTATCAAATGTTTGTGATGTGTAAAATATTAAAAAATACTAAAAAATAAAAATAGTGTGGAGAAAGTAATTTGGGATGTGTGAATATAATCTCTCCCATGTAATTTAGTCATGTTTTTTGTTGGACATGTAATTTAATCATTAAAAAAGGTTCTACATCACTTTCAATTGAGATCTTCCTCTATTACAGAATTAGTACAAATATGATATGAAAAATACGATAGTGTAACATTAGATGTGCATCTCATGTATAGCCATCAACTCGAGGCGTCATAAGTACATTGATACTTAATTTAATATGTTTGTACCATACTTGATCAATCCCGAAACTACCGAGCACCGGTCAACGTTATACCGTCAAAGATTCAGAAGAGTTTTCCTCCAACCAGGAGGCCAATCACAGAGCGACACGTGTCGACATCAGAAGCCAATCATAGCGCGACACGTGTCAACATCAGAAGCCAATCACAACACGACACGTGTCAATGTCAAAACAAGCCTAGAAACTCTCTTCTATAAAAGGAGATCATTCTCCCACAATATTCCCTAATGTCATTTGTACTAAATCATTCACTTGTACTCACAAAATGAGAGCTTGAATCTATGTACTTATGTAAACCCTTCACAATTAATGAGAACTCCTCTACTCCGTGAATGTAGCCAATCTGGGTGAACCACGTACATCTTGTGTTTGCTTCCCTGTCTCTATTCATTTACATATTTATCCACACTAATGACCGAAGCAATCTAGCGAATGTCACAAACTTAACATTTTCTGTTGTGCCAAAGTCCTCACTGATTTTGTACATCAACATAATACGATCCAAACTAAAGAGCACTTCTTCGCTCCATACAATTAAGGAGCTATTGATTTGATTTGTTTGGAGTCACGTATTTTTCACGAGTTCAGAACTTATTACCTCCGAGGTTTTAGTTTTCCATCACTTGTGCATAACTTCATTACATTTTTCGAATCAGGAGTGTCTCCTGAGCATTTCCCTAGGGATCATAGGGATCCCGCAATCTTGTCCGTTCATCGTATATCATGCGGTCAGTTTTCGTTAGGTACTATTCATATTTGAATTTTAAAATTTAAAATTTAAATGATTTCTGACCGCACGATATACGATGAACGGACAAGATTGCGGGATCCCTAGGATCCCTAGGGAAATGCTCAGGAGACACTCCTGATTCACATTTTTCAATAAGTTTTGAATGTTGAATCAGGCCTTTTTCTAAAAAAACAAAAAATGCTAACTCTTATCATATTTTTCCTACAATATTTGTACTATCTTTCTAATAGATATATGACCTATATGTATTAGTGGGCCCTATCTTTATTAGAGATGTGATACAAATGTAGTAAGTGAAATATTACTCTTTTATTTATCTTAACCATTGAAGTGACATATATCAAGATTCCAATAAGAGAAAATTAATGAAATGAGTAAGTACTTACCACATTTGCAACATTTTCAAATAAAGTTAGGATTCACCAACACATGTGAGTTTATCTCTATTACAGCAAGTCCACCTCATCCGAATGGCCCAACCAATTAGGCAATTGAATCCCCAAAATCCGAAAAATTCTCTCCACCCCAGCCAAATTAGTCGGGCTACTTGTGGCTGTAATACCCTAAAAAATTTAAAATATATGATTATGTGGAAAAAAAATTATCGGAAAGTGAAAAGACGAAAATGTCTCTCCTTGACTAAACGTAATTTTATGAGGACGTATTTTATTCTTATATATTTTATCGTATTTCTAAATATATTTGAATAGAGGACGACCCAACGAGCGCGTAGGTGCAAACGGATCATAATTCCGAGTTAGAACGAAGAAGTTACGAGCCTAGGAAGTAGTGAGACTTTTTAAACATGTGGACTTACTATTAGTAGAGAGTCTATAATTAGTCAACCTGAAATTAGAAGGTTTCCACTTCGGGAAACCTGGTGAAAATGCCCAAATAACCCAGAAAAACCTCCATTTGTCCTCCCGCGACCTCCCATTTTCCGAGGTCGATTCCGGCCAATTCAGGTGGAATTTTTCGACTCTACCATCACCATCTTGAAGCTCTCACTCCCCTCTACAAAATCCAACCACAAACCACCTTGATTAGCCACCGTATGTGGCGGTGTGAGGCCATAAAACCCGATGAAAACCAATGGTGCTCCGGCCACCCTTTTCATTTTTCCGGTGAATCGGCAAAGCGATGGCCGATGCCACAACTTGGGTTTTGTAGCCCATCATCCCAGGAGTAAATCCCGACCAGATTTGATCCCGTTGGACCACCTTGGGCGACGAATCGACACTGGGAAACTTTAGGCACCCGCCGGTTTTAATAGCGGAATTGAACTTCTTCCATCCACTTTTGGACTTTGTGGCAAATATAAAACTTGTTCCGCTTGTTGAGCTCTATCGTCCTGTCAATTTTGGTAGAATTTGGAGTTAGATGAAAAAATGGGTTTTCGGTTGTTGGAAACCACCACGCGCGGCGGCGCGTGGGGGAAAATCTGTTTACATGGATTTTGGACAGCGAGACATCCTTGATGTCCTGAGCCCATATCCAAATTCCGTTCGTTGAAATTTGATGCGATGATTTGAATATTCAAAATTTTCAAATAATTGTACCGCCGTACGATTTTTCGTAATTAACGACCATTCAACCGTTGGATCGTCACCAAACTTCGAGACATTATATTACATAATATTTGAAGACCTTAGGAACTTACGGATCAGGAATCCAACGTATGGATCTTCTCGAATTGGATTTGCAATTTAGTAAATTAAAACGTCGACCGCCACTCGAATGTTGTGATTGGTGGAGATCTGACCGTTGGATTGAAATGAAGTTTTAGTATGTTGTTCTAGAAGCGTAATGTCAACTACGAATGGTTTGATCCCTTAGTAGGGTACGTAGACAATCTAATGAGAAGGTTAGATGCAGCCATAATAAAATACCCGAGATAAATCTTTTAGTGAAATTTGCTAAGAAAATGAATTTGGGGCCTATCTTAGTAATTAGCTTCCGAATTAGAAATTTCGGGTCGTTACAGTGGCCTTACACAACCCGACTGAGCAATCGAGTGAGGATAGCCTAAGAGCAACTCCAGCGTGAGGAAGGCCCCCTAAGGGAACTTCCTATTCGATCCCCTCCAATGAACAATAATTGCCTTTAATGAACAGTCATTACCTTTTGCATCTCCACCCCTAAACTGAATAGTCATGGCAATTGTGGATGCAAATTTCTTCCTCCTTCTTCTTGGACAAAATTGCACCTACAAAACAATTAACACCTTAGAGTCATGGCCAAGAGCCTCACGCGCCCACGATGAATGGGGGGAGGCTTTGGCCGAAGAAACTCCGATGCCAAAGTTAGAATTTAGAGAGAAAAAATGTTTAAGAATTCTAGAGAATTTTAGCAAGAGTTGGAAGTGGCTTTTTGGTGAGAATGGGAGTATATTTATAGGGATAGGAGGTGGCCGGCCTAGCTAGGGTTTTTGGGTTTAATTTAGGTTTAATTAGGAGTTATGAAATAATTAGCTAAAAATAACTCCCTAATTAACTTAGCTAATTATTATCATAAAAAATGAAAGATGGTAGAAAAGGTAGAAGGTCATAGTTGATTTATTTGGGGGTAAAGGATGACCAGCCTTTTTGTGGGAGTTAGGGTAAAATGAATGACCTAATTGCTAATTAAGGGATTAATTAGCTAATTAACCTATTAATTAGCTATTTATCATGATTTTAGAAGGAATGTTTTAGGAAATATGGAATAAGTATATTTATTTAGCTAATTGATTAGCTAATTAGCTAAATAATGAAATAGGAAATATATGAATAAATTAGATTTTAAGTTGATACCTATTTTGGGCACTTTTGACTTGGTTGAGGGATAATTGCATGCTGCTTGCGCATAGGAATCCCGGTATGCCCCAAGGGTAGTTTTGTCTTCTTCTGTCAAAAATTCACGTGTCGCCTTGTGATTATTTTTGGCTCCACAGCAATAGGCAATAAAATATTAGTATTTTTTATTTTATAAAAAATAAAAAATAGTTTTATTTGTAATTTTGGATAGAATTTTTAATCGGTCTCATTGTACCACGTGTCATTAAATAAGAAATTACAACCCAAGGTATTTGAGAAAATATAAAATTGTGGTGTTAGGTGGAAGATAATGATAACATATTTATAGAAAAATTAAATCAAAAATTTTTTTTTTGAATTTTTGAATTTTTTTTGGGATTTTTTATTAAATTTTTACATTTTTCAAGTGGCTTTGTAGTATACAGTGACGGAACCAGGATTTCATGTGAGGCGGAACATTTCACAAATGTTAAGGTGATACTCTCCACACATTCATTTTTATCTCTCACACACATCTCTCAATTTTCTGACAATTTAACTAAAGTGTGTGAGAGGTGAAAATGATGTGTGAATAGCACTACCTCAAATGTTAAAAAAAAATCTAAACGGATAGTATCTACAAAATTACAAAAAATATAATAAAACAAATATAATATGATACGAGTCCAAAATAATAAATTCATCGATAATAATTCACAACAATCATACTTGTACTCGACGAATTTTCATATTTTGAAACCGTATCATGATAGACTCGTCATCTATACTATTTAAAATATATTTATCAATATAAGTAACCAAACAATTATTTATCCACAAATCACCCATTCAATTGTATAGGTTGCTCTTCAAAATATTGCAAAAATACTCGCTCAAGTTTACAAATCCAAAATAAATTTGATAATCAATTAAAAAAAATTGCGATAGATCAGTTTAGCAAAAAACAAAATCATAATTTAAACAAATAATTTGCAAGAGAGATGAGAGAGTAAAATACAAATATTAGTGTAAAAATTGGGATGCGAAACGAATTTGAAAGGCTGCAGTAGAGAACAAGTAGGCTAAAAATAAAGTGAGGATGGGCCTAGCCCCACCGTGGTCCCTTCTTCCCTCCGCCACTGGTAGTATATATAGGCAATCGACATTGATGGAGCAAACTATCTTCTATAACTAGTGACGAGCTAGCAATAGAAATGAGTAAGCCTTCTCTAAGACTGCAGTTTACTAAGCTTCTTGTTTTTTACCATGTTCTACTTTGGCAACTTGGACACTGGCCTCAATCCAAACTCCACTGTAGAGCCGACGTGGCTGGACTGCCGGACGATGAAGGTATTCATTACCAATTTCACTCTCTATTTTAATCATCATCTAACTTTCTGAGTATATCGCCTTCAAACATGATTATATATAACCCAAAGTGGATCACACACACATGTTTAATTAATTAATTTCAGCTAAGAGGCCTGATCATCGTATTTATTAATTACTTAACGAAATATTGGCAGTGGATGCTCTCAGTGCCTTTATGAGCAACTTAGAGTTAAGGCCAGAGCAAATCATTGGAACGACATATTGCAGTGACGTAGTCTGCACTTACGGTTTTGTCATCGAATGTCATTGCAATAATGAGAGTGTATGCCGGATCACTGGAATGTATGTATGAAACAATATTTCACATATACACGTTAAATCTTGTTTAATATATATATATATATATATATATATAATTAATTAATTAATGGTATACTAACCTTTTTTTTGTGTGGACTCATTTTGTGTGGCAGTAGAATGAGCTACTTAGGTTTAACTGGAACTATTCATGAAAAAGTGGGTGATCTTACAAGCCTAACCTACCTGTACGTTAATCGCACTCTTTGTCTGCCTACCAATCTTTAATGTAATTTCAGTTGTTTATGTTATATTGCAGACTTCATGACAACTCTGGGGTGTAAAAAGAACTACCCTTCACAAAAATATTCATTGAGCAAGGGTTTAAAGAAATTATAAGTTCAATCTAATTAAATTTTGTTTTTTTCTTTCTTTCTTTCAAATATCATATCAAAAGCATTCTATCCAACAACACACTTCATGGCGGAATACCAGATACCATTGGGAATTTGACGAATCTCCAAGTCCTGTAAGTAAATATTGTTGGAAATTTATATTATAATATTTAATTTCAAAGATTGAATGAAAAAATATATGTCACTGACGCAAAGTGCATATAATTAGGTTTCTTAATAAAACCAAATAGTGAAGCAGTACCATTATGCAAAAGACATGACTTTTGTAATGGCGTATGAATTAGATGAAAAGGTGGCATCAATTCATGATCAGCCACTACGACCATTCCTAGAAGTCACTTGGGTTCTTTATAACTCTTAATCACAGCCGTGTAAAAGCAGAATGAGACAGAGAGTTAATTAGATCGTACTGGACATAAGAGTATTCCTTTGTATTCTATGTTTTTTTTTTTTTGTTCAATTCTGAATCGTGTCTTAAGAGTATGAAATATAGAAGGTTCGCCATAATCCGAAGATTGCAGTGCTTCAACTTCGGATTATAGATTGTTAAATCCTAGGAGACGGACACCTACCGAACTATAAGCATAAGAGTAGGGGCGAAATTCTATCTTCAGGACATTGCATTTATGCAAGCCTCAATCTCCAAGTTTATCAGTCCTTCTTAATTTCTCTCTAGTTGTTTATATTAATTTTGTACATAATTTATGTTGTGAATTTTTGTATGATTATTATCATTGGAGTTCTTTTATTATTTTCATATTTTCTAATTTTGCTCCAACAAATATATACTAGATAGTTGTACATTGAAATTCATTGTTAATCAATCAACTGGATGCTTTAGTACGTACTTGTGAAAATTAGTGTTTTGAATTGAGGTTTTTTGTATAAAGGGATCTATCGCGAAATCAACTCTGTGGTTCAATACCAGCAAGCTTAGGGCGCTTGGTTTCTCTTGAATATCTGTAAGGGCTTAATGTCGCCAATATAATTATGGAGAATCATCTTGATTAATTTCCGTTAATTGTTTTTGTTAAAATTCTTATCAAGTCATTTTCACGCTCTATGTATAGATATCTGCAATACAACTTGCTTAGCGGAGATATACCACAAAGTTTTGGTTCACCGACGAATTCGAATCTTACTGAATTGTCAGTGCATTAATTAATTATTTATTTTCTTAATCTCCTCCACCTCATCATGATTTTAATTTGTGATACATTATTTCATTTCATTCATGCTTTACTTTCTCGGGCTTTTGCAGGAATCTACAGTTCAATATGCTATCAGGCTCAATTCCTGAGGATTTTGGAAATCTTTTGAATCTGAAAATTATGTTTGTTCTTTGCTTACACCACATATAATTATACGACTTGTGATTTTATTTGTATGCATGTTTAGATAATAAATAAATAGATATATATATATATATATATAATTAATCTTCTAAAACATTAATTCTAAGAAGTCATTTCTCATTTTTTCCGATAGGGATCTGTCTGAGAATCAGCTCTCTGGTCCTCTTCCAAAAAAAGTCGGAGACTTGAAAAATCTCACAGCCCTGTAAGTTTAATTGAAAAAAAAAAAAAAAAAAAAACTCATCGCTTAAAAACTAAATAAAATAGAAATAATAATCAAGAGTTAATATGCAAAAGTAATAAACATAGGAGTGTCTCTTTCATTGTTGCAGCTATGTGTCAGCCAATAATTTGAGTGGGGAATTTCCAGAAAGTTATGGAAACCTCACAAACCTGAAAAAGTTGTAAGTGTTCACTCCTGTCAACGATTAATTTGAGGTTTGCCGCACATTAATTAAATAATTAAGAGAATATGATGGTGACTGGTGAATGCATGCAGTTCAATAGCCGGGAATTACATTTCTGGTCCCTTACCAGTTGAAACCATAGCCAAGTGGACTAATATCACTCACCTGTAAGTAATTTTTAGCTTTACACTTAGCAGGTAGTAATTTTAAGGTTTCTTAAAAAGACAAATTTTTTACACGGCGTGCAGGGTGCTCGTGGGAAACAATTTCGAAGGAAAGTTGACTGAAAAAATATTCGGCTTGCAAAAGCTTCAGCATCTGTATAGGACATCTTCCTCTTTCTTTCACTTTGCTAGTTCTATAATATATATAGGAGACTTTTGATGCGGTTCTTATTTATCAATATTCTTTGATTAAAATCTTGTTGGTTTTCAATTTTTGATCTAAGATCTTGAAATTAATGTGATAATTTATTTCTATTTATGTTACTATATTTTTTAAATTAAAAATTGAAATTTATAGTTGTTTATTTTAAATAAAAACCCATAATATGTGGGATTAAAAATATTAAAATATAAATTATACTATTGTGTGTGTGTGCGTGCGTGTGTGTAGACATGGGTACATTCATCAAAATTAACAAAAAATTATTGTACCAAAACATGGATACATTCTTCAAAACCACACAAAAAAATAATAGATATTAGGCTTAATAATATTAGTAAATTTCTTCGATAAAACTTGACATGGATACATTCTCAAATCAAAGAAAATTAATGTATCCATATAAGTTTAAAAATGGATTAGAAAAAAATTGAATAGATTTTATATAAAAAAAAAAGGTATATTTTTTTGCTAGCAAAAAATGGTACATTTAACATATAACAAATTGGTATATTTAAGAATGGGTACATTTTAAGATTAAAATTTTGAAAAAATTACATGAATGGGTACATATAAGATTAAAAATTTGAAAACATTTTTTAAAAAGTTAATGGGTACAAACTTATTTTAATTTTTTATTTATTTTGGAAATGTTTTGGATTAAAAATTAGTTAGGAGTTTAATAAAGGTGTGAATATTAAAATCCTAAATCAATTATTAATTTTAATTTTAAAAAATTATGTAACTGACATGTAAATTCATTATTACATTAATGCTAGGAACTTGGATCAAAATCTGAAAACTAATAAGATTTCAATCAATGAACATCAGTAATTAGGGACCGGATACTAATTTTTTCTATATATATTATGATTAGAGGTTGAAAATGTATATATATTTATTCCTCTGCAGGTTGATAAGTGACCTGGCAAATGACGGTTTCCAATTACCACCAAATATCTCCAACAGTGCCAATTTCATTTCTCTGTGAGTGGTTAGTTGTAATAATTGCTTCTAGCCCAGTTTGAGCCCAAAGGCTTCATTTTTCATTCTTCAC
The DNA here is from genome assembly GCA_035220775.1 of Malus fusca. Taxonomy (NCBI): domain Eukaryota; kingdom Viridiplantae; phylum Streptophyta; class Magnoliopsida; order Rosales; family Rosaceae; genus Malus; species Malus fusca. The sequence goes on from CM069068.1 coordinate 40,794,271, forward strand.
GTTGGTTTTCTACAGAACACTGAGGAACTGCTCAATCACCGGCCCAATCCCCAAATACATTGGTGAAAAAATGACATCCCTAAGATACCTGTAATTTCACTTCACTTTTGTAATTTTGTTTTTGGAGTTGTCCTGTTAATTTGGCTGGAAAGAAAATTGAATCAGTTTTAGGGCTTGTTTAATACTCATGAGCGCTTACGCTAGAAGTGGTTTCATTAAAAAAACTTTAGTTTTTTATTATTAAAAGTTCAAGTGATTTCGTGTAAAAACATTTGAAAGTGTTTCTTGAAAAAACATATGACGTGCACTAATTTTTTCAGAACACACTTAACCTCATCATCGTGATTTCGTGGTAAACATATGACGTGCGCTATTTATTATTAAAAGTTCAAGTGATTTCGTGGTAAACATATTACTTTTTGTGACAAACGCAGTCATAAATGGTTTTAACTACTAGAAAGTACTTTTAGCCATTATAGAAGTAATCTCCTACAAACCCTTAACCTCATCATCGGACTATTAATTAAGCACCGTTTGATATATCTTTCTATTTTTTTATTTCACAATATACAGCCAATTACACGGAACCAGAATTGAGTTTATTTTTAATACCATTGTTGATCAAAACTACCTTAATGTTAATCCTCCTTGTGTTTTGTCTTGCAGAGACTTGAGCTTCAATAAGTTAACTGGTGGCCTCCCTCAGTATATGAATTCAAATTTGATTTACATGTAAAGGAATAACATTCTTAACTGGAAGAATTTAGATTAATTACAGGTCTGAGTCTTGTTAATTACATGCGTTAATATGATATATACGCTTAATTATGTTCAGGTCTTTCTCTGGAAATATGCTTGATGGGACAATCCCACCTTGGATACAGCTTAACGAGACAATCGCACCTCGGAAACGTGGGGACTTCCAAACTAGGATGTATGTCTTCATATTCTGAACTGAAGTTAGAAGAACTTTCATTTGTAACAGCTTTAAGTTTTTGCTCATATGTACAAATTAATTAATGAGACTGACGCATGTTATGTTATCTTTTAGAGATCTTTCGTTCAACAATTTTTCAGCAGGAGGCTCTCTAGTATCAAGCAACCAACAACAACTGTGAGGATATGTTCTTTCTTGTCCTTAATGTTTCTGTTGACGAAATTGAATGGTTCCACTTCCACATTCCACTACTAATTGCATCGAGACATTTTGTTTAAAACTCCACAATTATTGTTGCACATCGCTTAAGTTGGGGCAGTATCAATTATAAAATATTTTGTTTCATGACCTTAACTTTTATTCAGGAACTTGTTTGCATGCTGCCGCAACTCCTCAACCAATGAGCCAGTAATGTATGTTTTTTTCCTGTTGTATTAGTAAGAGACTCAATCATCAGAACCTTCCATAACATATTGGTAACTACTTGTAGGATGGATCCATTTGAAATGAAGAACAGATACTGTCCTGAAAACAAACCAAAGTGTAAGTTTATTCTTCGCAGCCTGAAAATTACAAATTAAGGCCTCGTTTGACAGTTCGGACTATACTGGTTATTTTACTCAGATATGATCGAATAGTACTGACTAAATTAATCAGATGATTGGTGCAGTATTAGACTAATGACTTATAAATAATACGGCCTTTGGTACTGTCCCAAATAAATAGTTCGAACTATTATTAATTTTATTAATGAGAAAAAAAAAGGACAAACAGAAAACCCAAATTTGTGATGAAATATTCTGCCTCCAAATTTAAACTTTCTTATTAATATATTTTTTAAAAATTAAAAAACAGAAAGAAAAAATTCAGCGCCCTTGTCCACCCCAAACACCATCGCCACACCACCCTCATTCAAATCCGGCGACAAACACCATACCCACCCCCACTCTTAGTCAATTCGTGAACACTTCAATTGCTGAACACGGCTTCTCGCCACCGCATCTTCCCCAACCCAGCAAACCGAACAGAGTTGCTCACAATTTTGCATTTCCAAATCGAAAGAAGCTCTAAACACAAAAAGCTGGGTAAGTCTGTAAAACCCTTTTCTGGAGGACGAAACGAAGCCGATACAAAGACAGAGAACCTGCTTCATCATCACTTTCACCATCCTCCTCAAATCTGTAATTAGGGTATCAATTCGTCGATGGTGCGGTCGTCGGCGAGGCATTGGCTGGTCTTCAGCAATGCCTTGTGGTTCGCCAAGGACACGGCGTCAAGAGTTAGTGGTGGGTGCGGTGGATCGAGGGGACGGAGAGAGCGAGCAAATTCCTACCCGACTAAATAATACATAGGGTTTAGAGTGTGTTAGTTATACGGCGTGGGCAGTATATAATAGGTGACGCTAGGATAATTAATCCGGAGTCTATTTAATATGGAACTGCACCAAACAACCGGATTCGTATAATCAGTTCTATCCAGTACTCTATACGGTGACCTTAAATGTTGCAGAATATATTATGATATATGTTAATTTTTTCTTGCAGACCATTCCTTGTTTATTAATTGTGGTGGTGAAGAAACAACTGTTCTTGGGAATAAATATGATCAAGATAATGACACGTCCCTCTATTACACAAGTCCAAAGGAAAACTGGGCTTACAGCCTTTCCGGAGGCTATGGTGTACCAGAAAGTAATACTAGTAATTACATCAAGAGCATGACTGGAGTTCCCATTTCCGGAGGCTATGAGGCACCGTTGTATGAAAAAGCTCGGCTTTCCCCGGTATCTCTCAAGTATTATGCTTTTTGTTTGCGCAAAGGCAATTATACTGTGACGCTTCATTTCAATGAAGTTGTATACACTAAGAATGAAGACTGTACTAGTTTAAGAAAACGCGTATTTGATGTATATATTCAGGTAACAATTCATTTTTTTGATCATGATCACAATCGCATCATTCTACTTTTATTTATTGGATCATCTTATTTTAAGTAAATTGTGTTGCAGGATGTGAGGATACTAAATTATGTCAACATTAGAGAGAAGAAGGGAGGTGAACCAATAACTGAAAATATTTCAGCTGTGGTTGTAAATGATAGCGGTCTATTGAACATCCACTTTTACTGGCCTGGAAAGGGATCGTATCAATACCAGCCTAGTTTTAATGGACCTCTAATATCAGCTATTTCTGTGACTCCTGGTAATACTTTATTCCATGATTCGATTTCTTTTTAATTTATTTTGTTCAAATTAACACATGTATTATTATACTTTTCCCACTAATTTCAGAGTTCAGTTCCGATAAAAATAATGGTCAACTTGTTGCATTGATTACGCTTGCTTCAATTGTTGCTGCTCTGCCGCTTTCATTGGCTTTTGCTTGGAAGATGGGCTGGCTGTCAAGCGAAGAGTTCCGCAGTAAGTCTATAAACTGAATGCTGAGCTACAATTAAATACTGCACTATGCTCTGCAATACGAGAATATAGGGATAGGCAAACGGGTCCAGAACCCGCGGGTAGGGATGGGTACTAGCAGTTCGGGACGGGTTCATATTTTTTTATATCCCAACGGGCTGGGCGGGGTGGTTCCTAATTCCTGAAGACACAGGCCCCCAGCCCGAACCGTACCTAGTGTCTTTTGGTGGAGATTACATCTATGCCGTTCAAATCTCACACACACGGATACCGTTCACCTTCGCAAAAGACCGACTCCCAGACTGAATGATGAATCTTCTGATTCTTCTCTCCTCAGCCTTCCCTCTAGTATCTCGATCGTCAATTCTCACTCTCCTCCCTCACGATCTCTCTCTCCAAGAGTCCAGACCGACTCTTCCCACTTGAATCGCGATAGTTGAGATACCGCAGCTTCTCAGAAGTTGACTCCGAGTCTCCGGCCACCACCATCCCCTCCTCTCAACTTCGGCCACCACCTCACGGATATCTTGATTTATCATTTTTTTTTCAATTTTTATTACAAATTTTAATCAGATCTATTTTACTCTGTAATCGTCCCAGCCTCCCAGGTCCTAAATCCCATCCGAAACGTCCAGGAGGACTACAAGCAACAGGCGCCCAACCAGTCCCTAAATCCCATCCGAAACGTCCAGGAGGACTACAAGCAACAGGCGCCCAACCAGTCCCAGTTTGCCATCGTCGAAGAAGGCAACATCGAGCAACATGCGCCCAACCAGTCCCAGTTTGCCATCGTCGAAGAAGGCAACATCGAGCAACATGCGCCCAACCAGTCCCAGTTTGCCATCGTCGAAGAAGGCCACATCGAGCAACAGGCGGCCAACCAGTCCCAGTTTGCCGTCGTCGAAGAAGGCGACACCGAGCAACAGGCGGCCAACCAGTCCCAGTCTGCCGTCGTCGAAGAAGACGACACCGAGAAGTACGGGAACAAGGAACGGCAGCAGCAGCCGCAGAGCGTTGGCAGGGGTAAGAGCAGCAATAAGGGTTCGGCTGTTGCGGCCAACCAGTCCAAGTTTGCCGTCGTCGAAGAAGGCGACACCGAGAAGTACGGGAACAAGGAACGGCAGCAGCAGCCGCAGAGCGTTGGCAGGGGTAAGAGGAGTGTTGCGGCCAACCAGTCCAAGTCTACCGTCATCGAAGAAGGCGACACCGAGAAGTATGGGAACAAGGAACGGCAGCAGCAGCCGCAGAGCGTTCGCAGGGGTAAGAGCAGCGATAAGGGTTCTGTACTTCTTGGCGAAAAAATCATTGACGAGGTTTGTCCACCTGCCAAGCCCACTGGCGACATCAATGTTGTTGGTTCCCTCGAAGAGTCGGCAGGCATTTCTGATATGGCAGAGTCTTTTTCCCCACTTTGGAGAAGTTGACTTCAGTAGCATCAACTTCGTCTCATTCAACCTAAGGCGCACATGATCATCGGACAATATTTCTAGATTGATTAAAAGTTTCATGCGATTAGCATTAGGCGTTCTTGAATTGCTACCGTTACTGGTGTGCTTTAATCTTTTCTGTGGTTTCTGTACTTCGCATCCTTTTGAACTTTGTGAACCCTTTCTTCCAGCAGAATGTCGTATCAAAACTTGGAAATTTGTTACAAATGCAGAGTTATTTCATTCACAAGTTATGACTCCACCGACCTTTTCTTCTCCCGTTAAAAACTTTAACTAGTCAGCTTTGTGCATAATGTACAAATATCATCTTTTGCACGGATTCCATACTGTTACAACAATCAACAATCTTCCGTTATAAGTCGAAAGCAACCAAAAAAATTATATAATTACAATCTTGTACGTGTTTTTTTGCACAGATTCCTTATTCGTGCAACAATAAACAATCTTCCTTATTCGTGAAAAATAAAACTTTGGGTTTCTGTTATTAAAAAAAGGTATATTCATGTTTTTGTTATAAGGAAACGATAGCCGAGATATATTCATGATACAAAGCCAATCAAGGCAAAGGAGTGTCCTCAAGGAGAACATCAACAGAAGCCCCGAAGCGAAACACTCCAGATACAATCTTGATTAACTGATGACGTGGTGGTCATGTGGTGGTCGGGAGAGGTGAGGTAGGATGCCCAAATTTTTTTTTTAAATTTTTAAATTTTTTAATATTCACGTGAGCCCATATTGACACGTGACATCCAGTCATTATTTACGTGAGCGCCAAGTCATCAGTTAATAGAGGTTCTGATGGAAAACTTAACAGATGTATGAAAGTGTCTCATAATTATGATTTTAGGTACTAGACTTGGACGAAAAATATTCATACACCAAAAATTGAAGATCAAGAAATTTTAAAATAGTAAACTGAGATTAATAAAAAAATTTAACGACTTGTACATAAAAATTTATCCCAACGCCTCTCCACCATTCTATTTATCCAGATTTCGGAGGGCAACTATCAACCGTTAGTGGGATAAGGATTACTCAACTTCCAAGATATTTTCTGAAAACAAAATAACTAAAAAAAATTGAAAGTTAAAAAGAAAAAAAATGAAAAAAAACTTGTTTAATACCAATAATTCGTTAAATAAGATAATTTTAATTATTTTATGTATTAAAAATAATTATTATATAATTTTAACTATGTATTTCCAGTAATAAATAGAATTCATGGATTCATCGGGTGAAAAGGTAAAGGCAAAATTGGGTTGGAGGAAATTAGGGAACACAATTAGGAGTCCACGACAGACAAACAACGATTGGAATCTGTACGTCCAACCAAGGTGGAGAGCAGCGGAGAGCCTCCTCCAGCCTTCTTCTGACGGCGCCGAGGCTTTCTCCTCAGCCACCGCCGCAACAGCCGCAGCAGCATCAGGATAAACGACCCCATCGCAGCCAAAGCGCCAACAGCAACAAGATGAAGGGATTATTCAAGTCCAAGCCCCGAACCCCCGCCGACATCGTTCGTCAGACCCGGGATTTACTCGTCTATGCCCAGCGCGCTCCCGATTCTCGCGAAAGCAAACGCGAGGAAAAGGTATCTATTTTCCATCTATTAAAAAAATCAATCCAATTCAATACGATCTGATTGAAATTTTGATCCGGTTCTCCCTTGTTTCTGTATTCTAGTATTCTGTGAAAGCTTGGGAATTTGGGATTGTTCATGTTTTTTTTTTATGACCAAAGTTGTTTGGGATTGGTTGATGATCAAAGTTTATATTTTCAAACTTCTTTTTTTTAGCAACCAGGTTAAGGAATTTATTCATTCGGATTTCATTGAAAATTGACGATTTTGAATTCTGAAATAGTTAAAATTAGTTTGTGAATTTCTTCTGTTTGAATTAGTTTGTTCAAATGCAATTTTTTTTTGTTCATCCTAGTTACTTCTTCGATATTATTTGTGTATGTGTTGAGCATTGAAGCTTATTGTGTATGGATTTTGTGAATGAGCAGATGTCAGAGCTATGTAAAAACATAAGGGAGCTGAAGTCGATTCTCTACGGCAATAGTGAGTCTGAACCCGTTTCAGAAGCTTGTGCCCAGTTGACTCATGAGTTTTTTAAAGAGAACACACTTCGACTTCTTATTACATGTCTTCCGAAATTGAACTTGGAGGTAAGCATTCAATGCTTTTGTTCTTTCAACTTAAATTGTTTTGCCTACATTCTCCATTATCCGTTATGCGTTTACGTTGTACAGGCTCGAAAGGATGCCACTCAAGTTGTTGCAAATTTGCAAAGGCAACAAGTTCAGTCCAAGTTGATTGCATCTGATTACTTGGAAGCGAACATTGATTTGATGGATATTTTGATCCAAGGGTAAGCCACTTTGCCATGTACTTTGCATACTTGGTCTCTTATATTGTAGTGTTTCTTTTTGGTTATTACACTCTATTTGCAATGATGCTTTGAGCATTTCCAAATATTTCAATCATGGACTCTCAAAATTTAATTTAGAGATACAGGAGTGTGCTCATAGTATCTTCTTCTTATGTAATGAGTGCATTTATGAGTTCCTTTCCATTTTTTTCTCAGTCAAAGATCTAGTTTGGGGATTAAGTGGTTTACAAAAGATGCTTTCACAAACGTGCTGATTAATTAGATTTTTTTAATGCTTTGGGGTTCTCAGGTACATATTTTTTTATAATTTTTTTGCAGCTCACTAGATTAAAAACACGGCATTTATTATGTTCTTTGTGCATAGCTCTTCAAGTTAGAAAAATGGGCATGATCTCTGTTCTTTTTTTTTTTTTTTTTCAAAACTGTGTATTCTTGTGTTAAATAAAAAAGGGTGGGAGATGAGGTTTTAAAAAGTATATCATCTTTTTTTTTTTTTTTTTTTGTCAAACGATAGATTTTGTTAGATTAGATGTTAGATTAGCCACCGGCGGGGTCTAACCCACCCCGTTGTGCAAGGGCACAACACCTTTCCACCACTGTGGTAAAGGGTCACTTGCGTATATCATCTTAATTTGATTTATATTATTTGGCATCGTATTGTTAAAGTCCACATTTTGTAGGTATGGAAACACCGACATGGCTCTGCATTATGGTGCAATGTTGAGGGAGTGCATACGTCACCAAAGCGTTGCAAGGTGAGCAAATTGAACTGGCTCATTGGTTAACTTTCGATTTGACTATGAAAGATGTTGTTAGGAGGTGGGATATGAAATTGTTTATCATTTGGATCATTTAGCAGCTAAAACCCATAGCTTTTATCCACCTCAATTGTATCTCATTTAACTTTTCTCTTGCGTAATTGTCTATTGAATTTTTTTCTTTTGTTTGCAGATATGTTTTAGAATCGGAACACATGAAGAAGTTCTTTGATTATATACAACTCCCCAATTTTGATATTGCGGCAGATGCTGCTGCAACTTTTAAGGTGAAGTTAGTCTCACAATATTGTCATGTGTTTATTTTCATAAAAGTCGTAACTCTTTTAAAGTTTACTCAACATTGTTGCACCCCTTGGTATAAACTGAATTCTCAAAATGATTCATTATGTTGTTTAGCCAATAATGCTTTGTCATGTGGGGAATGTTGAATATGCTATCTGTTTCCCTGTCCAATAGGTAGATTTTCCAACAGTACATTTATTGGTCCATAGTATTCCTATCTGAACTTTTACTAGAGCCTGATGCAGGTTCTGGTGTCGTTTGCTGATCTAAATAGAAGAACGACTTTTTATTATTACTTTTTCATTGTTCAATCAGTTGAGGATATATTTCATTTTTGTAAAGCTATTTATTCAACTCATGTACTTGTTGCAGCTGCACTAGAATTATTCTGATTTTTGTAACATCTCTATGCAGGAGCTCTTGACGAGGCACAAATCTACTGTAGCAGATTTTCTTTCCAAGAACTATGATTGGGTAGGGTTGCTTTTATTTATTTTTTTGTACAAATGCTTGTTTTCATGTATGTCCTTTCATCTGCATAGAACACATGCATGTGGGTAATAAGAAACGTGCATCAACAATTATTGATTAATTACATTAGAATTACTTCGAGTGAAAAGAAAATAAGAACTGGGAAACAACTTACAATTATTACATGCTAATGGTCAATGTGAAACATGCGTTTGCACTTTTTGTTGTTTCTTCGGTTTTTATATTATCGTGGTTGCCAATTAACCAAAATTTGATATTTCCATCTTTATGACAGTTTTTTGCAGAGTATAACTCAAAGCTACTGGAATCACCCAATTACATTACCAGACGACAAGCCGTTAAGGTATGATAAATATTTGACCACAAATAGCTGTCTCTTACATAATATGATGCATGACCTTGAGGTGCTGATTGTTGTACTCTCTTGTTTTATCATGTTTTTTGAAATAAGCTGCATGCTTCTTATGATGTTGCTGAAGATGCTTCTCTATTAACTACAGTTGTTAGGAGATATTTTGTTGGATCGGTCAAACTCAGCTGTGATGACTCGATATGTGAGCTCAAGGGACAACTTGAGGATCCTTATGAACCTTCTCAGAGTAGGATATACTCTACTCTATTGGTTTTTGCTAATTTTCATGAACTTTCCCCTCTCCCTCTTCCTGGCCATTGAATAGAATTAAAATTTAAGTTACGCAAGCCCTTGAACGTACCATTTGTGTTGCATTTGGTATACCTATTTCTTACATGCATAATTTTGGGGTTCCATCTGCAGGAGTCAAGCAAAAGCATTCAGATCGAAGCATTTCATGTTTTCAAGGTTTGGTTCATACATTTTGATTTGTTAATGTTGAGGTTACTCTTAGGTTTTTTCATTAACATGTTTTAGTGTTCACAGCTATTTGCTGCCAATCAAAATAAACCCGCCGACATTGTGAGCATACTTGTTGCCAATAGAAGCAAACTTCTACGACTGTTTGCTGATTTTAAGATAGATAAAGGTAGATGGGAGTTTTTTTATTTTCGTTATTTTGATTCACATTTGTCATTTTGGCACTGTGTTTACAATTTTTTCAAATGTTGTGTTGCAGAGGATGAACAATTTGAGGCAGACAAAGCTCAAGTAGTGAGAGAAATAGCTGCCATGGAACCTAAAGACTAATGAGGGAACTTTGTCATGTATGTGGATTCTTGAGTTTCTTGTTCTATTTGTGAATTTCAGAGTCTATTCAACGTTCGATTGAGCCTCATCTTCTATCCCCCTTGCTTCTTCCTGTGTAGTTGCCAAGTTACTACTCGTTTTTGGCAAAAGGTAGATAAATAAATCGGTAAAATGTTCGATGTTGTACTTAAGGTTATCCCAATGTTTAAAACTTTTGACCACGCATTAATTTGATGTGTTCAAATTCACTCAACTGTGAGACTAGTGTCGTATTGTTTGCGTATAATAGACTTGAAGAAGATACTCGTATTTGAAGTTTTTATAAAACATTGCGTGTAACAGCGCGGCGGATTCCGTATTTAATCTAAAATTAGTAGGAATATGTTGACGTTTCTCATGATCAAAGCAGCATATCTTTTTGTCCCGTTGAGAATACAGCGATCATCTTCTGGTTTCTCTGATTTGGGAACAGGGTTCCTCAAGTTGGCACTTCTTCCGGATGCCAATCATATGCTGTTATTACGAGACGTGTGAAATTATGAATCACGGTTGAACAAGGAATAACGAACGCAGTATATTGGCATATTCTATGAATCTATCTCCCCCATCACAGTGGCATTTGTTGCATTGGGGTCTGGAGGGAGGAAAATGAGGAATAAGAGTTGCAATTTACTCAAGATCTGGAAATCTAACTAGAATAAAAATCGGGAAGAGAGGCCTTGACGGCTAGCGAAGACCCGGCTAGGCTTATCAGCATTTTAATATTTATTTTTCTCAAAAACTAAAAAATATTTCTTATTAGAGGTTATTTTAAGAATAATAGTAACTAGGAAAATAGTATTTTATTTTATTTTATGATGACGAAATAAAACATTGGAATAGCTACATCAACATGGCATCTATATATAAAGCCAACACAAGAGGTGAATACTATTTTTTGTGTCATCAAGCTTCAACCAAAAAAAAAAAAAAAAAAGAAAGATAAAAAGGCCCCCAAGACAAAAATTCAAAGACATCCCAAACTAATGCAGAGGTATTTTTGTAATTTTAACAGTGCTTATTTTTAATAATTAATTATTTTGTACTTTTTTTTAATTAGTACCTCACAATAGGCTAGCAATAATATGATTCAATCAATTGTTCATTCAATATTATTTTATCTATTTTTAAACACGTTCAAAACATTTTAAGAGTCGTGTAATGTCGGTTATAAAAAAGGTCATTCGCACGTGGATAATAATGTGATTAAATTGTCAACTGATTTTTTTTTTAACAAACGATATTATTTACACTAAGGGGGGGAAGTGGGCTTAGCCTCACAATGGACTAATAATAATGTGATTCAATCAATTGTTTATTAAATATTATTTTCTCTATGCTTAATGTAAATTCTATAGAGATCGATTTTATTATGTGGATTCAGCTACTTTAATTGGTTTATTAGGGGTTTCTTTTAACATGATCTAAGATTATTCATTTACTTCAAATATTTGACTTTCCTTTTATCAATTTTCGCATATAACGCGTAGCAAGAATAAGGTATTTCGCACGTAGATAATAATATGATAAAATTAGTTGTCAAATGATTATTTTTTTTAACAAACGATATTATCTACACTAAAAGGGAGGAGGTGGGCTAAGCCTCGCAATGGACTAGCAATAATGTGATTCAATCAGTTGTTTATTAAATATTATTTTTTCTATTCTTAATGTAAATTCTTTAGAGACCGATTTTTTTATGTAGATTCAGCTGCTTTAATTGGTTTGTAAGGGGTTTCTTCTAACATGATCTAATATTATTCATTTACTTCAAATATTTGACTTTTCTTTTGTCAATTTATGCATATAAATACATTTAAAACGTATAAATTACATATAACATACTGTAATTTAAAAAATACCTTCTACGCATGAGCACATGCCTGCATGAAGGCTAGTATATACAATTGAAGCGAATCTGGTACTACACTCCAAGTAGTATTTTCCTATTCTTTCTCCGTATTTTATGTGGTGCAGGATGTCTCTTTGGCTTCACGTACTTTTCCGTTTTCTTCCTTTTCGATCTGGACCCATTTGATCATTATATATACAAATTAACGGAAATTTCCGAAGCTTTATGGACAGTGTCTCCCCAGACCCTCATCCAAAAGGAACAGAGAAATGTTAAGTAGCTCTCAAAAGTTGAACTCTTTGTTATTTTATATTTAATCTTAATTTGTACTACTATTATAAAACGTTATACCGAAAAGAAAGAAAAAAAGATGGCAGAGGGTGAGGGTTCTGGGAGACTCCCATTTTTCAGAGAATCCATTTAGTATTTCTCAAAAGGAAACCACACATGTTTAGAACTAGCTTGCTCAGTATTAAGGTTTGGTGATATTCATCTTCCCTTGTAAATGAAATATCTTAGTTTCGAATCACGTGGATGACAAATTCAATACCAAATTAGGTTGTCTATTATGTGGCTTCTGAACTCCCCCCCTTTTAGTATAAAATATATCGCTATACTAAAAAAAATATTATTAGTGACTAATGGAGGGCAAATTATGGGTAAAACAGTCATACAAACAGATCCCCATTTGAATGCTTCATGCCGTAAACGATTGGCCCATATATTTAATTTAATTATTTAATCAGTTTCAATCACCGGTAGCTTGAGGAGGTACGTGAAAAGCTCGAAAACTGAACACATATCCCTCGACCCCATCACTCTTCAAAGTCACCCGCCTGTCTTCCTTAAATTATTTGAAGTGACATGCGTAAGAGAGCTCTTGTCTTCCTTAAATTGATGTCATACGAATGTTTATGTTTTACTAACAATTTTGACACTATTTTAACTCTCTTATAGCTAAGCACCAACTCAAAAAAAAAAAAAAAAAAAAAAAATCTCTGCTTACCATCTCCCTGCAACTATCTCAATTCCTTTAAATAAATATTTTTATCATTTTCTATTCACCTAGTTTAATCATTCATAATAGTTGTTCAAACATTTTACTGATGAAATAGTTACTTAAAAATTTGAAAAATAAAATGGGAGACCAGAAGAAAGAATTGGACTGGAGGGGTTGGATTGGTTGACGTAAATGTTGGAAATGGAGGCATGAGGATGAAAATTTAGGAATGCGATGTTTGGTTGTGGGATTTGGGAGGGGAGAAGTGGTTGCATTGGGGGTCTGGAGTGAGAGAAGAAAGGAATAAGAGTTGCAATTGGCTCGAGATCTGGAAACTGATTGAATTATAGAATTACAACTAGAATAAAAAATCGGGAAGAGAGACTCTGACAGTGAGCGGAGACTCGACTGGGCTTATCAGCACTTTAATATTTATTTTTCTGAAAAAACTAAAAGATATTCAAATATTATTAGAGGTTATTTTAAAAATAATAATAACTAGAAAAATAGCATTTAATTTAATTTTATGATGAAGAAATAAAACATTGGGATAGCTACAGCAAGCAACATGGCATATACTTTATGCCATAAACGAATGTCCCATATATTTAATTTAATTATTTAATCAGTTTGAGTCACCTGGCAGCTTCATTCAGGAGCTACGTGAAAAGCTCGAACACTGAACACATCGCCCCCATCACTCGTTAACATCTCCTAGACTCCTAGTATCACTCAATCTGCATTTGCTTCTCTCATCAGACCGTAAAAATGGCGGAAAATGGTAGATTCTCTTCATATCGTTTAATCTCTAATCAAATTCTCCAATTTCTGTCTTTCATCTTTTTTTTTATATAAATTAATCTGCAATTTGTTTTGCAAAATCTGGTGGTGGGTTGTAGATTCGCTTGCTCAGTTCCTCTCCTCCGCCGTTGATGCAGCCAAGAAAGCCGGCCAGGTCGGTCCCCTCCGCTCCTTTAACTAATTTTTGTTTCATCTAATTATTACTCAGCAGTAATTGAAACAAAGTGTGCAATCTATGTGCTGTATGATCTCATTGCAGATAATTCGAAAAGGGTTCTACGAGACCAAGCATGTGGAGCACAAAGGCCAGGTCTTTTAACTTGTTTTTCTTCTTTTTTTCAGTTGTTTAATCAAATGGGTGTTTGGGTAATTGGATTTTTAGAAGTATAATCGCTGATTCAGTGTCAGTGTAATTGTTTTAAGTGAAAGATTTAAATTTTGATTACTTGACAAGCATCGAAGACATATTGGTTAAAGAGTTTCGAATAAGTTTTTGCCTGTGCCAGCCAAATGCTGCATTGAATTAGAATTTGAGCGGAGAAAGTTATATTATGTGGTTTGAGATAGCTCACTGTTGGGTGCAAGATATAGCAAAATGAAATTTCGTGATCAAAACATTACTTTTCTGTTAATCTTCCAATCTGTTGGGCAGTGCAGGTGGATTTGGTCACGGAAACTGATAAGGCATGCGAAGATCTAATATTTAATCATCTCAAGCAGCTTTACCCCACTCATAAGGTTAACTCTTCATCCCGATGTATCAGCAAAGTTCATCATTGGTGCTTAGATTAGCATTGTATCTTCTAAGACCAGTTTGTTCTCTACATGCTCTGAATTTTCTTAGTCGGTGTTAATTTTAGTTCATTGGGGAAGAGACTACTGCTGCTAATGGTGTAACGGAGCTGACTGATGATCCCACATGGATAGTTGATCCCCTGGACGGAACCACTAACTTTGTACATGGGTAAAAGTCAATTCTTGTGTTGTAGATTTTTGTTTATTTTCAGTATGCTGATTGATTGTCATTGCTGCTATAGGTTCCCTTTTGTCTGTGTGTCAATCGGCCTTACAATTGGAAAGATACCTACAGTTGGTGTTGTTTACAATCCAATAATTGACGAGGTTAGGATTCTTATCTCCATTAATGTTAAACTCCAGTGGTTAGCCATCACTCTTGTTCTAATAGATGATACAATTATGAATGGTCTAGCTTCTGCTGAAATATGAAAACTTGCTCTCTAAGTAGTACTAGCTGAGGAAAGTGTGCTAACTTGGGGTTCTTTATACGTAGCTCTTTACTGGCATACGCGGAGGAGGTGCATTTCTCAATGGAAATCCCATAAAAGGTGATTGTTCTGTTTTTAAGCATCAACTTCATTGTTTCTAAATGATTAAAAGTTTCCTATTTAGTGCTTAATTATGTTTTGAATTACTGCAGTATCATCTAAGAACGAACTTGTGAAGTCTCTCCTTGCAACTGAGGTATAGAGTTGACTGATTGACGGATGGTGGTTTATCATTGTTTTACATGAATGGGCTGATTTGTTGTTTCTCTAGCCAATCCCCATGTAAAATAAAGCCCACCGTGAACGTTTTAGTTAAAAAATGGGACTAGAAATTGGTAATGATAAGATGTTATAGGAGGAGAATGTAAGTCACATAACCATGCATATTGTGTTGAATACTCTGTGGTTGAATACTCTGTGGTGGGACAAAGATAGAAATTAGGTATAGATTAACAATTTCTTTTCTTGTTTCAAAGACTAGTTAATGTCACTGTAGATGATGCTTTGGTATATTATATGCTCCTGCATAATAGCACCTGAATTTGTACGAAAATAGATAAGCTGGAATCTTTATATGCATTATATTTCTTTTCATAAATATATTAGTTCCATGAAGAGTTATACAGTGGCAAACATGATAAATGTTAAAAACTTTTTTATATAAAAAGCCCTCATATGTTGTTGTACTGGAAGAGCAGGTTGGAGTAAAACGTGATAACCTAACAGTGGATGCAACCACAGGGAGAATTAATCGCTTACTATTTAAGGTAGAATCAGAACTTTCAAATGCTGATCTTCAGTTGTGTTGGCATCCCAATTGTATATTAATCTCTCTTTTGAGCAGGTGAGATCTATTCGCATGAGCGGCTCCTGTGCACTGAACCTCTGTGGAATTGCATGCGGGAGGATTGATCTATTTTATGAGCTCGGCTTTGGGGGTCCTTGGTATGATCTTCTTTCTACTATGCTTGTTAATTTCAGTGTCCGCCGGTAAGTGATTGATATTGGTTTTTCTTGTGCCTCAGGGATGTTGCAGGTGGTGCTGTGATTGTTACAGAAGCCGGAGGGTGTGTGTATGATCCGTAAGTAACTTCTTCAGCTTAAGATCATTCAAGAATCAATTTGAGTCTGCAATATACGTCTATCTTTTTGTCAACAAAACTTGAAACTTGAATGTAACATCATGTGTATACACTTTTACTTACGTCGAGAATTGGATGTAATTTTCTGCATCAGATCTGGTAAGGAGTTTGGCATCACATCTCAAAGAGTAGCAGCATCAAACCCTCTGCTGAAGGATGCATTTGTTGAGGTTTTGCGAGATTCGGAATGAGTCAGCTTGTTCACTCTATCAAATCTTTCAAGTTAAACATCCTCTCCATGAAGCAATAAATTGGATTCCTCATTTTAATTACATGGGTGTAAGTTAATACCCATTGGAACATTGAAATAGAGACATACTAATTGTCGAACCTATTTTGATGACATATCGTTGGCAATGTTTGTATTTGTTGTATGTTTATAGGTTCACAAATGAATTTGATGTTTCGAGTATGTGAAATTAAAGTCATGCTTAGCTCACATCAGGAAGTTGATGCAGAAACAAATTTAGAACGAGATGGAAAAACCAAGCGATATGAATTCCGTCTGTTTTTCTCCTTCTGCACTCCTCTCTTTGGTTTTCGTCCCTTGATTCTTCGATTCATTCAATCCAAGGGCTTAGAAAATAGAGAAGTGCAGGCGTGAAAAAAGAGAGTGCCGAAATCATTTCCCAATAATTAAATCAATTATAAAAGGAGAAAATACATGTATAAATGAGTAAGTTACAAATATATTAAATCTCTATCTCGGACAGCATGTCTAATACAAAGTTCAGGCAGGGACTGCCCAAGGACTAATTTACCAAAAGAATAACCTCTAATCCCGAACTCCCTCAGCACACACGCGTACTCAAACACTCATGCCATAAAATATACAAAAGGATGCAACAACAAATGTATTCAGAAGGGCCGCGAAAGAGGAGGAAGAACTCGAAAGAGCCATTTCCTCCGTCTAACAAACCATTCCGTGCACTCTGCTTTTCGTCCCTCCGACCTCTAAGCACCGTAGCTGTTGACACCGTTCGCAGCATGCGTTGGCTTTTCAGACTTCTTCCTCTTCAATACAACATACCATGTGTAAGCTTCCAACAATGCAGCCTGGACAGCGAATGCAATGATCAAGCCGATGTATGCATTCTTCCAGTTCTTGTTAGGCTTCAAGATGTCGAATCCTTCGAAGATGTTGACGATGCTAAGGATGATAACAGCGTACCCGGTTGCGTGGTGGTACATGTTCCAGTAGAATCTGAACTTGTGATCCTTGTTGGGTCTCAGAAGCAAAGCGAACACCTGCATCGAGATTTAGAGCTTTCACTTAGTACATGCTAGGGGAAAAGATCAAAGACACATTACAACATTGTTAGGTAGAGAAGAAGGTTGAATTACCTGAAGCGTTCCAAGGGCGAAGAGGGTGATCCCAATGTTTCGGTGCGTGTCATATTGGATGCCGGCAGAATCGCTACCGAGTTTCAGACCAGTGGCCCATCCTGCGACCCCAATGGCGTATGCCGAGGTCTGGCAAGCGGCATGAAGATAAAACCATGCAGGGTCTGCGGACTTGAAAACCTTCAAGTACCTTGCTACCATGGCACCAAAAGGCAACAAGATTCCCCAGCTCACAACATTCAGCACTCCGTGAATCTGTAATTTGTATAAAAAATGACCAAAAAATTTTAGGGGATTTGACTAATTCTCAAGACCTTAATTAAAACTCTAAATTACAAAAACCATTAAGTGACCACCAATTCGAAGAAATCTTAACACAATCAAACAGATCCTCCTCAACTAATACAATTAAAGATTAATTTATATTTTTGGAGAAGCGTACATAACCACGTTATCTAGAGCGGATTTCGCTACTTGAGTTCTAAATCTACTCACAGTTTAAATTAGTTTACACTGATATTTTCCAATAGCTGAAGGGACTATGTCATAGATGTAATTAAAAAATAAATACTTTTTATATAAAAAAATTAATTTATATTTCATGAATATAATAACATTGAAATATCAAAGACTTTTATTAAGAAAACCAAACAAAGCATCGAAAAATTGTGAATTAATTGAAAACAAGAAAAGATCACCAAAGGAAACAAATTTCAGAACATGCAGTATAAGGATCAGATTAAAGCACAGAAAAATTGAGTCAATTCACAATTCACTTACGTTTTTCTTTCTAGTGGTTGAGCTGCCACTGCCGGTGGATGCTGTCCGGCCGGAAAGCAAATTCAAAGTCCCCTTGGCTTTGAGATTGGCAGCGGCAGTGCTGTGAATGCCAGGAGCGCCACTCGAAACAGGTCCCTCTTGCCAGACCTGAAGAATGGTGGTGAAATTGGTAGGAAGCGCCCAGGTTGCAAATATGATCATCTCATCGTTGTTCAGATACTCCGCCTTCAAGTCCGTGACCTCGTACATCAGCTTGCCCTCCGCCAGCTTGGTAGAGTAGCTCTCGATCGGCGACATGTACACCTTCGGGGTCCCACTGGACTGCGGCCAAGCGACGAGAGATTGGGCGCGGGGCATGGCGGACGACTCGCTTTTGAGATCCGGATTGATGGCCCACGCGACCCAGCTGGAGGCGGAGACGCCGGTGTGCCTGTAGGCCATCTGGAGCTTTCCCGTTGACTGGTCAAAGGTCCAATGGAGGAAGGAGTTGAGATGAGGCAGGTCGCTGCAGGTGGTGAAGATCCTGTTGCTGGTGAATTTGTAGTTCCCGCAGGCTGTCGTTTGGGCGTAGGAAGATTGTGAGAAGAGAGAGAGCAGAACAGAGAAGGCCACCGCAAGCCTCACCGTGGAAGCCATGGTTGTGAGAACCTGAAAAGTGCTTCTGAAAAAACTGCTTTTGAAGGAAAATCTCAACTGGGTTCTATTTAATTGGAGAAGGGGAATTGAGAATGTGGAAAAAGTTGAGAGCTTTTATAACAAGACCGGACCTTTTTGCTAAAATAAGCAAAAGGGGGTGTGAGGAAGTTTGGGGTGTTGCAAGGAAAAATGGGGTGTAAATATAATAGTTGTTGGTGGCGTGTGGAGTCTTTGAAGTCGTTGGCTAGTCTGTTAGGGAAGGTTCCATTTTTTCACTAGTGGTTTGAAACTTCTTTCTTTTGAAAAAAATGTGCTTTATTTTTCTTCTATCTTTTCACACCTGCCTTTGCTTGCTTTCCCAACTTTGTTCTTCCATTTTAATCAACGTTTCGACAAGATAGTCGGTCGGCTTTGAAAGGGATCTCTCCGGATCCCTTCCACCAAATATACTCAATCAATCAATATGGGTCCTTAAAATTTGATCCAACAGTTAAAAACATATAATTCTTTTAAAAATTATAATAACTTTAACTGTTGAATCAAATTTTAAAGGTCCGGATTGATTGATGTGATGAATTTAGTGAAAAAGATCTGGAAAGAATCCTTTTCCTAGAACAAGGTCTCTCCCAAACTCTTCGTCCCACATGCCTTGTAAAATAACAGTATATTTCTATGTTTAAAACATCGAAAACCAAAGCAGTTGATGATTTTCCATTTTATTACTTTTAATTGAGCCGCAAGTAACTCAACAGAAAGTTCTCTTCATCTCTAATTAATCATGTCAAGTCAATTAATCAAGATATCACTATTAAAAGTTCATAATTTCATTCATAGGATTTTCATTTCACCATTTTAGGAAAGAAATTGTAATAGTTTAACGAGGTAATAATAATTTACATAAATTGAAATTGAAGCGTGATATAATCAACTTATATGTTACAATAAAATTAGAAAATTGTTATTAACGTTCCAAAAATCTTATTATACATTTCTTACAAGTGTATTTTTCTTTTTAATTATAAATAATTTAAAGTGTAAAATAAATTTTTTAAAGTGCCAACAACAATTCTCTAAAATTAAATATATTAATATTAACCCTAAATTTAAACTCAACATCCGTTTACCCATATTACAAAATGTGAACTAGTTCAAAGTAAAGCCAAATTTGACCATTTACACCATCTTAATTGTCCTCATTGGAGCAATTTCATAGGATGGTGCACTAAAGACTAACTGACAAAAGTCAAATTAAAGCGACATGCAGGGTCAAAGTACCACTGAAGCTACAGTACGTACGTGTTGAATCGGTGTAAAAAAACCAGGTCAATTGATTAGAATTTTCGCAGAAATTCTCCAATCGCATTCGTTTATCGTATATCATGTAATTAGTTTTTGTCAAGTACTGTTTATATTTAATTTTAAATAAAAAGATTTACAATAACTTATGATCACACGATATACAATAAACGAATATGATTAGAAAATCTTCGAGATTCTCGTAAAAAGGGTCATCGTTCAATTGATCAAATCACATATCCTACATTTGTACTTGCTTCCTCCGCCTCGGTCTCGCCCAAAACGTTTCGTTTTCCACTTCCACGGAGGCATATACGGAGGAAACAAAGGGATAGGTTGGGGTTAGGTTTACAGTTGAGCAGTTCAACAGAAAATCTCCACAAATCGAAGCCTGGCTTGGCTGCTGTAGCTGGTCAAACCAAACCAAACTCCAACGACGTACAGGATTTGACATAACGTCCCGCTGGGACCCACAACAGCCACCGTTCACATGGTTCCAGGTCTTCATGCATTGCCGCGGTCTTTCGTCGTTTCTTCTTCGTCGTCTTTCGAACACGGCGAAGGCGGTGAATATTCAAACACTGAGGAATATCACAACACAAAGCGTAGATATTTGTAAATTTGCGTCGACAATACTCTCAAAAAAGATATATTAAAAAGAAGGAAATCGGCATCTATGTTCGGTCACTGCCCCTCAGGGCCGGCCCAGGTCAGTGCAGACAGGGCGACCGTTCAGGGCCCAAAAAAATTAGGGGCACTAAAATTATTAGGTGGTATATTTATATATGTTTTTATAAGAGTATAAAATTATAAAATTTGGTTCAAAGACATAGAAATTGTACTAGAAGTGGTGGTTTGTCATTTGAAAATAATGAGGAGGTCTTGGGTTCAAAACATCATGTGTGCTTATTTACTTTCCATTTTTCAATGATTTTTGTTGTTTAAAATTAACAAGAGGTCCTAAGTTCGAAATGCTATGTGCATGTTTATTTTTTTCAATTTTTACAAATTTTTGTTTGGTTGTTAATTTATTTTTAGTTACTATCTAGTAGCTATGTGGATTGTTATTTTTAAATATTCGTTTTAATTCAAGTCTAATCTTCAACAAAGAATAATACGTGGACCAAATTTGCAAATTATATGATGTGTCATCAAAATGTTTAATTTAGTGCCCATTCATTAATAATACATATCAATTAAAGACTCGAAAACATCATTATTGTTTAGTCCCATATTGACAAGGTTATTAAATAAGAAAAAAACATCTCACGATTTATTCAAAAACACATTCAAAGTTCAGATGGAAAACAAAACTCATCATCTATCTACTTGTAAGCCCGAAGTTTTTTTGTTTCCCTCTCTCAATACAAAATAAATTAGTCTTTCTGTGTTTCTAAATTATTGAGTTTGAAGTGTTTTTCTAAGTATAATTTTTTCGATGTCTTATGTGTGAAAATAAATAATTTTCTTACATGAATAGGGCACATTTTTTTACGTCGCCCCGGGCCTCAAAAATCTCTGGACCGGCCCTGCTGCCCCTGCAGGTCGGTACTAACAAAGTTGAAGGCCTGCAGCCTCTCTCAAGCTGGACAAGTTGAGAGTAAGTATGTACCCTGGTCTGGTGCGTGTTCTAATTTCCAATCACAAAACACACAGCGATTAGGAATTGAATCACAAAAACATCACAGTTTCATACTATATAAAATGTGCATGGCCCAACAAAAAGAATGTTTTTCCATTACAAATGTACGATTCATTTCCTGGCAGCCTCTCCTGTCGTTTTCTGTTGTCTATTAATTAAACAGGAAATGTGGTTTTCAAATGTTTGTTTAACTTTAAGCCTAAGTTTAACGGGTCAACATATATATATATGTGCTAATCAAATTCTGTATATCAGCGTCACCCAGAGTTTTTGATGTTGCTTTGTATCAAAATTTTATTTACAACAAGATGTGATACTTATTACTTACACAAGAATATGTTTTCAGCACTCATTTTCTCTTTATTCAAGTTTTGTTCATTTTTGTTTGTTGATTCTTTTTTTATTTTTTCAATCTAAATGTTATAAGTAAATAAGAGTTTGTAGAAAGAAAAAAGACGATGGTTGAATTATGTAAGTTTAATATGAGAATGTAATTGTTATTCTCTTAAATGGAATCTTACCCATTTTGGTGAATTACATTTTTTAAAAGTGATGCATGCATAATCCTAGCTATCAATCTTTTATTCCTTGGTGGAGTAGTTGGGATTAAGACTAGTTAATAGACGACCTAATCTTAGTTAGGCTGAAATTAACATCTCTCTTCTATAGTAAGAAGACTTGGTCTGTGAGGAGGATGACTTGATCTTATTGGTAATCGGTCTTAATTTTGACCACAAGCTAGATAGCTTCGTGGGTTTTCGTACAAGGTTACTCTTTGCATATATAATTAATATTTAATTAATTGTCCATTATATTAATCCATCCAATTAAAAGCTGATTTACACCCCTCACCTACCGTTACCATTCCTTCCACATCGGTTTGCCTTTTCTCTGGAAGCCTATAAGTCATCATCACGTCAGAATATGGAAGCCTCCATGTGTCATCCATCCCGTGAAATTAGGGTTTAGAACATGAACTTCTGGTCCAAAGTGCTTTTAGACAATAAAAATTGTTTTTAATTGTGTTTGACATAAAAAATTTAAAACATTGAGAGCTTCTCTAAATGAGATGTCAAAAAATAAATGTCAAATGTTAATTTGATAGTTAATGTGGCAATGTCAGATTATTTTATTTTTTCAGCCGATACGTTTTTTTGTTATAAATGATATTTGTATGATCCATTTTAAAAAGAAATCAATTAAAATACATTTTCAAGCTATATAATTGATGCATTAATGAGATCCACACAATAAAATAATTAAAAAAAAATTGACATCACATTTTCTCATATATCAAATTTGACATATAAAAACTCATATGTCAATCCACATCCACATAGGATTGACATATCGGTTTGAACTCGCTTCTACTTTCAAATTTGATTACATGATATTCCATCTTGGATTTGACATCTTTGAAGATGATCTTATAGAGGTAGATTTTCTGCCCTCCCACTTCTCGTGTCCTCCTGTTTGTGTGGTCACGGTTAAGCCACGTCTTATATTACTATTTATTTTTGCCTTATTATCTTTATAAAAAAATATATAAAATATTGACGTGATTTAACCGTGACCATACAAAACAGTAAGGCACGAAAGGTACAAAAAGTTGGAGGGCAGAGAATCTGGCTCCTAGATCGTAAGGCAACCATACATTGTTTTTCTTCCCGAAGCACTTCCGAGTGTCTTTTCAAAAAGTTGTTATAGTAAGAATATTTAAGTTTGCTTTGAGGTGGCTGCAAGCGGTTTTTGACAAAATAAAACGCTTTTGACTGCATTTTTAACATAAAAATATGAAAGTGCTATTATTTCGTAGAACACTTTGCTTCTTCATGAAGATTCAATGTGCCTGTACTAGCAACACTTGTAGCAAAATGCTTCAACACAAAGCCGTTGAAGTGTAACTTACGTCAAGACCCATCATGTGCTGCCCTAGGGTTACGCAATGCTGTCTTCAGCTCGGGCTTGATCGAATTACGATACGTCATGATGGGCCAAATTTCAGGCCTCACGAAATTATAACCCAGTTCATAGACAGGCCCCAGCTCGACCACTCCCTAGTGCACCCAATCGGGCCAGTCCAGGACCATATAAATTCAGAATCCGAAGTGAACATGGAACACTCCAGATCTGTGCTGTAGAACCCAAAAGGTAATTGATTAGACAAGGTGGACCTTTTGCCAGCAGTGAGAATCATTGTGGCTTCTGCCAGAAGTCATGGCAACGCAACCATCGCCAAAGAAACCTAATAAATACGACTGCAATTTGCAACAAACAAATTAATCAAACCGAAAACGAAGTAATTTCTAAAGAGAATTAATGAAAAGAGTTTGAAAACTTTAAATTTTAACGATAAGGACAAAATAAAGGGTAAAGTGAATAATACCATGATTGACTTTTTAATGTAAAAATATAATTTTTCGTTAAAGTTTCCTAATTTCTATGCATTACTTTTTTTTTACATTTTTATTTATTTTTTATGATTGACTTGAATAAATCAAATAAAATTCAGAACCGTAAATAAACAAAAGTGTGGATACATATTATTTAGACCAAAGAAAGAAGAAAAGGATGTGCATTTTCATGTTTGACGTTAATTAGTTATCTCTTACGTCTTAATCCAACAATCAATCCAATGTCTGAGAGAAATGGCATTCGATTTAGGCCACAAGAGAAGAGACTATGTCTTGAACTGTGTTGTTTTTGGTGAATGGATAATTTGTGATCATGCGTTGTCCTCCGCTCGCTCAAAGGATGGAGAACTTTCCTGCACTCGAAATGCAACAGCGTGTTTTTTTTTCTGTCGATGCAACAACGTGTTAATCATAAATTAACACGTAAAAAGATTACAACATATAAATTGACAATGCATGACTTATGATATTGGCCACTAATCTGGCATCGAAAATGTAGGCAAGTTTCTCTCCTAACCTAGAATCGAAGGTCGTTGTCCCATATCCCATCCCATACAGCCATGATATACACATCTTTGAAAACAAGGAATAGGGCTTCGGTCATGGTCGTAATCACCGTGCCCACTAAGCTAGCTTAATTGGCATATTATGATGAAAGACAAACGTGCGTGCCTACTTATCTTTCAGTTTCCTTCAAGTTTCAGCTTTTGCCATTCTCATGAAATATGATGCACCATTAAATGACCAAAACCTAATTACCAAAACCACTTTTAAACGTATCAAAAACCAAACCCTATCTAAAAGCATGTTTGTGGGTTTGGTGCGATTCGTTGTACATTCAATTAACGCCAACAACAGTAAGCTTAATTATCATTTAAATAGAAATTATGATCATTCTGTACAGTGATACGATTGTCTTAATTAAATTTGAGGTCTCTAACAGTATTTTGCAATGATATCACTATGTGTACCTGAGATTTGAATTGCATGTAGTAAACATCCCTTTTTGTGAGTCATGTCATGTGTAGTAGTAGGGGAAGAGGATCCTCTCCTGAGCTCAAGATGGGGATCCTCCTGACCAAGCCATCCGGACTGTTCAAATTTAATCCAACGGCTGCAAATATTATAACTTTTAGAGGACTCTCCTGTTTAGAGTCGTTTGATTAAATTTGAACGGTCTGAATGACATGATCAGGAGGATCCCTATCTTGAGCTCATGAGAGGATCCTCTTCCAGTAGTAGGGTTAATTTTCAGGAACTGTCTGCTGCAGGCTAAATATGGTTGGGCCACCCATTTATTTAGCATTCTTGGGTAAATATTCTTGAGTAGAAAAAGAGGAAAACTTTGGTAACGACTACTTTATTCATGACACACGTTTTATAAATGTATGAGGTTCTTATTAATTTAGGTTTACTCGACGTTTTTATTTAATATGAGAGTTGCTCTAATACAATGTTTTTACCCAAAGTAATTTACTTAGTAGAAAGGGGCTGACGTGAGTAACCTAGAATATTTAAGCTATGATTGGGTGAGGGACTTTCTAGTCTTCAAACGATCGGTTGAGGCCAAATTAGGAAAAAGCACAAACCACAAAATGTTTGATAGTGGGGTCAGAAATGCAAATGTATTATTTACAAGTGGTCATTTTTGCAAATTTCTCCCGTTTCAATGAAAGCATTTTTTAATTCTTTTCTTACTAAGTTAATTAGTCTTAATTCCTTGCAACTTGGAAAGTCCAAATACAGCCATCCAGTACATCACACAAATATAGCCACACAGTTTTACAGATTCAGGTGATCTTCACAAGATACGAAGAAAGATTTGAAGCAGAAAAGTGAGGACTCATGGGCCATGCAGTCCATTAATGATAACAAAAAGTTACAACTTCATCGATTACTTTGGCACAGGAAAGCAGTAAAGTGAATACACACATACAACACCAACGAATGCAGTTAAAAACTGAGATATCGTCCACTAGGTAATGTTTTCATTCAATAACATCAATCAAATACGTATTTTTAAATCAATAAGGTTGGAGAAATTAAAATTTTAAATCAGATGGCGCGTCATCAATAAAAAAAATCATAAATAGGTTTTGAAATTGAACCACCCCATCAAGATAATTCATGAAATTGAAAATCAATCAATGTAGTCTTTGAAAATGAGTGTCGCAAATCAATGTGGTCATTCATTCACAATTCCGTTAAAAATTCTGTTAAGTGCTGACGTATAACTTAAATGGTTCCCACAAATTTATTAAAATATTATTTTGTGAATTAAAAAAGATTTAAATATTAAAAAACAATTTTTAGTTTTTATAATTAAAAACTTGAAACATAAAAAATAAGAAAAAGGAGATGATTGAACACTGTTCATCATCTTCTTCCCATCCCAACCCCCCACTACAGCCCCCACCCCACACCCACACCCCCTCCCACTCTCTGGGTAGAGTGCCGCCGTCGGAACTGTGGCCGGGTTCCCCGGTCAGTTGAAAGATCATGGCCACACACATGGTGGCCATTGGATTTTCCCACCCCACTCCTCCACCTTCGTGTGGCGAACCTTCGATGGCCTCCTAGCCGGTTTCGCCGTCATAGAAACGGGTACCGGAACAATCCCATGGACAAAGTTCAAGAATCTCAGGAAATTTTCAAGAACCTAGAAATCTAACCCATTTTCTTCACCTAAACTCCATTTTTTTCACAAAAAATCTAACTCAAAAATCTGCCGGAACGAATAATCTCAAAAAATTTCAAGAACCCAGATGAAAAAACACTAAATCAAGCTAAAAACGAGAAAATTTCAAGAAATTAAGAACAAGAAATGTCAAGAATTTAAAACATAAAAACTTAAAAATAAAGTTATTCTCAGGGGAAGAAGATGATGAACAGTGTTCAATCATCTTCTTTTTTTATATTTAAATATATTTATTTTATTATTTATATTTAAATATTTTTAATTCACAAAAAAATATTTTATTAAATTTGTGGAACCCATTTAAGTGCCACGTCAGCACTTAATATAATTTTTAACGGAATTGTGACCGAATAACCACATTGATTTGTGACACTCATTTTCAGGGACTACATTGATTGATTTTCAATTTCAGGGACCACCTTTGATAGGGTGGGTCAATTTCAATGATCATTTGTGATAAAAACCCATAAAAAATTAAGTTCGTTAATCAATATTAAGTAATAATCAATAACCAATACCACATTATTTAGTTTACCAATTTAATTTAAAAGTTTTGGTCTTCGTACTATTATGAGAGAGAGAGAGAGAGAGTACATTAAGCTTTCAATTCTGTAATATATGAAGCTTTCAACTTTGTAATATTCAAAAGTTCATATTTAACATCAAACACAGTTGGTCGATGAACTTGGACATGCATTATTAGTATTTACTAAAGATCGATCGTATTCAAAACGTCTTCGTCTATATGCACACACAGACTAGCCTTTTAATCGATTTTTGTGGAAAATTATATATTCTTTTTAATTTCAAATCTGGTGTGCTGTTTTGAGATAATATATATATAGATATAATATACAGATATAAAACAGCTCGAAAACTCGCCAACCCGATGTGCATACCTTATATGCAAAATATTTTTATTTTGGTCAATCGTTTTATGCAAAATATAACCTCCTAATTACAGGCATATATATAGATATACATAAATACATATGTATGTACATATATAGGATCTGGTATGAAATCGTACGCAAACAGTACAGACAAACACGAACCATAGTTTCGCATGCATGTAGACAGACTTGTCAACTTCAAATGGATGAGGATGAAGCCTAGTTAACAGCCACATACAGTTTATTCATCACGGTTGACAACTTTTCATTTTAATTAATAATTTTTTGTGGACAAGAGATGAACAGAAAAACAATTGGCACACCAATGCACATTGCTTGGAAATTGGACACCGAACAGATCAGCCATGCATATAACAACCAGCTAGCTAGAGCTTTCAATTTGATGTTTGCCATCAAAATTCTATAAAATCCTAGAGTTAACTTCCAGGCCCAAATTTGTACATATAAAATCTTAACCCTACAAACTAAATGCATGTTCAACTTGTCAAGTCTTTTATATCTATTGCTTTTGCATCGGGGAATTAGAAACCTTACACGTTACAAGAACTTATGCGTTGAGTCATTCTTCCTATGACCGATTGATTTAGATGGATTCTCATAACTTTTCTTTGTAGTATCAGATTCACTTATTGAATTTAAAGATTCACGTGCCTCACGTTAATCAATATGTGTAAGCAACTTATTAAGCTTAAACGACATCATGCGTAAGAGGTGTGCTTAGAGTCTAAACACCTAATCAAACAATTTGAGAACAATATAATAATTTATATGGAGTTGAGTCACTCTTTAATTTAATTTCGTGTAGAACCTCGACTGCATTATTTACACCACCTCATTCTGTTCTAATTTCGATTCCACGTGCTTCTAGCTTGTGAGGAGTTTTCTTAATGCAGTATGACACCATGTTCGCATCGTCGTTTCTATACTAGTTTTGTGGTAAAATATACTTATCTTTAACACATGTTTGCACACTAAAAGTGTTTACCTAATCAGGATTATTATTACGTCAATCGGCCTGGCTTCCAACTCATGTGTTGTCGCTCTGAGTGCCGAGTATGGTGAACCACAAACATCAAAACTCATTCGCCAAAAAGCGCATAAAATTGTTGCAAGTCTGTGCAGCCATCATTAGCCTCTTTAATCTTTAAACCCTGAAATTCTAATTAACTTAAACAAAAATGTTATTCTTGTCGCATTTTTATATCATATTTATACAATATATTTGTATATGGTATGAAAAATAAAATAAGTGTAACATTACTATGAACTTGATTATAATTCTGAATAATCGTGCGTTATAAGTAATGTAAAGTATTAAAAATGATGATGGATTTTCAGTTTAATCTCCAAATTACAAACATTTGCAATATTACAGAAAATTACTGGAAGGTCGTCATCATTCTAAAAGTTTTAGTCAAGTGCGCGTTATCATGTAAAAAATACTGTGTAGTGAAGTGAGTTGATCAACTAATTAAAACTTTTTACTTGATAACCTAGGATGGATAATCATATCAAAACATTATTTCTGTAAAAATACGGCATATTACAAAGTCCTAGACCAAATGAATAAACGAATAAATACAGCAAATTATTGAGAATTTTTCTAGTGTGATCGAAATACAAAGTAATACATCATATTTCATAATATAACTAGAGATAAATTTTATGTTTCAAGAGTTCATCTAATTATATAATGAAATGTAGTATACAAGTACGTGTTTTAGGCACACCGAAAAATCTCTCAAGATTATTAGAATTCATCAATCAAACATTATTGTAACGTGGCAAGATTTGGTTGATCCACCCCAATAAGTTTGTATAATATAATCTCTGAATATTTGTTCACCAAGAACAAACACCATCTTTTGCAGATTTTCAAAAGGGCAGTTAGGGTGCTAAACAACTCAGCATGTTGGATTAACATGAGTTTATAGTGAATATTAATGAAACAAATAATATCTTTTATATTATTGTTCATAAAACATCTGTATATATGCATTAACATGCGTACGTATGTTTGAGTAAAGATTATAATATAGAGTACTTTTTGTTGAATGGCTGCGGAAATATCAATGAAATTTATAAAAATAAATTGATTGGAGATATATGAGATGGACAGTAGACCAGATCAGACATAAAGAAAAGTTTATTAGGTGCTGAAAAATACAAGACAATTAAGCTATATTTATATTAGTTTAGATTTACAATTAGGTGAGCCAATTCTTTGTATCTACGCATAGAAGATCGTAATCAGTAATATTATAAGTTTATATTGGTGAGCAATGTTTTCAATTTGGAATAGGATAGGCAATATTTGGCTCTAGTATCACCTATTTCTCTTTATATAATAATTTTTTTTTTCCTTTAGAAATCGTCTCTTTTATAATTTTAATTATTATATTTGTATATACATAAATGTTAACTCTTAAAATCGGTGATGTCAACAAATATCATAATTATAGTGTCCCGACCTTTAACGGGCTCGAGGTTTAAATTTCAAATTCAAATATAAATAGTATCTAACGAAAACTAATTGCACAATATACGATGAACATACACGATTACAAAATTCTTAAAATCTCTATAAAAATGATCCGGCGATGATCATTTTCAGGATGAGGTAGGCACCTTTTGAATAACAAATCCATTAAACTTTGTCTGGTGGACTACTAATTAGTAATTGGGACTTCACCAGTGATCAGCATAAATAAGTGGGCACTTTTGCCCATTTTCTTGCATAAACCAAACCCTAAACGTGGTTAATCAACTGATGGAGTCATGATTAGAGTACTAGGTCTTTCATCTCTGGCTCTGTGTTGGCCAGGCACGTGTGGCTGACGTGGTGGATTTTGGACACAATACCCAGGTAATGGTAAACACTTTGTAGTTGACTTTGGCCCACTTCTCTAGACCCTCCCATCTCCAACACCAAATACCACCGTCCTCGCACCTATATTACTCATCGTCCGGAGACTCGGACGGCTAGATCAGAACCATTACAGGATGATGCAGCTGGCAACACGTGCCCTTCCCTATTCTAACCGACTCTTGTCGTAAACTCCGTCTTAAAATGTTTATACACGTTACGATGAGAGAAATTTATATGAAACTGAAACTGGATAGTCGAGATGGAAATTTCTAAAATATATTGTGCTTACCATGTGCTCAATCCTTACAAAATGCATAATCCTGCTACATGGTATTGCAAGATTAATCGGAATAAGAAATTGTTATTAGCATTCTAAAAATCACATTATACATCACAAACTTTTTATATTAAGAAAAAAGAAATACATTTATAAAAAGTGTAAAATAAAATTTTTGAAATGCTAATAATATTTTCTATCGAAACATAATTATGTTATCGTCCTCCTTTCACATAGCTCTTTCTCTTAATTCTCAGTAAATAAAAGGACGTGCGTGAAAAATTACTTCCACTTGTTCTGTATTTTTCACCCGGACTCACAGATCTGCGTGCCAATTCAAGTTTTGACCAAAAGGTTGAGGTTCGAAAGTTGGCAAAAGGACGGCGTGGCACCTTTCAAGGGTCCCACGTAAAATGCACCCGTCGCATCAAAAAGAGCCAACTGGATTTGTGCCCCTGCCCACGGTCACATCAGCCCCCTCCCTTAATTCTAAATTTTTAGTTTCATGCCGTTGTTTGTGTCACCAAACGGTGTCGTTACCCTCTGGCTAAATATGTGGTCTGCGATCATTTTGCATAGGAAGCTTTGCTTGTGACTCCGTCGCCCTTTAAACTCACACCAACCATATAAAATAAAAGAAAAGTAATTAGAGAGTTATTGTCACATAGATCAACAATTTAAAAATGCTCACGAATTATAAAAGGAATTGAAAATGCTTTGTTCAATGATTTTTTTCTTCATGAATCACTTAATTTGTATTAAAATTTGGAGTGCTTTTAATAAAAGTTCTTGTGAGCATAAAGACTTACGTATTTTTAGACAGATTATAATATGAGAAGTAATTTTCACACATAAAAATATAGATGAGATGAATAAAAAGAGTATTAGTCAATTCTTAATCATTGCTTGCTCTGTAATATTGCTCGATACATCTTATTTTATACATGATATTTTATTCTATTCAAATACAATTAGCATCAAGCTGAACAAAAATATTAAATCGTAGTTGTTATTTATGCAAATCAAATCTAAAGCCTTCATTTACAACCCAAAATGAATAACACTATATTGCTCCATAAGTCTATGACAAAATAGAAAAAAGGGCAATAGGCATGAATAATTAGTTTTTGAGATTTAGTTGTAGAAATAATCAGTTTTTAATAACGACAAGATCTTGATCGTATATTAATAACTTAAGGATAACATAACAACTACGTAACGATGATATAATAACGACATAATAAATTATGATTATTAATACAACAAAATATATTAAAAAAAAAACATCATCCCCAAGAAATAATGACTCCACAAAACACATGGAGATATTCTGGTGTCCAGAACACCGGCATATATCATTTTATAAGTGGAGAGACACTTAGAAAAAAAAAAATTCCTTTCACTTGTATAGCACTATACAACGTAGCAGTCTGTGTTCGACCAGTCATAAATCTCTCAATACGTACAAACATACAGTCATATACAGATGACATATGACAGAGACCCTTTAAAAATAAATAAATCCCACTGCCCCTCACCTTCAACCTTTTCTCTCCACTCTCACCCCCTCCCTCCCCCTCCCTCCCTCCCTCTCTCCCTTCCAATTCCACACTTCACCACGCCATGAATTACTTCTCTACTCCACACTACCTCTAATACAAAACCCCAATTGAAAATTCCCCAAAAACTCAAATCACATCTGCAAATTTCTGAAATTTGTTGTAAAGCTCCGAGCTTTGAGAATGGTTTCTCTTGAAGATTCCCATTCCGGCTCCAACCACCACTTCCCGCCGCACACGCGCAACTTCTATTCTCCCTCCTCCACCAAAATCCACCGCCAAACTGGCCGCTCCATGCGCACCATCCGCTCCAGCATCTACCAAGACGACCACTCCCGAACCTCCTTCGCCACCGAAAGATCGCCTTTTGTCTCCGAGAACCTAACTGATTCGGTCGTCGACATGCGCCTCGGCGAGCTCGCCTTACGCACCCACAGCTCCGCCGCCAAGTCCGCCTCCTCCGACGAGGAGTACCTCCAGCTCTCCCAAGCCTTCAGCGATTTCTCTGCCTGCAGCAGTGACATCTCGGGAGAATTGCAACGACTCGCGAGCTTGCCATCGCCGGAAAACGGGCCGACCTCCGAATCAGCCGAGGCTGCGCCGGAACCGGAGCCATGTCAGGGGTTTTTGCAGAGGGAGAACTTCTCGACCGAGATCATCGAAAGCATTTCGCCGGAGGATCTTCAGCCGACGGTCAAGATCTGCGTCGACGGCCTAAAATCGCCGTCGCTTGCCGTGAAGCAATCTGCTGCAGCCAAGCTCAGGCTTTTAGCGAAGAACCGGGCCGACAATCGCGCCTTGATTGGCGAGTCCGGCGCCGTCCCTGCTCTAATTCCTCTGCTGCGGTGCAGCGATCCGTGGACGCAGGAGCACGCCGTCACAGCGTTGTTTAACCTCTCACTGCACGAATCGAACAAGGCAATAATCACCAATGCCGGAGCTATAAAGTCGTTAGTGTACGTGCTCAAGACCGGGACGGAGACCTCGAAGCAAAACGCCGCCTGTGCGCTGCTGAGCTTGGCGCTAATTGAAGAGAATAAGAGCTCAATCGGAGCATGCGGCGCGATTCCGCCCCTGGTTTCCCTGTTAATAAGTGGATCCATGAGGGGCAAAAAGGACGCCTTGACGACTCTGTACAAGCTCTGCTCGATAAAGCCCAACAAAGAGAGGGCGGTGAGCGCCGGAGCTGTGAAGCCGCTAGTGGCGCTGGTGGCGGAGCAGGGGACGGGCCTGGCGGAGAAGGCGATGGTGGTGCTAAGTAGCTTGGCAGGAGTTGAGGAGGGAAAGGAGGCTATTGTGGAGGAAGGCGGGCTGGCAGCGCTTGTGGAGGCGATTGAGGATGGGTCGGTGAAGGGAAAGGAGTTTGCGGTGTTGACACTGTTGCAGCTGTGCACTGAGAGTGTGAGGAACAGAGGGTTGCTTGTGAGGGAAGGAGGGATTCCGCCGTTGGTTGCGCTTTCGCAGACTGGGACTGTTAAAGCTAAGCACAAGGTATCTTGATTATTTCATTAGTTGGATATTGGTACGACAATCTTTACTTAAATAGCATTACAAATGCATGTTTAAGTGTTAAATCGTTTATAATCGTATAGACGAAATGGTGCTAATATTGTTGTAGATTAGCCTATACCGAAACCCCATCCCGTAGTTTAGATTAGATTAGAATATCGCTCGAATAAAAGAAAAAAGATTGTTCATTTCAAATTGGCAGCTGATGCTTTTAGTTGAAGGAACGATACAATGAAATGCGAATTTTCATGCATTTGGTAATTCCAAGTCTGCATTTGGATGCTGCATGATGTTGATGTTCGATCATATTGTTAGTGGAGCTCGCTTGCTTGGTTTATAATGGGGGTTTGGTTGTTTTTGCAGGCTGAAACGCTTCTTGGTTACTTGAGAGAACCGAGACAAGAAGCGTCCTCTTCGGCTCTTTAGAGGAGCGAAGGGAGGTACTTTCACTACTCAGAGAGGAAAAGCTACACTGTGTGTCTGTGTATGTGGTTTTTGAGTAGCGTTCGGTTGCACTTTGTATATAGGAAGGGTTGGTGTTTTCATGGTTTGTTGTAACTTTGTACAGTGTGGCTGAGAAGCTAGGAAGAAGAATATGATATGGTTGTAGGAAGAAGGGAGAGAGATTAGAGGAAGCTAGTGAGCAAGAGACTACTGACTTCTTAGTGGTGTAGATGTATGAATTTAACTAGGTTTTTTGGTTGGGTATTTTCTTTCCCTCTTTTCCCTCTTTTTTTTCTACCATTGACTTGGTGTTTTTGTAGGGGTGGAATACTTGTTTGCCTTGTGGTGGTTTTGGGTCATTTGGATCCTTGTGTTTTGTTTGCGTAAACCCGAATTTTGCTAAAAGGGTTTTACCGATTATCCGGTTTTAGTGTGAACTGTTTGGAAACGTATCATCTCTGTTCTTTCCTTATTGATTGTGTTCTGAGTTCTGTATGATGGGAATTCATACGTTGAACATGTTGGAGATTGTGGGAGGGCGACGTTAAGATGACAGTTTTCCAAACCAATCATGTGGCGCCCTATGGGAAAGTTAAAGCACGAAGTGACGCGTATGTTTGGGATACCGTTACCCTTAGGCTTCTTTATTTCATACAAATCTCTCTCCAACTTGTGGTGCTGTGATCTGGACCCATTATCCGTTGTCCGGTGGATGATGATGATCTTTATTCGTTGCGTAGTAGAGAATGCAACTTTAATCCTTTATTCTCCACACCTTTAGTCAATTATCTCGGCAGACCTGGATTGTTTGCCCTCCTCCATTCCATACCCTTCTCATCCTCTTCTATTTTTGTGGTTACGATTAAGTCACGTCAACATTTTATATTCTCATTGTTTTTTATCTTATTATTTCTATAAAAAGATCAATATAAAATATTGACGTGATTTACAAAAATAGAAAGGAATGAGAAGGGTATGAGATAGGGATGACACACAATTCAGGTTCTATCTCGGCTACCAAACAGCAAGCGATACAACGGCCGTTTGGGAGCAGTATTTTATCGGGAAATGCAATGTATTAAAGTAGCAGGTGAGCTGCTGTGTGCGGCACGAGAGATTTTTTAGTATGACCGTCATACGGGGTAGTATATTATTTGTCATGACATAAATAATGAGATATATATGTCAAAAAGTTAATAACTTAAAAATATAATTTTTCATTACTTACATAAAAACACGTAGTATATTATCCGTGTTTTCGTCTCACTTAAAATTTTTTCGTGCTGCACCATCACCTCTCTCTCTGCCTCACCACCACCTGTCCCACTGCATGCAATTCATCCAAGCCAAGGCCAAAATTGTGCTGCTGGTGCAGTGCACCGCAGTGTGTGTGTATATATTAATATACCTTTTTTTTTAGAGAATGATATCTTTTCCGGATCCTTTTTATGAGGATCTAGATATTCTCAAATTGTGTCTATTTATTATACATCGTACTGTCAGTTTTTTTCAGGTATTATTTATATTTAATTTTAAATAAAAATATTTAAAATAATTTCTGATCGCACGATATACGATAAACGAACACGATTTAAGAATCTCTAGATCCGGAGATGATCCTCTTTCTTTTTCAAATTGATGATATTATGTGGTTTGTCGATACGTAGTAAATAAATGATGCATTAGCTGGCGGAGGAGGAGCAGTATTGTTTTTTGTCCCGCTGTTTGTTTGGATTGGATGGTTGCAATTTGCATTTCTTACTCGATTGCATGGTCTGTCGGTGCGTACTTTCTGACAACCCTTTTTGGGCGTCACAAGTTTTTACGGGTAGAAAAAGTGTTTGCTGTTATTCCTCAACCAGTATGCATCAAATATGGGGATGGCATAACTTATTCCTCAACCAATATGCATCAAGGATGGGAGAAAATAACTTAGTTGCAATCGAGTTGTCATTGTAGTAGTATCAAGTCATGCATTGTCGTGTATTTTAATTTTATCCTGCAACCGTGCTTGATTTGTATGGAATATTGCTACCTTAGGTCATGGTTTCACCCTTTGCAAAAAAAACAATGGATTTTTGTTGGCAGTGGGAGAATCAGAGCGTTGGATGTGTAGACATACGAAAAAAGATAGATTAAGATCGAAGATATCCGAGGTAAAGTAAGAGTGACCACAATGAAGATATCCAATGAGAGAAAACCCGGCAAAGAGGAGAAATGTTCCGGCCGAACCCAGCGCTTTTGTGAATGTCAAGTATGCTTCACTAACTATGAGATTGGCTAGTTTGAAACTTGAGCGACTCCTCCGCCAGTCCCTCTGTATCTCAGCGGGTATATCTTCAAGCTCATGATCCATGGTACGGTTCCCATTCCGGGCGCATACATTGTAATGTACAATCCCAATAGTATCACTGCAAATATTCCAATTTTACTAGGGCAACCTTTGCTGTACCATGTCCTGTGTTCTCCACGACATGTTCTGTTTAACATAAGCAACATCAATACCAAGTAATATGCGACACTTTCCGTCGTAAGATCTTTTGTTAGACTTTGAATTTGAACATTTGATTGGTGTCATCTGTTATTGAGTCGGTGCATGTAGATTCACAATCTGACAATATAAGCATTTACGTCACTAATAGCAATTGTGTCACATACAAGCTAGCTATTATGATAATATCACCTCTATGTAAAGCCATCTTAGAGACTCTGGAAGTGACAACATCAATATGAACTGAACAAGGGCTGGAACTCCGGCGACTCCAAGCATCCAACGCCAGGTTCCTTGAGCTTGGTGAAGGTGACACTGATAAGGTCTGACAAGAATTGTCCTCTCTTACATAACATACCATTGCTGCTAACAAGAGCTCCTCTGATTTTCTGAGGAGAAGCCCCTGACTCTAATACGTAGACGGGTGCGGTCATAGAAGCCATTCCAACTCCCAAACCAACTATAATTCTCCCAATTGCGATCATCCACTTAGCTGGAGCTGCGCCCATAACTATTGCCCCAACGAAGAACACCACGTCCGTGATTAGGATTGACTTTTTCCAGCCAAGTGTGTTGTTCATCCATTCACCAACAGCAGCTTCAATGATGGCGCAGCAACTACCATGCTCACTATGGTCTCCTGCAGCCATGTTTTCTTGCCAACTTCGCAAAAGTCCTCCGAATGTATGGCAATGCCCCTGAGATCACACATGCAGCACCACGCCACCACCAACAAAACATACAATTAATTAGTACCAAAGAAAATTAGTCCTTTGAATAAATTAATTGTTCGTGTTAAGATACTATTAGTTACCTGTATCATATCCAAAAAGGAGGCCTCCGATGACAGCAGAGAGCGCGAGGTGCATAATGTACGGCGTCCTCCATGTTGTCCTCCAACACTCTGTGAACTCGGTTTTACTAGAAGGTGGGGCTCCTCCTTGACCATTTTCTTCTTTTTTTATCCATTGCATCACTATACCTACTGCATTTACTGGTTTATATGTTTCATTTCTATATGCATTCCATGTGTTAATTATATAAGATGGCCATGTAGTTTTGATAAATAATATGCAGACGCATGCAGCAAACCTAAATCGTACAAACATGTATTTTTTTGGCAGTAAGATGCTCCTGATGTACAAACTAAGAACAAATACAAACTCGAGTAGGAATTTGCAAAAATAAGCGAACAAACCTGATGTACCAACACGAGCGGGAATTTGCAAAAATAAGCACGAAGAATAGCAGCTTTATAAAGATTTTTAAATTTCAAAAAAAGGGAAAAATACATGTCAAGAATGGGATTCGAACCCATGCCCTTTCGGACCAGTACCTGAAACTGGCGCCTTAGACCAACTCGGCCATCTTGACTCTAGTGTGTAAGACACAACCAATAAAATTTAATATATTCTGTGTCAAGTGAAAATTTTCCTTTTGCAAACATGTTTATTGTCTAATCATGAATTATATGAATTACTTGGAGCTGATCAGAACAAAAATAAAAAATAAGAAAACCAAAAATTTCCAAAGACTCGTACAGACTGACTTGGAACTAAAATATGTCTCTTTAGAACACCCACTAATTTCAGAATTCATATAAGAAAGTCAAGAAAGTTCAACATTTTTGCTAACTTCCATGCTCTTTGGAGCAAATGGTTTGGGCCTAAATCCTTTCTGAAGCAACTTCTCAACCTCCTCAAACTGCATTCCTTTCGTTTCAGGAACCAGCATGTAAATAGCTACGAGTCCAATGACAGAAAACCCGGCAAAGAGGAGGAACGTGCCGGCAGAACCTAGAGCATGAGTCAAGGTCAAAAATGTCTCACTCACAATGAGATTGGCACTCCAATTCGCAACTGCAGCAATTCCTCCACATGTCCCTCTGTATTTCAGAGGGTATATCTCCGAGTTTACGATCCATGGCACAGTTCCCATTCCAGGTGCATAGACAATTATGTACAATCCCAACAGGATCACCGCAAAGAATCCGACTTTGCTTGGACAACCTTTGGTGTACCACACACGATGTTCTCCCCGACATGAGCTCCTGATTTCGTCATTGGAAGCCAAACAAGCGCCCGGGGCAAACTGACAGTTGTAACAATAGAGAAAACAAAGTAAATTTATAAGGTCACTCTTACAATTATATGACAAGGAAATCAGGAAGGGAGGAGAGGGAAGTGAACTCCGCACATCCCCCTTCTTCCCCTGCATGACGGACATAAATAAACATGTGTGTACAGATGGAAAAAAGTGCGTGTGGATATCATTTCCTCAAAGTAAATGAGGTATACTTACATTGACTTTATTAGCACAGAATCCACACTCTGCTTTCAAACATGTCATGCAGTTCCATGATCCAGGATTAGGAGCAGAAACATAAGCTGAACATGTAGAATTGCTACCGAAATGTGTGGATTCCAAGTTACTAATGCGTGGAGCATGAGATGCTGCCTGGAAAAACACCCCGGATAACACCAACAGGCAAATGATGATCCCAATCATGGAGATAATCATCAGCCTTCTCCTTCCGTATCTATCTATGAAGCACATGCTGATGACAGTGCCAACCACGTTGAGTCCTGAAGTGATCAGAGAGAGTGCCAACGCGGTCTGGTTGGATGCAAACCCAGCAAACTGAACAATCGTTGGGCTGTAGTACATGACAGTGTTGATACCGACAAACTGTTGAGCCACTTGGACAGTGATGCCTGCATAGAGTCCTCTTCGGACAACGGGGTTGTTGAGGGCACCCTTTAACCTTGCTAGCACACCTTCTCCATTAGCTCCCTCCTCGGCCTTTTCAGCTTGGACGGATTTATGCAAGGCTTGCATTTCACGCTCAACTTCTTCGGCAGGATAAATTTTCTCTAAGATTGCCCTAGCCTCATCTGCCTTATTCTGGTTAGCAGAAAAATTAAATGCTAAGTATGGTATTATATATGTCATGGAAATTGAATGATCATACCAAAAACTAATGGATGTAAAAATTTCAACAAGTTGGAATAACTATGACCATGATCGCCAGAATTTGATTATAGATCACCTCTCTGTAGAGCCATCTGGGAGACTCTGGGAGTGACAACATCAATACAAATTGTACCAAAGCCGGAACTCCTGCTACGCCGAGCATCCAACGCCAGGTTCCTGGAGCCTGAAGCAAGTCAATGTACAACAACTCATTGCGCCGAAATTTGGAGATAAGGTAATTGAAACCTTGAAAATGCGATTGAACTAAAGCCTCAAATGTATTAGTTGGTACCTTAGTGAAGGCAAGATTGATAAGGTATGACAAGAACTGTCCTCCAGTGATAAGAAAACCATTTGTACTGACAAGGGCTCCTCGGATTCTAGCAGGAGAGGCTTCTGAGATGTAGAGCGGCGAGGTCATGGAAGCCATTCCAACTCCCAAACCGACCAGAATTCTCCCGATTATGATCACCCATGGGGCTGGTGCAACAGCCATTACTATTGCTCCAATGAAGAACACAAAATCTGCTGCTAGGATTGATTTTTTCCGGCCTAGGGCATCGTTCATCCATCCTCCAATTGCAGCACCAATGATTGCCCCTGCAACTGCCATACTCACTATGGTTTCCTGCACATCAATGTCAATGAAACATACCAAAAATTTAGCTGACATACATATAAATATGAGCTTAATTAACCAGACTAATTAGTAATTAACATGAGGAGAGAAATGTTGAGTAACTCACTTGCAGCCATGTTTTCTTGTCAACTTCGTGAAAGTCCTCGCGAATGTAGAGTAATGCACCAGAAATCACACCTAAAGTACCCCAACAACAGACGCAATAAAATTAACAAATTGCAATCGTGCATATGAATTTGTCCTTTGAATTATTTAAAGTAATTTCTGGTTTTAACAGTGTTATGAATGATTTAATGTACCTGTATCGTATCCGAAAAGGAGGCCTCCAATGCCAGCAGAGAGAGCAAGACGCATTATGTAAGGCGTCTTCCATGTTGTCCTCCAACACTCTGTGAACTCTGTCTTGCTAGCAGGCGGGTGTCCTCCCTCCATATCATTCACTCCTTCTTCCTACTAATCCTAACCCTGCAACGCACATACGCCAGTTAACATAGCTGAATTACAATTTCAATCACCAGCAAATCCTTTGAATTTTCTTGCAGCGAATTAATACCATAAAACAAACCAAGGAAACAAAACATGTTCAATCCAAATACAAATTCTTTGGTGGTTCTTCAACACACAAGCAACTAACAACAACGGAAGAAGAAAACGGCAGTGGTGGAAACCTTTACCGTATTAGTATCAGTATGCCTTACGGTGGAGCTCTTCCAGTTCGTTCTTCCTTCTGCCGGCTACTTATGAATTTTGATGACTAACTTTTAATCCAATGGTCCACCGCCGCTAGATTGACCTGTATTTTGTTTGATAATGCAAATTTAAGAATTTGGTTTTGTTCTAAATGAAATAAATTCGTCCAAACACGTAACTGAAATAAAAATAATTTTGTAAATTATTCCTTTATTTGTTTCGATCGTTGAGAGTTTCTATGCAAATAGAACATAAGACATTTAAGGAAGAGTGAGAGTGTGGGGGATTGGTGAGAGTAACTACTATGAAAGGATTCCAAATGGATAAGGGAAAAAAGAGCATGATAATGATAAGGATTAAATTTATAGATAAAATTTTGTAATCTAAATAATGCACAAATTGATAATTGAATTATTACTTAATCGTTAATAAACGAGTTTATTTTTTGAATATAAATTTTATCTAAAAGTTTAGTCTCTCTAATACATTTCCAGCACAAAGTCGTCAACATAATTCCAGCACAAAAATGGTGAGTCAAAATTTAAGGCGATTTAATTTGAAACAAAGAAAGAATGCAAGAAATTTTTGTTTTTTTCGATACAAACAAGGACTCAGAACACGACATCAGGTGTAAAGGTTATTAAGATAAAAATGCATATGGGTGGATTTTTAAAATAGCTCACAAATTAGACTTCAAAAAATATGTGTGTCAAAAACGTGTTTTGAATCATCACGTGTACAAAGTATATCAACTAATACTTATATGTCGCAAATAAAGAAAATGAAGGCACTATCGTATATTTGGACATTAGTATAAAGCATTAAAGTTAGGATAAAGACTTATTCCCAACTAATTATTGATTATAGAAATGTTATTATTTGTGAAAAGGTACGTTATAATATGAACATCAAAAAGGGAATAAATTTCTTACTCATATTTCACGTGGTATGTTCTGGGTTCGATATCCCTATGCTGGTATGGCTATGAGGAGTTGAAATGACTTGTGAACTTCTGTGACAAAGGCACCAGGTAGTCTTCTTTTAGAATTTTTTTTTAACTTTTATAAAAAAAAAATAATAATAATAATCTAACCATGCATGCACAACCAAGAACTACCGCAAGAATCATCACAGAAGGGCTCAATATTTGAGGAGCGAATTTCATGCCCGTAT
This sequence comes from Malus fusca, assembly GCA_035220775.1. Lineage (NCBI taxonomy): Eukaryota > Viridiplantae > Streptophyta > Magnoliopsida > Rosales > Rosaceae > Malus > Malus fusca. The sequence goes on from CM069068.1 coordinate 40,836,646, forward strand.
TTTACATAGTATGTCCTAGGTTCAATTTTTTCTGTTGGTAAATCACACGATAGTAACTAGAAACAAGTTGAAATTTCCGTATAAATCTTCCCAAACCTCAAAAAGATAAACTGTGCTGGTCCACTTTTAGGATAAAAAATAATCTAACCATATTCAGTACCAAGAACTTCCAACAAGACCCGCACGTAAACGTTGGCCAAATCCTCGTAGAATATATCATTACGATCGTGCAGTACGCGCAAGATTTGCAAAAAGAAGTTGCCAAGAACCAAAAAAAAAAAAGGCAGGAGTTCCTAGCTAGCTCTCAGGAGTCAAGACCCACCATACCGAATCGATAGTGTGGTTTGGTTGACATTCCATAGAATTGTCAAGTTTACATGGCAAATCCATTTTAACAAGAAGCTACGTTTGCTGACATTTGATGCAGTATAGTTTGTACCACTTATACATTTCGATAAATTACAACCACAACACTCGTAAAATTGAGTGCCATGTAGCATTGGATTCACAACTGCAAATATGACCAAAGTAATTTTCTTTCGTAGAGGTGGAGAGTCAGGCTAGCCCAACTTCAGCACATAGTCCGTTTAAATTCGAACCGACGTTTAACACAAATTTTATATCAATTTAATATATGCATCTTTAATGTAGTGACAAGCCCCAACGAATTTTGATGTGCTTGAGGTGGACATATTTTTCTATTTATCAGACACACGAGTCGGTAAACCATCACGAGCTAGTCCAGTAGTTGGAGACGAATTACATGCTCGTATTTCACACACGTCTTAGGTTCGATCCCTGATGCTTTGTGAATTACATGATGATGGCAAAAAAAGACTGAAATATCTCTGTAAATCTTCTGGACCCTAGAAGAGTATGATCATCGTGGCGAAACTTCTTACCCAACACCCCCTCATTGTAGACGCTCTGTAGTTCAGTCTGCAGATTGGGCCTCAATCCAAATTAAACGTCATCCGACATACCTTTTTATCTTGGCCCAGCATTGAACTATTTAACTGTTTTACCGTTTCTGTTTTCAACTTTTCACGTTGAACTCCAACGCTTAGACGAAAAGCCCTCATGTTTTTATTCATATTGCGAAATTACCTTAGATATCATCGTCCTCCTCCCCCTCTTATTTGTCCGATGTGTGCTTCTGACGCTCTCTCTGTGCCCTTTCGTCCTCTCACCTCTCTCCGCTTTGCGTCCCCCCTCCTATCACCGCCGTTCACCGCCGATATCCACCGCTTATTGCCCTCCATCACACTATCCACGGTCACTCCCCCTCTCTCTCGCTCTCTCAACCTTGTACATTTTGGATTTGTATTTCTTACGCGTTACGGCTCTTTTGGATCTCCAACTTTCGATTTCGTGCATTTTTGAAATTTTCGATTCATTGATTTATCATTTGGATTGTTTTGCGTGTCGGGTTGATAGTGAAAAGTATTTTTATGGATTGTTGCAGTTCTGGATACGTCCAAGCTATTGATCCATTGCTGACCCCGCAATCTGGTAATTTCTGGATTTTAAATTCAATTTTTCTCTGTTTCGTGCATTTTATTACCAATAAATGTAATAATGTACTGTACAAGTTATTATTTTTCAATTGAATTTTGGACCTGCTTGGTGCATATGACAAGTGATTGTTACTGGGTTTCTGCTTTTTAGGCTGCCACAGTATGATATTCAATTGGGTAAATTTTTAATAGAGATTCAATCAGTCAAAGCTATGATTTTTTTTTTACCTCCTTTGACTTTTCACCTGTATTCGAATATTGGGTCTCAGTTATACAGTGATCATGCTGTTTGTTAAATTGTGAATCTTTATTCTTACCCCAAAAGGAAAAAATAGTGTAAAATTGCCCCTCTGAACTTAGGATTTTTTTCGAGCGAATAGGGATCAGATCATTCGGTTTAGCTTGCTCAGAAAGTAGTTGATCAGTGTGGTTTTAATTGGAGTCCCCATTTTATATAATTGACTTTGAAGATTAACGTAATGGTACTAAGTAATTTACTTCATCAGTTGGGTCTTTTAGTGTTTAATGGCAATTATAAAGTTGATATTCTGAATAGTGCAGTTATGTGGACCTTTATGTTTGATCACACGATAATGTTTCGCATTGGGGGCTTCTTGAAATGTCAAATTTCATGTTGTTTCACCATCATTGCCTTGCTTCATGGTGTGTTCTTTTATAAGAATAACTGAATAAGGTAAATCATTGACATTGATTTCTAGGCTTCAGAGGGAAAGCTGGAGTGGGAGGAGGCCAAAATTAACGTCAAAGAAGACATTGAGGTATTGCTTTTAGCTGTGTGAGGGTAAAATTCTTTGGAGAATGCGTACATATGTAGGTTGCAGTCTCAAAGACATTTGTAATAATCGTTACAGTGGAATAACTTGCCTCTAACATTTCAAATCCAGTTCATCGTTAGAAGTCTGAAATTCCTGATGCTTTCTTGATGCTGCAGGATTTGGCACTTTTTTTGTAAGGCTAGATTGTAATTTGAAAAGGAGAAAGCTTTCCAGATAGATTTTACATATGTAGAAAGCATCTAAGAGAAGGCTTAGAGGCCACTATCTGTAATCCTACCTTAGCTTTGTAAGGCAGTCTCAGATTCTGTATTGCTGAAAAGCCTTTTTCCATTATATACCTTCCCTGCCTTACACATTTCACCAGCCAACTGTTTTTCCTTTTGTACAGAGAATCATTTGAACAGGGAAAAGTAGATATTTTGTAGGTTATTAGTCCCTTAAAGATCGACCCTGGCTACTCATTAGTTAAATGGTTCATTAGTTTAACAAATCTGTGGAGTTTGGGCAATGGCTTTTCATTCAGAAGAGGAAAAGACCGAGGATTATCTATTCAAGATTGTTTTAATTGGTGATTCAGCCGTTGGAAAATCCAATTTGCTTGCAAGATTTGCTAGAGATGAGTTCTACCCTAATTCGAAGTCAACTATAGGAGTAGAGTTCCAAACCCAAAAGATAGATATCAATGGTAAAGAGGTCAAAGCACAGATATGGGACACAGCTGGTCAAGAGCGGTTCAGGGCTGTCACATCCGCATATTACAGAGGTGCTGTTGGTGCTCTTCTGGTATATGATATCAGTAGACGCCAGACATTTGATAGTATTGGCAGATGGCTTAACGAACTCCACAGTAAGTTCTTTGACGGTATCTCTAGAATTTTTACTTATAATCTTTCTTTTCAAATATGTTTTTCTTCTGGGGCTGTTTTCTTGGTCAAGTGGAGACTTTTTGTCAACATCATGCAATATTTGGCTTGCCTTATAAATAATCTCAATTAAGAATCGCACATGCTAATGTATGGTATGTATGAATTGTTAGCCTTTAAAATGTTTAAATTTTTAGAGGAAATGATGGAGACACTTTATGCTGTAGGGATTTGGTTAGAGAAGTAATGACTTTCTTTACAAAAATAGATGATGAATGTTTCATCCTCACCGTTTATGGGCATCTGCTGACAATATCCTTTTTATGCGTTCAAACTATATTTTATACTTTTACATTCTTTGTCAAATGCTCTTTAGTGGACAATTTTAAATGATGTAGTGCCTTTTAATATCGATTCAATAGTCAATCTGTTCTTCCTGCACCCCTGTGGATTCAAAAGATTTCTTGCATTTGTACTTAATTAATGTGATGAACCGAGGATTGATCAGGTGGATATACTGTTGAACAGCTCACTCTGACATGAACGTAGTTACGATACTTGTTGGCAACAAGTCCGATCTCAAGGATGCCAGGGAGGTACCCACTTCTGAGGGCAAAGCCTTGGCTGAAGCACAGGGTTTGTTTTTCATGGAAACATCTGCTCTAGATTCGTCCAATGTCTCTGCCGCTTTTCAGATGGTTGTGAAAGAGATCTATATCATACTAAGCCGCAAAGTTATGATATCTCAGGAGCTCAAGAAACAGGACCCCAGTTGGGTAGGGAATGGGAAGACGGTGGTTTTACAAGACGGGAGCCAAGAAGCAGCTGCAGCAGAGCCTAAAAAAGGTGGGTGCTGTTCATCTTAGGGATACATAACAGATGAGGTGTGGATGGATCCTTTTGGCAGGTCCCGACAAGCCTCTTCTCTCTTTTTTTTTTTTTTTTGGGTTCCCACTAATGTTCCTTGTGTTCCTTCTCCATGTGATCTAATTTCTTGAATTTGTTTAAATGTTCACTCAAGAAACATGTTTGCACTCAATCAGTTGAAGATAAGAAATTAAGGTAGAAGATGTAAATGACCTGAAAGGTGGATTAGAAAAGCATATACATTGTTCAAAATTCAGTATTCGATGCACTGTACTTAGCCAGTTTCTTTGTTTTTTTCATTTATTGGTTCTTTATTTTCAAGATACGATGTTGTTCCTCTCCATTTGGCTTGCCTTGGTTTGTTTTCTTGACCTTAAAAGCTCGTTTGGTGCCTAGAATTGAATTGGGTTGGATAATTCACCACCCGCAAGGTATGGAGTTCCCCTCAAAGGGAAAAATCATTCACTTGTTATGAGTTATTCAATCCGATCCTATACACCTTTTGACCCCTAAATTTTAATGTCTGTTTTTTCTTGTGACTCAATATTATAATAGGAGCAACCATTGATATACTTTTTTTCATCTTTTGGAAATATTGCAGTCAAATAAGGCCGTTGGCATAATATGTTTGGGCGTATTTTACACATGAAAATTTTGACCGTCATATCATGGTCATTAAATTCGCAACAAACGATCTAACGGTCGAAACCCTGCATACTAGCAAATTTGGTGGTGATATGTCAAATCTATTACGTAATTGATTAGGATCACTACCGCCATGGTCCGTCCAAATTGGAGGCAGAAATCGTATTGTCCTCCTAACTACCAGTCGATGATATCAGTTGACATGATGTTTTTGGGTGGACTCAAAAAAATTCGGATTGAAGGAAACCATCCCATCCCATGATCCTAGGCCCCACAGCCCCTCATGAAAAACGTTCGATGACATAAATGCCCCCGTATTACGGCGTACCCGGTCCATCTAGTTTTCACTTCCGAACCCGACAAACACCAATTTACTCATTTTCGCCGACGTAAACGGATCAAATATATTCTGTTTGTGTGTTTGATTGTGCAATCAATTTGGAAATTAGGGTTCACTCCGTATTCAAATAACCATGGGGCGGCTGTTCATAGAGACGCTGAGTGGGCCCAGGATCTTCAAGTGCAGGTGTTGCAAGGTGGACTTCGCGTCCCATGACGACATCGTTTCCAAGGATTTTCAGGGCCGCCATGGCAGAGCCTATCTCTTCAGAAATGTGTAAGCCCCCAAATTCAAACCCTCATTTCCTGTAATATCACTCTAGGGTTTTTTTTTATTATTTCGTTTCAAATTCTTGTTTCTTGAATTAAAGCATCCACAATTGACGATTATCACAGTATCAATTTTTGTGGAACCAATTGCATAAATGTTATTTCATAATTTGAATAATTTGAATAATTTGGTGGTTAAAATCGTGTGCTTGAAAATGTCGAATTGATGTGCTCTTTCTTACCAAAGTGGTTAAGTTTGTGGTATGATATGATTTGGGCTTAATGCTTTTGATATGAACAAAGGAAAATTTCTTAGTTTTCTTGTGGTCTTTGATCATTTGTTTTTTCAGGGTAAATATATCTCTTGGGCCTATTGAAGAGCGGCAACTCACGAGCGGATTGCATACGGTGAATGACATACATTGTAGCTCTTGCCTACAAATTCTGGGTTGGAAATATGTAAGTTCTAAACTTCTCGCGCTTTTTAAGTTTCGTTACATGATAATGCATGAATAGTAGAACTTAATGGAAGGATAGAATCACAAGCATGATATATACCCATGTCTACTTATATTAAATGTAATTGAAAACGGTAGTACTATTCACGCACCCCTTTTTGCCTTTTTTGGTCATTGATCTTTTTCAATTCATTCGATCCATCAGCCGAAATTTGAGAGGGGTGTGTGAGAGGTAAAAATAGGTGTGTGGATAGCACCACCCATTTGAGAAATGCTATGCTTTTCAACACTCTCACAAGTCAAGTGAGAGGTAAAAATAGGTGTGTGGATAGCACCACCCAGTTGGAAAATATACTGGGGGTTGATATACTCCTACTAAATTAGCATCTTTGGCTTAGTGATGCTGCAGTTGGGCCTTATTCATGCGTCCTCCCTCTCCATGCTCTAAGCATGAATTTTAAACTGATCAGTTGCTGTTAGATTAGTAGGATCCGTGATTTACTTAATAAAACTGCCCCCATTTATTCAAAACTTTAGATTTCAGTTTAGTTCCTGGTGAGGCCCTCACCGTGGGGGTGGTCAGGGCTTTTAAGTATTGTCTAAATAATCAAGTTGTACTTTCTGATCATGTGGCCCAATCTTTATGTTTAGCAGTCTCTTATGAAGTTAATGCTCTGGTTTAAACTAACTGCTTTTCATTGTCCACCTCCATGTATTGATGATCATACTTGCAGGAGAAGGCTTATGAACCTAGTGAAAAGTATAAAGAAGGAATGTTCATCCTAGAGAAGGAACGAATGTTGAAGGAGGGCTGGTGATGCTTGAGCAGGGAACGTTTGCGAAAAAAAATACATCTCTTTGCAATACTAGACACTTTGAAGTAGATTTTGTAAGTAGAGATTGGTGATGCTGATTGCCTCTGGTGCAAATTTAGGATTACACCTTTTTGATTCGGAGCACGGAACAACAATTATAGTGTTCTATTGGTGCCTTATTCCAATGATCTCTTGGAATTATGTCATGGATTGGCACATACTGCGGGTTTCATATGCTAATGATATTCAAGGATTTCATATTAGTTTCTTATGTGAAGGCATGATGTACTTACCGTATCAAGTCCATGAATTATGCTCTTCAAGGTGTTTTCAGGGCAGTCCAGGTCTTCTACAACTATCTTTTTCCCGACCAACTATTAGATCTCCAAAATGATTGAAGTTCCTTAGAACTCCCCTATCCTAACGAAACGGATAGGGGAGTTAAAAAGAGGTCAAAGAGGAAGTACAAGGAAGAGCTCATGCTATGCATCACCTAAAAGAAAATGTGCCTTCAGCTATTGGATTTACTAATCTTTTATTTTCATTCTATGTTTCTGTTAAACCGAGTCAAAACTCATCTCTGAATATCTAATCCAAATGTTTCTAGGAAGGAGATGACTTCTAATGAACCCAATCAACCTAAATCCCTAATCCAAAATTTGGTTTGGGTATCTAGAGTTTGTGTTTGAATGGGAAAAGCTTTGAGTGCACATTTAGCTCTGCAATTGACAAAATTAGTCATCAACCATAGAGGTAAAAGAGAATCAGGCTAAGTTTGTCCCCCAAGAAAGGTAAGGTCATCTACAACCGAATGAGGGCCAAATGGCTCCTTTTAGTCCTATAATTCTGCAATAAATTATATTTTAATGAACAGTGCCAGACATATTTTATACCATTTCTAACCAAGGAGGCTAAATAGTCATAGGCAAAACATAGTCTTTTGATAAAAAATCATCTTGAACCGAAGGGGCCAAAACGATAATATGACAAATTTGCCATGGGTCCACGCACTTTATAGGTTCCCTGCTCTCCAAATAATGTCTTCCGGCAGTCGCAGTGCCGCAGTTTCTTTTTTCTCGAATAAAATTGAAATAAGCAAAACCCTTAAACCCTCTTGCTCTCTCCCCCAAAGACAGAGATCAAAGAGCAAAGTAGATGTTAGGTATTTCAAGATCAAGAATGAAGGCCCTCCTCATCTCCTCCGTCCCTCACATCTCAAAGATCACACCTTTATCTTTAGCCTCCTCCTCCTCCTCCTCCTCCAAGTCCTTTTCCTTCAGCCCTCCTACTCTTTCCCAGAACCCCAATATTCTCCTCCCAAAACCCAATATTTTTCTCCCCAAAAGTACCATTTATTCAGCTCAGAACATCCGATGTGTGCAAATGGAGGCAGAATCTCACCAACGCTCCGGTGAGATTCACGTCATCGTCGGCCCCATGTTCGCCGGAAAGACCACCACGCTTCTTCGTAAAGTTCTGTCCGAGAGAGGCGATGGCAGGTGTGACTCCCCCACTTATTCTGTTGCATCTTTTCGTTTTGAAGTTTGAAAATTTATGTTTAATATAAATGAAGACATGAAATTTCATTTGTGCTGCTGAAGAGACTATTTGAGTGGGTATTAAGATTTTGAATGTTTGGGTGGTCATGTAACGGGGGTGAACATTCAGTTTCTGTGTCTTGTACTGTTGTCTCGGGTCTGTTCATTGGAGTACATATATCACCAGTAAGATATTCCAGCTTTCAGGTCAAGCCTCAAAAGCACATCCAACTGGATAAAACACTCAAGGGACTCTGCTATTCAGGAAGATTGGCAGAAGCTGTTGCGCTATTGTGCCGTACAGGGTTAGAGTTCAACCCCGCCACCTATGCTCTTCTATTGCAAGAATGCATATATAGGAAAGAGTATAAGAAGGGGAAAAGAATCCATGCACATATGATTGTTGTGGGATTTGTTCTCAATGAATATTTGAAGACCAAGTTGTTGATTTTGTATGCAAAATCAGGGGATTTAAGGACTGCCCACATTCTGCTTGATATGTTGCTTGAGAAAAGCTTGGTTTCATGGAACGCAATAATTGCAGGGTATGTGCAAAAGGGGCTTGAAGATGTGGGGTTGAGTCTTTATAACAAGATGAGACAGAGGGGTTTGATCCCAGACCAGTATACCTTTGCATCGGTCTTCAGAGCGTGTGCATCTTTAGCAACACTGGAGCATGGGAAGCAAGCTCATGGTGTCATGATAAAGTGCCAAATTGGACAAAATGTTGTAGTCAGTAGTGCCCTCATGGATATGTACTTTAAATGTAGTGATATATCTGACGGGCATAGGGTATTTGATACATCTCAAAACAGGAATGCCATTACCTGGACTGCTTTAATATCTGGGTATGGTCAGCATGGAAGAGTTGTAGAGGTCTTAAATCTTTTTCATAGGATGAAGAGTGAAGGTTTCAGGCCAAACTATGTTACTTTTATCTCAGTTCTTTCTGCTTGCGGTCATGGAGCTTTAGTTGACGAGGCTTGGGAATACTTTTCTTCCATGACAAGAGATTATGGAATTCGGCCAAGAGCACAACATTATGCAGCCTTGGTAGACGTTTTAGGACGTGTTGGGCGGTTAGAAGAAGCCTATGAGTTTGTTTCAAACTCACCTTATAAGGAGCACTCAGTGATATGGGGTGCTTTTCTTTGGGCTTGTAGAATTCATGGAGATAGGGACTTGTTAAAGCTTGCAGCAAAGAAGTACTTCACATTGGAACCAGAGAATGCTGGGAAGTATGTGGTCTTGTCAAATGCTTATGCCACTTTTGGGTTGTGGGATAATGTTGCTAAGGTTAGGGATATGATGAAGGAATCAGGGATAGTAAAGGAGCCCGCTTATAGCAAAATAGAGGTTCAAAAGGAGGTCCATTTCTTTCTTAAGGGTGATACATATCACAAACAATCCAAACAGATTTATGAAATGGTTAAATTGGTTGATTTTTCTCTAAACGATTCAGCCTATGCTTTTCAGTAAGGGGAAGCTAATTCATGTTAAGGAAAAGAGCTCATTTCCTAGGAATCTCTCGTTTTCTTGTCGTATGAAGAACTTGATATATAAGAGCTTCATGAATCAACGATTGAGATGTATTCTTGGTCTTGTCTGAAAGATCAATTGAATCCGCAGTGATGTACTCGCACAAAGTTATTTGAACGGTGTCAAAAGTAATAGAAATTGCACTTTTTAGGAAGTTGAAAAGCATGTAAGAGAGAGAACATTGTTTGTATTCAGATTTCAGTACATGAACCCCATGCATGACACTGATACAAGAAACTTGCGAGTGTCTTCTGGCTCTTGTCCTTTAGGTTCTCAGTGAGAAGAAGGAAACTGCACAGACGTAGATGGTATGACACATAATGTATCTGCCAAGTTTGTAGTAAATAGTTTCATAAATCTTCAGCTTAATGACTAGAAGCTGAGAGTTGATGTTATATACGGTGGTGATAAGTTGATCTCTGCAATCTTGGAGCTCTGTGAAATTTTGGTGGAATTTCATGATTGTTGGTATGCACAGCACATCCAAGGGGAGAATCTATGAACTTCCCAATAAGTCTTTAATCACAAGATGTAAGCAAAAGAGGTAGAGATATTCACCCTATTGATGTTTTGCAGTGCTGGACTGAATGATATTGTACATTATCTATCTACTTGCAAGTTCCAAGTGTCTGCTCGGATTTTCTTGCGATGTAATGGTTTCTGATTTCTTTGTAATCAGAGGGCTGATCATTCCAAACCTTTGCTTGAAAAATATTACATATCGTTAATTAATTTCTGCGTATCAGTCATTAACTCCTTTGTTTAACCTTTTGCCAGAAATGTTGCTATAATCAAATCGATCAAGGATACAAGATATGGATTGGATTCTATTGTGACGCATGATGGGGTCAAGTTCCCATGCTGGCCTTTAAAAGATCTGTCGTCGTTCAAACAAAAGTTTAGCCCTGAGGCATATGATCAGGTATCTTAGCGCCGGTATTTGATTAATAAGCAATTCATGTTATCTGGGTAACATTTTTTTGCCATGTATCATTCATGTTATCTACTCATAAAGAATACGCGGTGACAGCTAGACGTGATTGGTATCGATGAAGCTCAGTTCTTTGAAGACCTCCATGATTTCTGCTCGGAAGCTGCTGATCGTGATGGTAAAAAGGAAATAGTCGCCGGACTAGAAGGTGACTATTTAAGGTAATAATTCGAATTGTCCACCAATTGAGGTTCGGTTGCGGCTTTGCAATGACCAGTTTTTAATTGACAATCGGAGAATGTTGTTCCCTTCTAACTCTGAATTTGATGGCAGGAGGAAATTTGGTTCTGTGCTAGATATAATTCCCCTTGCTGATTCTGTAACCAAGTTAACTGCTCGATGCGAACTTTGTGGGAAACGTGCTTTCTTTACACTAAGAAAGACGGAGGAGACGCAAACTGAACTGATTGGCGGGGCTGACAGTTACATGCCTGTCTGCCGGCAGCACTACGTTGGTGGACAGGTAGCCATAGAAGCTGCGAGAGTTGTGCTGGAGTCTCAAGTTCAGTGTGGGTCATATGCATAGTAACCTTTTCCAGTCAGTAGGAAGTAGATGATGTGTTTTACGACCTCCTTACATGTCTTATTGGAAAGTTTACACTCTTAAGAATGTATATATTCCTTGTGTGGCTGCTAACTTCATCTCCTGCAGATGAAGCCGCTGATGAAATTTAAGCTCAGACAATTTGATTCTTTCTTCTCATTTTTCACATTTTTATGGGTTTCCCTTTGTTTTGTTTGATCCTTCAAGCTTGAGGAGATTTAAGCGAATCTCTGGAAAATGCCCATGGCCACTTTGCTTCTCAGGTTTATCGAATCTCTGGTACTCTGGTGTTTTTGTTAAAAACCTAAGGTACCCTTTTAGAGTAATGTATTAAACGCCAAATATTTCGACAATCAACAATAAAGTTGCAATCTTTGTTAAAACCCAACTACTTTGCAATTTTGTCAGCTGGGTATGTTAAGGATGTTAGTGATAGTGTTGAATGATGAAGGGTCAGAGCCAGAGAATGAGTGGGAGAAGATCCTTAAGCCTTTCGACCTCAATGAACTTAGCAAGTCACTTGTTCAAATCACTCCAATCACTCAATGAAAAGTCACTCCAATCAACTCAACTTAGGAAGTCACTTGTTCAAATCACTCCAATGAACTTAGGAAGTTTGCAGGCAGGCAAAAATGAAAAAAAAAATTGATGATTGAAAAATGTAGAAATTATGAAACTTTGAGAAAGAAGAAAATTGCCTCAGAATTGCAGATAGTCAGCAAGGCATAAAAGCCATTCAGTCCCGAAAGATGGTGTGTTTTATAACTGATTTCATCACCGGCAATTTTATTAAAAACAAGCCAAAATAAAAATCACATAAAAATTGGAAAAATGTAGGTCTCATGGCCAGTCCCAAATGGTAAAGGCGGTGACACCGCTCCACAAGGCGATAGGATATGACACCACCGTCGACGGAGGAGCTCCCAGCCGAAGCCGGGAGGACCGTCAACGTCGACGAACAATCGATATGCGACGTTAACTTTTGGAATGTACAGGCATCATCGGCTGCCTGCTCCGTTCAGTTAGGGACGGATCAATGTCCCCCGTCGCATCAAAATTCACAACAAAAGCATCCAAATTTTGTAGAAAAAACGGAAAATCGAAAAGACCTGAAGAAATTGAACGAAATCGAGCAAGCTTTGCTGATAAACCCTAGGACCTGAAGGCGAGAGAGGCGAAGGCTAAACCGTAGATAGCAGAAAATTAGAGAGACTGATGATTTCTCTCCGTAGGGGGACAATATTTATAATGTCAGCACATAACATCATCACCGTCCGATGTGATCGCGTGGCTAGGAACGAGTGATAGTTAATACGGCCGCCGACAAACGAAATTAGGGTTTTATCATTTGTTTGGGCCGAAGGTTTTTGGCACGTAGGCCCGGAGATTGAACATATTTGAGACATGCCCCTAACGATACGAAGCCCAGTGCATAACTGCATATGTTAATCAAGCCCAAGAGGAACGAACTCAACCAAAATTCAAAAGGACGTTATTTTCGCACTTCTTTTTCGTAAAGTACATACAAATCTTTTACAAATTTTGCTTTTCAACAACAGCATCGTCAACCGGCTATTTAGATCAACCATGCACAGTAACTAGTCTATGGGGATCCCTTTGGTTTGGTTCAAATTGAGCTCCATTTTTTAAGAGAAACTTTCTCGCACATGGAATGACATATGCGGTATGCGAAGCCAATCATGCAGTGCAATATGGGAAAATTAAGTCGATTGTAGTATGTGATCGACTTCAAATACCGGAACATGCAGTGCAAGATGAGAAATCCTTGTTCATACTCTGACCCAACGTGAAAACGTGACGAGTTGGCAATATATATATGAAGGCAGAGAACAAATGGTTATGGTGGTGTTGTTTGGGATAAAACTTGGGATTTAGGGAGCAAACAGGTGTGTAACCTTAAAAAGCGAGGCAGAGAAAACAAATAGGGTGTGTAACTGTAACCTGAAAAAAACACATACTGAACAGTAAAACTTGATCATAATATCAACAAGAAACCAGAATAAAAACCCCAAAAGAACAACTTATGAGTAAATCTGTATAAATTAATTCATTGACAATGCGGTCTACAAGTATCGTCCTATTTCAAGACCCTCATGAAATATGTTCTCTTCCTCCTCTGATCAAAATCTGCCAGCAGCAGCGCAGCAAAACGTAACTCTAGCTCGTGAATTTTCTGACTACGAGTAACTGTTTGAAGAGATCGGCGAGCCTTGCCAACAAGTTTTCCTCATCCTGTTAGCTTTCTCTGTCATACAATCTTGAAATATAAACAAAAAGTTAAAACAAACGATCAGTCCTGCATATTCTTCCTAACACTACTTTTTCTTGTTTTCCTTAAAAGCATGTTAGATGAAACAAAAGACATAAAACTATAAGCTGGGAAGCCTGAATAATAATGTCGCTTCGAAACTCTCTGAAGTTCGTTGCCATGGGCATGGATCTCCTAAACAACTCTAAATAGTTATACCATACCGTGGGTGGCAAAGGCGTTAGAATGGGATGACGAGGGTGAAAACTTGAATTGAGTTGCATGGCAAACGACAATCAACCATTACTATAAGCCAGCAAACAACTAAAATCAAGGCTCAATTTCTATCAACTCCACTATTTACTGTGTGCTGATCGTCAATGGCTCCGAGCATCTTCAAGTCCACTGCCTAGTTATCTCATGCTGACTGAGACAAATGTGTGTATTCGACTAAAGAAGGGGTAATCGATCTTAATGTCACACTTAACTGACCCTTTCATTTTAAGTAATGAGAGGAGATAATAACAACTTGACGATGAAGTAACATTTCCTGTATATGTAGACCAATGATAACAGACAGAATACACATTCCCGTGTTCTTGTTGTGGGGAATTATAATTCACTTTTATCTTCTAATGTTAAAAAGTTAATCTTTTATAGAGGATCAATAGACATGAATGCAAGAAAAAACAGATGAATAGTTTCCAACTTACTAGTCTTCACTAAAAAATCTGTGGAGCTGTGTAGAAGAGCTGCGTAAAGTCCATTTATTGTGTGTGATTAAAGTTCACGTCCTGGTTGGTACACGAGGGGGTGTTTATCCTGAAATGGGGCAACAAAATCTCATTGACCGCACCAATGAGGAATTCTCTGGTACAAAATCAACTACAACAACAACAAAAAAAGCGTACGAAAATACCAACCATTGCTTTATTTACGCACATTGAAAATGCAGCTGAGAATTACCATCCATGTTAGGTCCTTCTACTTCTCCTCTAACATCAATACTTTGTCCAAATTTAGGCTTATCATCACCAATTGCTCGAATGTCTTCTGCAGACGGAATCTGTTCAACTGGACAAGAGGTGCAAGACTCAGTAACAATTACATGGACAAAGTAAACATTTAGTGTGTTCCTAACATGCATTAGGCTACTGAAAAATGAATGACTTAACAGACTTTCATCTACTTTTTGTTTAGTACCTTTTGGGCCATTAACACAAGCCTCATTCGTAGAAGAATTTATTGATCGTGCAAGACGTTTAACACGATTGAAACGCAGTCCATTTGGAAGCCTCCCGGAATCAAAATCGCCAATTCGGAAACCTATTTGATATTAAAAATTAAGGATCATAAACAATTAAGTTACCGCTTAACTAAAATTCTACACTGCAGTTAACGTAACACTATCAAACTTACAAGAAGCATTAGCATCACCCTTTGTAATCACGTCCGCTACAATTTGGTGATTACCAATAACCTCGCCGCCTAAATGATTCAACGACCGCGCAAGCCGCCTTATATGACTCAAACGCAACCGTTTTGATAAATTAGACGATTTAGAAGCTGCAGCCTCCAAACCTGTAACACATTTTAAATGCGACAAATTTTTAGCATGACTGTCGCACCGCCAGTTAGTTTGAACATGTGAAATAGCAATGCAGTTACAAAAACACTTACATTGGGAGTACTGCAGACGTTCCGTGGTCGGGTTTTCGAGCTGAGTAACTTCCCGGACGTCATTGTTCCCTTCTGACCCTGCTGCATCCTGTTCATTGCTTATTTGCTGCGACAGGAAATCCCCTGCTTTAGCATTTTCAGCTCTCAGTCGTCTAAGTTGATAGTTCCTACGACGCCGAGCCAGATGTCGTTCTCTCTGTTCAATTGTCATAGACTGTCTCCTCTCCCTGTCCCTTACGCGCCGTCGTTCCCGCTCTTGCTCTCTCTGCATTCTGCGCAACTCCGATCTATCCAACGACAACTCCTCCATTGCTGTTCAAAATCCGTTGGTAACGGACTCCCTAATTCTTCAAGCAAATTTTCAGATTAATTTTTTACCCCTCAATTTTATTTCCATAATTTTTCTTGGATCAATACAGAAAAACGAATAATATTATATAATATATGAATGAAAATTAAATTATAAACCTAAAATTAACATGCGATTAAACAAATTAAAACTTACCTTCAGTGAAATTGATATGCGTGCGAGGAAAGCATTGTGATTGATCACCTGGACTTTCACCGTGATCACAATTCAGAAAGCAGCAACTTCTGCATTTGATTATATCATGGAATCGAATCGCGGTGCGGGTGTTTTTCTTTTCTTTTTTTTTTTTTTACAAAATGTTTTTGGTTTTCGCGGGGTTAATAACCGTATTTTCCGGGGAGTTACCAAGTAAGTGGTCGCTTTTACCGTGTAATCGGTATGATTAATTCATGTTTTGTTTAATTTAATTTCGTCTCTTAAAAGTAAAATAGATTTATCGGAAAATGTGGTTTTAGTCAAATTAATTAAAGCTGTTTCATCTCAATACTCAAATTTGAATCACAATTCTCGTAGCACGGAGCATATAACTTATACTGTTACTCATTTAAAAAAATCCAGTGCTCGAAATCCCTTGAGCCTAATACAATCTCATGCATGGTGACCCTAATACATTTCTAGTAGGACGGAGCATATAACTCGTAATACACACAAGCAGCCTCATCCTTTTGAAGATTAAAAGCTTTGCTGGGAATAGCCTACCATCTCACTTGAGCTCGCACGGCTCCCGAGTTTGCATACCGATGTTTAACTAGAAGCCTACTAGAAAAAAAGGCAATCTTCAAATAGTTTATACAAATTAAGGCAGTTTTTGTTTGGTGAAAAGCCAAAAAAGGTAACGCGATGCAACAAAGCATAAGAAAGGTAAAATTACAGTAAAAGTGAGAGCTATTCGCTTTCTTTGCAAGGCCAACATTTTTACATCACCAAAGTTCGAGATTCACGTTTGTGCCTAAAACTAGGAACTCTTGCAAGAAAGCTCAAAAATCTAGATCCTACAAAAACTTACACAATCAGTCCTTCATGCTCTAAGCGTCATAAACAACACGAGTACAGAAGTTTTACAGTGTTTTGTGGTCACCTTCCGGTTCACCTCCATGCAGAAGACGTTACCATAGCTCTTTGCTTCCAACCGAGGTAGAGTGCCCCGTCTGCTTCTTGAATTCTGAAGTTCTCGTGAAATTCCTTCAACAGAATCCTGATAGCCTCCGTCACTTGAGGACTCAGCGGGTATGGAGTAAATCCATCCATCATTAGCCTTGACCTCCACTTCCCGAAAGGTTCATGGCGTTCCACCCTCTCGGCCCCTTCACAAGCAATCATGTTCACGATGTCTCTAGCCACACAGTGCGCCTCTGCGTTGATCCTCTGTTTGTCGTCTCTTGGCCGAGCCACATCAATTGATTCAAACATTGCTGTATAATAATCTACCATTTCACGAAACCTTGAGAGGAATGGGGAAGTGTTGGTGTTGGATTCTTGTTCCACAAGTGTCATAACTTTGGGCGATAAACTCTTAACCAGCCTTAACAAACGATCTCTGTGATTCTCAGTGCTCACACTCTCATCGGGCATGTGGTGCAACACGTATGGAAAATTAACCGCTATGGCTTCCCCAGGTTGAATCCTGAGATTATGAAGTTCAACCTGAGAACCACATCTGGCAGCAGCATTAAACTCAAAAGGCACATAGCATGACGCCGCAAGCTTTGAAAGCCTCTCCCCCACGATATGAAGTCCCCCGCCACGAGCATGGGCTGATTGAGTATCATCAACACCTGTGATCCGGATACATGGGGGGCCACCGGGCCGGCGAGCTAGATCTTGGATGAGGGG
Source organism: Malus fusca (assembly GCA_035220775.1). Lineage (NCBI taxonomy): Eukaryota > Viridiplantae > Streptophyta > Magnoliopsida > Rosales > Rosaceae > Malus > Malus fusca. The sequence continues at coordinate 40,853,981 of CM069068.1, forward strand.
AACCCACTGACTGCCCTGTGCAATCTGAAAATCAATTATGTGGATTCTTGGCTCATTCTCTAACGCTTCCCGAATGACTACATTTGCAGACGTGTAAGCAAACTTCCAATATGGGCAGATATCATAGAGGACAGACATGTATGACATAAGTTGCGAGCTTGTAGGAACTTCACATTTTAGGGCTTTGTATATTAAACTCCCTGATCTTTCCAACTTTGCTTTAAGACCTTCCAACATGTAAGCCCCCAGTCTTTGCATTGGCTCCCCAGAGACTGACACCATTTGCCCCAAAACTTCCATCCAGCTTGTTGCAGTGTATAAATCGTCTTCGGATATCGCGTGTGCACAGAACAAGAGAACATCTTTTAGGTTTAACTTAGGTATCATTGTGGCTATTTGACTCTGGCTCCACCTTGCCATACCACTCTTGTGACAACAAAAGTGGCTGTCAACAATATCCGAGTCGGGCCCTAGCAATGAAACTTCCACTTCCCTGAGCCTGTACTTGAACTCGTTGTCATCCTCAACTACGGAGCACCCACTTGTTGGTGATCCATAATTGTTGCCAGACGAATGGTGCTGATCAGACAAGCACGAGTGAGAACCTTGCGGTGAAAATGGACTCTTGTTAGACAAGCCACTAACAGCAGAAGGGGAATCACAGTATACAAAGGCAGTGGCTGGAGATGATTCCAGGGTAAAGAACTGCTCTTCGTCATCCTTGCAGGTTTGAAAGGAAACATTGTTTCCTTGGCTACCAGTATCCGGAAACACACTGTTTTCCAAAATCTGGTACCCGCAGGCATCTATCTGCTGCACAGGCGGGTGGTACAGCTTGTGATGGATACTAGCCACACCTCGGTGTTGGTGAGATGTTTTCATCTAAAGAAATGAAATGATTGACCCAACCCAGAGAATAATTCTCACCTTATGTTCCTAAAACTTGACTTGATCGCCCCTCTGTTAGATCTTTGGAATAAAAGTCACCAGAACCACCAAGTCTGCACATAAGAAATAAGTTTATGTTAACCAAACACCAAGAAAACCAGAAGCTTGATCACAACCAAAATATGTTCTTAAACGAAAGATTATGGGCACGAGATGCGAGATTGATCACCAATCAGCACCTCACAACAACAAAATTGAATACCTTACAAGCAAAATATGATCCTTAAAACCACTACAACAACAAAACTCGCCCCTCTACTTAGAAACTCGGAAGGTCGGAACCTGAAAACTCACCTACCAAACACGTAACTCCGCCATAGATAAATCAGGATTCTACATCTTTTCTCTACCCGAAGAACAAAAAGCACTCAGCTGGTGAAACCTAACCAGCACAGCCCCACTACTCTAATTAACTACTAATTTCTCTTCCAACATCCCCAGACCAACAAACAGTAAAACGTGTAATTTCTGAGCACACGGCTGTCGAACCGCGTTTTTCAATTTAGTTAAAATTCACTTTTGCAATTAATTAATTCAACTTTTCCATATTATCTTATAATTTGAAGTAAAAGTAACTAATTAATTACTACCAAAAAGAAAGGTACTTTAGCAGCAAAAAAGTTACTAAATTACCAAATCGTTTGATTTCTTCAAATGAATTGATCTCGGAACAACAAAAATGGCGCTCAAATAAAATAATTTCACAAATTAATGAACATAAAACAATCCAGGCAGATAATAGCGACAAAAAACATGGTAAATTTTTTTAATTCCCATTTGCAGACGCCAAATTAGAATTCAATCAGTAAAACAAGTCCACCTCAAAAAAAAAATCCAACAGAAACTCATGCTCTCATTAATTAATCCAAAAAGTTTAAATCTTGACCTTTAAATCCTCAGAAGAACAAACACCCAAGTCATAACAAACGTTCTTAATCCGAACCCATGATTCATAAACAAGAAATTTGTCGAAATTAATGAAAGCTTACCTTAATCACAAAGAAGACAAGTCTCAGCTGGATTAGTCAGCTCAGGTCAGCTGGGATTGGTGGGTCGGCAAAACCTTAACGAAAGGCTTTCAGATTCCTCTTGTTCAGGCGGCAGGCAGAGAGGAATCCTTCTGTCCTGTCCTAGAAGTTAGAACTATGTGCTGCGACCTTGTAGATTTTTTATAGTTGTGCCTGAGAAACAAAGGCCACTGGGTTTAGAGTTAATTACAAGATCACCCCTTTAAGTATAATTTTTGGACGACCGTGTACATGGTTTGAGTTGTGGTACGAAATGACGAAATTAACCTTCTTCTCATGAACAACGTCGTCGCGACGTGTGGTCAGGAGTTAGGATGACCGAGTGCAGGCAAGTGGAGTAGAAAACTAAGAAAGAATTATTGATGAACGGAGAATGGAGTACTGTACTTTGTAGACTTTTACTTACAGTCAAAGCGTACTTAAGAGAGGATTTAGGACCTATGTATATAATATATAAACACGCACACATATATATACATATCATGAACTTGGATTACTCTAAATCTAATCTCATCTTATTAAGTCTTCATTTGATAAACTTAAAGCATTGATCCAACGTGCGGTTTAATCGTCTTAAAATGAGCTTAAGGAAATGATCATATATACTTGGGTCTTCTTCGTTTGGTCTTGTTAATTATGGGTTAACTATCCACGATTGGAAAACATCTCAAAGACTCAAACTTGGCTGCTCTAATATATGTCAGCAATATCAATGTACATATTTAATACAAAAAAAGATAAATAATTAGCAAGGGTTTAATCCGTCATGAAAGTTGAAAGAAGACGAGAGAGAAAACTTTGAATTTTTCTACCATGCACTGGAGCATGGTATGCATAAGAGTTTTGAACCGTTAATTCTTTAAAAAAAATTAACCAAATAAAAGAACAAATATTATCCTCCATTGTTTATGTTGATGCACAAAACTGGAGAGGTCTTGGAACAACGTAAATCCGACCGTGAATCTGCAAGAAAGTAAAGAACACAAGATGTATCATGGTTCACCTCAATGTTTGGGCTACGTCTACACTGATGTTGATTGTATTTCTCTCTAACTGTATGTATGAATTACAAGGGTGAGGGGGAGTCCCCCAGATAAAGAGAGAGTTTGAGAGAGTTTGAGAGAGCTCTCTGTTTGTGAGGATTGTGAGGGTGAGAGCCCCTCTGTTGGGTTCACCGAGTCCGATTTGTGAGGGGGGGAGGAGTCCCCTTTTATAGAATAAGGGGCTCCTCCTTTTACATAATTTTGGGCTGGGTAATGAGGCCCAAATGTTGAGGCCCAATGTGTCAATGGTCTGAGGCCCAATATGTGCGGTACCAACAATTTATATATAGGGTCACTACTCGGCTCTTTTGTTCTATAAATGTTTATGATGATTAAGAAACAATCCAGTTGGAGACAATTTTTTCAGATGAAATAGATAAACAACCCTCTTATTAATTGAGACAAGTGGGCTTTACCATATATATTATCCAAAGGAGTAAAATGTATTAGGTTATTTGAGTCCAAATATTTGTCTAATATTTGTTATTTTGTTTATGTGTGTAAGAGGTTTGTGCAAGCTATATAAGCTTAATTGAAATAACATGTATTGTTGTAAAATAAATTAACTTTTAACTTGTACACTTAGTAAAATCAAAATACAAATTGAGCAATAAGTATATTCATTCTCTGACTGCTGATAATAACATACATGACTAACTTTTATACAACGTAAAATGTTTATGAAAATTTACCGTGCTGTATGATAATAGAATATATTGATGTGATATTTTGTAGAATCTTATGCAATTAAAGAAGCAAAGGCTACCAGTATTATCTAAAAAACGGTAAAGCCGCTCATCGATGAGAGTTAAGTGAGACAAAAACCATTGTCGGTTTCAGCCGATTCGCGTCCACTTGGAAGTTGCATGGTGTGATTTGGAGACTTTCGGGGTTGGGACTCTCGGGACAGAACGGTCAAATGTCATTCTCGTAAATAGTGGGAGAAGAAGGGCCATCTTATAAGCAGGGCTTTTGCCTGGAAGGTTGCCACGCCCCACGTTCTTCGAACTTCCCTTGTGGTGCCCTTTGCTCAATATTTTATTTTTGTTTAAAGCTTTCAACCAACGTTTTTTGAACTCGAAATTAAAAAATGATTAAAATGTGTCAGCGTCTTGAACTCCACTCCAAGGAACAAAAGATCTGATGTTATTCGGAGCCTGGTGCTGAACATGTTAGCCTCCAAAACCCGAATTATAATTTATCAAGAAAAGATTAAAAACATAATTAGGTTTGGATTTTCTTAATGCGTGCAGGTGGTACTGAAACTAGCCAATCAGACAGATAAACCATTTTTAAAGTTAAATCTAATTAATTAAGAAAAACGACAAAAGCAAGTACTCGTCAAGAAGATAATGGTTTTTATTGATCCCAATTGATGAAACCAATAAGATTAGGATTAGGAATATCTTTAAGACTACGTACCTTATGGGAGTTGCATAAAATATTCACAATCTACAATTTTCGCGAAATACTCTGAGGATATGTCGGTGTACGAGTCCATATATTATACGTTATAAATGTAACACTATTATCTCCTTACATATTATAGTACATAAATTATTAATAATTACGAGAACTACAGTGGTCTACTCCGATAACACATTTCTTTTTTTAAGGTAATATTAATTGAATAAAATGAGGAACATTATTGACCAGAAATACAATTCCATGATTACAAACACCACGAACAATGCAAAACCTGCCCCACGTAATCACATATAACCAAATGGAAAGATAACATCCACGAGGACAAACCTTGCATCTCTTTATGATGAAATGGCAAGGGACGATGCTCTGTCGACAAAGAAGCCTTGCTATGAGAATAGATGTACTCATAGTCTTTTGTCAGGTGAACAGATAACGAAATCACAACACAAACAAAACAATTTCCTTGGATGTATGATTCTTCAACCACAGTAGACTACACCTAACTAAGAAGCAAGATAAGCACATAAGGCCTAAACCCTACGAGCCGGACCTACACTGTCAAGACACACAAGGTAAACACATACCATTACCTAAAAACTTTGCAATGACACAAAAACATAATTGTGAATCCATCAAACCATTGGAACGACCTCATATTAAAGAGAAAGATCGCAAACCCCTTTGATGGTCTTGTAATTGCAGGAAAAAACTCTGCTTAAATCACCTCCAACAAACGTTGAGCTTCTTCTGCATAATCCTTACCAAGTGCACAAGCCACAAAATCATCACCTCAGATTTGAACAACAATTATTGTTCTAAGATTCGAGGTTGAGCTGTAAGTCATAACTGCTACAAAAGTTTTCCTCCTTACAAGGAGAGAGTGACCCACAACCACAAACACAAAGGTTCTCATCGACAAAGCGAGTGAATGATCACTACTAAAAACAGAAAGAAAAAAAAAAGAAAGAGAAGGAAGGAATTAAGAAGGATGGTCATCGACCCCAACATCAAGGGCTGCAGTCGGCGGGGGTAGGTTTTTTCCTCTCTCGCAGCTAGGGTTTTCTTGTATGACATTTCATTTCATGTTTCAGCCTAATACAAGTACATAATTCCAATGGTAATGAAATGAAATCCATCTTAATGTATGGGATAGCAACACTAAAATTTTTGCTCGGGTATAAATTAATGAATGAGTTGATGTGGGGGGGGGGGGACCAGTCATTGCATGGCGCGTGAAGATTTGGACTTTGCGTCGTAAGATTAGGATGTATTGTCCTTCCCAATTGCCATGGCCTTTCTTTAACACGCTTTAAGATTTGTCCTTTTTTTTTATCTAAAATTGTTGATGGTGTGTAGAAAAATGTTGGTATATATTCTTTCTCCTTTTGCATGTTGTTGTTTATTTATGTCTATTATTTTTTTTTAACGGTTGATTCAATTTAAAGATTAAAAATAAGCGACATTATACGCATGCATGAAAAAAAAAATGAAAAAAAAACATCGGTGGGTAAAATGTGTCAGTTGACACGAGTGATGAGACTCACTTTTAACTGCTATAAATCATAAGAAAGGGATAAACTTTCTAGGAGTAGTATGCCAAACATTTGTAAAGTTTTCTAATATTTCTCTTATCTCTCTTAGCTAACTAGCTCGCTCATGCCTTCACTAATATTATAAGAGTTGTGCTAACATTAGTCGTCATATAAAATGTAAATGCTAGTAGTTAATATTCATGGAAGCCACTGTTGGGAGACCTTAAATATGGCATATATGATATGAGTGTCAATTAAGATTTTGTCATAATCTCAAAGTGTGAGTAGTCGTCACACGTAAAAGGAAGCTTCCAAAAAATAGAAGCAAAATGCAAATATTTGATATTTAATTAGGAACCACCTTTTGTAATTTGTATGGAAGTGGGTGCGGGTGCTCGTGGGAAGTGGGATGAGATCAGCATTCTTCTTTAATCACAATTTTATAATTTTTATAATACTAATTATGAAAATAAGACAGTGACACTATAAAATGAAATAATGATTAATTAATTAACACTTGGTATAATTTACAGCATTTATGCTTGAAGCCTTGAAGGTAGTTGAATGAATCGGTAAGTGCCGCCCACCGGATCCAACGTGTTACGTGGGTCCAGACTCCAGCCGCGTTTCAAGACACTATTGAATTGAATTGAGATATTGGCGGTCCAACGTGGGTCCTTTATTATTTACTCAATGGGAAACGATCTACTGTCCGATAGTAACATTGAAGTCGCTCAATCTTTGTTCCAACTGTTCATGGATCCCTCCAGACTTTGATGACTCCTGCGGCTGCTGCTGCTGCTGGTGAGATTAGTGGAGAAGGAAAAAAAAAATTGGACATGGAGATGGAGACGGGGGATGAAGGACGACGGGAGGCCACGACAAACACTCTTGTAACGGAGGTTAGGTTTCTCCGAGATCATCCAGAGACTCAAAATCACCGCATCTTCAGGGTATCAACTTGATGACTGAACCCTGAGGTGCTGCTGCAGACCTAGCTGAGTGCAACCAAGGTGCATCAACATTTGCATGGAGCAGTTCGGGTCCAAATCATATCAGAGCCAAGATTAAAACCTACATACATTTCTACTTAAATAGTTAAATTTACAAAGCCTAATATCTACTTTTGTTTTCATTTTGCACAAAGTCAATGGTGGATATAAATATCTTCACCGGACTAGGATTCTCTCCCCTTCTATTTCCATCTCCTTCCCTCTCCTCCTCTCCTCCTCTCACATTCTCTATTTTGTTTTTCTCTTTCTATATAAAATTAATATAGGATGTTGACGTGGCTTAACCATGACAGTTCAAATAGGGGGGAGGGAAGGAGAGGAGAAAAAAAGGGGAGAGAATCCTACTCCATCTCCACCATGGATATGGACTTTGTATAAAGTCAGCCATACATAATAATTTTGCAACAAACAACGCAAATAACTACAGGGGTGAACAATTAAAGAGACAGACATATTAGTATGGGCTTGTGCATGCTACGAGTTATACAAACAGAACACATACAAACCTAGGTTCAAAAAATAACAATCGAATAGCAATATCTGCATTAGAAACGACGCCCTAACTGGTTATCATTAATCTTCAACCACTTCACATGACATTTCGTTATACCAAACATCAGCCTCCCAAATTAATAGAACAATCCACAAGCTCCATAGTGGAGTAGATTTTTCAAGAAGGGGTAAAATAACGGGTATTATCACATAAAACAACCCCAACTGAGCCGGTCACACCCCCGTCCACCCCCCCCCCCCCTCTCTCCTTCTTCTCCCTCTCCTCTCTTAAAGCTTATGACAGAGCTTATTATCTATTATCTGTCCAGATCAGGAAATCATGCAGCAAACGTGTGAAGGGAACAATCAGTTTGTAACGCTCCCAGCCTAGTGCTTAGCTTCTTTTCCTACCTTTACGCGCACCTTCTGCTCCTACTCTATAACCCTCGGCTGTTTTGCAAAACCATCCTCCACCTGTTTCCGTCTCCTCTTGAACTAGTCACAGGCTCACAAGTTTAAAAAACTCAATAAGCAAAATCACGTAACTAGCACTGTCAAAGTCTGACCAATCTCCAGTGAATATGATGTTTTCCTTAATGGAAGTTATGTCCTTCTCATATGCCAATTACAAAAGCATATCAAGAAACAGACTTTCTTACTATAAGACCTTTAAAGGTTCTATTCTAGCTTGACAATCACCAATTCAAGGATATCATGAAAGGAAAAATGCGTAAATGATCATTCTCCCGAACCGGAAGCTATTCTTCTTAATCAACAATTACATAAAAGCAAAACATAGCTCTGGAAACAACATGTTAAGCTTGATCCAATACGATAAAATTCCGCATACTTCCAACTCAGAGAGCTAACATCCCATTAATTGGAACGAATCACAAATAAAATAAACTTGTTCAGAGCCAACACCACAAAATGTTGGACAACATTGTATAGCATCATATCAACAACAGCAGCATTTTATTATCAGTTGTATGACATTTCAAAACACACTTAAACGACAGCATTGGCATCGGATCCAAAAAACTGCAACTTTTAATTTCCGATTAAGTAGCACATGAATGAATTCAGCACAAAAGGAACAGTCTGATTATTAGAGAGAAACCCTAGAAAGGTGAACACTGAATGTGCATTTTCATTTCTTGTGACGAGCTACCTCATCGTCGTTGGGGAAAAAGCCCATGAGGCGTCCCGCCGAGTTCTGGTAAGCGTACATGAATCCGCCCATTACCCCAATCAAACCTCCTGTAACCATTGACGGCCCTCTAATCCCGGGCTTAATCCCTATCAAATTCACACAAATTACTTAATCAAGATTACTGCTTTAATCGAAGAAAGCATGAAAAATCGGAAAGGGATATGGGGATACCGGAGAGGTAGCCGACGGTAACGGAGACGCCGGTGATGGTGGCGAAACGGAAGTAATCGAGGGTGCTGAAGTTGCCGACGACTGTGGTGAACGGAGGGTTCCGATCTATGACCGGGTACTCGGGCTTCGTTGACGCTGTGATGTCTGTGTTCATCTTTCTTCTCTCCTTCAACTTCTACTTCGGAAGCGACGCCGTAGCACTCTTCAGGCTCGGGTTTTGTTGAGCTCAGTAGTTCAGGTCTCGCTCGCCCACTAACACTCGGTGCGACGCAGACGATGACGACTATCTGTGTGGATATTAGAAGTGCGGGTGGGGTGGGCCTTTTCATTATTTTGGGCCATCATTTATAAATACTTTTTGAGCCCAAATCTGTAATCCCTTCGCTCTGAAATCTTTTTGGGTACGAGGAATACTGTTACGTGGTGCTATTTTTTTCCTTCGTGTATTATACTATAAATTATATGTCTCGCTTTTGAAGTATTATTAATAAAATATAAAAACAAATCCATATTTTATAACTTGAGTTGAGTACGTAACATTATTTTGCGTACCTCTACGAATTACTCACCTATGAACAAGTGACATGAAAATCACAATTGGAACCAAACCACGTACGCATTATAGTACATTATAAATTGGTTGCGCCCAAAGGTCCACGTAAAACCTTTTGAGTATAAAAGCAATGATATTGAACGGAAAATTTCAAGTACAACTCAAATAGTCAAAGATGACATGTTAAATAATGTTAAGAGGAATTCTATTCGATCATTTTGCATATGTATTTCACTAAGTGTTGTCAGAGAAATTAGGAGCCAGTGAGGCACACTTGAACTTGTTCATTCTAGCTTTTTAGAAGACGTGTGAAAATAAATTCAGGAATGTATACTAAAATAATTGCTTGGAAACTATGACGTGATTGAAATTGTTAATCAAGATTACTCTGTAAGAAACCCTTGAGAAGGTCTTAGCTTCGGAAGAAGAATCACTTTAGTGTCCGACCTAGATTCGGAAAATTTCCATGACTGACTACTCCTGATTTGAGACCACCATTACCCATGTTTTGACCCCTCCACCCTCTCATACCATCTGAATTGGAGGTGGTGTACCAAGGACCTATCCTAACATAACATAACATAACATGATATGAAGGAATTAAGAGATTATTTAAAGAAAAAAAAAAGTAAAGCAGATTAATTGAATTACTACTCATAACTAATTCAATTGTACTTGTTAAAAAAAAAAAACTAATTTATTAGACTAATCAAATAGTAACATAATTCAATTGTACTTTTTCAAAGAAAAAATAATTCAATTAGACTAATTAGATAGTAACATAACCAAATCATCACTAATATTACGGTTCAGTACTATTCTTTCCCTATTGGTGAAGAATTCTTATTTACCTCTAACAGAAATATAAAAAAAGAAATAAAATTGTAAATATAGTTTATGCATCTGAAGCTTGTATTTCCCCATCCAAGATGTCCGGATATTTTTTCTGCACAGAAAATTCCAAACATTGATAACAAAAAAATCAGTATATATATTAAAGACTCGTAATTGTTAGGTTAAAATAAAAATAATACACTTTATTAATATATATTTGACATCGAGTAATTATAGGTAGATATACCAACTTTTTAGATCAAATTTGCAAACAAAATGACGTGTCAGCAATAGGAAGTAACTTAAATAATAATTCAATCATCAACAATCACGTTTATGGTTTACAAAATTTTAAAATTTGGTTTAAAAAGTTAGTATCCCTAACATTACCCTTTACTGTTACATGTCCACGCCTTGAAATACGACAGAGACGCTCACAATAATGTCATGTGTATATTCCCCATGTATAACCTAATTTATATAGATTTATATGTGTAACGTACCTGGAACTTGAGCAGACATTGTTGTATGATCGCCAAGAACCCCTTGGGGACTTCAGATTCATCTTCTTCTGAAAGCTCGATCATGACTTTCGCGGCAACCAAGGTAGTAACGATTTCCCGTATTTCTGGGTTTATCTTTTCCAATTCTTGAATAATAACTTTCAGGATCCCTTTAAGTTTGTCAAGTGCACGAGCCCTATCGAGCATGGTGGTGATAATGATTCTAAGAATGGCGGCTGTCACCGAAACGAGAATATCGGCTGTCGCGGACAATATTGTGTCTGCTGTTAAACCGAGCCAATATCTAACCAGCCGTGCCACAGAATTAAACTTTGTTGTTGGTGGCACGGCTGATGATACGGAGGAGTCTCCTTCAAACTCATCAGCAACTGGGTGGATAACGTGAACCCAGTCACTGAATGAATCCTCCGTGTCCAATAATGCTTCTTTGCCGTCACCACTCACATGATCTGCATGGCCGTTGCGCTCCTTCAAGTCCAGTTTTCCAAGAATTCCAGTAGAAGCAGCCAAATGCTTCAAATAAGATGCATAAGTTTCTTCAGGACGCAAATTATTTATCACAGCCACCTCTTCCTTTAGAGATTCTGCAATCTCTTGGAGTAGATATTCTAATTTTTGGAGCACACTTTTATTTATTTCCATCCTGCGCGCTTCGTTCCGTGCGACAGGCAAATTAAGGAGGGAGAGAGGAAGAAAAAAGATAGACGAGATGAGAAGAGGATCGATATAAGAAGATTAATGAACAAGTTGAATCCATGTAGAGTTTGGTTTTTGATCGAGTAGTAGGGTTAGTACGGCAATAGGTTTCTTGTTTAAATGGATTGGGTTGAGTTGATTTGGGTTAGTTAGAATGTGGGCTGGCAAGGCCTCAACCCAGATAGAGTTCATTTTGTTTTATAAAGTCGAACTAAACGTGGGTGGGTTTGGGCCAACCCAATTAGACGAGAGTGGGTTTGGACCAATTCAAACCCAAGTTGCTCGAATTAACAAGATTTTCGTATCTCTTTTACTCAAGTGGTTATTGCGACATAAATCCTTTAAGAAGAGGAATTCTTATTTTTTTTTTTAAAATGGAAACATCTTTTTTATCGTTAGATTTGACTTTAATGAAATTATGTGGTTGAAATTGTATGGCATGTGATTTAATCTTAACCACATAATTTCATTAAAGTCAATTCAACGGTCAAGAAGGTATCTCCATTTAAAAAAAAAAAAAAAAAGAGATCCCGCTGACTTTCAAAGGGGATGAAAATTAGAAAATTGCACTAAATTTCACGTATTAAAATACAAGTCATGCCCGTGCAGCTTTAAAGATTTTTAAGTTTTAACAAACCATTGTCCAGGGCGCCCGAGCAAGTTTTAGGGAAAAAACTTAAAGGCAACGCTAATACACATAATAATGACGATGATGATGATAACAATTGAACAAGACTTGCTTGGCTTTGGCGAGAGTGTGAAGGTTCAGCATTTACCTCTGCGCGCTTTAGAGTTAAGGATTTGAGGGAAGAAGTGATGATGGCGTCGTGGATGATCCATATGTATCAGCAAGCTGCAAGCTGAAACAATGAACAGAAAACTGTGTCAAACATGAGTGCTAACTAAAGTTGGGGAATGATAACATGGAATGACTTTCCATACAGTATTTTATTGCATGATCAAATACTAGTACATGCAGTTTAGAGACTTTGATTCATAACTCAATTGCTGCAAGCTGAAACAATGAACAGAAAACTGTGACTTACCCGCATAATACTAAATAATAAATAACAAAAGTAATAACATTCCTTTTGTAAATAATAAATAATTGATCTTGGTCTAGAGCCATTGAAAATTACTTTTGTTATATTAGTATCATTCGTATCATGTATAAGTCATTGACTACTTATTATGTGAAATTTTTTGACTGTTACCATTTTGTTTTTGTGGTAGTGTTGAAAAATGTTGAACAATTTAGCATAGGGCTCTTCAAGAAAGCCCATTTCGAACAAAAACACTTTTGATGGCCCAAAAGAAATGAAAAAAGATTGAAGCACGACATACCATGCCAAATAAAGGTTCACGGTCTTTCAAGAGCTATTATAAGTAAGACACACCATACCAAATATTTAGAAATATGCCAGACAGCTAAGTTACTTATAATAGCTCTTGAAGGACCATGAATCTTTATTTGGTATGGTGTGACTTATGTCTTTCTTCATTTTTTGGGCCATCAAAATTGCTTTTGTTTGAAATGGGCTTTTTGAAGGGCCCTAAGCTAAGTTATTCAATATTTTTCAACACTATCACGAAAACAAAATGGTGGTAACAGTCAATATTTTTCACATGATGTGACGAGTAGTCAATAACAAAAGTACAATAAGTAGTCAATAAAAAAAGCATGATAAGTAGTCAATAACAAAAGTGATTGTCAATGACTTTTACACGATAAAGATACGCATAATACTCACACTTCTTTTAAAACTTGTGAATGTTATATATAAGAAAATAAATGAAACTACAGTACAGTAGGGATTTACCAAAAACACTGTAATTCTAGGTTATAAACAATCCACTGTGTTCAACTACTTGAAGAAAATGAAGAAGACAATTAGGGATGGATAGTTGTGAACAACATGGTGCAGATAACCCAGGAAGAAGTTTCTCAAATTGAGATACTGAAAGTTCTTGTAGCCAAGGTATGCTTGCAAGTGAAAGACTCCATCAACATTTATAGTCGGTTCGTCGGAACAGTTTTACAAAAAATGAACCAAAAAGATGTGGCGCAACTCATCAACAGCTTGATTGTGAAATTCAAGATTTTTAACCTAGAAGCAGGCAATAAGGTTCTTGAGGTTACATTATGGACCTATATGCATAAAATGGGATTCAAGGTATCGCTCGCCCACTCGCCCTTCTTGTTGCGACGGGGTTTTTTTTGTCATCTGATTTGGAACCAGCATCTCTCCCATTTTATGCATATAGGTCCGTAATGTAACTTCAAGAAACTTATTGCTTGCTTCTGGGTTAAAAATCTTGAATTCAACAATCAAGCTCTTGATGAGTTGCGCCACATCTTTTTGGTCCATTTTCTGTAAAATTGTTCCGACTAACCGACCAGAAATGTTGATGGAGTCTTTCACTTGCAAGCATACCTTGGCTACAAGAACTTTCAATATCTCAATTTGAGGAACTTATTTCTGGGTTATCTGCACCATGTCATTCACAACTATCCATCCCTGATTGTCTTCTTCATTTTCTTCAAGTAGTTGAACTCTTTAAGGACTTTTTTCTTCCAATTCTTGAAACATGACTTCAAATTTTGATATGGTTTCCCAGTCTTCCTTGTTTTCCAATTCCTATGTAGAGAAAGAGAGAGAGTTTGGAGAGACCAACTGATGTTCTTTAATACAGTGGATTGTTTATAAGTTGTTTTCAAAAGGAATTATAGTGTTTTTGGTAAATCCCTACAGGAGTTGTAGTTTTATTTATTTTCTTATTTATATTTAACATTCACAAGTTTTAAAAGCAAATGTGAGTATTATGCGTATCTTATCATGTAAAATCATTGACAATCACTTTTATTATTGACTACTTATCATACTTTTGTTATTGACTATTTATCATGTGAAAAATATTGACCGTTACCATTTTTTTTGTTTGTGATAGTGTTAAAAAATGTTGAACAACTTAACTTAGGACCGTTCAAAAAGCCCATTTCGAACAAAGGCACTTTTGATGGCCAAAAAATTGAAGAAAGACATAAGTACGCCACACACTGAAGAGGAAATTCTGGGCAGGAAGGTGCTACTGTTGTTATTGCAACTTGTCCTTGTGTTTGATGAATGAATAAAAAGAAAGAAGCTTGTGCCTCCATTGCAGTGCAAATCCAGAGCAACACAACAACAACATTTGACATGAAAAGAAAAGTTCGAGACTATGTAGGGTATATTAGTACTTTCACATCAACTTTTGGTTATAATTATTATAAATTTTAAAAAGTGACTATAATTCTATACGGGCTCTAAATTTTGGTTATTTATCCAAATTTCCCTAAAAATTGCTACTTTTACTGATTGTTTTATCTGGTTCAGCTCTTCCATTTTTTACCTGTGCATTTATGCTTAATTGGAGCTGAATTAGTAATGTTTAAGCTTTTTAGTAATTTTTTTGGTGTGAAGGTTTCAACTTCTAGCAAGCAAGTGAAAACAGAACCAGTTAAAATTTCACTCAAAGATTGCTTGGCATGCAGGTAAATCATCTTTCGTACACATGCTTACTGGGTCTCTTATTTTGTGATGCTACGAAGTTCAAGTTTTAATCTTTTATTTAAATTTCGTTTTTCTTTCGAATTGGTGTGTCGACTTGCTGTTTTGCCCACGTTTTACTATCAATATATGCGTGCAATGATATTTACCATATCACAATTTCCACAGAAAATTAATTGCGTGCATAGAATTGGTGTATTGATCTGTTGTGCAAAGCTAGGTACTGTAAAGATAGAATAGCCGACTTAAACTTTCTGAACTACCAGCTAGATAACCGAGTTAGGATTCATATGACCCCCTGCAAAAGGGATAATATCTACGGTTTTGGGTTCTTTGCAGTGGTTGTGTAACATCAGCCGAGACAGTTATGCTGGAGAAGCAAAGTTTGGATGAGTTTCTTCTTAATCTTGACAAAGGAAAAGCTGTCACTGTCTCCCTATCTCCCCAATCAAGAGCGTCCCTTGCCGTTTATTTTGGAATTTCACCACTTCAGGTTAGCTAGAATATTTCAACTTGTTTCTAATAGAATCCCAGTAACTGCTCAGTATTGATGTATTCAATAAGATAGTCGAGCACACTTTTGTCATTGGATTTAACATTGGAAGTTAATTTCAATTTTCCAGGTCTCTAGGAAACTCACAACTTTTTTTAAGTCCTTGGGGTGTAAAGGCTGTATTTGACACAAGTTGCAGTCGAGATTTAACACTTGTTGAATATTGTAACGAGTTCATCACAAGGTACAAACAAAGCCGGTCATCTGATGGTGAAAGGTGTCAATCTTTGTTGCCCATGATTTCATCAGCATGTCCAGGTGTATATATCTTAGCCTATAATAGTTTGGTACTAATTTGCAGCAGGGTTTTCATTTGGTTAAATATAATAGTTTGGTACTTATTTGCAGCAGGGTTTAACATTTTGGTTTTTTTATTAAAGAAATTTGGCAAATTCTTTTATGATGCACTATAAAATAGCTACGTTTATTGCAGGTTGGATATGCTATGCTGAAAACCAACTTGGATCCTATGTTCTGCCTTATATTTCATCAATGAAGAGTCCCCAGCAAACAATTGGAGTTATTGTTAAAACTCATGTATGCCAAAAAATGGGTCTAAGGTATGTTTTGTGTCCTTTGTTTCTTTTTCTGGCCGATAATTGTGATGTGCATAATTTCTGCGGTGCACTTATCGCTTGATAAGTATTCATAACAATTCTAATCATTGCTGTTCGATAATGTGTATGTATGATTTATGAAATTTCGGTTGTTGGCATAGCCTGCTTTGTAGGACCATTCTATATCAGTGATGAAACTCTTGTGTGTAATTACTTGTTATGCATGTCAAAATATTTTTGTTCCTCCCTCTTTTTTTTTCCCCAAGATTATTGTAAACCATTTGATAGCACATCTATTGGAAGACGTACATCCTATTTTTCTTAGAAACTTATTGAGTACAATGGAAATTGACAAATTTCTGCAAGATCCTAGCATATGTTAGCACCATTTTCTGTTAACCTTTATGACATACCCAATGTTCTTGGATCATAGGCAGACTTGTTCAGACACCTCTGATTATTCTTCTGCCTTGGGCTTATTTAGTGTTGAAAATTTTAGGTATATAACTTTCTGTGGGTGAAGTTGAACGATTATACTGAACTATTTACATATCCCTGAATGATTTCACTTGACAGGACAGCTGATGTTTACCATGTAACAGTGATGCCTTGTTATGATAAAATGCTTGAGGCTTCACGTGATGACTTCGTTTTTGAAGTTGATCAATCTGAAAATAATGAGAATGAAGGTCTAAGGGTTACAGAGGTAGACTCGGTGTTGACATCCGGGGAAGTTTTAGAACTGATACAGGTGAGAAATACTAATTACGATCTCTGCTTTAGTGGTTACAACTTGAGATTTCCAAATAGTGCTGACTGGATATCCACTCTTTGTTTTCTTTCTTCGTTTTGGTGGTTGCAGTTGAAAGGAGTAGATTTCAAAGGCTTAGAAGAGTCCCCTCTAGATAACATGTAAGAGCTGTAAAAGTTTCAATAAAGGCTCCTCCTATCTGCTTTGATTATTCTAAGAAATATGTTGTTCTACCAGGCTGACAAATTTTAATGAAGGGAGTCTTTTTGGTGTCCATGGAAGCTTAGGGGGTTATGAGGAGACAATATTCAGCTATGCTGCTGAAGTGCTCTTTGGAAGAGACGTCAAGGGCCCTATTGATTTCAATTCAGTTAAAAATTTAGACTTCCAGGAACTGACTTTGGAAGCAAGTCAAGTTTTTCTTTTAGTTCTGCTCGCACATTTGTAGCGTAGCTTTTTTGTAATTGTAACTCAAGCTTCGTCAATTTTGCATCCCTATAGTACTTGTAGTGCATATAGTTGGAAAAATCTAGGGGCTAATTCCCTTGTATTAGCATTTTCTGTTCATTTTTATGTAGAGTATTGATGCCCTCTCATTTAGGTGGATGGGAAGACTGTATTGAAACTTGCACTCTGTTATGGCTTCCGGAACCTGCAAAACATTGTCAGGAAAATCAAAATTGGAAAATGCGATTATCATTTTCTAGAGATCATGGCATGCCCTTCCGGTATTTTTTTGGTGGTTGGAAATTTTTCTACTTGCTAACCCTTCAAATAGATATGTGTTTTTTTAATACGTTGACTATCCATTATGTGGATTTGGGATTTTGGAAGTAATACTAACTGGAACTAAACAGGTTGCTTAAATGGTGGAGGACAGATTAAGCCACAGCCTGAACCATCCGGAAAGGAGTTGATTCAGTTATTACAAGCAGCTTATATGGAAAACGTAAGAGTTGGACTTATCGTCAGTTATTTTGTTATTTTATCGTTGGCCTGGGAATAGTGATGTTTTTTTTGGCTTTGAAATGCTAATCCTTTAATATTATACAGGTCTTGGTAGCTGATCCTTTTGAAAATTCTTTGGTGCAAAACTTATACGACGAGTGGCTCGAGCATCCTGGATAGAGAAAGCTAAGCGACTCTTTCATACAGAGTACCACCCTATCGTGAAATGCCTAACTTCTCAATTGCACAATTGGTAAATGCCACCTTCCGAACGCCAGTTTCCTCAACAATGGCGACCATCCAGTGACGGTTCATTTGAGTACCGTTGCTCGTCAGCTTCTGGGAGTCGTCAAATTTTTTATGTAGAGAGCTAATATTTTGTTCACAGTTTTTTCCTAACTAATGTGTATAGGAAACATACCTTAATAGAAAAAAAACCAATTGCATGCGGTTGTAAGAAACCATATAATTCTTTTATTTTGATTTAAGTACAAATATATCTTGCTTTCCATTGTATATCCATTTTTTATCGGCGCTCACTTGGCTTGGTAAATAATTTCTGCAATACTTGTATTTTTGCACTCATGTTCTCCTTCTCTTTCTGCATACCCTTGTTTGTTTTTTTATTTATTTTGTTTAATTCAAAGGTTTAAATAAACATGAGTATGCAAAAGAGAAAATCAGCGTGTGGAATCACTTTTGTGAGTTTCTTCCCCGATTTTGATATCATGTAATCAATTGTATGTATGAGCGTGCCAAATGTTGGATAGTGGCCAAATTAGTGGCCAACTTGGCATCCACTTTCGGCTATTAAACAAAACAAAATAATGAAAGACAAAATGATGAGGAGACATCATGATTATGTTTCCTTGCTTTGTGGCTTTTTCAAAGCCATAATTATTGGTTTTCTTCGGATGGAAAATAAGAGAGAAGTGAGAGCTCATTTTTCTGCAGAAAGCAGGGAGAGTTGCAAAGAGCCCAAAAGGAAGAAGAAGTTGCTGCTTCATTTGGTTAGTAATCATCCAACAAAGTAGTTGTTGTTGTAATATCTTTGAGCTATATGTATAGAGAAGAAATTATTCATTATATTTCTTTCTCTATTTGTTTCTGTGGTGTGTGAGAGCTATTGAGTGTATTGGGTTATTTGGGTTGTGAGATTGCCAACACTTTGTAAACTCCCAATTGGTTGATAGTAGATTATTGGGTGAGCTCATACTGCTCCGAGGACGTACTCCAGTTACACTGACTGTTGAGGAACCTCGTTAAAATCTTGGTGTCTTTTATATTTTTGTTCTTGCATTTCATTTGATAAATTTCTTGTGGGTTAGCTTGAGTTGGTTCCATTTGGTTTGGTGCTATCTTAGCACAACACCAAATACATCAAAATCGAAGCTCAAATAATGTTGATATACGATGCATGAAGAATAATACGCAAATATGCACTACGCAACCGTAGAAGTATAGTTAGCAGTATTCATAATACAGTAAGTCATCTAACAGTAATACTACGGTTACTAATACTGGAGGAAGTATAAGTTGGTTCACAGATGAAGAAAAGTATCTACATCAGAGCCAGAATTAGGATCCAAGTCTTCAAATTTGTTTGAACAGGTTTTTAACGAGGTGGTGTCTGTAAAAGTTGGCCATAAATTGATCAAAAGCACGTGCTTGCTCTGCAATGTCGCGGGACGTCTCAGTCTTCCTATGCGGACGGTCCACGTGCTTGCTCTGCAATGTCGGCCACAGGGACAGAGAACCTCCGGATGCTGACGTCCCGCGACCATGGACAATATGATCAAAGTGGAAAAACAACTTTGACCTTGCCTGCTGATTTTGCATGGTGGGATTTCCATCCATCGCCGTGAACTGCTTTGGTTCGGAGTCTGTAGAATTTTTGATGTGTATTTCATATCAAAACAATTACAAGATGAAACATTATATAGGAAAAGAAAGTAGACATAAGCCTAACTTGCCTAACTTTGCCTAACTTGCCTAACTTGCCTAACTTGTGTAACTTGCCTAACTTACACAAAGAAAGTTGACTAGCCTAAACCACTAGCCATCAAATACTCTCACATTTCCCATATTTCCCACATTTCCAACACTCCCCCTCAAGTTGGATCGAGGGGATTCCTTGAGCCAAGCTTGGATAGAATGCGCATGAACTGAACCGTAGGAAGAGATTTAGTAAAAATGTCAGCCAATTGATCATGACTGCGAGTGTAATGAGTGTTGATGATGTTGGCTTGAACCTGTGCTCGAACATAATGACAATCCACTTCAATATGCTTCGTTCTCTCGTGAAATACAGGATTGGAAGCAATATGCATGGCAACTTGGTTGTCACAGAACATAGACATAGGTTCCTTACTGTGAAACCCTAAATCAAACAGAAGACTTTTCAGCCAAATAAGTTCACAAGCAGTGGATGCCATAGCTCGATACTCGGCCTCTGCACTGGAACGAGCTACAACACTTTGCTTCTTACTGCGCCATGTTACCAAGTTCCCACCTACAAAGGTACAAAAACCTGTGGTTGATTTGCGATCAAGAGAGTGCCCAGCCCAATCAGCATCTGTGTAACCCATGATGGCAGTGCTGTCATTCTTTGTCATAAGGATCCCTCGACCAACAGACGCTTTTAGATAACGAAGAATTCTCTTCACAATCTGCATATGAACTAATGTAGGAGCATGCATAAACTGACTCACAATACTCACAGCATAGGAGATATCTGGCCGCGTGATTGTGAGATAAATAAGTTTTCCTACCAATCTTTGATATTCAGTAACATTGGAAAGAACTTCACTGTGAGTAGTGAGTTGCAGCTTACTATCCAGAGGAGTGCGTGCAGGTTTGCAATCCATTAAGTTAGATTCCTTCAAGAGATCAAGGATATATTTTCTTTGATTGAGAAAGAGACCTTGCTGTGAAGTGGCAACTTCAATACCAAGGAAATATTTGAGGCGCCCCAAATCCTTGATTGCAAATTTGTTTCGAAGAGCAAGCTTGAGAGATTGGATTTCTGCATCACTGTCACCTGTCACTATGAGATCATCTACATAGATTAAAACAATGACTTTTCCAACTGAGCCATTACAAACAAATAGTGAGGAATCTGCACTGCTTCTTTGGAAGCCAAACTCTTCAAGGATTGAGCTTAGTTTTGCATACCAGGCACGTGGAGACTGTTTCAGACCATAAATGGATTTGTGCAGTTTACAAACCATGTCAGGATCGCTTGATTGAGGATGCCCTGGTGGTAGTTTCATGTACACTTCCTCCTCTAATTCCCCATGCAAAAAAGCGTTCTTCACATCCATTTGATAGAGAGGCCAAGATTGATTCACAGCAACTGACAAGAGAACCCTTACAGTGTTCATTTTGGCTACGGGAGCAAAGGTTTCTTTGTAATCCAAGCCATAAGTCTGAGTAAAGCCACGAGCCACTAAACGAGCTTTGTGTCTTTCAATAGTTCCATCTGAGTTGAACTTTGTCTTGTACACCCAACGGCTACCCACTGCTTTCTTCCCTGTGGGAAGTTTAATTACACTCCAGGTTTTGTTGTCATGAAGAGCTTGCAGTTCGTCCCTCATTGCAGTTTGCCAAACTTTATGTTTACTTGCTTCTTGAAATGTTTGTGGTTCATGAGTATGATCCAAGACACTAAGAAAGGAGATATGAGAGGGTGAAAACTGCTTATAGGAAACAAAATCTGTGAGAGGATACCTAGAGGTGTAGGTGACATAATCATGTAGTCGAAGTGGGGGTTGACGAACCCTAGAAGGATTTCGACGAATCTGGACTGGAGGCTCAACATTTGTGACTTGGGAGGGAGCATGTTCAGGTGATAGACTTGTAGTGTCACATGATGGAGGATTTTCTTGGTAGTACGGGACACTAGGCAATGGAAACATATCACTCAAAAACTCCCCCTGATCTGCATCACTTAGTTTCTTTGAGAAGTAAGACATATTTTCATGAAACCTTACATCCCTTGAAACTAGAAGCTTATTTGTGATTGGATTGTAACACTTGTAGCCTTTTTGAGTGGATGAGTATCCCAAGAAAATACATTTGATAGCTCTAGGATCTAATTTATCATGATGAGGGGATTTGTTGTGAACAAAGCAGGTGGAGCCAAAAACTCTCAAGTGTGAAAGATCAATTTTTCTGCCTTTTAGCATCTCATATGGGGACTTGAAACTGAGTACTTTGCTAGGCAATCTATTAATAAGATAGGCAGCTGTAAGTACTCATTGTGACCAAAATTTCTTGGGTACATTCATATGAAACATGATTGATCTTGTCTTTTCAAGAAGATCTCTATTTTTTCTTTCGGCCACTCCATTTTGTTGAGGTGTGCCAACACATGTTGTTTGATGCAAGATGCCATGAATACTCAAGTATTGAGACATGTTATGGGACATATACTCAGTGCCATTGTCGGATCTTAATATATGAATTTTTTATGCAAATTGAGTGCCAACCAGTTTATGAAAATCTTGAAAAACAATTGGAAGTTCACTCTTAAATTTCAAAAGATACAACCAAGTCATTTTTGTGAAATCATCAACAAAGGTTACAAAATATCTATATCCATCAAAGGACTCTAGTATTGGACCCCAAATATCTGAATGAATGATTTCAAACGGATGACTGGCTTTATTGGTGGAGGACTCAAAAGGCAACCTGGAAAATTTAGACAAATGACAAACATCACAGTGCAACTTGTCTGTGCACAATTTTGGGAATAAGAAAGACATCACTTTTTCAGAAGGATGAGCCAAACGTTGATGCCAAAGTTGTTGATCTTGAGACACACTCGAACTGACTTGAAAAACCTTGGGATCCTTAGTATCTTTAGCTAAGTAGTAAAGACCATTCAAAAAGAAACCTTCACCAATCGTTCTCTTGGTGATGATGTCCTGAAAAACAACATTGTGGGGAGAGAAAATAGCTAGACAGTTTAGAGAATTGGTGATGGCTCATATTGATAAAAGTTGAAAAGGAAATGAAGGAATGTAAAGAGCTGATGACTCTATGTGTTTTGAGAGTAAGTTGACTTTTCCTTTTCCTACAACTAAGGCACCCTTTCCATTGGCTACTGACACTTGAGACGGTTTTGACAATGTTTTGAAATCATGCAAGTTATTAATTTGATTTGTCATATGATCCGTAGCACCTGAGTTAATGATCCAATAATCATGTTCATTACTAGCATTTAAGGCAGTAGAGAAGGCACTTGAAATACCTGGAATATCCTTCTGCGAAACATGATCATGCTCAGCCAAGAAACCAGCAAATTGTCCAAGTAAGGCAGCGTGATTCTTTTCTTTAGCTATTGTAGCTTCATGAGCTTCATCTCCATTGTTATGCAGCTGTTTATTATGAAGATATGCTGCAAAATCATTGATTAGTGTTGTAGGATTGGTAGTGAAGTTTACCATTCCTTCAGTCGAAGAGATAGCTGCATGATTTGCCTTGTAGCCATTGTTACTCAAATGTCTTTGGGGACCCTTTGTCTCCTTCAAGGAGTTTGGCTTCAATTCTGGATGAAGAATCCAGCACCTGTCTCTTGTATGTCCATGTGAATCACAGTAGCTGCACTTCAAATCTGGTCTTTTTCCCTTATAAACTTTGCCCTCATGACGCTTGTTGTTGGAGACATATGCCCTAGTTTCAGGAATATGATTTTTAGTATCTTGGCTCATTACTTTCCTCCTTACTTCTTCCCTTTGAATGATGGCACAAACACCAGTGAATGAAGGAAGTTCAACATTCATTAAAATGTGACTTCTGAGATCTTCAAACTCTGAGCCTAAGCTTGCCAAGAGTTGAAAAATCTTGTCTTCTTCTGCTCTCTTGATCAACATGGTGGCATCGGTGGTATGAGGACGATAGACATCAAGCTCATTCCACATGCTTGTAAGGTTGCCAAGATGTTGAACAAAGGCTTTTCCTCCTTGTTGCAAGCTCGAAATATCCTTCTTAAGTTGAAAGACACGGGCAGAATTATTTTGATTTCCATACATCTCTTTGACTTGCTTCCAGAGATGCATGGACGACTCAGAATAGCTGAAAATTTCAGCAATCCTACTCTCCATTGAGTTGAGCAACCAAGACATGACCAACTGGTCTATACATAGCCACGACTCGTAGGTAGGAGAAGTGACTGCTGGAGCTTTTATGGCACCATTTATGTAGCCAAGCTTTGATCTCCCTCCAAGTGCGAGAGAAACAGCACGGCTCCAGGGAAGATAGTTGAATTCGTTCAACAAAATAGAACTGAGACGTTGATTAGGGTTGATTTCAACGTTAGGTAGAGCTAAAGCATTCATCGAGCTCTCACCTTCATAATGTTCTCCAGCCATCTTGGCTTAGAGTAAAAGAAACTTAGCGGAAACGATCAACAGAGCCAGGAATTTAGAGTTCCTGCTCTGATACCATGTAGAATTTTTTATGTGTATTTCATATCAAAACAATTACAAGATGAAACATTATATAGGAAAAGAAAGTAGACATAAGCCTAACTTGCCTAACTTTGCCTAACTTGCCTAACTTGCCTAACTTGTGTAACTTGCCTAACTTACACAAAGAAAGTTGACTAGCCTAAACCACTAGCCATCCAATACTCCCACATTTCCCATATTTCCCACATTTCCAACAGAGTCAGTGGAGAGAGCTAGCTTTCTCGATGTCTCTCTCTCCTCTCTCATTGCCTTCACTCTCTGCAGCTCTCTAAACCTTTCTTGCAGTAGAGCTATGGAGGAATGAACGACAGTCGTTTCGTGGCTTTCCCTATCCATTTGATCAGAAAAGAGTTAAACTTTAGATTCAGAATTAGGGTTGTGGGAAGTGGCCTCTAAGCTTTTGCGTGTGTGTGTGTGTGTGTGTGTGTGTGTGTATGTATATATAGGATTTGAGGATCGTTACAGGCATGATGCATGTATGTTTTATAAGATTGCGTGCTTCAGTTAAGTAATCTAATGAGTGGATTAAGTTGATGGGGTGAAATTTTAAAGTGATTTGAGTAATTTAGGAATGAGATTCGCAGCCAAGCAGCAAAGTCCAAAAAGAAAAGGAATTTCGTTTGTGTACTTTAACTAGTGTATGTCGGGGGAGAGGCAAAGGATAAAGCAGAAAAGGGTATGGAGAAAATTCCAATGAGAGTGTGACATAGAAACAAGCACATGGAAGGGAGGTGTTCGGAGGAATAATAGGTTGGATGATAGCCTGTCAACTGAAGGACCTTTTTAGGTTTAGCTTTTGAAGATGATGGAACTTTTTTATTGTTTTGGTGGCTCTTTGTTCTTTATTTACATAATCAAATTCCTTGTACTATATATGTTAGGGAACATTTGGGATTTGAGTCCTTCCTTGTAGATAACTCACAGTTTGATATGTACACATAAATTATTTTTTTTGGTTTTAACAAGTTACATTATATTATGTCAAACTTTAATTTGCAGTTGAAGAGAAATCACCATGTTCATATGAAAAACCACACAGTATTTATATATATTTTATTTATACAGAGACAAACGTACCAACATTCTTCTCTCGATATATGTTATGTGTTGGAGTATTTGGAATGGAATGGCATGCAGAAACGAAAGCTGCGGCTGCTAAAAGGAGGTGGACTGGATTGGATTGGACGGTTCTTTTATGCAGCACAAGGGGTTCCCTAGCTGGCTCGCTCTATTGTTTATTTCCAAATTTCGAAGCCCCAAACTCCAAGTCTCCAAAGATCGAAAGATGATGAAAAATAAACATTAATTAATCTAGACAAGGCGTGCAATTAAAGTTTCTATACTCTATACTTATCCATTTGCATTGTGTTTGGGTAAATGCACATGCAAATTAAATAAGAAAGGTTGCAAGCAACTGTGTGACTCGGAATAAACTTAAATAAGAACCCAACTGAGGATCATAATTTTTTTCTGTTCAAAAACAAATATAATGATCATAACTAAGGATGTGTTATAAATAGGCAAAATTTAGAGAGATAACATTTACTCGGGACATGAACAAAACAGTTGCAGAGTATTATACCAACACAAGCTGTTGTAGAGGAAGTAATGTATATTATTGTTATTAGATGTTTTTCTCTTCCTTTTCTCTTCCTTTTCTCTTCTTAATCTCTTCTTAATCTCTTCTTCATCTCTTCTTTATTTGAACAATCTAAGTGCTATATTTATAGAGTCATTTCAATGGAAACTTACAAAACTTACTATTCACATGTGATACTTTACTATACACATGTGATACTTAACTATACACATGTGGGCAAACCTACCCATTATTTACAACACTCCCCCTTGGATGCCCACATATCAGTATCAGTTGCCTTATTAAAACCTTGCTTGGAAAAACCCAGTGGGAAAAAACCGTAGCGAAGGAAAAATAGTACAACTTTACTTGGATGATGTTGAGCATGCTTATGTTGCCTCGTTAAAACCTTGATAGGAAAAACCCAGTGGGAAAAATCCTAATCGAAGGAAAAAGAGTACAACATACATGTATCATGGATGCTCCCCCTGAATTGTATCTCCCCCTGATTCCGCATTCTTCAAATTTGTAAGCCGACGTAATCTGATTCCCCGCACCAACTTCTGAAATGTGCACTTTGGTAGAGATTTGGTGAACAAGTCTCCTAATTTTTGGATTTGTCTGACTTTAATAACTTTACCCTTTTGAAGCTCATGTGCACTGAAAAATCTTGGAGATATGTGTTTAGTCTTGTCACCTTTGATGAATCTTTCCTTCATCTGGGCGACACATGCTGCATTATCTTCATGGATGACAGTTGGAGTGTCTGTCCTTGAAGGTAGACCACATGAATTCCGGATGTGATGGATCATTGATCTTAACCAAGAGCTTTCACGACTTGCTTCATGTAAAGCAATTATTTCCGAGTGATTGGAAGATGTAGCAACTAGCGTTTGCTTTGTTGACCGCCATGAAATTGCAGTATCTCCATAAGTGAACACATATCCATTTTGTGAGCGGGCTTTATGCGGATCGAAGAGAAAACCAGCATCTGCTTATCCAACAAGGAACTGATCATTTGTGAGCTTGTCTGAGTAGAAGAAACCCATATCTGTTGTCCCACGAAGATATCATAGAACATCTTTGACTCATTTCCAATGACGAATTGTTGGAGCAGAGCTGTACTTGGCTAACAAGTTAACTGAAAAAGCTATATCTGGTCTAGTACATTGTGCTAAATACAATAAAGCACATATTGTGCTCAAATATGGTACTTCTGGACCAATGACCAGTTCATATTCTTCTTTTGGACGGAATGGATCTTTCTTAATGTCCAAAGAATGAACGACCATTGGGGTGCTAAGTGGATAAGCCTTATCCATGCCAAATCGCTTCAATATCTTTTCAATGTAAGCTGATTGATGGACCAAAATTCCATTAGCACAATGCTCGATCTGCATGCCGAGATAATATTTTGTTTTCCCAAGGTCTTTCATTTCAAATTCGCTTTTCAGATATTTAGCAGTCTTATTGAGCTCTTCAGGGGTTCCAACTAGGTTCATATCATCGACGTATACTGCCACTATAGCAAATCCAGTATTTGATTTCTTAATGAACACACAAGGGCAGATGACATTGTTGGCATATCCTTCTTTAATCAAATACTCACTGAGACGATTATGCCACATTCGCCCAGATTGTTTCAACCCATATAGTGATCGCCTTAATTTGATTGAAAACATACCTCGTGGTTTGTTAGTTGCTTCAGGCAACTTAAGTCCTTCTTGGACTTTCATATATATGTCAGTATCTAATTCTCCATATAGATATGCGGTGATGACATCCATAAGTCGCATGTCAAGTTTTTCTGAAATCACCAAACTTATTAAGTAACGGAACGTAATTGCGTCCATTACAGGAGAGTATGTCTCTTCATAATCAATCCCAGGTCTTTGTGAAAAATCTTGTGCAACGAGTCGTGTTTTATATCTTGCAATCTCATTTTTCTCGTTGCGTTTCCTTGTGAATACCCATTTGTAACCTACGATGTTCACACCAGGCGGGGTTTGGACTATTGGTCCAAAAACACTTCGTCTTTCCAAGGAATTTAATTCTGCCTGGATTGCATCTTTCCACTTAGGCCAATCTTGTCTCTGTTTGCATTCATCAACAGAGCGGAGCTCAATATCATCACTTAAGATAATTTCAGTGGCTATTGCAAATGCAAACATGTCGTCGATGATTATTTCATTTCGATCCCACAATTCATTAGTACATGCATAATTTATGGATATTTCTTTGCTTTCATGTACTTCTGTTTCTTCAGGGACATATGTCTCATCAAGGACATTTTCTTTTTCTGGAAGTACAGAATCATGAATTATGAATTTATCATTCAATTTCTTTTCTTGAATGATATCATTTGGGTTCAACTGTGCCCTCATCTTTCTCTTTCGAGGGGCTGAATCTTTTGAACCTGGGGGTCTACCACGCTTCAGGCGTGCATTGGATGAATCATTCGCTGCCACTTTATTTTGTCCAACAGGGACATCAATTCTTGCAGGTGCGTTTGCAGCTGGTATATGTGACTTTGTCACTTTCGAAGCATCATTAAATGCATCTGGCATTTGATTAGCGATACCTTGAAGATGAACGATCATTTTCACTTCATTTTCACATTGAGTGCTTCGTGGATCAAAATGAGATAAGGTGGGAACAACCCATGTCAGTTCTTGCTGTTCTTCTAGAACGGTCTTTTCTCCCCCTAATGATGGGAAAACTGTCTCATCAAAATGACAATCAGCAAAACGAGCTGTAAACATATCACCAGTCAAAGGTTCCAAATATCTAATGATAGATGATGAATCAAAACCCACATAAATTTCGAGTCTGCGCTGAGGTCCCATTTTAGTTCGTTGTGGCGGTGCAATAGGCACATAAACAGCACAACCAAAAACTCGTAAATGGGAAATGTTTAGCTGTTGTCCAAACACGAGTTGTATTGATGAATATTGGTGGTTGGCTATGAGTCTCAATCTAACCAATGATGCAGCATGTAATATGGCATGTCCCCATGCAGAGACTGGCAATTTCGTTTTCATGAGCAAAGTGCGGGCTATTAATTGAAGCCGCTTGATAAATGCCTCTACTAAACCATTTTGAGTATGGACATGAGGAACAAGGTGTTCAACATCAATGCCCAGTGCCATACAGTAATCATCAAAGGTTTGAGACGTAAATTCACCAGCGTTATCAAGTCGAATGGACTTAATGGGATGATCTGGGAACTGTGCTCGCAACTTAATTATCTGAGCAAGAAGTCTCGCAAAAGCTACATTTCGAGTAGACAATAGGCAAACATGTGACCATCGGGTAGATGCATCAACCAAAACCATAAAATATCGAAATGGTCCACAAGGTGGTTGAATAGGTCCATAAATATCCCCTTGAATTCTTTGCAAAAATGATGGTGCTTCATCATCAACCTTTAGTTGTGATGGTCTAATTACCAACTTCCCTTGGGACCAAGCCTTGCAAGGGTTATCTTTTGAGACATCGATATGTCTGCT
This sequence comes from Malus fusca, assembly GCA_035220775.1. NCBI lineage: Eukaryota > Viridiplantae > Streptophyta > Magnoliopsida > Rosales > Rosaceae > Malus > Malus fusca. The sequence goes on from CM069068.1 coordinate 40,883,374, forward strand.
TAATAATGAATGTCCATTATAGTTGGTAATGATTCTACGCATCATGGTAGATCCTGGATGACCTAGACGGTCATGCCAAAGCATGTAAACCTTTGAATCAATGAACTTCTGGTTCATAACAGTATATGCTTCAACTGTCCTTATGTATGTATAATACAATCCACTCGATAAACCATGCAACTTCTCCAATATACGCTTCTGGATATCATTGGAGGCAATGCATAAATATTCCACATTTTCTACACTTTTCGTTTCAATGTGGTATCCATTTAGACGTATGTCTTTAAAACTCAACAAATTTCGAATGGACCGAGTAGCATATAATGCATTCTTTATAGACAATATTGTTCCATTTGGTAACATAATCTGGGCTTTTCCTGAGCCTTCAATTACATCTGATTGCCCTGATATTGTTGTTACCTTTACTTTTGCAAGTACCAAATTCGAGAAATACTTTTGATCTCGAAGTATTGAATGCGTGGTTGCGCTATCTGCAAGACAAAAGTCTCCGCCATTGATCTTGTTTTGAGAATAACCATAATTTTTATCCATGATCTCTGAGTAAAGAAAAAGCAGTTTATTCATACTGAAATGCTACTTTTATTGAATTGAAAATGCGAGCATTAAACCACAAGTACAAATAACAGGAGTACATTAAACATAAATAATTCAATCGAACCCATAAACTTCATTCCCTCTTTCATTAATAAAGTATGTAACATCCAGGTGGGTTGTGTTTAACTGTCCTGATAAATTAGTCACTGGATCAGGAGTTTCCATTGGTTGAGCCTGGTCGAATAAATTGATCTCGACACCCTTCTCCTTGAAGGAGGCTTGATACAGCTTCATCAGATGCTTTGGGGTGCGACAAGTACGCGCCCAATGTCCGTTGCCACCACACCTATGGCAACCTCCTTCATGATTTCTAGGAGTGTTCACATGAGCTTTTCCTTTCTGGCGATTTGCATTTTTAAAGCTTGGGCCTGGATTATGCCTTGGAACTTGGTTGTGAAACTGGACACCATGGTTCTTGCCTTTCCCTTTCCACCAGCCTTGCTTGTGGCCACGTCCTCGTTTGTAATTATTGCCACGGGAGGATATGGTATTCCTTTCAAGGGAAGCAACATTCACTTCTGGGAACGGTGCTGATCCAGTAGGTCGGGAATTATGGTTTTTCATCAGGAGCTCATTGTTCTATTCAGCTACCAAGAGCACAGATATCGGCTGGTTGTATTCAGTGAAGCATCGCGCTCTATACTGCTGCTGGAGTACCATGTTAGAGGCGTGGAATGTGCTGAAAGTCTTTTCCAATAACATATCCTCAGTGATAGTATCCCCACAGAGCTTCATCTGAGAGGTAATTCTGAACAACGCCGAATTGTACTCAGCCACTGACTTGAAATCCTGGATCCTTAGGTGAGTCCAGTCATAGCGAGCTCTTTGAAGAATCACCGTTGTTTGGTGATTGTATCTACTTCTCAAGGCATTCCAGAAGGCTAACGGATCTTCAACTGTTAAGTACTCGCTCTTTAATGCCTCATCAAGATGACGACGAATAAAAATCATGGCCTTTGCCTGATCTTGAGAGGATGAGTTGCTCTCTTCCTTGATGGTATCTCCAAGATTCGCTGCTTCCAGATGGATCTTGGTATCCAGTAACCAGGTAAGGTAATTCTTTCCAGTAATGTCCAGGGTAGCGAAATCAAGCTTTGCCAAGTTTGCCATTTTCTTTTCTGAAAGAAAAATGAGGTGTGTAAGAACTTGCAATAATATGTGTACTGGAGAAATATATTGTTAGAACTTCTGGTTCTTACAAATTTTGATCTTCAGGCCAAAATGATAAGTACTCGAAACTTCAGGCTCGAGATTTACATAATTAATGAGAAGGGCAATTGTACCGCACAATTCTCATCGAAACAAGTATAGGATGGGCGATTATTCTGCACTTCTTTAAACAGCAGGAAAATTTAAATATGTAGAGCAAGGTGGACGATTATACCGCATCACCTAAAATTGCAATAAAATTTAAATATGTAAAGCAGGGTGGGCGATTATTTCACACCACCTAAAATTGCGATAAAATTTAAATTGCGATAAAATTTAAATATGTAAAGTAGGGTGGGTGATTATTTCACACCACCTAAAATTGTGATAAAATTAAATATGTAAAGTAGGGTGGGTGATTTCACACCACCTAAAATTGCGATAAAATTTAAATATGTAAAGCAGGATGGGTGATTATTCACACCACCTAAAATTGTGATAAAATTAAATAACGGGCAAATTTAAATATGCAGGATAGAGCGGGCGATTATACCGCTCCACTTAAAATTTGTAGTAAAATTAGATCTGCAGTCCAAGATAGGCGATAGAACCGCACAATCTTGGATTGCATAAATAATCAGTGGGTTAGTAGTCAATATCTACACCAAACAAGAAATCAAAGATATAAGTGACTGTTAGTTGGAGAACTATAAGTAAACATGGTGCAAACAGTTCTTCGCGAGGGTATACCCAGCAATTGAGGCAGAGGAAGAAGAAGAATAGTAAAAACCTTAGAGGAAACATTTTTTTTTCTTTCGGTGAAGGGAAATGAGAAATGATTAGAGAGTCGTGCTGATAACGTGTTATAAATAGGCAAAATTTAGAGAGATAACCTTTACTCGGGACATGAACGAAACAGTTGCAGAGTATTATACCAACACAAGCTGTTGCAGAGGAAGTAATGTATATTATTGCTATTAGATGTTTTTCTCTTCCTTTTCTCTTCTTAATCTCTTCTTAATCTCTTCTTCATCTCTTCTTTATTTGAACAATCTAAGTACTCTATTTATAGAGCCATTTCAATGGAAACTTACAAAACTTACTATTCACATGTGATACTTTACTATACACATTACTATACACATGTGATACTTAACTATACACATGTGGGCAAACATACCCATTATTTACAACAGGATGTCAATTTGATTCCAGTTTAGAGGGCTGCAATTGTTATTGTTGGTGTAAAGGTTTACTCAATACAAGATGTAAAGAGAATCTCATATTAGAGAAATACAATAATTTAATGTTTAAAAATAAGTGGTTCACTCCTAATTGCACCAAATTTATTAAGATAAAACTGTACACCTAAAGTTCATTTTGCTTTGATGCCACCCCCACCCAACCTGAGGTAATGGGTCTTCGGCATTTTAGTTATTAAAGAAAATTTGGCAATTGCAAATGATACAAAAAGTTCAGAAGAAAAAAGAAAAACAAAAAACAAAGGGGATATTATTTTCTTTCTGATGATAGATAGCCTTTGATATATAACTAGATCGAATGATCTCAATTCTCAAGTAGAAACTTCCTTATGCGTTTCGGGTTCGAAACTCTTATTTATTTATAATTTTGTAATAAGTTTCGAATCCTTTTCCTCTTCACTTAGTAATAATAACTTTTTTTAAGTATAGTTGGATCGAATGTGTTCATATACGCCATTACCAAGTGCTATGTGATACTTAAGGCATGCCAAGTGCATATATACGTAGTCACATTAGTCTTGTGATGGACAGGCTAGCTTCACTTCCATTCCATGGGTGATGTTAAATTTGGTATTACACCGAATAATGAACAAAATTTACTGTGCACGAATGCATTGTTAACACACTTGACACCAAGATAATTGTTATATTCTAATCCGTATCAGGCCATGCTAATGGGATTTATTGTGATTATCTTTCATCTTCTTCATCTCTCTTGCTGTGATCCTCCATTGCGGTTCGTCTTGAGTAAGAAAATGGTCTATTGAAACACCCTTCTCTCCCCAATCACACAGGTACGTTGTTCACAAGTTCTTTTTACCTAAAGCTCAGGTTTATTAGAGCTAATGAACCTACATCATATGTATATACTATAGTGTTATAGCCCCAGGTTTATTGAACGTATGACACATGTTGATTAGCAGAGACTTACACCAGATATTGCTTATACCAGCAAGACGGGTTTATTAAACCAATGGACCTACAACGCAGGTTTATTAAAACCAATCAAGCCTCGGATAATATCGTCCCAATGGCATGATTACATCAGAACAAGTATGAGCTCGTTTACTACAGATGAAGGGAAGTATCCACATCACTGAC